>CAWUFW010004419.1:0-1200000 GCA_963921515.1 Calotriton arnoldi | reverse complement strand
GACTGTACAACTAGTAGAAGGTTATGAATTTGATGGTGGCGTAGTCATCGGCGGGCACGCGAGTCTCAGCAGTCTGTTGGCCTTGAGAATACTTACAAAGTACTGAGGGCAGTTTGCGTAGTCATGGCACAACAACACTGAGGCGTTTTGATGATGGAGAAAGATAAAGTAGTGAGTTTCTCCAAATAACACAGGATGTAGGATGCATAGGAACTCTACACCCTTCTGTAATGAGCAAAGTAGGCTAAGAGTTGAGGCATGCCACCCTACCTACATAAGGCACAGGGGCATAGGGGCCATGGACGATGTCTGAAAACAGAAACAGGAAGGTAGTTAAAGGTCTTTAGATACCGCACATAATAGTGTTTGCGCCCTGTAGGTTATTAGTCGCATGTAGAGTTGATCAAAATGAGGACAATAATGGGAAAACAAGCAATTTTTTATCAGACTCACTAATTAGTACTTAATTTGAAAAACCATATTTGAAATACAGAGGCCAAAGTGTTTCTTAGGAGCCCTCTGCGGACCTTCCAGTATTGCTGACTGCTGGGTCTTGTTTCCATCTCATGCCTTTTTATGCGACCACCGTACACTTTCTGTTGCTTTGTGTCATTCCTACAGTTAACTCCGTCTCACAGGTTCTTTTTCATCCCTGCCTTTCTCGCTTTGTCGTTGTTTTCCTTTCTTTCGATCCTCCATCTTTTTCCCTTTTTCAGTCTTTCTTTCTCAAGCTCCCGTCAAAGTCTAATGATGAAAAATAAGTCCTGCTACCTAGAGGCTGAGGGCTGGTGCCCACCCCCGGCTAAGACCGGCACAAATTAAGCTGTGTAGCCAATCATTATTCATGCAACTGGCTGTTGCCAAAACTGCAGATCCAGATTGTGCCCTAATAATGAGTCCAAATAAAGCTTGATAAACTCAGTCTACAAACAGAAGAGACGACTTCCTCTGCCTTCTCTTTACTCAGATCCATCAGACAAGGGAAAGCTCTACACAAACAAGGACTTCCGCTCCCACGGACTCTCAGTAGCCTCGTACAAGATCTCTCCCTTGGCTGCCCACTAGGTGCCCTTCTTCCAGCGTCTTTACTCCTTGAAGCCTCGATTCCCATCAAAGAAGGGCCACTGATGAGAAACAAATGGATGAGGCCAACCGTGCCCCACAGCGTCCCATCCATCAACTCTCTCTCCCTGTCTCTCTCTCTCCCGATATGTGACTAGTCTCGTGAGGCCTCTTCCCTGCTGTATTTAACCAAAAATGCTTAATCTGCAAAACAAAAAATGCATGGGTCCCAGGCTTATCTTGGAACCTTCAGAATACGAAAAAGGCTTGATTTTGATTCCAAGTTTTACATGCCTCTTTCTTCCACCACCCTACACTTCCGGTCTCTTTAAATCCCTCTGGCAGGCTCTATTTCATCCCTCCTTTATTCTCCCTTTGCCACTGTTTTCCATGCTTTCTCCCTCGGCTGCGTTTCTCCTTTTTGCTCTGGGATCAAAGTCCCCAAATATGATTGCTGGTGTTGAGCACCTACAAACACCTGCCGCAAATTAAGCCCTTTTAAACATACACACTAAGGCCAACCGTGGCAGATTGCTGCAGATGGTGTGAAAAGTCCTTTTTCACAACTTTGTGAAGTTCTCTGAAAAAAGTGCAACCCCACAAAGTTGGGAAGTTTTAGGATTTCCCCATATTTAAATTAACAATTAGGCTTTTGCGACAGTTTCTGTCGCTAAAAGTAAACTTTGCAGAGAAAAATTGTGAATCTAGGGGCATATTAGCAAGACCGGCGATAAAATTATCGCCGTTTTAGCGGCAGGAAACTGCCGCTAAAACGGCGATAATGGGCTTGCTAATATGCGTTATGGAATTCCAATAGAAGCCCAGGTTAGATGTCCTGCACATCTAACCTGGGCTTCTATTGAATTCTATAACGCATATTAGCAAGCCCATTATCGCCGTTTTAGCGGCAGTTTCCTGCTGCTAAAACGGCGATAATTTTATCGCCGGTCTTGCTAATATGCCCCCTATTTTCCATTTTGCCAGCGGTTCGTCATTTCAGCATAGTGAAAACCATCTTTCAACGGGATAAAAGGGATTTTACAATGCACAGAATAACTTTGCACCTGTTCAGGGAACCTGAAACCGAGAAACTTCTCAGAGTTTGCGAATGGTGAAAATCAGACACTTTGCACACCCCTAGTGTTGTTGATGCAAGCTGTGGACCACTATGGATTAAACATTAGGTCGAAGTGTGTTCTGACAGTAATCAAGCACCCAATTAGGGTGGGCATTTGGAGCATGCTGTTAAATACGGATGCAATAGCATGCAGTTACCGCCATGTTTAAAAGGTCTGTGGTAAGGATGGGGAACAGCAGTGCGGTAGCGTTGGTAAATACAGCGTAGTTTCACTGGAAATATCACCAATGTGTAAAAGTGATGAAGTGACAAAAACTTCCAATAATTTAGTTTTGGATATTTTTGCCCCTCTGCTGGGTTCTAAATCAGATCCTATAGGACTGCTTCTCGGCAACCATAAAAGCCAAGGAGCTCTGACCAGACAAGTCACACCACACCACCACCTGAGGACGGTAAAGGGGGCAATCAGAGAGTCAGTGGTGAGTCAAGAACCCTCAGAAACCAGCCACCTGGAAACACTGTGAACATTTCTAAACGAATTTGTCTGCTTGTGGTTTGTTGGAAATGTGGTCTGATGGTTAAACTTGTCTGTGCACATGCCCCCAACATTTGGGGCCAGATTCACAAATCTTTTGTGTTGGGATTGCATCACAAAAGTGGCACAAACCTGTGCAAAATGTGCCACAAAGCAGCGTAAAGTGCTGTTTTACGTTACACTGCGTCAAGAGCAGGGGTGTAACACAGGCCCCCGCAGCCCCCGCAGTGCGGGGGCCCCCAAGCTCCAGGGGGCCCCCTCAGCACTGCACTTCGGCCGGAGAGCCCCAGATAGAGTCCGGAGGGGGCCCCTCCACTTACCTTGCAGGGGGGCCCCCTCAAGTTTCGTTACGCCACTGGTCAAGAGTGTGTTCCATGGGTGTTGCATGGGAGTGCCCATGAAACCACCAATTTTTATTGCCACAAACCCAATGTATTAACAATAGTAGACAGGGTTTTACACCAAAAACCTTCACCACTATGAAGCAGTATTTAAAACGTCAAAATACTTTTATTACTCCTAACTTTTGCCAGGTTTGCAAGTGTGCTGCACTGTACCGCACACATCCGAAGTGGCAAAAGTTTTAAAGTTAGTCTAAGCATAGTATTTTAGACTGGATGGGTACCCTTCATTTTCTAAATCTGTGACCATCTTGTATGAGCTCTTGAGAAAGATACCTTACTGGAAAGAAAGATGAAAGTAGCTGTGAGTAAAGGTACGTTGGGGGGGGGGGGGGTGTAGGCCAATCCATGTAAGTTGGACACAGGGTTTTAGCGCTGATTGGAAGTGCTGTCTGTCTGTGTTGATGCAGTAGCATTCAACTTACTCGCAAGCACCATCAAAATGCATTAGCCTTGATTACCATGATGGAGTGTAATGCTAAAAGTGGTCTTTTTGACTGAAAAAAAGGATATGAAGACCTTCTATTTGGGCAATGGGGTATTGTGTTCAATAGTTAATAGAAACACAAGTAGCTAACGCATTTTTTGCTGAAGATTTTGCTTTAACAAGGCCAATTGATGCCATAAGGACAATTCCCTTTTAATTTGTGACCACCATATATTAGTGTGATCAGCATTACGTAGGTGCAAGCATTTGAAAAACTTGATTGAATTGTTAATGTTCAGATTTTGCATAACACAGATCTGAAGAGCATAACATTTACTATAATAAACAATTGTTGCTAATGCGACTTTATGAGTTTGTTCAGCTTTTTACCCCAAAAATGTAGAACAAATGATTAAGTTACTTTTGTGATATTAGCAACATCCTTCCTTCACATCTATACGTATTATGTGAACGCTTTCCAACTCCTCATCTATTGTCTTTTCCTTTCTCTCCCTTTACCCTTCCTTGTCCTTCCCAATGATTGGTTGGTTGCCTCGCTGCTCTTAGAAATGAATGGCGCGTTGGTTGTGGAATAGGCCATGTTCCATGTTATGAGTTACTTTTGCAACATGATGCAACGTTAATCCATCTGTTTACACATCCCATTTTTAGAATAATGTGTTTGTTATGTCTGCTGTATAATTGGTATAATACGTTAAGCTTGGGAGAAACCCGCTTAATTTTCTTTGCAGAAACTACGCAAAATGCCACAAAAAACACAAAAAGGGCTAAATAAATATGGATGCAGCACCCAGACCCTAATGAAACTCCACTGGCTCTCCTTCCCCCTCCCCACACACTCACTCAAGGCCTGCTGCAATATCTACAAAGCCAGCATTTCTACTATCTCTTCCGATCTGGCTGATACGCTCCCCGGATACAGCGGTAAGCAGCACACCTGCAGCCAGGACACCCTCAGACTAAAGATGAAGAAGTGGAAGAAAGAAAATAACTAGTCAACGTGCCTTCTCCCTTTGGACACTCAGGACCTGGAACGAGACACCCTCAGGACCACCCATATCGTTCTTGAGTTGCATACACACCTCTTTAGAGAACGCTACATTGAGGCACCGTAACTAGACCAAACCCTCTCAGAACCCAGCAACCCCCAACCTGGAAGCAATCTCAGATTGCATCTTTGCCTTTGACCCTGTAGAGCGCTCTGATGCCTTTAAGCTAGCTTTGCACTATAGAAGTATCATATACATATATACATACATAACCATGTAGAGATAGCAAGGATGCATACTGAGGACTGTGACACAATGTTGAATGTATAAACACAAAAGGAATTTGGGTCGAGGTTTTTGATTACTTACAAGTATCCTTCTTCATCAGTGCCATGAAGTTTTTTGAGTGAGTCCAACTTATTGTCTCAACATTCAAGACCCACAATATAAATCCTGTGAACTAAGAATAAAATGTGGGGAAAGGGTAATGGGACAAGAGAAAACAGGTGGGGCAAGGTGCTGTCCAGTTACTTAAATTGCACAGGGTTTTATGCATTCCACCTCGTAGACCCTAATATGTATCTGCTCATGTAACATAAGTTTCTTGCTATACAAGCTTATTAAACTGCCATTGGATACCTGGAAAAAAAGCCACAACCTAAGAAGTAAGTCTTAATAAAGAGCCTAATCATATGATTGAGTAGCCTTATACTCTCTACCAAGTCGTCTGGTGAATCCCAGAGAGCATCAGCCGATGATCATGTAAACTCTTTACGAAGGTCTCTAACCACCAACACAAAACCTCCAAGAACTCTGAGGCTCCAACATTGAAGTTAGGGCAGCAAGTTCTCAAATGCTGCTTCCACTTTTGTAGTAAAATCCAAGATGACCTCCATAGTTGAAAACCCGCAAGACGTGAACTCCCAATTTCGTGGTATTTCACTTTTATTAGAATTTTGCAGCATCCTCACACGCTGTGGGTGGTATCTTTGCAACCACGCTACTCGCGTACTGCAAAGTAAACCCGTTAAGGAACCTATCTGTATGATATTTTAAACAATTCTATTTCACCATATTACATCATGTTAGTCCACCTCTACCTTGGGTCCTTGAAAAATCATTAATCAAGGTAGTAAAGAACGTGATTGGAGTCTGATGTGATGGGGCAAAGCACAGGCTTTGTGTGGTTGAGAAGATGACACTTTTTAGCTCTACCCTGAAGATAAGGAGTGTAGAGGTTTGGGGGAGTGGTTGAGCCCAATTTCTCGAATTGTGAGATTAATGTTTCTAATTCTTGATTGTGATTTTTTTCTTTCAAACAAGCACTTAGCTTCGATCTAGGGAGATATGGGCTTCCATTTGTTTGGCTTTCACTTGAGATGGGCAGTTTTCTATAAATTATTCTGGTTTTCTTGAGCACGAGTGCCCTCTAGATAATGTAAGTGAATTTGAATATGGTGTGCGCTTAGAGTGGGAACCAGCAGAAGGAGATGAGTCCGGGTATAAGCGGTCACAGTTTCTGATGTAAGTTGGAAGGTATGCTATGGTATGGAGTCGGATTTTAGTCTGGTGAGAGCAGACTCTGAGGAGCACATTCCGCTTCCAGGTGGTTTGATAATCTTTGGTGGTGTTGATTTGGAAATCTGGAAGTTGATGTAGAACCCTGTGATTTGGCACAAGTATGGAGTGATGTTGACAAGGTGTCACGTGACGCTGTTGAATCATATTTGACGCCGGAGTTAGATTTCCTGTTAGCGAGGAGGATGGAATCCTTCTTGTTGAGAATGGAGCTAACATAGATGCTGACATGCAGGTTTGGCTGCAGGAGTAGCAGGATTTTAGGGGGTATGCTGACAAACCTCTGAGACAGAGTGGTATTTCATCAGCGTATAATTAAAATTTTTATTCATATTAGTGTTGATGCCAGTATTATTGCAAAGGGAGATTTGGCTTTTCTAAGACCCTCATACCAAATGGGAATCCAAGATGTGCGACAATGGTCGACCAACCCTTGTTCTCCCCGCGCATTATTTCTACTGTTTAAAAACTGGAATCTGTGCTGGGAAAAAGCATCATTCCTAGTTTCACACTTTAGAATGAGAGAAAACAATCTGTAATATCACGTTATCCTTCACAGCAAGGTGTGGAACCAGCAAATATTTGTAAATACCACATGGCTGGAATGAAAGGCATGATATAGGTGCATTGTGAGAGCCCTATGCCTGCAATTCTATTTAGGACATTGGTGCATTGCCAGAAAGCTATGGCCTTGTTGCAGCTGATCCCATAGGCATATTTTCAAACAGTCTATTGCAGCCAGGATATGGGTACATCACCGGTAGGTGTCAGCTATACTGCAGTCCAGGGTATAGTTGTTTTGTCAGAAACCTATTGCTGCATTTCAGCCAAGGACAGTGCTCCACTGTCAAAAAGCCATGACCGTGGCCAGAGACAATGTCAGAGCCCTAGAGCTATAGCAGAGAACATGATATGGCTGGATTGTAGGAGCCTTGTAGCACCAGTGTAGACCCCAATGCAGGTACATGGTTAGTGCTCTACAGCTAGGGTGAACAGCATGTTACTGTTGCAATGTGACAGCCATTTGACTGCACTGAAGTTCAGTATACCGGTGAAATGCCAAAAAGCCATGATTGTATTGCAGCCCAGGATGTGGGTGCATTGTGAGAAATCTGTTTCTGCGTTGCAGCATCGGACATAAAGCGGTGTCTGAAAGCTATGGCTACAATGTAGCATTTGGTTACTGTTTCCTGTTTTTTGTGTTTATGTTCTGTGAATTCCGGTGGTGTTCTTTCCAGTGTTTTTCTAACATTTAGAAATCTGTGTTTATCATTGTGTATACAACCAGCATCCTTAAAAGTAAGTAAAACGGTATTGATAAGTAGTTTACAAAACATACTAGTTTTATTGCACTGTAGATGCAATGGGCATATTTTAAACAGGAAAATGTCAGGATGTATGCTGTTCTCCATTGGCAGTGTGTGCATGAAAGGCTGGTAGACTGTTCTAAGCACAGTTGTCATTGCTCTGGTGGCTCTGTCTATCACACTCAGCCATGTTCACTGCCTCCCTTTCACATCCACTCTCTCTCATTTCCTGTTGGCTTTTGCATGATCAGTCTCTCAGCTATTAACACTCCTGTCTCTTTTGCAGAACTATAAATAGCTCAACACCTTAATATAGTCATTTAGTGCTTAAGAAGCCAATGCCTGCACACCATTAGAGGTCATTCACCTAATTCCTCAAAATATTATACAATGTAACTTGTTTAACTATTCATCTTCCAATCTGCTCCAGACCCCTGCCTTCCTAAACACCCTAATGCCTAATTTGTTTTAGCAATCTTCCTACTGCTATGGGGCTCCCAGATTACGAGTTCAATTTTATCCAGAGCACGCAGAATGTCTTCAAGACTCTTTCAAGATGTCCCCTGCTGCCCGTGAGGCACCGATCTACTTCGAGGTCTTGTGTCCCATATTCATATGTGTCCATGGATTGAGACAATGGTACCTAGAACAAAAAGAAGTTCCTTATGTACCCGGATGAGATTGGAGATCTAATAGCCTTAGTCCTGCCATCTAATGGTGCCAATGTGCCAGTTTAAATGTAGAGGGGATCATTGGTCCTCAGTAATGACATCTGTACCATTTAACAAATTGTTATTGTATATTCGGTACATAAATACCATGCTTATTTTCAGGAAGGTTTTGAAGACATATCTTTTGGTTTACTTTTTAGGTAATTACAAACAACGAGAGAGTGTGCCTTATAATAACAAATAGAGCACAACAAAAGAAACCCAATAGGTTCTTAATAAAGCCCTCACTCACCAACCTTTCACATTTAAACCTCAGGTTAGGGTGGGCCGTAGTGCGCTCACACCGCCGGGGTTTTACACGTCTTCTCTGGTCCTGACGAATGCCTGTTAAATAACCACACATAGGCTGAAACATGTTGACCATATCCTAGTGGACCGTGCTGAACAATTTATTTGGCTTTGGTGTCCTACACTTTGTTTTTATTCATGTCTGATTGGCTTCTAATAAAATTTATTGTTTGACACAGTCAGCCATTTTTAAATAATCACTTTCACTTTACACTGGACATTTTAAACCAGCTCCGCAGTAGTCCTGGCGTTGAAGCACACCGGGGTGGCATTCGGCCGCTCCTGGTGGGGCCCGATGATGAAGCATGTCACCAACCAGGTTGGTGAGTGAGGGCTTTATTAAGAACCTATTGGGTTTCTTTTGTTGTGCTCTATTTGTTAATATAAGGCACACTCTCTCGTTGTTTGTAATTATATTTACCCCGGGGGATTGAGAGTGGTTCTTACCTTCGTATTCCCTCCCTCTCTTGTTGTTTTCAGCTTACTTTTTAGGTAGACTGTCTGTGTCTTCTTGTCAACTTCTGGGTACCTCCGTCTGTTCTGCACTTTTCTGACCTACATGGAAATGGATTTCATCCTGCACAGATATTCATAGCTCCCAGGTGGCACTTACAACCAGGGTCAGACTGGGACAGAAAAGAGGCCCGGGCACCAAAATAAAAGTGACTAATTAAAAAGCTACAAAAGTGGCCCATGTTTGCAAATTGGAGCCGTTTTGAACTTGTAAAGTCAAGTTGTGTTAGTGTTTTGCAAGATATGAAAGACTGCATGGATCTGAGCTAGCTCCAAGCAATGTTTGTTTTAATATTAAGGAAATCAACAGTAAAAATTGGGCCACCAGACCATAAAACAGGCCCACAAACAGCCACAAAACTAGCCCACACACATCTGTCAGACCAGCCCATCGGGCACTGCCTTATTGCCCTATAGCCCAGTCCGACCCGGCTTTTAACATGTGACACTTTCAGGTAGTCCTGACATTTTATCTAACATAATGATGCATTCTTGGGATTAGAGATTCACTGTTATCACTCTAAATGTGGGCTTAAAATATCTGCCTTACAAAGTGCTGTTGGCTGGAAAGCCAGGATTGCGTGAATCCACGTGAGAACTATGAATATTGTCCTGAAGCCTTTTTGGTATAGGGAAAGTGTTGTCATTACTAAAAGTGTGCACCCTGAATATCCCCCCCAGAATATCAATGGGACGAAATATTGAGGACAAAATTTCAAAAAAGATGTTGACGGGTAACTAACTCTATATTTTCTCCTAATTCAACATATATGTACCTTACACTGTATATATATCTTCAAGGTACGTACCTGTGGAGTTAAGAATAGTGAATCTATATATATCTCTAAATGCACTTCGTTTTCCATATTTTGTCCCGCGATATTCTGTTTTCAGTGTTCTTGTACCATGATTTTCTGATGGCGCTATTCAGTAGTCCAATCATTTCTAAAGCTGTCTTCCATGCATATGGTGTTAGGCATTTCCCAGAGGTACCTGCTACTCCACAATATATTTAGGAACAGATGAATGGGAGGTTTGACCTATTTCATATATGGCTAATGACTTGTCAGCAGGGGTCTTGTGAAAAATCCACTTTCGACAATGAGTGGCAAAATCAAAAAAACTGCCAAATTTCATATGTGATTTTAATTCTATCAAATTCTCGATAGTGCAGAAAAATAGGCTTGAAACCCCTATATTGCTGTATCAAGCAAACAAAGGTGTGAGAACCAAGGTGAAAAGGTACACTATATGGCAATCCTAAACACCTAAATGCATGCTATAGAGTACACCGTTCTATTGCCTACCGTCACTTGTAACAAAGCCATACTGTGTTGACCGCTTGAGTACAAAACCCAAAAATTAGACAATTTCTTTAGCAATGAGGATCTTAGTTAGTTTCAGAAGAATCTCTAATTATGTGTGCCCCCCTCCCAGCTTTGGAGGAGAAATGCACAGCAAGAAGTGCAGGAAATTTGGATTTATCAAATTTGTTTACCGTGATAAGAGTTTTGTCCCTTTCAGCAGGGGTCTTACTGGCGTTTATGGGGTTAAACTGGAAACAGGAACACATGCATATGAAATAGGTAGAATGCAATTAGGTTTATTTGAACCTCAATAAGTACAGTACTAACAAACCTGTAGCAGTACTTGTAGAAGACAAGTGTGCAAGATCATGCTTAGGGAAATGAATGTGTGTGGGGGGCTTCACCGGGGATCATTGGTACCACAGATTGCACAGGCCAAATTAAGTGGTTCTTGGTGGCTATTTTATGAAACTAGGGAAACTGAAGGGGCGAGGCCACCCAGAGGTGAAAGGATTCGCTTCTTTAAAGTGAAGGTATAAGAGTAATCTGAATTGAGATGCAGTGAAGAGAAGTGTGGGTGTGGGCAAGTGCTTAAGGGTATGTGTGTGTGTTAAACCCTAACGGGCTACTATGGAGCAATAGAATGTGTTTGATAGAAGGCAAGCCTCTTACCTGACGTGTGCACAAGCGTAAAGACTTTGTTATGTATGTCTCTCAATGAGTTTCTAAATCTGGTTATTCACTGGTGTGGCATAGCAAGGGGGGAAAGAAACGTAAATAAATTACAGGCTGCTCTGAGTGGGGTTGTCATTAAGATGCTGGCTCTCTCCACCGATGGAGAGCAGAAAGCACAGCTTCAGGAGGGATGGGGAGGGAAGGCACAAAAGGTGATGGGGGGGTCGAAGACATGCCAGGTATTTCTTACACTTAGGACTGGTAGGACAAGCCAAGTTAGGTGTGGCTCCCCCATTACTCCTCTGGCCCTGCGTAGCAGTTGAAACCATGGGGCAGATGATTGTTGGTGCTATACATAATGTATAGATCAGTAAAAGATGAATAACTGGAATGTTTTAACCTCAGTGTTCTGAGTAACACCACAGACAACACAAACTTCATCACGTTTTTTTTTTCTGGAGTTTTATTTAGTGCGAACTTGACCCGAAAGTATCAGAGCGCTTTACATGAGCACCAGTTGCGTTCCATAAGGACACATTCATTTTTTTTTGTTAGGCACGGGGAGATTAAGTGATTTGCCCAGAATCACAGGATGTTGAGTGTCGTTGCCGTGATTCAAACCAAGTTCCCCATATTTGAGGTCGACCGTCCTAGCCAGTAGGCCACATCCTCTCCCACTGCCTATTTGATATCACTCAAAAACCCCTGGGTGAAAAGCCTCCCTGGTATTCTCTGTTAGCCGGCTATACTTTTATGTGGTAAGAGCTCTGTCTTGGACCATAAGCCAGAGTGTCTCATGTCAGTAGGAAAACGCGGTAGGATGAGCAACGAGAATACGGCTTGCAAAGATCAAGAATTTCTCTTCGAGAGGAGTGAACCCTGTGCGAGTTCACAGTGGGGGCTATTAGTGGCCCTGCCACCCTCTCCTGCTCTCCATGGTTTATTGCAGCAGGCACACTGGGGGCATAAGCGGAGAGAGAGAGAGATACAGTGAGGAGGGAAGGAAAAATGGAAGTGTTGGAAAGACACTAGGAGGAAAGCAGGAGATTGATTCGAGAAAGAGGACGAAGAGAAGAGAAAGACATGGATGGAAGGAGAGAGAGTGAAAGGGGGAAGGGAGTGGGCTGGCTTGAACAACCCTGAATGATAAGAGGAAGATGGCCACTGGAGGGGTATCAGATGTTTTGTCATAGGGTTTCTGCACATACAGAGCTATGCACAGGATAATAGGACCTCGGAATATAGTGGTGAGCCAACCATAAACCTTAGCTCCCAAAACCCCAACCCAACTAGCCTTAGCGTCCCATTGGCACCAATGTACCAATGCTTAGACAACCCAGAACACGGTATCTCTCTCTCAGGACACGCAGAGGCAAGAACACTCTTTCGTCACTTTCGTACCTGTCCACAACATGCGTATGAAGAGACACTGTATAGGTTAAAATGTTTATTTCAACTTACGTGCTCTAAGATACAGTACACGTGTCAGTACTAGTAGCATAATACATAAGAACTATATAATCAGCATAGTTACTACTCCATAGAATACAAACGGGGAAAGCATCTCATAAAGCAGTGGAGATATGTCTAGCTAACATTACCACCCTCCCCGTGCTGGAAGCCAGTTTATTATGATAATAGAAGACCTTTGGGCTTTGACTAGCGAACCCCCATACCTCAGTCTCTTGATGCAAAACTACATCAGCAAACAATCACAGCTCTTCTCTCTGGAAAGGTCGTCTCCAAGTGCTTTCTTGGAACAAGCGCTTGCATTATTAAAAGCACACTATTTTCTCAATGGCAGCTGTACATGTGTTATGTCTAGGTGCGAGGGACGGGCCAAATCAGTAGGAACCAGGGAGTTGTTATTCGACCTTGTAACTGTTGTTCAGACTGAGTCCAAAAGGGAACAGGAGAAAAGGTGAGAAACAGAATATGCAGACAGTGGTAGAATAACTTGGCAATAACAGAGGGCGGCAGAACAACATCCATTAATAACGTGCGCAAAAGTCAACATGGCAGCCAGGCCTGCGGAACGTAACCAGACCTGCCAGGAGGCCATGAGCCACAAGACACCCTCCCCTGGACAGTCCATCGGCCTAGATGAAAATGAAGACAGAGTTCCAAACACCTGAGCAGAATTGAGGCTGTAAACTGAGAACTAACGGCAAGTCAATCAATCCAAAAACGTGGAAGAGCAGAAAAACGCTATACCGTCCAACAGGACATCATTGGAATCGTCAAAAAATGTAGACGCCATCCAGTCCAACAGGTCAAAGCTGCAGGAATGTTCTTCAGAGTATGGAGTATCCAAAAGCAATGCGGGACAGCTTGCGTGATATTCAATATAACTTTGTTGTAGGAGGTTCTGAGCAGCCGCCCAGATATCCCATTGTGCCAAAATCCCCAGTGCAGCCGCACGCATCATAAAGCCAGCAGCGGAACAGTCCCGTTCATGGGCCTCTAAGGGACCCACCAACCGAACAAAATCCGGGACCGACAATGACGAATTGGAGAGGCAATAATCCATGGTCCATGTAAACGGACAGCGGATGCAAGACATCACAGGTTGCACGCAAGTGAAATACGCAAAGCGAAAGGAAAGGGTGTAGGACACACTGATAGTTGCCAAGGGCAGAACATCGAAGCCAACCAGGAGTCACTCACGGAGCAGCTGGAGGCGTTCGGGATCGAGAAGGGCCCAGTGGAGTGCAGCCATTGCGCAGAAAACAGATCAACAGCAAGACACCGGCCGCCAGAGCGAGGATTAATGGGAATCCACCAAAGACGCTAGAAAAAATAGAATGAATGAATGCCGGTATCACACCGAAAATAGTTTGAAAGGTGGACACGAGGCCAGACCCCACAACCTTAAAAAGTGCACCAGACCCTCAGTGTTTGATGCGTTAAAAATACGATGTATTAACTCCCCAAAATGTTGGGGGAGGTCAGTGTTCAAATTGGCCTGTATTTCACTGTGCTGCTCGCCACCTGGAGAATGAATGTCTCTCGGGCGGATGTGAGCATAACCTCCTCATTCAATAATAGGGCCTTTATTCTGCTCAACTTATTGAAATCTGCCTCCATGGTTGGAATGGAAGGCCAGATAGAGCTATCAACGATGTCGTGAGGGGGAGGAAAAAGCACATTCTTGCAGCAGACAACTCTGTGCGAGACTGTAACAATATACGGAATGCCGGCCTGCAGGCCACAACAATTTTCGTTATTTAAAAGCAAATAGCTACCGTTGGTAAGCAAAGTAAAAGTAGGAGAAATAGCAGGAGCAGGAATACCCTTCAGGACACATGCAAGATTTGGAACTGAAACGCTACAAGCCCCGTGCAATTTAATATGTTTACAAATAAGCGAATGACCCACAGTTGAATCACAAGACTCCCCCGTGAGAAAAACCTCCTTGTCATCTCTAAGGCATTTATACATGAAAGGCAAGGACCAAAGTTCATGCAGGAAAGCACCACCCAAAGGCTGGAAACGGCCCACAGGATAATGCTTCATGCACGAACTGAATTCAAATAGGGAAAAAGGTAAAGCTATAACCCCATGAACTAGCCACACCGCAGAATCTAGTTCTGCCACAGAGAACGGTAAAGGATCCACTTTTTCAATATGTAACAAAGTGTAGGATGCATCTTTCATGGACATGAACTGCTGTTTGTCAGTCAAATTAAAAGGCAGAAAGAGGGCAGTGGTGTTTAACAAATTCCAAGGAACTTTACCCAATTTAAGAGTTTGCAAAGTCCATGCAAATTGCATCACTGAGCGCAACTGATTCTGACCATGATACAACATAGAGACATCATCTTGTACAATATCAACAACAGAGGATACAATATTGTCCAATGTGTAAATGCGGGAAGACAGGGTATTTATACTATTGTCAACAACAGCAAGCACCTTTTCCAAATTGGCTTGGTCAATTTCCCTAAGACGGGAAGCAGCTTCCATTTGTGACATTTTCCAGAGCTCATTATATGCCTCATAAATGAATCTCTTCGGTCGGGGACCACGAGGTCCCAAGATAAAGTCAGATAAGTCAATAGTGCCTGATAGGAGGGATAAATGGTTCTTAACAGAGTCTAAGGACGAATGTTGTAACCATTGTTTACATAATTTACCAACCGAATACGTGGTCACAGTACGAGTTTCAGTAAATCTTGGATCAGGCTTGTCCTGTATGTAGCCAGGAACTGTGCCATGAAAACGCAGTTGGCATGCATTAGATGATATGGGCCATGCCAACCAGGGTGACTGTATCAGTGCAGAAACGTTAAAGGAATTGTTCTGAAACTGAGCCTGTAACGCCATAAGGGACATATTAAAATGCAAACTATCATTTGGAAGACTCGACAAGGATGGGATGGTTGGCGCATTTAGTTGTTTAACGGTAGCCAACCCCCAACACGTGGTCTGATAAATGGAAGCATTTAGAAATAGAATTTGGGCTGGGATAAGGCAAGCGCGGTGCAAGGCCTCAGTGCCTTGCACCTGCCATGGCTTCGAACCCCAAATTGATTTTAAATCTACTGTGTCTTTCCAATATTCATATCCACCCACCGCCAAGGCGCTCAAAAAGGAACCCGAATATAATAATTTAGTGTGGGTCAACATTATTTTCTGAGTCAATGGAGTTTTTAATTTAAAATAATATGACCCAGGGTTCGATCGATTAAAATCAGTAAAATAGGTGAATTTGTTTCGAAGAGTTTGGGAACTACCTGGTACGGGGTTTGGGCAGTGTTCCCATTGGGTGTAAGTAACAGGGCTGCGTAGTGCACTTGGTTTGTGGAGAAAATGATTTCCCAATGTTGGTAACAATACAAATCGGCATAATTCGCAGAATTCATATACAAGTCTTCAGCATTAAAAGAAGCATAATATTTTAAATCAGCAAACAATGCTTCAACTGCATGCACATCCCAATCATCAGAATGAATATTACTTTTTACTACATCACCCATCGAGACTCGAAGAACATTTGGTACATTAATAATTTCTGTCGGGCCATGTATTTGAAAGTTTACCGCATCCCATACTATGCCATCAGCAACTGGAAACGCTGAAATGTTCACAAATGTGTGGTCACGCTTCATGATGTGTGAAGAGGAATGTGGAGCCAAAGTTCCAGCAACACTGTTCACAGCAGAGCGTTCAGGTAAATAGTGACCATTGATGAGTAGAAAAACACTGTGACAAAGCCAATAGACATGAACAAAAAAACCAAGAAAAGTACCATCCAAATGTATGTCCAAGGTGGAATCAAAAAGTTGTCTCTAAACCACGATACAAAAAGACTAAACTTGGACAAGACTTGTGTTGAATTGGATTCCGAGTCAAAAGAATAACGTGTCGGGCTCAGTGGCGTTGTTGGTTGGTGTGCCACCGACTCTGTGGCGGGATAAGTATATTCGTCCTCGTCTATGCAGGGTGATGCAGGGGGTTCAAATATATTTTCAGGCAAATCAACCATCTCCATGGTAACGTCATTAATTGTTCGTGCAGGCGTACCTCGAACGCTTGTCCGATAAATGGCAGGACAAGAGACCGCTGGTGTGACACTATTTAAGATCGGCCAGATGTTGTAGCTTGACATTTTCCACTGAGATGTATCTGTTTTCCTTGCGACCGGGAAGCGGTGGTAGGATGACTGTACGTGTTCCCTTCAAGCCCAGTACTGGAACCGGTGCACGAAAAGAGGGGCCGAATTCTTTTTTGTTCTCCACCTTCTCTCGTACCAGGTCGCCAATCTTCGGAAGCCAGCCGGCAACCGGAATCTGCAAAGCAGGGTCTGTGGCTGAAGGCAAATGTGCAATTGCTAGTTTGTCTCGGGCTTCTTGTAAGTCCTGTAACATAGTAGAATGATTATATACATCAAACTTGGCGGATTGCGCCGCCATGTCTAGACCATCAAGGTCAGGCACAAACATTCGTATGCCAAAGAGCATTCCGTAAGGGGTCCGCCCACCCAGAGGCCTTCTAGGGAGATTATTAAGTGCATGCTGAACGGTATACAAGTGGGCCAGCCAGTTCCTGCCAGTACCTATAACTCTAGCTGTCAAGGATTGCTTTAAGTCACGGTTCATTCGTTCAACGATAGAGTTGCCCTCAGGCCTATACGGAGACGAAAATTTCACCCGCACCCCTAAGGAGCCCATTGCGTCCTTGTAAGCCTTAGAGGCAAACGCCGGATCTTGGTCAGAATGGAAGGTGCCGCATGCAAAAATTCCCACAAAGACTCGCAAATCCCTAATGACATTTCGTGCGTCAGCACTCCGTTGTGGCCAGACCCAGATGAACCGTGTGCACGAGTCCACTGCCACTAAGATATATTTATAGGCAGTGTCTGAAGAAAATGGACCGCAGTGATCCAAGTAAACACACCCAAAGGGTCTGTTCGAAATTGCAAGCGAGGTCTGCGGTGGTCTTGTAACTGTTGAAGGCTTAATCTGTTGACAAACGTCACAGGAAAGCACATAAGTACGTGTATCTTTGTATAAACCACGCCACCAATAACGCTGCTGCAAGATGGAAATTGTCGCAGACACACCAGCGTGTGCCGAAGCCATGCCTTCGTGTGCTGCTGCCATCAAGGAAAGTCTGCGGTCCGCGTTGGGGATCAGCCGAACCCCAACGTTAGGTATTGTTACATAAGGAGCCTGATCGGGACCTATCTGGTAAGAATATTTAGAAGGGAAACCTCTAGGGTAATTCACTCCTTCTTTTGTTGCAGCAATAGCTGCCAAGATATCAGTGTCTATTTTAGACATGGATCTAGTAACTGCTGCTACTGAACACGTGAGTACTGCTGATCTGGCAGCTTCATCTGCCAGACTGTTACCAATAGCGTGTGCGCCCACTCGTTGATGGCCTAGGGTGTGAACCACCTGTGTGAGTGGCAGACGTCTTTGTAAATCTGCCACCCTAACCCAAAGCATTTTATGCTTAATTGTGTTGCCTTTAGCGTCTCTATAGTCGTTTTGCGACCAAAAGAACAAATTGTCATTGTATGATTGAACACAGTAGTAAGAATCGCACACGATTAAAGTGATCACATCAGGATTTACGAACTCAAGTGCAAGCACCAAAGCACGCAACTCGGCCAATTGTGCGGTACTATCCCCGAGTGCCTGCGTATGCACCACAGTGGATTTGAACTTTCCATTCACAAACGTACCTGCAACAATAGCACATGCGGCTGAATAAGCATGCTTGGACCCAGTGGCCGGTTGTGCCGAGCCATCGGTGTAGATCACACAGTCGTAATCCTCAAGCGGCAATAAGGACAAAGGAGGAGGATGAATAAATTCATACTGTAAAAACTCCTGAGTCTGAAGAGAAGAATCAAAAATGAAAGTGACATCCGGAGACGTCAAAGATGTTGCCCATTGAATCCAACGGGGGTGCAAAGCTTTAGAGTTCGGAACACTTGCTTTAGTCACTGCCTCTAGGGCAGGATAGGGTGTCACCACCAGAATGCGTTTTCCCTGTGCCAGTGCGCGCTCCTTCAGGATCGCCATTTGCACTGCTGTTAGCACTTTCTCCACAGATGAGAACCGCATTTCTGCAGAGGTGTATAGATGTGACTTGTATGCGATAGGTACTGTGTCACCTTCATTAAAGGTTAAATACGTGAAACCCACTGCCCCTGGAATGATTCTAATCACCAAGTTTGTGTGGTTATCACGTGTCAAAAGGTATTTAGACTCAAGAAGGTCTGTCTGCAGTGATTGCAGAATGGAGGTATGCTCCGGAAGCCAAGAAGACTTCGAAAAGGTAGGCTGTATCAAGGCATACAGTGGCTTGATACGCTGGGCATATTCGGGAATGTACGTACGTTCGAAATTCAGAAAACCCAGCAAAGACTGAAGCTTCTTCAGATTTGTAGGAGGGCACAGAAGTGCACATTTCTCCAGAAAATGGGGGGCTAAACCCTTACCTTCATTGTTGAGCTCATAGCCCAAGAACAAAACGGTAAATTCAGCAATATGGGATTTGGCAAAGTTAATTTTGTATCCCTGAACCGCAAATTCAAGAATAATGCGGTCCACTCGCGTCAGATGTGGAAACAATTCATCGTCTGTCAGATAAATGTCATCCACATACGAACAGGCGTCTGGATCTATGCCGTCTAATAAAGAGACAACACGAGCGGCAAACACTCCTGGACTATTTTTGTACCCCATAGGAAGACGCCTGAACTTGAACATTTTACCACCGGAAGTAAAGGCACACCATTGGCCACTCTCCGGGGCTAAGTTGTGCGTGTAGAATCCATTTGAAAGGTCAAGAGTCGTTTTGTATTTTTTACGAACAAGACTGTCTACAAGCGCAGAACTATGGGTATTTTGCACCGCAAAGGTCCGACAATGAGAGTTCAAATGCCGGTAATCCAATACTAAACGGTACGATCCATCAGGTTTAGAAACCGCGAAAAGGGGATTGTTCATAGGTGATACACAGGTTTCAATTACTCCCTGATATTCCAACTGTGTCAGAATTTCGGAAACTGGGCCTTTTGCTTCACGTTTTATGGGATATTGGGGTTGTGGCTGTGGCAATGATCGCAAAGGTATTTCATGGGGGGGAGATTCTTCGTCCCAACCCACGTGATTGCGGAATAGCGCTGGAGCCAGGGACACAGCCCACTCTGCTGCAAGAGCCTTTGCTTTGTCCTTTGGGACATGTCTAGAAAAGCTCGGAAGGATTACCTCCTCCCCTTTACGCGCAGTAAGTACGAATGGGGGTGGCCAGTCCGCCTCTGCCAATAAAATATCATATGAAGAGGTCAGATTTTCCCAAAAATCCCTTTAATTACACGCTGTATATCACCTTCAATTTGGAGGACAATATTAAATAGTCTGTCAGGGGGTGCCACTCTGGTGTCTGCTGTTTCAACAGTAATGAATGTTTCAGTTGCTGTCGCCTCCATATGAGGACGTAGCGCCTCCCGCACTATGGTTACTTCCGCTGCGCTGTCTAGGAGGGTTACTGCCCACGTCCAATTCAGGAGTCTCGTTCTCACCGTCTGTGGCATATTTCGCTGTTACAGCGGCAACTTTCTTCTTCTGAAATTGGGGTCGAAAACGTTGAGCGTCTTCTTCTTTTCCTCTGACTTGTTGTCGAGGCTGGTCTCGTCCCTGTGGGGCCTCACGGGCCCTTCCTCTATCCTGGCGGTCTCCTCCACCGGCTTGTGACGAAGTCTGTGCCTGTAAAGAACGAGGAGAACGCGTATCAGGGATCTGAAACCTATCCGGAGACTTAATTCTCGCTCTATCGCGTAAATCATAAGTGCGTTCAGAAGAAACTGAAACCGGGGATGCGCCTCGCGATCCCGGCTTTGTCTGTTGCTTACCCTGTTTTTTCAGCCTCCAGCTCTTTTTAGTGAAGACTGGTTTCTCATCCTTCTCAGATTGAGATTTGGTTTGTTGCTGTTGTGGTTGCGATTGTGTTTGCTGTTTTGCAAAAGGCTTGTTACCCAGGCTGTTTCTACCAATAGTTTTGTAAGCCTGGGTAATAATTTTCGGTAATTCGCGAGGCTTGTCCAATTCTGGGACCAAAGCCAAAGCGTTCGCTACTTGAAAGTTCACTGCATCGCCCTTGACATTCGCAAGGATCAGTTCAGCTACTACTTCAAACACTCCCACTAGTCTCATCCCTAATTCCACAGCCGCTTCAGGGCCGTGTTCATCCTGTACTTTTTAATTACAGAGGGGAGAACAGTCATGGAAGGCGTACCAAAACATTTAGAATATACTGCTGCGAATACTCTACCCCAGTTGTCACATGCTGTCAACTCGGGAATTAAGTCTTTTGGCAAACTAATCGTCAAAATACGATGTTTATCCACTGGAGATGTATGTGGAAAAACTGCCTCCAACTGATCAAACTTTTCTGCAAGCCAATAAGGAAAATCATCCTTATGTTGTGGACGTTTGCCCATCACAGAATTCACCATGACAGGACTTATGGTTACTCCGGCTGCACTAGCTGGATGGCCTGCAACTCCAGGAGGGGCTCCTGGATGTTGCCAGTAACATATTGCACTAAGGCTCGATGCACTCGTACCAAAGCCGAATACATGTTGCGCAGTTCCGCGACTGGTATTGTCATATATCGCGGATGTGGGGTGTACCCGGCCAAAACAGGCCAAGTGGCCCCATCAATAGATAAGGGGCCTAAACGAACCGTGGTAGTCGGTTGTGGGAGGGCGCCATTAAACCAAACACGGTGTTGCCAAGCCGTGAGCGGTACCTCAAGACAAGAATAAGGTATATAGTTATTAGGAACTGCGGTGGCTGTATATTCATGGAACAAATCGTCAGTCCCATCCACTGCAGGAAAAGTTACCCATGAGTAGAACACCTCAAAGTGGTAAGCCGGATCGGCTTGTACCACAAAGATCAGTTCGACTCCAGCATCTGGCACTCCATACGCCCGTAAGTGTGTCCGGAGTGCTCCGCGGCTATGCGCCGCAATTTGAACAGCCATTTACGGCTAAAATACTTCGACAAACTAACAGGAGGCAGCACAAGTAGGGTTTTAATCAAGAAAAACCTTTTTAATAACTTCAAGCTTGAAAGAACCTACAATAACTGTAATATAGGAGGTATCACCATCACACACGCTTCCGGAAGCGTACGTGAGGGATTTGTGGACAAGCACAAGTACTACTCAAGCGTCTCGCTAGTAAGCTGCCCCACGTTGGGCGCCATGTCATAGGGTTTCTGCACATACAGAGCTATGCACAGGATAATAGGACCTCGGAATATAGTGGTGAGCCAACCATAAACCTTAGCTCCCAAAACCCCAACCCAACTAGCCTTAGCGTCCCATTGGCACCAATGTACCAATGCTTAGACAACCCAGAACACGGTATCTCTCTCTCAGGACACGCAGAGGCAAGAACACTCTTTCGTCACTTTCGTACCTGTCCACAACATGCGTATGAAGAGACACTGTATAGGTTAAAATGTTTATTTCAACTTACGTGCTCTAAGATACAGTACACGTGTCAGTACTAGTAGCATAATACATAAGAACTATATAATCAGCATAGTTACTACTCCATAGAATACAAACGGGAAAGCATCTCATAAAGCAGTGGAGATATGTCTAGCTAACATTACCACCCTCCCCGTGCTGGAAGCCAGTTTATTATGATAATAGAAGACCTTTGGGCTTTGACTAGCGAACCCCCATACCTCAGTCTCTTGATGCAAAACTACATCAGCAAACAATCACAGCTCTTCTCTCTGGAAAGGTCGTCTCCAAGTGCTTTCTTGGAACAAGCGCTTGCATTATTAAAAGCACACTATTTTCTCAATGGCAGCTGTACATGTGTTATGTCTAGGTGCGAGGGACGGGCCAAATCAGTAGGAACCAGGGAGTTGTTATTCGACCTTGTAACTGTTGTTCAGACTGAGTCCAAAAGGGAACAGGAGAAAAGGTGAGAAACAGAATATGCAGACAGTGGTAGAATAACTTGGCAATAACAGAGGGCGGCAGAACAACATCCATTAATAACGTGCGCAAAAGTCAACATGGCAGCCAGGCCTGCGGAACGTAACCAGACCTGCCAGGAGGCCATGAGCCACAAGACAGTTTCGAAGGTGGTGAGGTGCATGGTCTTGACACAATGAACACACAGAGTGTTGGTCATGGAGATGGAAGCTTGGCATTGACGAAAATGAGACGGGAAGAGGATTGTGTTGCAAGAGGTGGAAGTCATTGTTTTATTTCTAGATGGTTTTACTGCAATCCAGTGGTAAATTGTCACAATGCTTTTTTGTTACTTGCACCAAGAGTACTGGGGAAATGATGGAATGTATGATTTCTGGATCTCATTGGTGAAAAATCAAAACGAAAAACAAATTAGCATATCTTTATCCTAGAGTGCCAAGAGACAATAAAAGGGGCCTTAGCCAAAGTGCTAGAAATAGCCATTGAGTGGGTTAAATCAGAGCTTAATTAAAAAAATTATAAAAAATAACTAGCGCAGGTTCCTAAAGTTTTTTCTTACTAACCCGCTACGAGCGTTGATGAATGCCAGGGCTGCAGAATACCAAGACTGCCCCTCTTTAGTTCATCACCCTGCACTTTCTGTCTCTTGGTCTCACTCTTACAGGTCCTTCATGCCTGCTTTCTGCCTTTGTCACTGTTTTCCAGTCTCTCTCTTCCTTCTTCTTTATTCCATTTCTGCCTTTCTATCTCTTGCTCAGGGTCAAAATATGAAGATAAAAAATAAGTCCTGGTCCCCAAGGAAGAATGCCCATGCCCGCCACATAAAAACACCAACATTACTTAAGCCCTGGATGAGCCCACTCTATCAAAACCCAGAACGCTGCCCATAAGCACTTCACTGGGTGGAATGAAAACGATGCAATGTGATTTGGTCATTTTTAGGCTCAAAATGGATTTAATGGAGGTTGTTGTGGTGGGCTCTATTGAACGCTGCAGTTATGTCTAGAAGGATAAGATAGGCAGAGTGGTGTTGGTAACAAGCTCATGTATTTTCAAAGCCTGGTAGATGTAAAGCAGTGAAGGATGTAGGTGGCCTCCTAGAGCCAGTGGGCGTACGTCACTTCCGATGAAGACATATTATAAGACAACAATGGATCTACTGCATCCAAGGATACACGACCATCGCCAGGACCATATGTATGAAGAGGTCCAGAACAGATATTGGCAGCCGGGATGTTAGTGAACTAATAGTGCTATCGGACTGTGAAGAAAACTCAGAATGGAGTGTACTGACAGCGCTATAGGAGTATGAGGGGGCCGATGATAGGGCAATATTTACAGTCCCACAGTACAGCAATGGACACCGGTATATGAATGCACTGACAGTGCCATATGACTGTGATTAATACCGGGATGTGGTTGTCCTAACTTTGCCACAAGACGGTGATGAACCCCTGGAGATGAGAGTACCTCTAGTGCCACAGCACTGTGATGGACCCTGGTATATGAGTGTACTCATGGTGCCAAAGACTGTGACACAACCATGGATACGACATAACAGACGGTGCCATAGGATAGAGATGGAATCTAGGATATGAGTGCACCAACGACGCCATAAGACTCCATGAACTCAGTACCTTGAGGGTACCATGAGACGGTGACAGATGACCTGACGTAGACTACTGATTGTGCCACATGACTGTGATGGACCCCCACATACGAGTGCACCGATGATGCCCTAAGTCTGTGATTGACCCTCGTATATGAGTCCATAATTACTGCCTAATTTAGAAATGTCCACTGCCACAGTAGTTTCTGTAAATGCTACTCAACATGGTGGAGCACTGTACAAAGCTGTTTTATTTTTTATTTAAAATAAAAAAAATCTCAAAGCAGAAGAGAGGACTCCTGTGGCGAGGTGAGCATTTGGCAGTTTTCACTGCCCCTCAGCGCCATGGTTTTCGTGGCAGTGACGGAAAGTGAAAATTGACCTCTAATTCTTCCCATCTAGATTAGGTGTTACTCTACAGGGCAATCGGAGGGGTTTAATCACGGCAGAGACGGAGTAGTCTCCACCGTGATGTAACCTAAGTTCCGCCTGCTTTTAAATTGGCAGGCAGACCTTTATCTTGGTGGTATGTATACTCCATGGCTATTGCGACAGAGTATACATACCGCCAAGATATAAATCACGGCCGAAGTCAAAAGGTAACATCTTTGACTGGGACAAACCTGACTGGTGTATCCAGTCCGCGATCCCTCGTAGTCAGCCTGAAATTGCACCTAGGTCCCAGTCTACTGTGGCCATAGAGTATCACTGGTGCTCAGTGCTTCTTCGTGCTATTTCTACTCAAAAATTTTAAAAATGAATATCACTTGTTCCCCTTATTGGATTGTTTTCATTTTGGTCTCATTTTTTAAATTACATGTTACTCTATTTTTCAGTTTGGGACTTCTATTGTTTGCCATTTTGACTTTATTACTGATTTAATACTGCATAAGTACTTTATACATTACCCTAAGTTAAGCCTGTACTCTCAGTGCCATGGCTACGAGGAGGGTGACCTCAGGTTAACTTAGTGACTTTGAGGGTTCACATGTTACATGGGTTGTGAATATTCCTTGAGGTGGGTAGTCCCCAACCACAAATAATAATCCAATTTCTTACATCAAGCATGTAGTTGAGTGTCTTTAGATGGTGATACAGACCTATAAATAGAGTTACTGCATAAAACTGGGGTGGACTGAGGTCACTTGGCTGAGACCGAGAAATTCATTACAGACCAGAGCAAAATGTCTTTCTCCAAAATGAGAAGGCCAAATTGATACCAATTAAATCACAGATTACCAAGTATTCTCTGAATTGAACACCGCGGTCTGCTTCTATGGCTGTACAACAGTCCCTCGTTTCAGGCGAAGTCGTCTGGGAGGGTTTATGTTTTTGGCATCGAAGGTCTGGAATCAAATACCTGTTTGTAGGCTAGCTATAATGCAACACAATGTCTTACAGAAAAAAACAAAAAACGTACATTTTAGCATAAGTTTACAATAAGACTATAAGGTTACTTGGTTGTTGTCTTGTCTTCCCTTACACCACACTTGAGTACTTCCTTTCAAGCGCCATGATTCCTATTATTCGAATATGTGCCTTATTCATTCATTCATCCTTAATTATCTGGGTAAGTTGTGGTCATACACACTTATGACTATTTCCACCAGGGGAAAATGTATTGTTAGACCTGACAACCTTAGGGTGGTCTTCACCCAAACTTTTTGCCTTCCTCCCCTATTTTTTACAGACCTCGTTTTTGCTAGCCTCAGTACTCCACCCACTTTACCGCTGCTGACCAGTGCTAAAGTGCTTGTGTTCACTCCTTAAAACATGGTACTACTGGCTCATACCCAATTGGCATATTTAATTCACTTGTAAGTCCTTAGTAAAGTGGCACTACATGTGCCTAGAGCCTGTAAATTAAATGCTACTAGTGAACCTGCAGCACTGATTGTGGCACCCACTTAAGTAGCCCTTTAAACTTGTCTCGTGCCTGCCTTTGCAGCCTGTCTGTGAAGTTTTAAACTGCCATTTGACCTGGTAAAATAGATCTTTTGATAGGTCCAAACCTTCCTTTTTAATACAGATAAGTCTCCCCTAGGGTAGGCCCTGAATAGCCAAGAGGGCAGGGTGCAGTGTATTTAAAAGTGGGACATGTACTTTTATATTTTACATGTCCGGGTAGTGAAAAACTCTTAAATTCATTTTTCACTACTGCAAGGCCTCCCTCTTTCATAGGATAACACAGGAAAGACCTCGTTACATTTAATAGGCTGTAGATTCCAAATGGGAGCAGGTCATCAGTCCATGTTTGGGATCTTTGGAATTGTAATGAAATATCCTAACTTATGATGAAGTCGGATTCTAAATTACAATTTTGAAAATGCCATTTTCAAAAAGTTGGCATTTTCCTCCCTTAGCCCTTTTGTGTCTGTAGCCTGTCTCTGGGTCACATGACTGGGTGTAGCTGACAGTTGGGCTTTGTGCATTCCTCCTAGACATCCACACACAATAGAGAGCTTAGGCGGGCCTGGATGGGCCATCACTAGCAGGATGGGAGGGTGGAGCTGAGCACAGCCATACTTGCACTTGAATATGCTGTGTCCTGCCTCCACACAAAGGGCTGCATACCCCGTTGTAGTTAGTCTGGAGCCAGGGCGGGGAAGGCAGGACACCTGGTGACTTTGAAGGGAACCTCAAGAAGATTCTCCCCCTATAAAGGCACAACTGGAACAAATACTGGACCTCAGACACCAACTCTTCAGCACACTTCTGGACCTGTGGATCCTCTGCCAGAAAGCAGAACGGCTGTGCTGTTGGAATGGCTGCCACTCTGCTGCACTGCTGCTCTTAAGAACTGCTGCCCTGCTGCCCATTTGCCAGGGTGAGAAGGATGGACCTACATCTGCTGAACCCAGGACCCCCAAAGTGACTCCAAGGCTAGTTGGCTGGCCCCCTAACTTGAGTCTTGGGGACAAAAGGCTCCAACAACCATGAACCTGCACGTGGACTCTGCCATTTGTGAGTCTACCCTACCAAGTGGTGCCACCTTAGTCCTGAACCCTTGGAAGTTTGCCTAAGGTGCTCTGCCAGACTCTGATTCCAGCAGAACCGAGGCATCTCCAATGCTGCGCAGCGCAACCCCAAGTAGAACCGTCGCAAAGTCGCTGTTGCGTGGATCGGTACTGCTGCAAAGACTGACATCGCAGTCAGTCACCCAGTTGGAACTGCCACTGAGTGACACATCCTCGGTGCAGGTCCTCGCATCCTTTATTAATTGCATCCTCAATGACACAGTCAGACTCTGCATCACAGTCCCTCGTAACCAACCCATTGCCCTAACTGCGCAACACCTCCTTGACGCCAGACCGCATCGCAAGCCATTGTCAATGGGATCATCTACGACGACGCAGGAGTTCGCACTGCTGCCTCGTCGCACCTCAGAACTGAGGCATCGCTTTGGCTGCACAATGTACCTTTGACGCGGACACTTGTAACGCTCCGCTAACCAGGATTAAGGGTACTCTGTTCAGCTGGCCTAACTAGGCCCCTGTAGCCAGCTCATGCTCCCTCGTGGTCAGCCTGAACTTGTGAGTTTGTCCCGGTCCGGTGCAACCAGATATCTACAGTTTGCACTTTGTCTTTTTGGTACTATTTTCACATTCTTAAAGCCTGCATATCTCCGGTTCTATTGATTGCATTTTTTTATTTTGATCTTGTTTTATTAATTAAAAATTACTCTAGTTTTCTAAATCTGTTGTGCGATCCTTTTTTTGGTGTTTTTCACTGTGTTACTGTTTTAAGTGTTGCACAAATACTTTACACATTGCTTGTGAAATAGACCTGACTGCTCTGTGCCAAGCTACCCAAAGGTTGACCACAGGATAATTTAGGTTTGCTTGTGACTTCACCCTGAGAAGAGGGTTGCTGCTTGAGAAGGGTTTCACCCCCTCAACCAATAACCCAATTTCTTACATTTATTATTTTTGTGTGTGGGAAAAGAGTATATATTTTCTGCCTCGGAAAAGAAAATTAAGTTATACACTCCCAGTTCCTGTTCAGATCTCAGAGGCCAAGAATAAACCACCATAACACTGCTATTTTTCAATGTGAGGTTTTGCGAGGTTATAGTTCAGAGCAGTAACAGCTGCTACCAGACGAAGGTGGTGGGGCGGGGGAGAGGAATGTAATTTAAAAAAAAGGACTTACCTTTAAGGGCTGGCCGCGTCGAATCACCTCCGTCCTCGCCCTCTTCATCTTCCTGTACCGGCCGGCAGCAGTAAGCACCCGGCCACACAGGCTACCTTGAGCCAATCACAACGCTGTAATGCAACGTTGTGATTGGTCTGAGCGCCGTGGTTCGGCGCTCAGACGGGAAGAGGGAGCCAGTTCATGTACCTCACCAGGCTGTGTAATGCAGCCTGGTGGGAACATGCAAAGTGCGCATGAACTGTTTGGTCAGCCCAAGAGGGCGGGCCAAACAGTTCATGCACACTTAGAGAGTGCAAACCACTCCTCCCCTGCCCTAGCCAGCCCCGCCACTGACTGCAATAGAATTTTTTTTTATAATAACGATACGTTATTATCATTTTATTTTTCCTTTTGAGCAGTGAGGCGACGCTCCTCCGCCTTAGCGGAGGAGCCACCACTGGTTCAGAGGAACCAGCACTGACGAGGCATTAAATGCAGTTTAAATCATCATTTATAGTACAGGTTGGTGGCCTGTGTTCCACTATCCAGGCCTGCAATGGCTTCGAAGAAAATAAAGCACCTTTTATGGGAGAGAAGAATAACCTCTCCTTCTTTCAGCCGGAGACATGCAACTCAATGGGAAATAAGATTATGTGTCTCTCAAATGGTGAGTGAGGATCAATAAGGAGAGGGTGGGAGAATGTGAGGTGCAACAGTGAGAGAGTGGAACAAGTGGCAGTGGCGTACCTAACAAGCATTGGCAAACTCAGTAGGTCTTGCCTTACTGACCTGTTGGCTTTGTCCTTTTTTTTGCTGATACTGTACAGCATTGGCAAAAAAAAAGAAGGAAAAACGGCATGCTGCCGCAGCTGCTGCTGGCAATTAACTAATTCCAAAGGTGCATGCGTACCTGATGACATATGTGTGCCTGTGCCTAGAGAAGGATGCAAAAGACACACAATTGATGGACGGAATGCAGAACAAATCAAAACATTCACCCCCAGTCAAGAGATCTGGGTTAAATCCATAATTCTTTTGCTCACCATGCCACCCCAGTTTAGACCTGGCCATATGCCAATCAGTCTTGACCCTGTGCCTCATGGGAACAGTCCAGCCCGAACTGCCAAGCCAGGTCCTCCCTGGACCGGAAACAAGCATCCTAGGACCGGTTTTGGGGTTTCACCCGTCATCAGCCAGGATAACTTGAATCCAGTGGCAGAGGGAGTCTGGGACCCACGTCTGGGCATACCCGGCGCACTTAGGGTGAGAGAGCAAAAGACACTCAATTGATGGACGGAAATCAGAACAAATCAAAACATTCACCCCCAGTCAAGATATCTGGGTTAAATCCATCATTCTTTTGCTCACCATGCCACCCCAGTTTAGACCTGGCCATATGCCAATCAGTCTTGACCCTGAGCCTCATGGGAACAGTCCAGCCTGAACTGCTAAGCCAGGTCGTCCCTGGACCGGAAACAAGCATCCTAGGACCAGTCTCGGGGTTCCATGCAGGCACCATTTTAAAAAAACTTACAGATCAAAATTGGTAGACGCCCCCAGGACTGGTAAATTAAAAAAAGCTAGCAGATGCTTGAGGCTGGGCACAGAGAAGCTTTTTTTTAAAAATCAAATACCGGGAAGTGGTGGGAAAGCAATGGACAAGCTTGGGGAGAGAAATGTGGATGCAACATGGATTGGAGCGGGGTGGGGCGATCACTTTTTGAGGAAGCAGCACATGAGGGAGAGCGCTTGAAAATACGAGAATTTTCATGCTATAAGAAATTGAAGTTCCCTGAAAGGGAGCAGTAGAAGGATATAAGTGAGGCAATTAAAAGGCTGGTAAAGAGGCTTTGCTGCAGGAGATGGGCAAACACCAGAAGTGGAAGAAAGCCCTTTAAATAACAAGCAAACAAATGAGTGACCAGAAAACCAACCAATCATAAGCAGTGGATGGGCTCTAAGTCCACTGTAAGTTTTTGGTATGGTCCACAAGTTGCTTTCACCTACAGACAGTTAAAATCTGTCTCGTAGGTGAGTCCTAAATATGGTTGGGGCTCCCTGCTGAACGTGGTGATGGGCACTGAGACACACATGTCTCACAAATATTCATAGGCCTTGCGCTACGTGGGGAGAGAAATGTGGGTGCAACATGGTGTGGGGCGAGCACTCTCTCTAGCTTTACCTATTTCTACCATTCTCTCCACTCACTCTTCCATAGCTTCTTCTCCCTTATCTCTTCCCGTCCCCTCCATTTCTCTGCACCTCTAGCATTATTTTCCTGCTTCCTCTACCTTTCTTTTTTTCTCCCCCTTTATTCCATTCCCCTCTTTTTGTCACTCTTATCTGCTCTACCGTCTCACTTCACCTTTTGTCTCTATCCACATTGCACCCCTTTTTTCTGTCCATTTTGTTACACTCCCTTCGTCATTTTGTCCAGGATTAATGTTTTTTCACAATAAGCCTTAAAATAATTGTTTGCTTTTTGCTCGTTTTGACTGTTTTCGTTATTACCTTTCACAGTTTTTTTAACACAATAAGGTGGCAGCAGGCACCCGGGACTCATCTGCCTGCTGCTGAAGACAAAAGCCACGCCTCCTAAATGGCCATCACTCGTAATCTGCCTCCCTGCACATTCCCCCTTTATCCCACCCCCCATGCAGCACTAGTGCTGTGAGCTCAAAAACAGAAATGCTGCTCCCCGAGACCTCACTGTCACTCCCTGCGACCCAGGATGGGAGGAGACACACCACATGCTGTGCCTGCTCATATTGCCAGGTGGTACTTCTGCAAATGACAATAAGCCAGCCAGGCTGTGAACTCCCTCAAACTGAGTTCTACACACCTACAGTAAGGCTGCTGCTGCAGCGGCGGCCGGCACAGGTAAGCGCGGTGATACGGGGCAGGGCGCGGCGCCGACAGACGACGGAATAGGTAATATTTATTTATTTATTTAAGTATACCTATTCCTTCATCTGTCGACTTCCACCCCCCTCCCACCCTGCCCGCCCACTGCGTTTACCTGTGCCGTCCGCCGCTGTGCAGCAGCCTTTCCAGATGCATGTCAGCAGCCATGCCGGCCCGGGCAAATGGGGCCAGATCTACAGGTGAGAAAAAAGGGTCCACCAGCAGGCCTGTGACATAGGCCCTTCGGGCACCAGACGTTTGCCCGCCCTGCCAATTCAACCCTGCCCCTTACCAAACACTCGTACACAAAAGCATCCTATTTTTGTACTTTTACACGTGCCATGTTCTGTCTTCTAACCCCTCCCATATCCTGTCAAAAACCTAGGGGCATATTTATTAATTTTGGGGCGCAGCAAGTCACCTTGCTGCACTGCCTGTGTCACAGGGAAAGGGCAGGAACGCACCGCATTTATCCAATACGGCACATTTCTGTCCTGGTCTGTCCCATGGTGCAAGGGTGCCGGTGTTGTAGGCAGGATTGTTTTTGTGCAGGAAGGGGCACAAAAACAATCCTGAGAGGCTTTTTCCTCTTCCAATGAGTGCTGCAGAATGCAGCATCCACAGAAAGAGGACGTACCAAGGAGAAATAAAGATGGTTCTCCTCGTCATGCCTCACCTGGGAAGGCCTTTTTTTTTTTTAGCATTCCCAGGTTTACAAGGTCTTGTAAATTTGGGAATGCGTCAAAAACCATGGGAGTTGCGTGGGAACACCCATGCAATGCCCGTGGAGCGCCTACCCAGGCCAGAGTAAACCAACGCAACGATTTGTGCTGCGTTGCGTTACTCCAGATTTTTGAAGCCACTCAAAGCCATGCAAAGTGGCTTTAAAAATCTGACGCAAAGTGGGTCATAAATACGGCCCCTAGTCCATTGCTTAAAACTACCTCGATTTACATCTTCCTGCCGATGACAGAGGCTAGTTGGGGCCATTGTTTTGCTTATATTGGGGCTCATTGCAAATTTTCTGTGACTTATGCATACTGCGTTTGATTTGCCAGTTTGGCCTGAGCACGGATGCATCTGTGAAATGTGTTTGCTGTCAGTGTGGAGTTATAGGCAGTTACACCTGTCTGGGGGCACATCAGTCAATTCTTAGCTTCTGGAGGAGTGTTCATCTTGCAACACTTCTCCTCCCTTGGGAGTGTACTGGGTAACTGGGGGTTACAGTGCACATAGAAATTGGTATTTTATTACAAAGAGAATGCCTTTTGATTTCATTACACGGTGAAGGAGAGACTTCTTGTGCCAGCTTGATTTACCATGTAATACACAGGTTTACTTAATGCAGTGTACTAACTTAGCCTTCAAAGAATTAAACACAAAGCATAGTCCAGTCTTTAAGAGGTACCTACCCATTCACTGGCTGAATTGCACAATGTGTAAACGTGAAACCTTAGTTCAGTCCCAGCTTCAACAAATTGTGTGATCCTAAACAATTCCTTTACTATCTCCCCCTAATCTTGACAATCACACCTGAGAGCACCTGGAAATCAATCTGTTCAGGAATCGAGATGTGCGCTGTACCACAAGCCTCCCTTGTGTATAGTTAAATAGACTCTAATTTTACTCCAGATATAAAGGTAATATGGGCCACATACAAGGGGAAAGCGACTGTTGTCTTGTCTCTTTGTTCACTAATGCCACTGTCATCAGGGCACAGGGCAGTGTTTGATGAATGTTAATAAGTTCATGTTTAGAAACGATCACTTCTAAACAACGCCACCCGATGGAGTGATACACTGCAGAGTACCAAAGTGAAATGCATGCCCATGTTAAAGAAATACACTTTTTGAAGTTTGAAATGTTTGCTAAAATGCCACATGATGTTTGTGACATAGGTTGGCTTATGTTTGGATCTCCATATTAATTTTCTGGTTGCCCGCATATATTTGAAATTTTAATATGCCCCGCCCTGAAAGGGCACTGAAGGGTTAAGGGCCAGAATCTGTCAAAATCAGGCCCAGCTGGTGTCCTAGATGACACCCGTCTGAAAAAAGTGGGGACATGACCCACGGTGGAAAGATTCCATTTAGGAGCAGCACACATAGAATTTGGTCTTTTTATGGGGTCAGGTCAGAGGCCTTCCCTACTGATGGCGACACCTCGCTGAGGCACAACTCGACACATGCCACAATGGTCATTTAATGGATTGGGAGGGGTCATGAACCTTTTTTTGCTAACGAGCATTGGTCAGATTTTAAAAATATATCAGCTCAGTGACTTTTCCAGCCTTTTTTATTGCAACAACATGTTTCAGGCACTTGGTAGCACTCGGGGGGGTTTTGGAAGCTAGGGCATAACTGTGTGCACACTGGGTAAGGAAGCGACAAGGGCAAATAGAAGAAAAAGTGTGGGTCTGGAATAGAAGGAAAAATAATGGGGGAATTGAGGATAGGGCTTATGGGTGTACATTAAACCAAATCTGCATTTATGTTCTGCGCTTCACATAGCACCCAGCTCTGCTTTCGCACATCAGAATCTTTCCGGTACTCCGAGTGCACAGAGGAAGTGGGGGAAATCAAGAAATCACCTATAGTCTTAGTAGAAATGCTGCATCAAGGTTTACTGCATACTCAGGGGTACGTTTTGACATCAATAGTTTAACAAAAGCAGATGGCAGAAGATGACCACGAAGCATCTCCAGTCTGTCCGTGTCCATACTGAGGAGAGCACCCTGGTCTCCATTTTGATGGTTCCCTCTAGCTTCACTTGGGGAGTAACCTTTGCCTCACTTTCTGCCGCTCCAACATTTCCATGCATCTCCACTCTGCCTCATCTTTACTCTAACTTCCTTCAAAGCGTCCACCTCTGATTTCCCCCTGCCCACCCCCATCTTTACTCTGGCGGATATCAATGACGCCATCTTTGGTGGTCACCTCTGCCTCCCCCATGACTCAAGTTCAGGGTCTTTCCTCTGCCCCCATCTTTACTCTTGCTGGCATCAATGACGCCATCTTTGGTGGTCACCTCTGCCTCCCCCATGACTCAAGTTCAGGGTCTTTCCTCTGCCATCTTTACTCTGGCTGCCCCCAGCCTCATGTTTACAGCGGGTGTCTCCACAGTCCAAGGCTCATCTGTCCGCCAAGCTTTGGTGTTTTGCTAATTTTCCATTCTGCACATCTCCATTCGCTGTTAAATTATTTCTTAATGCCACAAACCGCCAAACCCAAATGAAGACGTGGAAGGAAAAATATTTGATATAAACTTTATTCCAAAAATAATTTCCATAAACATTTGAAATGTGTAAATACAGGGGGAAAAAAAAATAAGGGTTTTAGGTGTTGTAAACAATAATAGGTAAACCTTGCAATAAGTTAAATACATATCTTTTGTATACATTTTCATGGTCTCATTCACGTTTCTCTACACAAATGTTTACGGGTCGGCAAAATGGCTCAAGTGATCGGCGCTCCGATTGGCTGGTTGCGGAGCCAATTACAGCATGGTTTAGTACACCGAATTGGGGAATGTTTCTAAAAGCAAGCAGCGTTTACATGGAGGTGGGGAAAGAGTCAGTCAAGGACAGTTTCTGGGCTCTGCAGTAGAAAGCCATAGATACAGCCAACCCTATCCCTTCACAGTGATTGGCAGACCACGACGACCAAACCCAGTGTCACACTAATGCCTCCCCGGTCTCAAAAAACCCTGCTTGATCTCCAGCTCTGATGGAGTCTTTCAAAGTGCAGCGAGTAGGCACCTTCAGAACTATCTTACTAAGTGTTTGACACGTTCACAAGTGAGATAAAGTGACTTGTCCAATCGGCTAATGTAAGCCAGGAACAGCAAATGGAACAAAAACGTACAACTCTTTGGTTCCTTAGAAAGCTTTAAACAGTGTACAAATCTGTATTAAACAAAGCTTTTACTTTGGAAAGGTCTAGGACATGTTTTAAGAATGCCTCGAATATAGCACATCACTTTAGTGGCCTTTAAGGCACTACATAGAATGATGGTACATACACAAGTTGCTAACTAGGTTTCAAATAAAGCTGGCCAAATTTTCAGAGCAGTAAAGACAGTGGAACGTGTGAAGTTCGTGTGCCACTGGGAAGAGTACACGCGGTGGTTACCATGGGCAGGGGTGAAAGTGGTAGGCAACAAGTGCACGTGAAGCTTATTATGAAAAAAACAGACCTGACGTCATGAAATACAAATTTCAGCGAAAGCTTTTTTTTTACTTGTTTACCAGATTACTACAATAGTGCAATTAATGTCCACTTTCTGAAAAGCACAGCTGGTGCCAGTTAGTGCAATATACTGTCCACAGGGTGGGCACCAGACAACACAAGTGTCTACTCATTGACACCAAGACAAGTCCACGATGCACCTTCTCACGTAGATTCACAAACATTTTCACTCGCAACCCAACAAAACAGAACTGGTTGCGCTGGAAAGGAGCAGGTGACAAATGTTCAAGTGTCCCATAAGCTGGGGGGGGGGGGGGGACGGGGGACTTCTCATGGCCAATATCCCATTCCCTCAGAGGAATGGGACGCGTGTGCTCGCGCTCCAGTCAGGACAAGCACAGTCTTACGCCATGTGGGCTGTTTGTCTTTAATCATGCAGCCCTCCGCTCAGGGGACTTGTCGGCTTCTTACAGTCTTGTAACGTGACTGAAGGCCGGTGCAGTCAACAGCCCTCCAAGCTGGAGGATCCTCAGGGTGCTCCCCAGACTGGGAAGAGTCCTCTGACACCAACGTCTCTTGGCAGATAACAAGTCCATCTTAACTGATTAGGCCATGCCCTTGGGGGCCGCTTCGGACCTTCGGGCTAGTGCTTGCGCCAGACTCTGGCCACACTTTACAGGTGGCTTAAACCCATTACAGTCTACAAGCCAGCCATTTTTGCTTTTCCTGCAACTAAAATCATCAAGATAATTTCTGCAAGCTCAAGTCCTCTTCCATTTCATTCTGTTCTTCTCCTACCAAAGACGGCTGACATGCTGCGGACGATGCCCTTGAAGCCCACGTTCTTCTTGCTGGAGTTCCTGGAGTCGCGCACAGATTCCAGCAGCTGGTGGAAGACCACCAGTGACCCATGGTAGGCCTCGGCCGCAGAGATCTCAAAGAAGCCAGAGTCAGTGGAGAGGGCAAGAAGACGGCCCTCTTCGCTGGACACTTCACGGTGGTCCTGAAGGTCCCGTTTGTTGCCCACGATGATGACTGGGGCCGCCTTGTCCACGCCGCTGCGCTTCTTCAGCTGGCGGATCCGCTGCAGTTGCTGGCGGACCACATTGTAGCTGGAGCGGTCACAGATACTGTAGACCAGGATGAAGCCATCAGCCCAACGTAGCTGCTCCTCCGTTACACATCCTTGTGTGCTTGGATTCTACAATATAAACGCAAAATTCATTAGACAAGCACAGAGCAAATCAAGTACCCAATGCAACACAAATACAATTCAGTAGCACGACTGGGCGCTAGGCAGCTCCATGTCACTGGACACCGAGTTTTCAGTTTGGACTTTCATCCAACAAACTAAAGCATTCTGAGAGATGTGGTCTTGGTTTACAACAACAAAGCTAATTAGTGTGAAGTCCACAATAGTGCAAACATGGTGTCTCAGTGACATGAGTCTATTTTCAAAGGTAAACAGCGTTTACCACGCATGCGTAACAACGCATGCAATAACAACGCGGTCGTTACAACGACCGCGTTGTTATTTCACATACCGTTACAACGCAAGTGCGAACAACGACTTGCGTTGGGGGGCAGAAGTTGTTGGATTTAAAATCCAACACCTTCCCTAGTGTCCGCACAGACTGGAGTTGGAATAGTAATTTATACTATTCCAACATCCAGCGCCCCCTAACGCAAGATGTTGTTACGACTTGTGTTGTAACGGTATGCGAAATAACGCGGTCGTTGTAACGACCGCGTTATGGCATGCGTGGGAAACGCATGCGTAAAAACATCACATATTCCTACTACTAGATATAATGAACAAGGGGATTAACTACAAGCCCCAGAATCCTTGGTGCTGAAAAATCAGGACTGCCAGAAAGGGACCCTTGTGACATAGGCAGTTTAGGTATTCCTGTATTACTCAACTGTAAAATGCCTACCAAAAAAGGGAGTGTATGCTTAATGGAGAGCATGTACAACCATCTTAATAAGACCTTATTACAACTACAAAAGCTCAGTCAGTTAGTCTGAAATAATTCTCTTATCCCTGTTAAAATGTGACAATGTCTATAAGCAACCTGTGAATGGTTCTGGGGGATTCGGATTCTGTAGTTATACCAAAATCATGACTTTTGGACTCTAAACGCTCTGCCAGATACCATGGAGAAGGTTTCAGTTGTAACTCTTTCCCCATTCACACCCTGGCCTCTCCGCTGAGAATCTCAGCAAGGGTTGCCAATTCAAACGTACAAAAAGGCATTTTCACTGTTGTAATGTACAAGTCTTGCCCCGAAAAAAATTGCTCTTGCTTCCAATACTTTCCTCCTAACCATTATCACACAGCTAGCTGATTTTGAAAATAGCCTACATTTGGCAGTGTAATTGCATTGTGGTTATTTACGTGCTCGCAACACAAACTACTAAACATATTCCCATAGCTATCAAGTGCCTAAATACCACGGGGTACACCTTGGCAAGCCTATTGCATGATGGGAGGTCGTTTGCATCTTCCAATCATACGACTCGCTCCGAATACCAGATTACAAAGTGTACTTGGCTAAAAAGCCACAAGTGCCTGAATGTGTCCGACATACAGTACACTTCGCAGCTGCGTATGCTGAGAGATTTATTCTATATACATATGGGGGAGAGGCGAGAAGGTGTTGTTGTATGAATATAGCCTAGTTGTTAAAATACACACAAACACACACACAGAGAAGTTATGCATAAGGACGAGTATCTCACCTGTGGATAGACGGAATCCCAGATGCTGAAACACACCTCCCGACCATCCACGGTCACGTTGTGCGTGTAGATGGAGTCTAAAGAAAGGAGGGAGAGAGAAGGGGGGTTTAGTTCGAGCTGTCAGACACTTATGATGATGGCAGACACAAAGCATGCTTGAAAAGGCGGGATGCAACCAGTCCCCAGTACTCACCGGTGTCTCCGTACTCTCCAATAAACCTCCTGGTAAGGAATCTGACGGTGAGAGCTGAAAGGAGACAAGAGAAACAAGCGCACTTTAATAACAAGCATACTCCACATTTTTGGGCAAACTCAAGGGCACGTGACAGGGGAAACGACAGCAAAGAACTACGTAGCTCATGCAACAGTCCCTGTCTTACAGATGGGCTTGGGGGGGGGGGAGGAATTAATAGATCTCAAGCCCATGTTAGGATCTCCCACTGCCTTTTTTCCCCGTTTGCTTTTTGCGACTTGTATTAATAACTACAGTATAACACTACATGCACCATAATGCAGCGCAAAAAAACAAACAGAAGCTGATGAGCTACTCGTACTTGAGAGTACAATTTAAGATCTATATGAAGGAGTTAAGAACGTCTCAAAGGAACATCAAACTCAAGAAGAGAGATTGGAGATGTTTGAGGAAAGAATTGTTGGATGAGAGGGGAAAGGAGAACTATGCACACACCCTGCTTAGGAGGAAAACTTTGCTCAGACCCCTTCTGAAACTCACCAGATTTCCCCACGTTCTCCGCTCCCAGAACCAAAATGTTCGCTTCCACTTTCGGGTGGTGGTTGCCCTCCGACATCTTGCTTGTGAGGCGAAAGCTGTGGCTCGTATGGATCTGAACAACCATTTGTAATCCTGTGCGGAAAGATCACAGCTGTAGGACGGTGTAGAAGTCTAAGTGCTCTCCGGAAGTACCCTGGAACTGCAGCGCTGAGAGATCTGAAGCACGAGCACGACTGCGCTCTTTATATACAGAAGTGGGCGGGCTTGCGACTCTGAGTGACGGACGCGGCAACAACTCTGGGTAGAGGGCGGACAGCAGCATCGCGTGGGTCCTTTTTTTCGTTTTTTTTTCAATAACGTAGGTTTCTGCCGCTGCTCAGGACGACTTGGTTTCTGTGTTCAGTTCAGTTGATGTATACAGTTAAGAACAGTTCCTCCTGTCATCTCCCAGCCGAAGCACAGACAAAACCTATCACAAAAAAGCATTGGCAAAGCAAAGAAGTCTCGCTTTTGGAATCTATTGGCAGCGCCCAGTGCGACAATGTTTTTGGGCGCCCCCTAATGACCACCTCTGCCACGGATTCTCTCCCCCCCCCCCCCCCTTAACGGTGCTCCTCAAGTCTCCAAAAACACTCTCTTTCAGATGCTTTTAATTGTTTTTATAGCTCTACCAGTGTAGGGCGTCAGGGCACTTTATATCACAGAGACAACCAATCAAAGGTGTGTAAATCAGTGTATAGGAAATGTTACATAAGACAGAGGACTACAATGTGTGGGAGCAACATGTCATCCATACTGGTAGACACTGAACAGTATAGTTTAATAGGGCTTGGTCTGGATAAGCACAAACTCAGAGTTTATCATGTAACACCATAGTTGGGGGTTCTTTTTAATAATCAGAATTGATTTCTATCCAAAGGAACCCTTTTTTCAACATTAGGATAGAAAGACCAGGGAAAGAAATCATAACGCTCTAATCTATACCTTGTAGTTTGCATGCAGCTCTTTGATAACAGTTAATAACTCACTATACTATGTTAGGACTTTAACTGCAAGTAACAAAAGGATATCTCAGATAAAAGCAGTAACCCACTGACCTATTTACATTATATGTACTTTGTGATCTGCACAGTACACTATCTTTACACAGGCGTATTAACACACTGCGCTACCTTACCACAAGTCAAAACTTCCAATAGACAAACCTCATCTCTCTCTCTCTCTCTCTAGGAAGAACACTAATCACCGAATTTATCTTGACATTTTTATTGTGGCCTGAAAATTGCCGGAGGCCAGAAACGCGGCAGCGAGTCCTTTTCAAATCATACATAATACTTGCAAACACGACTCCCCCCACCCGAAGTCAGTGCCTGGTGCGGTCGCACCGGTTGCACCACCCTAGAGCCAGCAGTGGTTTCTAGCAAGATGTTACTGTATATATATTGCATATTTCATGTCAGTAAAGACTTTGAATTTGTTTACATTTGTAAACGTGGTTTGCTTTAGTGCAATTTCGTGTTTTTGACTTTACTAGCTATTCAGAAAGCAAGGAGGGTTCTCTCTAAAAGGCTGCACTGTTTGTATGATACAAGTGAGCTGAGTCGCTTTAAGGTGCCCAGATAAGTTGTGGTTATGGGAGGGGCACAACTGAGGGCTCTGGAGCTGTGACTGAAGGGAGTGTAAGTCAGTGGACCATAGCAGTGTTCAGATTACGTGCTCATTCAATCCTTGGCCTCTCTCCAGTGCTCACATATTTATGGTCACATATGTACCATTTGTAATTAGCAATTCTAATAATTTACATTTACATCAAAATCATTGCTTTTACTCAGTCATATCAAACTGCTAACAAGCACTCGCAAATCCAATAGCCGTGGTCAAGGGGAGGAGCAAACACACGGAATGGAAATTGATGCAATTGATGCTCAAGAGTGACACTTGATGCTCAAGAGGGGCACTTGATGCTCAAGAGTGGCACTTGATGCTCAAGAGTGGCACTTGATGCCCAAGAGGGGCACTTGATGCTCGAGAGGGGCCCTTGATGCTCAAGAGGGGCACTTGATGCTCGAGAGTGGCACTTGATGCTCGAGAGTGGCACTTGATGCTCGAGAGTGGTACTTGATGCTCAAGAGGGGCGCTTGATGCTGAAGAGGGGCACTTGATGCTCAAGAGGGGCACTTGATGGTCAAGAGGGGCACTTGATGCTCAAGAGTGGGACTTGATGCTCAAGAGGGGCACTTGATGCTCAAGAGGGGCACTTGATGCTCAAAAGGGGCACTTGATGCTCAAAAGGGGCACTTGATGGTCAAGAGAGGCACGTGATGCTCAAGAGGGGCACTTGATGCTCAAAAGGGGCACTTGATGGTCAAGAGAGGCACGTGATGCTCAAAAGTGGCACTTGATGCTCAAGAGTGGCACGTGATGCTCAAGAGAGGCTCGACCAGCACCGACGACACTCTCAGCACCGCCGAACACATGCACTTCCAGATCCACACGGACCCCAACACCACCCTTAGAGGCACCCTTGTCTACAGACCCCCTGGGCCCCGACCCCAGTTCAGCGACTCCATCGCCGACTTCATCAGCACGCACGCCCTGACCTCTACCGACTACATCCTCCTCGGAGACCTGAACTTTCACCTGGAGAACAACAACGACAGCAACTCCACCACCCTGATCGACAGCCTCGCCAACCTCGGTCTGAGCCAGCTCGTCACAACACCGACCCATTCCGCCGGCCACACGCTTGACCCCATCTTCTCCTCAAGCTCCCACGTCTCCTTCAGCCACACCACGGAACTCCTCTGGACCGACCACCGCTGCATCCATTTCACCTTCCAGAAACCCACCACACACCACCGCACCCAACAGATCCCACGCCGCTGCTGGAGCAAAGTCACCGAAGACCAACTTCGGGCAACCCTCGCTCTCAGCCCTCCCTCGGACGCATCCAACACCGACGACGCTGCATGCAACCTCAGACGACGGATGGACGACTGTGCCAACACCCTCGCCCCGCTGAAAAAGCTCACCTACAGTGACACCACCAAAAGAGCCAGCTGGTTCACCTCGGAACTCCTAGCTTCCAAGCGTACCTGCCGGAAACTAGAGAAGAAATGGCACAGTGATAAGACACCGGACAGCCACACAGCCCACAAAGACGCCATCCGTAACCACCACCACCTCATCAGGTCCGCCAAGAGAATCTCCTTCAAAGACCGCCTCGACAACAACGCACACAACAGCAAGGAGCTTTTCAACATAGTGAAGGAACTCTCCAACCCCAGCTCCAACACCAACGACATCCCGCCGTCGCAACCCCTGTGCGATTCCCTCGCCACCTTCTTTCACCGCAAGATCGCCGACATCCACGACAGCTTCAACACCCAGACAGCCCCAACTAAGATCGATGCACCAGACCCGCCGCACACCATCGACCATGGCCCCCTGCCAGCCTGGGCCAGCGTGAACATCGAGGACACCATCAAGACCATGAGCACAATACACTCCGGCTCCCCGTCAGACCCTTTCCCGCACCACATCTTCAACAAAGCCAGCAGCTCCATCGCACCCCACCTGTGCAACGTCATCAATCTCTCCTTCGAGACCGCGACCTTCCCAGAGAGCTGGAAACACGCAGAGATCAACGCCCTACTCAAAAAACCCAAGGCGGACCCGAGAGACCTCAAGAACTTCCGGCCCATCTCCCTGCTCCCGTTCCCAGCCAAGGTCATCGAGAAGATCGTCAACAAACAGCTAACCCGATACCTCGAAGAAAACAGCATCCTGGACCCATCCCAATCGGGGTTCCGCAGCAACCACAGCACTGAGACTGCCCTCATCGCCGCCACCGACGACATCAGGATCCTGCTGGACAATGGTGAGACCGCAGCCCTCATCCTGCTGGACCTCTCCGCCGCCTTCGACACTGTCTGCCACCGCACTCTACGCACACGCCTCCACGACGCAGGGATCCGAGACAAGGCCCTGGAATGGGCCACCTCCTTCCTCGCCGGCAGAACCCAGAGAGTCCGCCTCCCACCATTCCGATCCGAAGCCTCCGAGATCATCTGCGGCGTACCCCAGGGATCGTCCCTCAGCCCAACACTGTTCAACATCTACATGACCCCGCTCGTACGCATCGCCAGACAACACGACCTCAACATAATCTCCTACGCCGACGACACTCAACTGATCCTCTCCCTCACCAAGGACCCCCTCGCCGCCAAATCCAACCTCCATGAAGGAATGAAGGCCGTCGCCGATTGGATGAAGATCAGCCGACTAAAACTGAACACGGAGAAGACAGAGGTCCTCATCCTCGGCTCCAACCCCTCAGCCTGGGACGACTCCTGGTGGCCAACGACGCTGGGAGCAGCCCCGACACCCACCGACCACGCACGCAACCTGGGAGTCATCCTCGACTCAACGCTCTCCATGGACAAGCAAGTCAACGCAGTCTCATCCTCCTGCTTCAACACCCTCCGCATGCTTCGCAAGATCTAAAGGTGGATCCCGACAGACACAAGAAGAACAGTCACCCAGGCCCTCGTCAGTAGCAGACTTGACTATGGGAACGCCCTCTACGCGGGAGCCCCGGCCAAGCTCATCAAGCGGCTGCAACGCATACAAAACGCCTCCGCACGCCTGATCCTCGATGTACCACGCCACAGCCACATCACCCCCACCTGAGGAACCTGCACTGGCTCCCCGTCGACAGGAGAATCTCCTTCAAACTCCTCATCCACGCACACAAGGCACTCCACAAGACTGGCCCAGCCTACCTCAACAGACGACTCCTCTTCTACGTCCCCAACCGCCAACTCCGCTCCGCCGACCTCTCCCTCACCACCGTCCCTCGCATTCGAAGAACTACCACCGGCGGCAGATCCTTCTCCCACCTCGCCGCCAAGACCTGGAACACCCTTCCACTAAGCCTACGACAGACCCAAGACCTGCTGACCTTCAGGAGGCTACTCAAGACCTGGTTGTTCGACCAGTAGCAGCACCCCCCCCTTTTTTTCTTTTTTCCCTAGCGCCTTGAGACCCTCACGGGTAAGTAGTGCGCTTTACAAATTTTGTGATTGATTGATTGATTGATTGATTGATGCTCAAGAGTGGCACTTGATGCTCAAGAAGGGCACTTGATGCTCAAGAGAGGCACTTGATGCTCAAGAGTGGCACTTGATGCTCAAGAGAGGCACTTGATGCTCAAGAGTGGCACTTGATGCTCAAGAAGGGCACTTGATGCTCAAGAGAGGCACTTGATGCTCGAGAGTGGCACTTGATGCTGAAGAGTGGCACGTGATGCTTAAGAAGGGCACTTGATTCTCGAGAGTGGCACTTGATGCTCGAGAGTGGCACTTGATGCTCAAGAAGGGCACTTGATGCTCAAGAAGGGCACTTGATGCTCAAGAGGGGCACTTGATGCCCAAGAGGGGCACTTGATGCTCAAGAGGGGCAATTGATGGTCAAGAGGGGCACTTGATTCTCGAGAGTGGCACTTGATGCTCAAGAGGGGCACTTGATGCTCAAGAGGGATACTTGATGGTCAAGAGTGGCACTTGATGCTCAAGAGGGGCACTTGATGCTCAAGAGTGGCACTTGATGCTCAAGAGTGGCACTTGATGCTCAAGAGGGGCACTTGATGCTCAAGAGGGGCACTTGAAGCTCAAGAAGGGCACTTGATGCTCCAGAAGGGCACTTGATGCTCAAGAGGGACACTTGATGCTCAAGAGGGGCACGTGATGCGCAAGAGGGGCACATGATGCTCAAGAGGGGCACATGATGCTCAAGAAGGGCACTTGATGGTCAAGAGGGGCACTTGATGCTCAGGAGGGGCACTTGATGCTCAAGAGGGGCACATGATGCTCAAGAAGGGCACTTGATGGTCAAGAGGGGTACTTTATGCTCAAGAGGGGCACTTGATGCTCAAGAGGGGCACTTGATGCTCAAGAGGGGCACTTGATGCTCAAGAGTGGCACTTGATGCTCAAGAGGGGCACTTGATGCTCAAGAGTGGCACTTGATGCTCAAGAGGGGCACTTGATGCTCAAGAGGGGCACTTGAAGCTCAAGAAGGGCACTTGATGCTCCTGAAGGGCACTTGATGCTCAAGAGGGATACTTGATGCTCAAGAGGGGCACGTGATGCTCAAGAGGGGCATGTGATGCTCAAGAAGGGCACTTGATGCTCAAGAGAGGCACGTGATGCTCAAGAGGGGCACGTGATGCTCAAGAAGGGCACTTGATGGTCAAGAGGGGCACTTGATGCTCAGCAGGGGCACTCTATGCTTAAGAGGGACACTTGATGCTCAAGAGGGGCACTTGATCATTGGATCAGTATTAACGCTGTGTCAAGGAGGTAGACTTGATGCACCGTCTGGTGATACGGCCATTTACGTAACCGGGACAGCATGACGCTGATACATAGGGAGTCAACTTCACAGGACATCATAACTTCTTACCATCGTCTTCTGGGTTGCAAAGCAGTGTTCTGGCCTGACTGTGTGCCTGGAGGAGTGATGTCGGAAGGGTGCCATGGGACTTTAATGCAATTGTGGTTCGTGCCCCAGCTGCCCTCTGGCCGGATGGTAAAAGACAGCCATTGCTCAAGTGCCGAGGTCCCCTTACAGATCTTGGACTTGATACCTGGGACCTACTGCGCGAATGATAACTATGCCCCTTACCTACAGGTTGTGTTAGTGGCAAAGAGGTGCCGGTACAATAACCAAATGGGCAGTAACCATAAAATGGAAGCTTTCAGTCCAATTTCCAGGGTTCAGAAAATTATTGATGCCACCCACTACCAGGTCAGAAGAACAGCTCCATTGGGCCTGGTGCCTTGCACTGCACATGGTGGAGGCAGCATGGCAAAATAGCACCTAGCCAGATATATTAAAGTTCCTTCATCCTGTCCTTGATAGGTGAAGCTGCTTGAACACAAGCGGTACCCAAGAGGCGGGATCAGTTCTTGGTGCTAGGCCAGTAAAGAGAATAAGGGTTTGAGTGACAGGGGAGAGCCAGGGTCCCAAAAGGTGCCTAACTGAAGAAGCTCTGGCCCCTGGACTGAGAGTGAAAGGAGATGGACAGGCCATGGTTGAGGTATATTTGTGTTTGACAGTATGAAGCTTAAGTGCAACCTACACACACTACTCAGTGACTTCAAGTCAGCTGCGTCATGAGTGCTTTTCCAAAGTGTGTACATCTGCTAAGCTTCTCAGCACTGCAAGGGACAAGGAAATAACCGGTGAGCATCACCGCTATGAGCCAAGCGGCAGCTTTCCAACCCAGAAACTCTCCTCTTTAAAGGGATAGCAAACCCATTTTCTGGAAAATAGTGGTCCTCGTTTTGAAAATAGTGGTTACGCTTCCAGATATCCCACGCACCGAAGGTCTCTGTAGAAAACGTAACTGTGCACATGGTTCAGTTTGTTTGTTGTGGACTCTTATAGTGTTCGGCCTTTGACCTATGCTGCCTGCGGATGAAGCATAATATGGGTTCTGTACCATTTCTTTATGTTATGAAAACTTTCAGGCTAAAAATGTTTTTATATACTTGCGTAACTCCTACATACGTGTCTTTCTCTGCTCTCCTGACCAACAGGCGTTCTCCACATGCCCAAGCAGCACAAGGAATCTACCGACAAGGCCAATTCCTTGGCTAGCATCGCTTCACTCTCTCCAAGCTGAACTCTGGCTGCCATTTCATGGGATAACGAGTCTGTGTTATGAGCCAAAGAGGATGATGGTTGCCACTAAACCCCAAGAACAGAAGACAGAGCCCCGGGGGTTGCAAAACTAAACCTGCTAACATTGCACAGACCTCTTTAGAATTAACAGCAACAAAAAAGCTTTTGGTCTGTTCACCAAAACTGAACCAACATGGTCCTATCTGCAGCCCATATACTGGCAGTTTCATCCTTCTCACAATGAGGGTGTAAGTTTCCTGCAGTGGGAGTGCAGAAGATCGGATGGCCTACCCCAGGGGGGTACTGACAGATTTCACCAATAGAATGACCTATGCCTCTGCCTGATGAGTGACTGACTCAGCTTCAGCTCTGCTGGCCTTGCTGAGACACTAGTTGGCTGGCCCCCTAACTTGAGTCTCAGGGACAAAAGGCTCCAACAACCATGAACCTGCACATGGACTCTGCCATTTGTGAGTCTAGCTTACCAAGTGGTGCCACCTCAGTCCTGAACCCTTGGAAGTTTGCCTAAGGTGCTCTGCCAGACTCTGTGATTCCAGCGGAACCGAGGCATCTCCAATACTGCGCAGTGCAACCCCAAGTAGAACTGCCGCAAAGCACTGTTGCGTGGATCGGTACTGCTTCAAAGACTGACATCGCAGCCAGTCACCCAGTTGGAACTGCCACTGAGTGACACATCCTCGGTGCAGGTCCTCGCATCATTTATTAATGGCATCCTCAATGACGCAGTCAGACTCTGCATCACAGTCCCTCGTAACCAACCCATCGCCCTAAATGCGCAACACCTCCTTGACGCCAGACCGCATCGCAAGCCATTGTCTATGGGATCATCTACGACGACGCAGGACCTCGCACTGCCGCCTTGCCGCACCTCAGAACTGATGCATCGCTTTGGCTGTGCAATGTACCTTTGACACGGACACTCATAACGCTCCGCTAACCAGGATTAAGGGTACTCTGTTCAGCTGGCCTAACTGGGCCCCTGTAGCCAGCGCATGCTCCCTCGTGGTCAGCCTGAACTTGTGAGTTTGTCCCGGTCCGGTACATCCAGATATCTACAGTTGGCGCTTTGTGCTTTTGGTACTATTTTCACAATCTTAAAGCCTGCATATCTACGGTTCTACTGATTGAATTTTTTTATTTTGATCTTGTTTTATTCATTAAAAATTACTCTATTTTTCTAAATCTGTTGTGCGATCCTTTTTTTGGTGTGTTTTCACTGTGTTACTGTTTTAAGTGTTGCACAAATACTTTACACATTGCTTGTGAAATAGACCTGACTGCTCTGTGCCAAAGTGCCCAAAGGTTGACCACAGGATAATTTAGGTTTGCTTGTGATTTCACCCTGAGAAGAATTGTGGTTGCTGCTTGAGAAGGGTTTCGCCCCCCTTAACCAATAACCCAATTTCTTACATTTATTATTTTTTGTGTGGGAAAAGAGTATATATTTTCTGCCTCGGAAAGAAAATTAAGTTATACACTCCCAGTTCCTGTTCAGATCTCAGAGGCCAAGAATAAACCACCATAACACTGCTATTTTTCAATGTGAGGTTTTGCGAGGTTATAGTTCAGAGCAGTAACAGCAGCTACCAGACTGGGGTGGGGCGGGGGAGAGGAATGTAATTTTAAAAAAAGGACTTACCTTTAAGGGCCGGCTGCGTCGAATCACTTCCGTCCTCGCCCTCTTCATCTTCCTGTACCGGCCGGCAGCAGTAAGCACTCGGCCATACAGGCTACCCTGAGCCAATCATAACGCTGCAATGCAACGTTGTGATTGGTCTGAGCGCCGTGGTTCGGCGCTGTTGGACTTGGCCCTTTTGGGCAGGTTCACCCCTGAACTTTTTGCCTTGTCTGTAACCTGGTGTTGCTGATTTTAGGCCTCTGAGCACTTTCGCACTGTGGTCCAGTGGAAAGTGCGTGCGTTCTCTGTATACTTGTGGTGAGATTGGCCTGCCCTCCCATAGGAATGCATGGGGGATAAGTGTGTCCATGGTAATTCCTGTTATGAGAGGAGCAATATGGTCAAGTCTGGTATGTATGAAATTGTGTGAATAAATGCTGCGCAATGGTGTGCGCAGATTTATTGTGGTTATTTGGGAAATGCCACTTTTAGAAGTTGGCATTTCTGTGTGCTATGTGTCTGCCTGCCTGATGTGAATTGCATGTCTGGCTTGTGACAGGGGCTGGGAGGTGTGTGTGGCTCCAGGAGGGGCAGGGTGAGTCAGCGCAGGGCTGAATGGAGAGATCTCCATGTAGATGGGTGGGAGGAGTTGCACCTGGGACCTGAATAGGGCTGTGCCTTCCCTCCACAATGCTGGCTCCACCTCCTGTGGTGCGTCTAATGTCCCCAGCCTATACTATGGAAGGGAAGAGGAGCTTGGCAAAACAAAGTGCTCCAAATCCCCCCTCAACCAGTTCTGACTGGTATCCCCAAGCCCTGTGCTGTGACACAAAGGGAAATGTAATATAAATATAGGGGCTGTGACCCCATGAAAATGTTCAGTGTTCCTGATGGAGGGGGCTTGCTGCTGCTGGGGCCCAGGAGGGACCGCCATGGGGGCTGCCTCCCTGCTGGAGGGCCATGTGTGCTGGCCCCTGGGCCCAGCTATGCCCCTTCCTCTCTAAGGACTTACTCTCTTTACTTCTGGACTTTTGCCTCATCTAGCGCCTGGGAGCGCTATCTTTTAAAATGCCCAGCTGATGGAGAGCGCTTTATTTATTCTAGGAGCGCTAGTTCCCTTTGCAGAACCCCTGGCTCTTGTCTGCCAGGAGCGTGGGCTGCGCAGCGCTGTGCTGCCGCCCCTTTTTTGAGGGAATCCCAGTGTGAGGGATTCCCCCAGTGATGCTGTTGGAGCGGGTGCCCACCCCGCGTTCTTGTTAATTGTGGCCACGTTATGGCCGCACGCTGTACTTAATGGAGAGCGGGTGCCCACGCCGCATTGCGGCCTTAGTTTATTCCTTTGCGGGTGCCCACCCCGCTGTATATGCCGCAAATTGATTTTATTTAAAAGCGGGTGCCCACCCCGCACTTTACCAAGTGAAATGATCACCGCTGCGGCCCGAGTGCTTCACAAAGAGGAAGTCAGGCAACGTCGCGCCTGACTGGGGCGGGACTTCCGCATTTGTGAGGGAAGCCCGCCCCAAGTCCAGAGAAGTATTCTGCGGTCGGGCGGGGCTCCCGTGAGTTAAGGGAAGCCCCGCGTATGCCAGGCAAAGCCCCGGGTCCCAGGAGGGGGCCCGGGTGAAGCGGAGTAGTGCTGCAGTTGCTGGCAGGGCTCCCATGTTGGAACGAGGGCCCCGCGTGCGGCAACACAAGACCGGGGAAGAGGAATCCTCCCCCGCCAAGAGCCGGTGAGTTGAGACGGCTAAGGGGGAGGCTAAGCGCATTGTTGGTGCCGATCGCGGCACTGTGAGGGCATTGGTGCTGAGTGGTCCCGCAAGAGAGCGGGCCACTCCAACGAAGGGTGCATGTTGTTCTTCAAGAGCCGTGTGGCTCCAACGTGGGCCATATTTGTTTAAAGGCCCCGGTGGGGGGCCAAAGGGCACCGCATGTTAGGGCCCTCTTTTGATTTACAGCTGCCCCGTCTTGCTAAGAGGGCAGCTGCCGCATTTTTGGGGCCATGTTGTTTGGAGAGCCCGTGTGCTCCAGCGAGGGGGCCACTATGATTTAAAAGCCCCTTTCCCTACTCACAGCTGCGCCACACCAGCGCAGACAGCTGCAACGTTTTGCATTGATTCAAAGGGCACCAGGAGTGTCCAGGCCGCATTTTAATAATTACAGCTGCCCAGCAAGTAGTGGGCAGCTGCACCGTTTAGGCCATTCTTTATTTAGGGACATACCTTTTAAGTTAGGAGTGAGATGCACTCCTCTGCCCCATACTTTCACAGCTGCGCAGCACTTAGTGCCAGCTGCAACGTTTAGGTTTGCACAATTGCGCACCCTTGACTTCTGCTGCATTGGCAGCGCGCCCTGACTCTTGGACATAGGGCATTTGAGCCCCTTTTGAGATGGCCAGTTGGCCAGGGGGACAGTTAGGTTTATAGGGCGCCAGGCCCTAATGTGATTTATGTGCTGATGTGATTTTGGGTGCTAGGAAAAGTAATTCATGTAGTATGATTTACGCACCCTGTATTATACCTCTAATGTGTTTTTATGATTATGAGGTTATATGCATACTGTGGTTTATGCATATGAGATTATTCTCTACTGTGGTTTAGGTATGAGTTATTCCCTACTGCGGTTTATGTTAGTACGAGTTTATTTCCTAAGGTAAGTTATACTTAGGAGGTTATGGTCTAATATGTTTAGGCTTATGAGGTTGGCGCAGAATATTTCTCGCCTGATAGGATACTGTGCATGATATGATTTATGTTACAGGATGATGCTAAGTACAGTGATTACCAGTGGTTACTGGTTGTACGTTTATGATCTGTTTTACTTTTACTAAGTTCGCTTTGTGATGGTTCTGACAGTGGTCCAGTGGGCCCTGTCAGGTGTATATAATCCCTTGTAGATATGACCCAGTGCCAGGTGGCACAATGTATATTGTGTGATTACTATTCTAATGTGTTTTATGATAATACAAAGGCTATTTTTATATATAACCTTGTGTGGAGTTCCTTTTGTGGTGTGCCTAGTATGTTGTTGCTGTGTGTGTGTTGCGCAAATACTTTACACATTGCCACCGGGATAAGCCTGACTGCTCGTGCCAAGCTACCAAGGGGGTGAGCAGGGGTTATCTTTGGCATGTAACTCCCTCGCCCTGACTAGAGTGGTGGTCTCTGCCTGGCTTTGGCGCAAGCCTTAGCCAACCAGAGATCCCATTTCTAACAGGCGCTCAGACGGGAAGAGGGAGCCTGTGCATGTACCTCACCAGGCTGTGTAATGCCGCCTGGTGGGAACACGCAAAGTGCGCATGAACTGTTTGGTCTGCCCAAGAGAGCGGGCCAAACAGTTCATGCACACTTAGAGAGTGCAAACCACTCCTCCCCTGCTCTAGCCAGCCCCGCCACTGACTGCAATAGAAAAATAAAATGATAATAACGATACGTTATTATCATTTTATTTTTCCTTTTGAGCAGTGAGGCGACGCTCCTCCGCCTTAGAGGCATTAAATGCAGGTTAAATCATCATTTATAGTACAGGTTGGTGGCCTGTGTTCCACTATCCAGGCCTGCAATGGCTTCGAACAAAATAAAGCACCTTTTATGGGAGAGAAGAATAACCTCTCCTTCTTTCAGCCGGAGACATGCAACTCAATGGGAAATAAGATTATGTGTCTCTCAAATGGTGAGTGAGGATCAATAAGGAGAGGGTGGGAGAATGTGGGGTGCAACAGTGAGAGAGTGGAACAAGTGGCAGTGGCGTACCTAACAAGCATTGGCAAACTCAGTAGGTCTTGCCTTACTGACCTGTTGGCTTTGTCCTTTTTTTTGCTGATACTGTACAGCATTGGCAAAAAAAAAGAAGGAAAAAAGGCATGCTGCCGCAGCTGCTGCTGGCGATTAACTCATTCCAAAGGTGCATGCGTACCTGATGACATATGTGTGCCTGTGCCTAGAGAAGGATGCAAAAGACACACAATTGATGGACGGAATGCAGAACAAATCAAAACATTCACCCCCAGTCAAGAGATCTGGGTTAAATCTATCATTCTTTTGCTCACCATGCCACCCCAGTTTAGACCTGGCCATATGCCAATCAGTCTTGACCCTGTGCCTCAAGGGAACAGTCCAGCCCGAACTGCCAAGCCAGGTCCTCCCTGGACCGGAAACAAGCATCCTAGGACCGGTTTTGGGGTTTCACCCCTCATCAGCCAGGATAGCTTGAATCCAGTGGCAGAGTGAGTCTGGGACCCACGTCTGGGCATATCCGGCGCACTTAGGGCGAGAAAGCAAAAGACACACAATTGATGGATGGAATGCAGAACAAATCAAAACATTCACCCCCAGTTAAGAGATCTGGGTCAAATCCATCATTCTTTTGCTCACCATGCCACCCCAGTTTAGACCTGGCCATATGCCAATCAGTCTTGATCCTGTGCCTCATGGGAACAGTCCAGCCCGAACTGCCAAGCCAGGTCCTCCCTGGACCAGAAACAAGCATCCTAGGTCCGGTTTCGGGGTTCCATGCAGGCACCCTTTTTAAAAAACTTACAGATCAAAATTGGTAGACGCCCCTAGGACTGGTAAATTAAAAAAGCTAGCAGATGCTTGAGGCTGGGCACAGAGAAGCTTTTAAAAAAATCAAATACCGGGTAGTGGTGGGAAAGCAATGGACAAGCTTGGGGAGAGAAATGTGGGTGCAACATGGAATGGGGCGAGCACTTTTTGGGGAAGCAGCACATGAGGGAGAGCGCTTGAAAATACGCGAATTCTCATGCTATAAGAAATTGAAGTTCCCTGAAAGGGAGAAGTAGAAGGATATAAGTGAGGCAATTAAAAGGCTGGTAAAGAGGCTTTGCTGCAGGAGATGGACAAACACCAGAAGTGGAAGAAAGCCCTTTAAATAACAAGCAAACAAATGAGTGACCAGAAAACCAACCAATCATAAGCAGTGGATGGGCTCTAAGTCCACTGTAAGTTTTTGGTATGGTCCACAAGTTGCTTTCACCTACAGACAGTTAAAAGCTGTCTCGTAGGTGAGTCCTAAATATGGTTGTGGCTCCCTGCTGAACGTGGTGAGGGGCACTAAGACACACATGTCTCACAAATATTCATAGGCCTTGCGCTACGTGGCCTCCCTAAATGGTGTGGCCACCCTGTGCCAGAAGAGCTACAGAGGCCAGCGCTATGCTCCTCGGAAGAGGTGTGTAAGGCTGGTTACAAGGTCAGAGACTGGAAGGAACATATCTTAAAAACCGGAAGGGCAATCAGTGCTGGTCTGGGTGTCGGGCACTCAAACACAGCCAGATGGGCCAGCTTAAAAGGGCCACTGTATGGACAGAAGAGGAACAATCAGTAGAGAAGTAAGTGCAGTGACACAGGTTTCCAGAAGTGTGAGGGGGGGATTTTGCAACAATCAATGTATGTTTTTGATATCAAACCAGTTGCCTGGGGCCCAATTTCCATGGTTGTTTTAGGGCCCATGGTACCCTCACTACGCCACTGTGTATGCCCGTGTTTTATTTTCTGGTCTCATCTAGGCCAAAGGACCAAAAAAGATGCCCCAACACAGGCCCTTTCAAGCTGGCCCAGAGCACGAGACAGACCTGTCCAACCCTGAGCCTGAATACAAGCCCACTGAAGCAACCCGCCCGGGTGGGCCGGGGAGGAGGCAGCGGACAGACCTGTCCAACCCTGAGCCTGAATACAGGCCTGCTGAAGCAACCCGCCCGGGTGGGCCGGGGAGGAGGCAGCCGACAGACCTGTCCAACCCTGAGCCTGAATACAAGCCTGCTGAAGCAACCAGCCCGGGTGGGCCGGGGAGGAGGCAGCCGACGGGGCTGGATACTCCTCCAGATGGACCTCGGTGGCCTGGTGGTCCCGCACCCAAATATTACCTGTTGTGGGAACACCAGGTTCGATTTTATGGAATGAAAATTTATGGGGCAGCCGGAGCACTGAAGTACTCCCTTGGCACCCACGCTACCCCACCAACACCACACGGGGAGATTGCAACACTTTCCCCAGCAGCCACTGATCCTGCCGTGCCGCTTACACCAGCCCCACCCCACGGTCACACTTACCACCTGCTCAGGGCGGGTGGTAAATATTTGTGGTAATGTCCCAAAATCTGAGAAACCCTGTTTTGTTTTTTTGGCCGGTAGTTCTAGCACCACAAAGCTTTTCCCAGTCTGGGGGTGGGGTGGGGGGGTAACCTGATTACTGCCAAAAACACATGGAGACATACTCTCCAGAAGCATTAATTCTGGCCAAAGTATCTCCCCATGGAGTTCACGGCAAACTCATAATCAGACACTATGTGGTGTAGGTATGTGCTTCAGTTATGACTTTTTTTTGCCGTTTTTAAGTTCAAGAAAAAATACAAACATTCTCCTAAATATCGTTCTGAAAGTAAAAGACTTTCATAAACTTCCAGATCTAAAGCCTCAGAAATATTATTAGACTGGCAGAGACCCAGATTTCTCCTTCCTACTCTCTCTCAGCCCCCTTTCCCTCAACCGAGGCTCCTACAATCCCCATTGGCTTCTCCGCCTTGCACTTCCATTTCAGAGTTCATAAACCTAATTTCCAGTTGGCTACTACGTCTTGCACTTCGATTTGAAAGGTTAAAAACTTAAATCAGGCATATTCTGCCTGGCACCCAAACCAGCAAATGAATTCCGTACTTTCGTTGAATACGTCATTTGCTCCTACACCCAATTAAAGCCAAGGAAGCTGAAGCAAAGCAGTGAAAGTTGTTAAGCCGTATTGATATGGTAGGGCTCCTTTAGGCCACATAAAACATCTGTTTATGCAACAGCCTTTACTCCACAGCAACCCATCCACAGGTCTCCTCACCTTACCTTCTGACCTATGCATTTCTCCACCTTGCTCGCTGAATTGGTTAGTCACCTTTCGGTCCTTTAGTCTGAGCTCTCCCTAAGATCTCTTGATTCCCTGCCTACCACCCGGCCATGAGTCAGAGGACCATGTGCATCCTCGTGCCTGGACTGGAGGCTTCTGTCCACCCTAATGGAACAAGGGGCCCCGCTCACCCTAAGACTTTGAGGCACTTTCTCATCAATAGCGTTGAAGCTCTTAAGCTCATTTCCATTCTCAGTCCCCTAAAGCACGGACTCACACTGAAGTCCCCAAAGGCTCCTGCTCAGTCTCAAATGCCTATGAAGTTCAGTCCATCTGGTTTCCCTGTTCACCTTTAAGCCATGCAGCTCTTGTTCACTGTTACCAGAAGCTACGGCTCACTCTCCGGTTACTGAGACCCATGTTCACCTGAGAGACTGTGGGGCATATTAACAAGGTGCGGTGATAATATTATCGCCACTTTAGAGCCCGTTTTCGGGCGAAAAGCGGCGATAATATTATCGCATTATCAACAAGGACACGCTAGCGCGTGTATCCTTGCATTAGCGCCCCTTGTCAGCACGCCTCCCATCCCATCGCTAATGAGATGCAAAGGAGGCGTGCCTGACCAGACTTCCTTGGGTAAATATCGCTAACCCAGCTTCCTCATATTAACAACGAGGGTTAGCGATATTTAAAATCACGTTAAGTATGCCTTAACGCAGGAATTTAACATCTGTTAAATTCCTGACTAAGGCATACCTAACATGGGGGGTGGATTGTGTGGCTAAGACCACAGGCCCTATCACCAAGGATATCGCCGTTTTCCATGGAACATCGCTGGAAAACCAGCGATGTTCCATGGAAAACATCGCTATCACTGGAATAATTATCGCCATTGCGCTATGCGTTGTTAATACAGCGCTAGCATGGCGATAATTATCTGCGATAGCCGGCGATAAAATTCCTCACGCTAAGAGCGGCCAGCGATAATTATCGCTGCCGCTTGTTGATATGCCCCTGTGATTCTTACGCCTACCCTCAGTTCACCAGGTGCTCGGCTCACCATATTGACCTGAGGCTCCTTCCTGTTCCTACCCAGTACCCACAGAAGACAATAGGGTGAGCAGGCAAGCTTCAAGCGTACGACTCAGTGTAGATCCCCGAGTCTCCAATTCAGCTTCATTTCCCTGAAGCAGTTGCTCACTCCTATGTGCCTGATGGTCCTGTTTCTCCCCAGGCCTCAGCTCACCCTCAGCTCTCTGAGGCTCCTGGTCTCCCACAGGTACGCACGGTTCTCGCTCACTGTCATTTTTCTCAGTGGCGCCTACTATGGTGATCCCTGAAGCTCCTGCTCACCTTAGGCCCCTGAGACTCCTAATAATCCTCAGGCACTGAAGTTCATTCTCTCTTCACTTTCCTACCCCTGAAGTTCCTGCTCACCTTTGAACCACTGACTTCCTTTGTCATCTCCGGATCCTGTGTAGCTGCCACCAACCATTAGGTGGCTGTCATACTGCCTGGGAAGCTGCAGAAGGCATCCAAGGTGGCATCAGAGATACACAAGGCTTCATGTTCTGGTTGTTTCTCAGGAATGTCTCTACATGTGATGTCTTTGGGGGTTGCATACGGCTCGGTACTTGATGTGTTTCATATTGTGGACAGAGGCGTGATTTAAATTTGGTAAATTTGGTAAAGCTGCAGGAATTCACTCCAAATGCAGCCTTTTAATTAAAATCCTAGATATTTTCTGTGCCTTCGCCCTCCCTCACAGAAACACATGTACATCACTTATTTTATCTCACCCTTATTTCTAGTCCCTTATTTCACCTCCACTATCACCAAGTGCAACGATATGCCTGAGTCTCTAGCTCTCTGTATTTCTGTCCATCTATAACACCAACTTTTCTATCTCTCACTCTCTTTGTGTATGTCTCCATATTCCTCTCTTACTTCCTGTGTACACCTCTCATTCTACCTATCACCTTTTTGCCCCCTCTCTAGTTTTTCCACTTTCTATCTCTCATTCGATTTCCCTACCTTTTCATCTCTTTAGCATCTCCCATCCTACTTATTTGTTCACCAGCTCTCTCTCATTTTTCCATATTTCCCTGACGGGTTGACAAATCCCCCACTCACACTCATATGTCTTCCCTGTGGGCTCTTTCTTCAGTTCTTTTTTTTCAATCTTTGCTGTCCTCAATTCCTCCCGTCATGTATCTCTCCTTGGTGTTTTATTTTTAGGTCTCTGTCTAGCAAACCTTCCCTTTTCCCCCATTCATGCTCTCTCTTGACAGACCGACTCACTTCTCTCTGACCCTTAAACTCCTTTGTGTCCTGTACTACACCTAAAGCTATATTCTCTTGTGTCCCATTTATCGCCTTGCTGCAGTCAGCAATGTAAAGTTCTCCTATATCAGGCGACATCACTAAAAGGTGTATTGACTGGTGGAATTTCCTTCACCATTCCATCCCTTTGATGAAGGAAACTCCACCAGGGGATTATACTCTACATTTAGAACGGCCTCTAGGAAAGCCAACAACCTCTGAACTAAGGAAGGATTTATAGTCCCTCACATGCACTATAGCTCATTGGTGGTACTCTCTATTCTTCCTTTGTTATCACAAAACAGAAAACTTTTGACACCCTCTCCAGCCTTTCTCTCTTCTCATACTTCCTCGGTCATTCCCCTTCCTGACTCCTTCCTCTCCACTTGCGCTTTCCAGTTTTCACTCTCTCCAGCTTTACCTATTTCTACTATTCTCTCCACTCACTCTTCCATAGCTTCTTCTCCCTTATCTCTTCCCGTCCCCTCCATTTCTCTGCACCTCTAGCATTATTTTCCTGCTTCCTCTACCTTTCTTTTTTTCCTCCCCCTTTTTGTCACTCTTATCTGCTCTACCGTCTCACTTCACCTTTTGTCTCTATCCGCATTGCACCCCTTTTTTCTGTCCATTTTGTTACACTCCCTTCCCTTTGTCATTTTGTCCAGGATTAATGTTTTTTCAGAATAAGCCTTAAAAACAATTGTTTGCTTTTTGCTCGTTTTGACTGTTATCGTTATTACCTTTCACAGTTTTTTAACACAATAAGGTGGCAGCAGGCACCCGGGACTCATCTGCCTGCTGCTGAAGACAAAAGCCACGCCTCCTAAATGGCCATCACTCGCAATCTGACTCCCTGCACATTCCCCCTTCATCCCACCCCCCATGCAGCACATGTGATGTGAGCTCAAAAACAGAATTGCTGCTCCCCAAGACCTCACTGTCACTCCCTGTGTCCAAGGATGGGAGGAGACACACCACATGCTGTGCCTGCTCATATTGCCCGGTGGTATTTCTGCAAATGACAATAAGCCAGCCAGGCTGTGAACTCCCTCAAACTGAGTTCTACACACCTATACTAAGGCTGCAGCAACAGCGGCGGCCGGCACAGGTAAGCGCGGTGAGGTGGTGGGACGCGGCAAGGGGGAAGCCGACAGATGACGGAATAGGTATTATTTATTTATTTAATTATACCTATTCCGTCGACTTCCACCCTCCTCCCACCCCGCCCCGCCTCCGCCCTGCTCACCGCGTTTACCTGTGCCAGCCGCCGCTGTGCAGCAGCCTTTCTGGATGCATGCCAGCAGCCATGCCGGCCCAGGCAAATGGGGCCAGATGATCTACAGGTGAGAAAAAAGGGTCCACCAGCAGGCCTGTGCCATGGGCCCTTCGGGCACCGGCCGTTTGCCCGCCCGGCCAATTCAACCCTGCCCCTTACCAAACACTTGTACACAAAAGCATCCTATTTTTGTACTTTTACACGTGCCATGTTCTGTCTTCTAACCCCTCCTACACACTGTCAAAAACCTAGGGGCATATTTATTAATTTTGTGGCGCTGCGCTGCCCTGTGTCACAGGGAAAGGGCAGGAACGCACCGCATTTATCCAATATGGCACATTTCTGTCCTGGTCTGTCCCATGGGGCCTGTGTTGTAGGCAGGATTGTTTTTGTGCAGGAAGGGGCACAAAAACAGTCCTGAGAGGCTTTTTCCTCTTCCAATGAGTGCTGCAGAATGCAGCATCCACAGAGAGAGGACGTACCAAGGAGAAATAAAGATAGTTCTCCTCGTCATGCCTCACCTGGGAAGGCCTTTCTTTTTTTTCTTTTTTTTTAACATTCCCATGTTTACAAGGTCTTGTAAATTTGGGAATGCGTCAAAAACCATGGGAGTTGCGTGGGAACACCCATGCAATGCCCGTGGAGCGCCTACCCAGGCCAGAGTAACACAACGCAATGATTTGTGCTGCGTTGCGTTACTCCAGATTTTTGAAGCCACTCAAAGCCATGCAAAGTGGCTTTAAAAATCTGACGCAAAGCGGGTCATAAATATGGCCCCTAGTCCATTGCTTAAAACTACCTCGATTTACATCTTCCTGCCGACGACAGAGGCTAGTTGGGGCCATTGTTTTGCTTATTTTGGGGCTCATTGCAAATTTTCTGTGACTTATGGCCCTTGCGTTTGCCACCCGCGGCGGCCTGATTGAAGAGCGGGGGCGGATGTTGGTGGCGATTCTTGCGGCCGCAGGTAAGAGCGTGGGGAGGGGGGCCGCCGCTGCCCCCAAAACTCATGCCGCCTGGGGCAGTCTGCCCCTCCCCCCCTTGCTACGCCACTGCACATTAGTCAATTCTTAGCTTCTGGAGGAGTGTTCATCTTGCAACATTTCTCCTCCCTTGGAGTGTACTGGGTAACTGGGGGTTACAGTGCACATAGAAATTGATATTTTATTACAAAGAGAATGCCTTTTGATTTCATTACACAGTGAAGGAGAGACTTCTTGTGCCAGCTTGAGTTACCATGTAATACACAGGTTTACTTAATGCAGTGTACTAACTTAGCCTTCAAAGAATGAAACACAAAGTATAGTCGTGTCTTTAAGAGGTGCCTACCTATTCACTGGCTGAATTGCACAATGTGTAAACGTGAAACCTTAGTTCAGTCCCAGCTTCAACAAATCGTGTGATCCTAAACAATTCCTTTACTATCTCCCCCTAATCTTGACAATCACACCTGAGAGCACCTGGAAATCAATCTGTTCAGGAATCGAGATGTGCGCTGTACCACAAGCCTCCCTTGTGTATAGTTAAACTCTAATTTTACTCCAGATATAAAGGTAATATGGGCCACATACAAGGGGAAAGCGACTGTTGTCTTGTCTCTTTGTTCACTAATGGCACTGTCATCAGGGCACAGGGCAGTGTTTGATGAATGTTAATAAGTTCATGTTTAGAAACGATCACTTCTAAACAACGCCACCCGATGGAGTGATACACTGCAGAGTACCAAAGTGAAATGCATGCCCATGTTAAAGAAATACACTTTTTGAAGTTTGAAATGTTTGCTAAAATGCCACGATGTTTGTGACATAGGTTGGCTTATGTTTGGATCTCCATATTAATTTTCTGGTTGCCCGCATATATTTGAAATTTTAATATGCCCCGCCCTGAAAGGGCACTGAAGGGTTAAGGGCCAGAATCTGTCAAAATCAGGCCCAGCTGGTGTCCTAGATGACACCCGTCTGAAAAAAGTGGGGACATGACCCACGGTGGAAAGATTCCATTTAGGAGCAGCACACATAGAATTTGGTCTTTTTATGGGGTCAGGTCAGAGGCCCTCGTAGTGATGGCGACACCTCACTGTGGCACAACTCGACACATTCCACAATGGTCATTTAATGGATTGGGAGGGGTCATAAACCGTTTTTTGCTAACGAGCATTGGTCAGATTTTAAAAATATATCAGCTCAGTGACTTTTCCAGCCTTTCTTATTGCATCAACATGTTTCAGGCACTTGATAGCACTTGGAGGGCTGTGGAAGGGCAGAGCATAACTGTGTGCATAGCAGTGTGGGTAAGGAAGTGACAAGGGCAAATAGAAGGAAAAGTGTGGGTCTGGAATAGAAGGAAAAATAAAGGGGGAATTGAGGATAGGGCTTATGGGTGTACATTAAACCAAATATGCATTTATGTTCTGCGCTTCACATAGCACCCAGCTCTGCTTTCGCACATCAGAATCTTTCCGGTACTCCGAGTGCACAGAGGGGGGGGGGGGGGCCTCAAGAAATCACCTATAGTCTTAGTAGAAATGCTGCATCAAGGTTTACTGCATACTCAGGGGTACGTTCGGACATCAATAGTTTAACAAAAGCTGATGGCAGAAGATGACCACGAAGCATCTCCAGTCTGTCCGTGTCCACACTGAGGAGAGCACCCTGGTCTCCATTTTGATGGTTCCCTCTAGCGTCACTTGGGGAGTAACCTTTGCCTCACTCTCTGCCGCTCCAACATTTCCATGCATCTCCACTCCGCCCCATCTTTACTCTAACTTCCTTCCAAGCGTCCACCTCTGATTTCCCCCTCCCCACCCCCATCTTTACTCTGGCGGACATCAATGACGCCATCTTTGGTGGTCACCTCGGCCCCCCCCCGACTCAAGTTCAAGGTCTTTCCTCTGCCATCTTTACTCTGGCTGGCATCAATGAAGCCATCTTTGGTGGTCACCTCTGCCCCCCACCCCCTGACTCAAGTTCAAGGTCTTTCCTCTGCCCCCATCTTTACTCTGGCTGGCATCAATGAAGCCATCTTTGGTGGTCACCTCTGCCCCCCCCCCCACCCCCCATGACTCAAGTTCAGGGTCTTTCCTCTGCCCTCATCTTTACTCTGGCTGCCCCCAGCCTCATGTTTACAGCGGGTGTCTCCACAGTCCAAGGCTCATCTGTCCGCCAAGCTTTGGAGTTTTGCTAATTTTTCATTCTGCGCATCTCCATTCGCTGTTAAAGTATTTCTTAATGCCACAAACCGCCAAACCCAAATGAAAAGACGTGGAAGGAAAAATATTTGATATAAACTTTATTCCAAAAATAATTTCCATAAACATTTGAAATGTGTAAATACAGGGGGAAAAAAATAAGGGTTTTAGGTGTTGTAAACAATAATAGGTAAACCTTGCAATAAGTTAAATACATATCTTTTGTATACATTTTCATGGTCTCATTCACGTTTCTCTACACAAATGTTTACGGGTCGGCAAAATGGCTCAAGTGATCGGCGCTCCGATTGGCTGGTTGCGGAGCCAATTACAGCATGGTTTAGTACACCGAATTGGGGAGGGTTTCTAAAAGCAAGCAGCGTTTACATGGAGGTGGGGAAAGAGTCAGTCAAGGACAGTTTCTGGGCTCTGCAGTAGAAAGCCATAGATACAGCCAACCCCATCCCTTCACAGTGATTGGCAGACCACGACGACCAAACCCACAGTCACACTAATGCCTCCCCGGTCTCAAAAAACCCTGCTTGATCTCCAGCTCTGATGGTGTCTTTCAAAGTGCAGCGAGTAGGCACCTTCAGAACTATCTTACTAAGTGTTTGACACGTTCACAAGTGAGATAAAGTGACTTGTCCAATCGGCTAATGTAAGCCAGGAACAGCAAATGGAACAAAAACGTGCAACTCTTTGGTTCCTTAGAAAGCTTTAAACAGTGTACAAATCTGTATTAAACAAAGCTTTTACTTTGGAAAGGTCTAGGACAAGTTCCAAGAATGCCTCGAATATAGCACATCACTTTAGTGGCCTTTAAGGCACTACATAGAATGATGGTACATACACAAGTTGCTAACTAGGTTTCAAATAAAGCTGGCCAAATTTTCAGAGCAGTAAAGACAGTGGAACGTGTGAAGTGCGTGTGCCACTGGGAAGAGTACACGCGGTGGTTACCATGGGCAGGGGTGAAAGTGGTAGGCAACAAGTGCACGTGAAGCTTATTATGAAGACAACAGACCTGACATGTCATGAAATACAAATTTGAACGAAAGCTTTTTTTTTTTTACTTGTTTACCAGATTACTACAATAGTGCAATTAATGTCCACTTTCTGAAAAGCACAGCTGGTGCCAGTTAGTGCAATATACTGTCCACAGGGTGGGCACCAGACAATACAAGTGTCTACTCATTGGCGCCAAGACAAGTCCACGATGCACCTTCTCACGTAGATTCACAAACATTTTCACTCGCAACCCAACAAAACAGAACTGGTTGCGCTGGAAAGGAGCAGGTGACAAATGTTCAAGTGTCCCATAAGCTGGGGGGACTTCTCATGGCCAATATCCCATTCCCTCAGAGGAATGGGACGCGTGTGCTCGCGCTCCAGTCAGGACAAGCACAGTCTTACGCCATGTGGGCTGTTTGTCTTTAATCGTGCAGCCCTCCGCTCAGGGGACTTGTCGGCTTCTTACAGTCTTGTAACATGACTGAAGGCCGGTGCAGTCAACAGCCCTCCAAACAGGAGGCTGGAGGATCCTCAGGGTGCTCCCCAGACTGGGAAGAGTCCTCTGACACCAACATCTCTTGGCAGATAACAAGTCCATCTTAACTGATTAGGCCATGCCCTTGGGGGCCGCTTCGGACCTCGGGCTAGTGCCAGACTCTGGCCACACTTTACAGGTGGCTTAAACCCATTACAGTCTACAAGCCAGCCATTTTTGCTTTTCCTGCAACTAAAATCATCAAGATAATTTCTGCAAGCTCAAGTCCTCTTCCATTTCATTCTGTTCTCCTCCTACCAAAGACGGCTGACATGCTGCGGACGATGCCCTTGAAGCCCACGTTCTTCTTGCTGGAGTTCCTGGAGTCGCGCACGGATTCCAGCAGCTGGTGGAAGACCACCAGGGACCCATGGTAGGCCTCGGCCGCAGAGATCTCAAAGAAGCCAGAGTCAGTGGAGAGGGCAAGAAGACGGCCCTCTTCGCTGGACACTTCACGGTGGTCCTGAAGGTCCCGTTTGTTGCCCACGATGATGACTGGAGCCGCCTTGTCCACGCCGCTGCGCTTCTTCAGCTGGCGGATCCGCTGCAGCTGCTGGCGGACCACATTGTAGCTGGAGCGGTCACAGATACTGTAGACCAGGATGAAGCCATCAGCCCAACGTAGCTGCTCCTCCGTTACACATCCTTGTGTGCTTGGATTCTACAATATAAAACGCAAAATTCATTAGACACAAGCACAGAGCAAATCAAGTACCCAATGCAACACAAATACAATTCAGTAGCACGACTGGGCGCTAAGCAGCTCCATGTCACTGTGGACACCAAGTTTTCAGTTTGGACTTTCATCCAACAAACTGAAGCATTCTGGGAGATGTGGTCTTGGTTTACAACAACAAAGCTAATTAGCGTGAAGTCCACAATAGTGCAAACATGGTGTCTCAGTGACATGAGTCTATTTTCAAAGGTAAACAGCGTTTACCACGCATGCGTAACAACGCATGCAATAACGCCGTCGTTACAACGACCGCGTTGTTATTTCGCATACCGTTACAACGCAAGTGCGAACAACGACTTGCGTTGGGGGGCAGAAGGTGTTGGATTTAAAATCCAACACCTTCCCTAGTATCCGCACAGACTGGAGTTGGAATAGTAATTTATACGATTCCAACATCCAGCGCCCACCAACGCAAGTCGTTGTTACGACTTGTGTTGTAACGGTATGCGAAACAACAACGCGGTCGTTGTAACGACCGTGTTATGGCATGCGTGGGAAACGCATGCGTAAAAACATCACATATTCCTACTACTAGATATAATGAACAAGGGGATTAACTACAAGCCCCAGAATTCTTGGTGCTGTAAAAAACAGGACTGCCAGAAAGGGACACTTGTGACATAGGCAGTTTAGGTATTCCTGTATTACTCAACTGTAAAATGCCTACCAAAAAAGGGAGTGTATGCTTAATGGAGAGCATGTCCAACCATCTTAATAAGACCTTATTTCAACTACAAAAGCTCAGTCAGTTAGTCTGAAATCATTCTCTTATCCCTGGTAAAATGTGACTGTCTATAAGCTACCTGTGAATGGTTCTGGGGGATTCAGATTCTGTAGTTATACCAAAATCATGACTTTGGACTCTATACGCTCTGCCAGATACCATGGACAAGGTTTCAGTTGTAACTCTTTCCCCATTCACACCCTGGCCTCTCCGCTGAGAATCTCAGAAAGGGTTGCCAATTCAAACGTACAAAAAGGCATTTTCACTGTTGTAATGTACAAGTCTTGGCCCGAAAAAAATGGCTTTCTTGCTTCCAATACTTTCCTCCTAACCATTATCACACAGCTAGCTGATTTTGAAAATAGCCTACTTTTGGCAGTGTAATTGCATTGTGGTTATTTACGTGCTCACAACACAAACTACTAAACATATTCCCATAGCTATAAAGTGCCTAAATACCACGGGGTACACCTTTGCAAGCCTATTGCATGATGGGAGGTCGTTTACATCTTCCAATCATACGGACTCGCTCCGAATACCAGATTACAAAGTGTACTTGGCTAAAAAGCCACAAGTGCCTGAATGTGTCCGACATACAGTACACTTCGCAGCTGCGTATGCTGAGAGATTTATTCTATATACATATGGGGAGAGGCGAGAAGGTGTTGTTGTATGAATATAGCCTAGTTGTTAAAATACACACAAACACACACACAGAGAAGTTATGCATAAGGACGAGTATCTCACCTGTGGATAGACGGAATCCCAGATGCTGAAACACACCTCCCGACCATCCACGGTCACGTTGTGCGTGTAGATGGAGTCTAAAGAAAGGAGGGAGAGAGAAGGGGGGTTTAGTTCGAGCTGTCAGACACTTATGATGATGGCAGACACAAAGCATGCTTGAAAAGGCGGGATGCAACCAGTCCCCAGTACTCACCGGTGTCTCCGTACTCTCCAATAAACCTCCTGGTAAGGAATCTGACGGTGAGAGCTGAATGGAGACAAGAGAAACAAGCGCACTTTAATAACAAGCATACTTCACATTTTTGGGCAAACTCAAGGGCACGTGACAGGGGAAACGACAGCAAAGAACTACGTAGCTCATGCAGCAGTCCCTGTCTTACAGATGGGCTTGGGGAGGGGGGGGGTATTAATATATCTCAAGCCCATGTTAGGATCTCCCACTGCCTTTTTTCCCCGTTTGCTTTTTGCGACTTGTATTAATAACTACAGTATAACACTACATGCACCATAATGCAGCGCAAAAAAACAAACAGAAGCTGATGAGCTACTCGTACTTGAGAGTACAATTTAAGATCTATATGAAGGGAGTTAAGAACGTCTCAAAGGAACATCAAACTCAAGAAGAGAGATTGGAGATGTTTGAGGAAAGAATTGTTGGATGAGAGGGGGAAAGGAGAACTATGCACACACCCTGCTTAGGAGGAAAACTTGGCTCAGACCCCTTCTGAAACTCACCAGATTTCCCCACGTTCTCCGCTCCCAGAACCAAAATGTTCGCTTCCACTTTCGGGTGGTGGTTGCCCTCCGACATCTTGCTTGTGAGGCGAAAGCTGTGGCTCGTATGGATCTGAACAACCATTTGTAATCCTGTGCGGAAAGATAACAGCTGTAGGACGGTGTAGAAGTCTAAGTGCTCTCCGGAAGTACCCTGGAACTGCAGCGCTGAGAGATCTGAAGCACGAGCACGACTGCGCTCTTTATATACAGAAGTGGGCGGGCTTGCGACTCTGAGTGACGGACGCGGCAACAACTCTGGGTAGAGGGCGGACAGCAGCATCCCGTGGGTCCTTTTCCCCCGATTTTTTTCAATAACGTAGGTTTCTGCTGCACAGGATGACTTGGTTTCTGTGTTCCGTTCAGTTGATGTATACAGGTAAGAACAGTTCCTCCTGTCATCTCCCAGCCGAAGGACAGGCAAACCTATCACAAAAAAGCATTGGCAAAGCAAAGAAGTCTCGCTTTTGGAATCTATTGGCAGCGCCCAGTGCGACAATGTTTTTGGGCGCCCCCTAATGACCACCTCTGCCACGGATTCTCTCACCCCCCCCCCCCCCCTTTAACGGTGCTCCTCAAGTCTCCACAAACACTCTCTTTCAGATGCTTTTAATTGTTTTTATAGCCCTACCAGTGTAGGGCGTCAGGGCACTTTATATCACAGAGACAACCAATCATAGGTGTGTATATCAGTGTATAGGAAATGTTACATAAGACAGAAGACTACAATGTGTAGGAGCAACTTGTCATCCATACTGGTAGACACTGAACAGTATAGTTTAATAGGGCTTGGTCTGGATAAGCACAAACTCAGAGTTTATCATGTAACACCATAGTTGGGGGTTCTTTTTAATAATCAGAATTGATTTCTATCCAAAGAAACCCTTTTTCCAACACTAGGATAATGAAAGACCAGGGAAAAAAATCATAACGCTCTAATCTATACCTTGTAGTTTGCATGCAGCTCTTTGATGACGGTTAATAGCTCACTGTTCTATGTTGGGACTTTAACTGCAAGTAACAAAAGGATATCTCAGATAAAAGCAGTAACCCACTGACCTATTTACATTATATGCACTTTGTGATCTGCACAGTATACTATCTTTACAGCAGGTGTAATATCCCACTGTGCTACCTTACCACAAGCCAAAACTTCCACTAGACAAACCTCATCTCTCTCTCTCTAGGAAGAATACTAATCACCGAATTTATCTTGACATTTTTATTGAGGCCTAAAAATTGCCGGAGGCCAGAAACGCGGCAGCGAGTCCTTTTCAAATCATACATAATACTTGCAAACACGACTCCCCCCACCCGAAGTCAGTGCCTGGTGCAGTCGCACCGGTTGCACCACCCTAGAGTCAGCAGTGGTTTTTAGCAAGATGTTACTGTATATATATTGCATATTTCATGTCAGTAAAGACTTTGAATTTGTTTACATTTGTAAACATGGTTTGCTTTAGTGCAATTTAGTGTTTTTGACTTTACTAGCTATTCAGAAAGCAAAGAGGGTTCTCTCTAAAAGGCTGCGCTGTTTGTATGATACAAGTGAGCTGAGTCGCTTTAAGGTGCCCAGATAAGTTGTGGTTAAGGGAGGGGCACAACTCAGAGCTCTGGAGCTGAGACTGAAGGGAGTGTAAGTCAGTGGACCATAGCAGTGTTCAGATTACGTGCTAATCCAATCCTTGGCCACTCTCCAGTGCGCACATATTTAAGGTCACATGTGTACCATTTGTAATTAGCAGTTCTAATAATTTACATTTACAGCAAAATCATTGCTTTTACTCAGTTTTATCAAACTGCTAACAAGCACTCGCAAATCCAATAGCCTTTGTCCAGGGGAGGAGCAAACACACAAAATGGAAATTGATGCAATTGATGCTCGAGAGTGGTACTTGATGCTCAAAAGGGGCACTTGATGCTCAAGAGTGGCACTTGATGCTCAAGAGGGGCACTTGATGCCCAAGAGGGGCACTTGATGCTCAAGAGGGGCACTTGATGCCCAAAAGGGGCACTTGATGCTCAAATAATAATGATAATAATTATTATTATTAAGAGTGGCACTTGATGCTCAAGAAGGGCACTTGATGCCCAAGAGGGGCACTTGATGCTCAAGAGGGACACTTGATGCTCAAGAGGGGCACTTGATGCCCAAGAGGGGCACTTGATGCTCAAGAGGGGCACTTGATGCTCAAGAGGGGCACTTGATGCTCAAGAGGGACACTTGATGCTCAAGAGGGGCCTTGATGGTCAAGAACGGCATGTGATGCTCAAGAGGGGCACTTGATGCTCAAGAGGGGCACTTGATGCCCAAGAGGGCACTTGATGCTCAAGAGGGCACTTGATGCCCAAAGGGGCACTTGATGCTCAAATAATAATGATAATAATTATTATTATTAAGAGTGGCACTTGATGCTCAAGAAGGGCACTTGATGCCCAAGAGGGGCACTTGATGCTCAAGAGGGACACTTGATGCTCAAGAGGGGCACTTGATGCCCAAGAGGGGCACTTGATGCTCAAGAGGGGCACTTGATGCTCAAGAGGGGCACTTGATGCTCAAGAGGGACACTTGATGCTCAAGAGGGGCCCTTGATGGTCAAGAACGGCATGTGATGCTCAAGAGGGGCACTTGATGCTCAAGAGGGGCACTTGATGCCCAAGAGGGGCACTTGATGCTCAAGAGGGGCACTTGATGGTCAAGAACGGCATGTGATGCCCAAGAGGGGCACTTGATGCTCAAGAGGGACACTTGATGCTCAAGTAGGGGCACTTGATGCCCAAGAGGGGCACTTGATGCTCAAGAGGGGCACTTGATGCCCAAGAGGGGCACTTGATGCTCAAGAGGGACACTTGATGCTCAAGAGGGGCCCTTGATGGTCAAGAACGGCATGTGATGCTCAAGAGGGGCACTTGATGCTCAAGAGGGACACTTGATGCTCAAGAGGGACACTTGATGCTGAAGAGGGGCACTTGATGCCCAAGAGGGGCACTTGATGCTCAAGAGGGACACTTGATGCTCAAGAGGGACACTTGATGCTCAAGAGGGGCCCTTGATGGTCAAGAACGGCATGTGATGCTCAAGAGGGGCACTTGATGTTCAAGAGGGGCACTTGATGCCCAAGAGGGGCACTTGATGCTCAAGAGGGGCACTTGATGCTCAAGAGGGGCACTTGATGCTCAAATAATAATAATTATTATTATTAAGAGTGGCACTTGATGCTCGAGAGGGGCACTTGATGCTCAAGAGTGGCACTTGATGCCCAAGAGGGGCACTTGATGCTCAAGAGGGGCACTTGATGCTCAAATAATAATAATAATAATTATTATTATTATTAAGAGTGGCACTTGATGCTCGAGAGGGGCACTTGATGCTCAAGAGTGGGACTTGATGCTCAAGATGGGCACTTGATGCCCAAGAGGGGCACTTGATGGTCAAGAGGGGCACTTGATGCTCAAGAGTGGCACTTGATGCTCAAGAGGGGCACTTGATGCTCAAGAGGGGCACTTGATGGTCAGGAGGGGCACTTGATGCTCAAGAGGGGCACTTGATGCTCAAGAGGGGCACTTGATGCTCAAGAGAGGGGCGCTTGATGCTCAAGAGAGGGGCGCTTGATGCTCAAGAGGGGCACTTGATGCTCAAGAGTGGCACTTGATGCTCAAGAGTGGCACTTGATGCTCAAGAGTGGCACTTGATGCTCAAGAGTGGCACTTGATGCTCAAGAGGGGCACTTGATGCTCAAGAGTGGCACTTGATGCTCAGGAGGGGCACGTGATGCTCAAGAGGGTCACTTGATGCTCAAGAGTGGCACTTGATGCTCAAGAGTGGCACTTGATGCTCAAGAGGGGCACTTGATGCTCAAGAGGGGCACTTGATGCTCAAGAGTGGCACTTGATTCTCCAGAAGGGCACTTGATGCTCAAGAGGGGCACTTGATGCTCAAGAGGGGCACTTGATGCTCAAGAGTGGCACTTGATGCTCAAGAGAGGGGCGCTTGATGCTCAAGAGGGGCACTTGATGCTCAAAAGGGGCACTTGATGGTCAAGAGGGGCACGTGATGCTCAAGAGTGGCACTTGATGCTCAAGAGGGGCAACTGATGCTCAAGAGGGGCAACTGATGCTCAAGAGGGGCACTTGATGCTCAAGAGTGGCACTTGATGCTCAAGAGTGGCACTTTATGCTCAAGAGGGACACTTGATGCTCAAGAGGGACACTTGATGCTCAAGAGTGGCACGTGATGCTCAAGAGGGGCACTTGATGCTCAAGAGGGGCACTTAATGCTCGAGAGTGGTACTTGATGCTCAAGAGGGGCACTTGATGCTCAAGAGGGGCACTTGATGGTCAAGAGGGGCACGTGATGCTCAAGAGGGGCACTTGATGCTCAAGAGGGGCACTTGATGCTCGAGAGTGGTACTTGATGCTCAAGAGGGGCACTTGATGCTCAAGAGGGGCACTTGATGCTCAAGAGTGGTACTTGATGCTCAAGAGTGGCACGTGATGCTCAAGAGGGGCACTTGATGCTCAAGAGGGGCACTTGATGCTCAAGAAGGGCACATGATGCTCAAGAAGGGTACTTGATGCTCAAGAGGGGCACGTGATGCTCAAGAGGGGCACTTGATGCTCAGAGGGGCACTTGATCATTGGATCAGTATTAACGCTGTGTCAAGAAGGTAGACTTGATGCACCGTCTGGTGATACGGCCATTTACATAACCGGGAGAGCATGACACTTATGCATAGGGAGTCAACTTCACAGGACAACATAACTTCTTACCATCGTCTTCTGGGTTGCAAAGCAGTGTTCTGGCCTGACTGTGTGCCTGGAGGAGTGATGTCGGAAGGGTGCCATGGGACTTTAATGCAATTGTGGTTCGTGCCCCAGCTGCCCTCTGGCCGAATGGTAAAAGACAGCCATTGCTGAAGTGCTGAGGTCCCCTTACAGATCTTGGACTTGATACCTGGGACCTACTGCGCGAATGATAACTATGCCCCTTAACTAGAGGTTGTGTTAGTGGCAAAGAGGTGCCGGTACAATAACCAAATGGGCAGTAACCATAAAATGGAAGCTTTCAGTCCAATTTCCAGGGTTCAGAAAATTATTGATGCCACCCACCACCAGGTCAGAAGAACAGCTCCATTGGGCCTGGTGCCTTGCACTGCGCATGGTGGAGACAGCATGGCAAAATAGCACTTAGCCAGATATATTAAAGTTCCTTCATCCTGTCCTTGATAGGTGAAGCTGCTTGAACACAAGCGGTACCCAAGAGGCAGGATCAGTTCTTGGTGCTAGGCCAGTAAAGAGAATAAGGGTTTGAGTGACAGGGGAGAGCCAGGGTCCCAAAAGGTGCCTAACTGAAGAAGCTCTGGCCCCTGGACTGAGAGTGAAAGGAGATGGACAGGCCATGGTTGAGGTATATTTATGGGGTGTGTTTGACAGTATGAAGCTTAAGTGCAACCTACACACACTACTCAGTGACTTCAAGTCACCTGCGTCATGAGTGCTTTTCCAAAGTGTGTACATCTGCTAAGCTTCTCAGCACTGCAAGGGACAAGGAAATAACCGGTGAGCATCACCGCTATGAGCCAAGCGGCAGCTTTCCAACCCAGAAACTCTCCTCTTTGAAGGGATAGCAAACCCATTTTCTGGAAAATAGTGGTCCTCGTTTTGAAAATAGTGGTTACATTTCCAGATATCCCACGCACCGAAGGTCTCTGTAGGAAACGTAACTGTGCACACGGTTCAGTTTGTTTGTTGTGGACTCTTATAGTGTTCGGCCTTTGACCTATGCTGCCAGCGGATGAAGCATAATATGGGTTCTGTACCATTTCTTTATGTTATGAAAACTTTCAGGCTAAAAATGTTTTTATATACTTGCGTAACTCCTACATACGTGTCTTTCTCTGCTCTCCTGACCAACAGGCGTTCTCCACATGCCCAAGCAGCACGGGGAATCTACCGACAAGGCCAATTCCTTGGCTAGCATCGCTTCACTCTCTCCAAGCTGAACTCTGGCTGCCATTTCATGGGATAACGAGTCTGTGTTATGAGCCAAAGAGGATGATGGTTGCCACTAAACCCCAAGAACAGAAGACAGAGCCCCGGGGGTTGCAAAACTAAACCTGCTAACATTGCACAGACCTCTTTAGAATTAACAGCAACAAAAAAGCTTTTGGTCTGGTCACCAAAACTGAACCAACATGGTCCTATCTGCAGCCCATATACTGGCAGTTTCATCCTTCTCACAATGAGGGTGTCAGTTTCCTGCAGTGGGAGTGCAGAAGACCGGATGGCCTGCCCCAGGGGGGCACTGACAGATGCCACCAATAGAATGACCTATGCCTCTGCCTTATGAGTGACTGACTCAGCTTCAGCTCTGCTGGCCTTGCTGAGGCACAGTTGCTTTGAGGAAGTCTGGATAGCCCTGTGCACTTTTCCAGACGATCTTCTTCTAAAAGAATCAATAAGAAAGGTGTTTTCATCCAGAGAGAGGCAACTTGGCACCAGAACTGCACCTGGCATAACATGTCTGAACAGTGAATGGGTTATTGCGGAAATGCAGTGACAGGAATAGTCCAGAGTGGGTTCCTCGAGGACTATCCGTGCAGACGGTGTCGAGAGCTACTCTCGGATTGTGTTCAGAGGGGCCCCAGTTCACGTGAGGTGCAAAGCAGCTGCTCGTGGTGCAGCAGGGAGAGGTCACAGTGTGGGCGGTGGTGACGCGAAGGATATGGCGCGTGCAGGCACAGCCCCAGGGGCTGTTTTCTCATGGATGAGGTGGTTGCATAAATAGGCTGTAGTTTGGATTGTATGCATGGGCTCTACCCGAGACTTCTCAATGAGCCCTGCGTCACAGAGAAGGTTTGACACCCTGCCACTCTTCTTCAACGAGTGGCATTTAGAGGAAGTTCCGACACTAGCGCTAGGCCACACTCATTTCTTCAGTCAGACGTTCATTCATGCAGGGGTGGGTGGACTGGACAATGTGAAACGTAGGAAATATGACTAAGGTCACATTCAGTTTTTGAGATTTGCCCAGAATCACAGGATATTAAACCGACTCAGAGACTCAAACTTAGTTCCCCAGTCTGCACCTCTAGTCCTAACGTCACATCCTCTCCCTATGGGTATTGTCTTATGCAATATTCGGCTGCTCCAAGTGGCGGCTGGTATGGAACGGGGTGGCGTGGCGGTGGGGTGAAAAAAAAAAATACTTACCTCTGCACGGCCGCCGTCTCTCCTTCGTCGTCTCTCCTCCCGGAAGTGGAAGCACACAGGCTCCTCTAAGCCAATCACGACGCTGCTGTCACAAGCATCACAGCAGCATCATGATTGGTCTAAGGAGCCTGGTTCGGCGCTCAGACAGGGAGTGGGAGCCTGTGCATGTTCTCCACCCAGGGTGTGCATTACAGCCGGGTGGAGAACATGCTAAGTGCGCATGACTGTTTGGCCGGCCCAAGATGGCCGGCCAAACTGTCATACACACTTAAGTTCACATATTTCCTCCACCCCCTGCTCTGACAGCACAGCCCTGCCCTAACCTGACTCGCAATGAAAAATAAAATAATAAAATCTTGTTATCATCATTGTATTTTTTGCGCTGCTGAAAAGCAATGGGGCGACGATCCTCCGCTTTGGCAGACAAACAGTTGCTCCTAAAAAAACGCAACGTGCTGATGCAAACTAGTCGCATGCTAGTTAATCCACATCTTCCCTAGAGGTTAGTCCTTCTGTGTTCTGCTTCGGCCCATCTTGACCGGAGGGCCGAGCACGATGTTAACAGAGACTGTCTTGAACACAGATGACACACTAGAGAGGTTCAGAGCCCACCGCTGCACGGACACGCCTCACAATACTTCTTGCATCTTCTATTTATTCAACTTATGACATGAGGGCGCGCCGCAGGCATGTATTACGGCACACGTTGAGTGGTGAGCATTAAATCATGGTAACAAAACTGGATTTAAATGTGTATTTATGTTGCCCGGTAAATACTTCGTTGTAGCTGAGTATACCGTTACAAAACATTTAAGAGAAGAGAAAAAACCCTTGAACATAGCCTAAATACCTCAACTGCACACTGTTATTACAATGCACAAATGAGGCAGTAAGACATGCTGGATAGCGCGCGGATAAAACTATCGTCTGAGAGAAGCTTGTCTTCAGAATCTTCGCGCAGTTGGAAGATGGAGGGGATGGCGCCATCTGCTGGTAAGATGGCGTTACGTCAGGATGGTGATGCTCGATGCACGTTTCTCTGCTGCTGTGCTAACACGGTGGGCGCCCCAACGGCTCGTGCGTATGGTGTGTGTTGGACACTCAGTCACGTGCCATACGGTCATCGAAAACACCAGTAAATACCTGTATGTCCGAGATTCCAAAACACTACAGGTTACTTGTTTATTAATTTTGAATAGCGCCAATCGACCAGCACTGGCCACCCCTTGACCCTAGGAAGCATAAAACAAGTCCTGAAAAATAGGCGGGGCTCTAATTAAAATAGACAATAACATCACTTCATCCTTGAAAGGTGTGTTGCAACGACGTCCTCCCTTCCTTTGCAGTTGTAGCTGAGATACAAACTGCACCCCGATAACATTGGCATGAAAATGTATGATTTACAATGTATGTTTTCACGTTCGTGTTCATCTACCTGTCAGTGCAAAGTCGTAAATGTTGGAGGCAATAGATAAGCATACATTTATAAAATCACACAAGAATCTAAAATCATTCAATGATTCCTTCCATGCAATAAAACACAAAAGAAAGCAACATTTTCTATAAGAAGCCTGTCACAGCTGATATCCTTTATGTGCAGAACTCAAGAGATTACTTCTGTGATGACGTATATGTCAAGTTCACGTACTCTTGGTATGTTATGAAAAGGGTGTGATGGACATGAGTGCAGTTTTACGTGCTCAGATCTCAGAGGTTTTTGATTCATGTTATGCTTTTATAAGACCCTTGAATTGCCTCTTGGCTGCGTAGGTGCTCCACAAAAACAGTTATTGTCACAAATAGGTAAGCCGGGGCGGTGAACTCCGCTCCATTCGCGGAGTTTTCTGCACTAGGCGCTCTGCGGAGCACGCTGAGTTCTGAAAAACTCCGCTCCGCATAGGGGAGCGGAGTTTTTTTCCTTGATCGCGCTCCCCAACGTCAAGTTGGCGAGCGCAAGTGAGGAAAATCCCCCTCCCGGAGAGATTTTTCCTCGCTCACGCTCTCCAACGTCAAGTTGGCGATGTCGGGAAAGTAAAATCCACCTCCTGGTGAGATTTCTCAACGCGAGCAGTCTGATTTCTCAATGCAGGCAGTCGCGGGTGGTCGTGACCGCTCATGTTAAGAAACATTCTGTTCGCGTTGAGAAAGTTGCTGCTCGAGTAGAAAATCTACTCGAGCGGCAGAAAAGAAGCAGCAGCCTCTTGCGCTGCGCATGGTGCCATTTGCATTGATTTTCCAGCGCAGGACAAACACCTGGCGCTGAAAATCAACACAAACAGGCATGACCAAACGCACAAACTTTTGGTCACTTCGCGGAGTTCCCCATAGCAGAACTCCACCCAGGCTTACAAATAGGACTATGAAAAGTGCATCTAAAATGTATTTTCATTATTGTAACCTGCACATACACTACCCGTTTAATAAGGGATAGTATACCAATTAAATTACTCAATAAGACAAGATTTAAAAACTATGGGGATGTAAAGCTAGTTGGTAGATTGAAAAGGGTCTGTTTCTCAATTAGCTAAACATGTGTTCTGCCTTTAATTGGCTAATGCTCTTGTAATAGGGCAATGTAAAGTGAGAGATGGCTCACAAACACAGCTTTATGTGTGTCAACGACTCCCCGTAGCATCCTTTAGATATGTCATTCACTCTAACACCAGTGCTATGGAAGAAATGCACCAAGCACTTCATGGAACTTGAACTCTACTGTCTTAAGCCGCTGTCTCAATCCTTTCTCTGCTCAGGATGTTTTTAACCTCAGCCCGGTATGACCTGGATAAACACCTTGAAAGGTCATGACCGGGCCCCTGGGCTCCTTCCATAAATTACTGGTGTGGCCCAGGCTCTAAGAGCCCTTGTAACCTGTCACTTGTGCATGTTAGTAAATCTGACATGCATTCAAATCATAGACTGTGTTCCAATCAGTGATCGAAGTGGGGGAAAAAAAGTAGAGGAACTGTGGGCGGAGAATCAGAGGGTGGGAATAATCCGAGGATTGGGTCAGTGGGCGAAGTCAGAGGTGTCGCCAGAAAGAGCAAATTATTTTAATTTTTAGTATTTGTTTGGCATTTCACTGACCAGTTACAGGTTATTACGTTATTTAATTCAGCCAATGGATACACTTACAAGTGGAAGCACAAGCCATTCATACACTTAAAAGTGGAAGCACAAGCCATTTGTCTCCGAGCCATGGAGTTTATGCCATCAGAACTTTTCCTCCCATTTTCCACAAGAGCAGTTCAAACATGAATGGCAACATATCCTAGTTGCAAATGTTTTCCACATAATTATGGCTCTGCCATATTTGCCACATAATACATCATCTGCTGCATAGTCTGACAATTTTAACAAAAAAATTGTTTGGAGCTCACACGGATCAAAAGTTGCTAAAAACCTGACTTGTGTTGATGCGAAGTGGAGGGCCCTTTGCAAAGTTTGCCTGGTCATCTTTCACACTGCTGCATTTGCATATTACACTGGTACTAATGAGGCAAAATCTTTGCAGAGACTGTTAGTACATGTAAAAATGTCAAAATAATAAAGTATCAGAAAATGTGCCACATTACGCTGCATCCTTTTTTTTGCTACATAATTTAGTCAACACTGCGACATAATTTTGTCCTCCATTGCTGCATAATTCCAGTGGCCCCAAAGAAGGCAGCACATGTTAAAAGTGCTGGTGCATGAAGCAGAGCCCCCGTAAAATTTGGGAACTTAGAGGAGTTTTACTAAGGTTTTAGCCACAAAAGTGACGCAAATTGGCACAAAATCTTTTTTTCTAATTTACTTTCCAGCGCTAAACTTGTTTAGTGCTGGAAATAACGTGAAAGTAATGCGAAGCAGCGCATAGCGCTGCTTTGCATTACTTAGCGCCAAGGGGGCGTACCTTGGGTGGTAAATGGGCGTCCCCATGCAACCACTGAAGGTTTCTGACACTAAACCCTATTTACTAAACAAAGTAGACAGGGTTTGCAGCAGAAAGTAGGCGCAAGGAAGGAGAAATGCTTTAATTTCTCCTTCCTTTTCCAACTTTGTATGTGTGCTGCACTGTACAGCACACATACAAAGTTGGAAAAGGGTTGAAGTCAGTCTATGCATGGTATTTTGTACTGGAAGAGTACCCTTCCAGTACAAAAACTATGCTAGACTCACGGAGACACCCTTGCACCCTTGCACCATGGCGCAAAGGTGTCTCAGTTACTCACGGCAGCTGATTTCAGCGCTGGCGCTAGGGAGAGGGGAGGAGAGTGCCATATTTCAATAAATTTGGCGCTCCCTGCTCTCTCCTTCTCTTCTACGACTGCTGCACTGCGTGAGAACTTAGTGAATCTGGTCCTTAGTTTGGTGTGCGTGCAAATCCTGCATTGACGATCCCTGGTGAGTTGCACTACTACTGCTGAAAGAAGGCCAATTGAGGTACCAATAGGTGAGGCAGACCTGCCTCAAGGGTCCCGCGACCTCAGTGACAGAGTCACTGTCGCTCTAGGGTGTGGTGCTTCATAGGCCTGCCCGCAAGACTGGAGGTGAACTTCAGTATGGATTGTGGGGGACAGGCCTTCAAGGTTAACCCACACTTGCCACAGCTAGTGCCCACTTGCTGGTGCTAAGACAACAGGGCTTCTAAGGTCTAGCGGTGCCTTCTAAGGTCTGGCACTGGAATGTGCTCCTTCAGGAGAGTGGTCTGGGGGACGGGTCATGAAGGCTGAACCTGGTTCCCCAGTTCCAAGTTCGGCAGCTCTGGCCATAGTGCCAAATCCTCTCTCCCACTGAACACCATACTGCCCCACTGAGATAAACTCGCACTGCCTTCAGCTACAACCCAATTGTGCCCCGCTATAAACACCTGGATGTGGCTTAATCCAAATTATGCAGTAGACAGAGTAATACGCTGTCTGGAAAAAAAAAAATAACAACATCCTGGAAAAAGCCAACACCTATTGGGAATGCAATTTAAAGTAAAGCATGTGAAATAAAAGCAGGAACAACATGGTTACCTTAACACTTTTACACTCATTATTCAGAAATCAATGAGTGTTTTTGCCTGAAAGGTTAAGGACGACTACAGGGGCCCGGAAGGGACCCGTTTCGATGTTCATTGCTTATATCCTTGCAAAACGTAAGCACTATGGTTTGAAAAGACCACATCCCTGAACGCACAGCAATGGTACACATTTTATAAACTAAAATAAGGAAAACAGCTGACAAGGGTCACATTAAACGTTTTCCACTCCACGCATCAACCAGGTATTGCAGTACCTCCAGGACTGGTGCACTTCCACACCCAGGGAAAACAATGTTGTTCAAAGAAAGACAAGAAAACTAAAGTAGCACTTCACTTGCAGACTCTGTAAAGTGGTGCTAATGTGTTTGGGTGTGAATAAAACCAATCTGGCCACTTTGTGACCACTCTGTCATGCTTTATTTAGGTATTTATTAATTTCTCGTATTTTGAACCTTTTTTTTCCTCTCTGTCCCGAGGCTGCACTTTGGAATAGAGAAATTTCAGAAAAAGAGGACAATTCCAGCAAAAGTGTTTCTTCTTTTTTGGATCCATTTCACAGGGGAACGATTGAAGGAAAGGAGATGAAACAGAGGGTAAGAGCCATTTTCATTCAGCAAGTGAGGAGGAACGAGACAGAAAGAGAGGAAGGGAATGAAAGGAAGAGGAAGAAAGGGAGGGAGGGCAGCTGACAGCAGCAGAGCAGGAGACGTGAACACTGTCCTTGTCTTCTCTGGGCAAGAAGGAGGAGACAGAGTCTTTTCCTTCTCTGCCCACCCCGCCCGTCCCCGAACGGCCACGAACAGCTGAGCCTTATCTATAGGCCTTCACTATTTCTGCCGTCCTGGGATGCATTTTTACAACAACAAAAAAGTAGGGGAACGGATTCTATTGAATTAAAAAAGTAAGGGGACGCCGAGCCCTGCCGATCCTGCCCCCTTCGACCACTGGCCCCAATGATTTCTGAAGTTCTGAAGTTAAAATCTGCACAGGGCCTTCATGTACAACGTCATGCTTCTTCCACATCTAGGAGGACACTTTGGGTTGCCTAATTTAATAAGTGATGAGCCTGCAAACCCCTGCTGTGGTAGGGATATCCAACGTAGGTCCTGAATCACCCGATCTCTGTGACATTTTGAGGATAACCACTGCCTTTATAAAAGTGTAAACATAGCTGATGTGAACATCCTAAAAATTTGGCCTGGATCCAGCCACCCTGGACCTCCAGTGGACTTCCGGATGCAATAGGCGTCCTCACCAACACATACTACGGGCAGTACTAAAGACAGCCTCTGTGATTGTTCTAAATATTGCCTCCTACTTTTTCTAATGTCATACACGTTTCGATACCTTTTCCCTGTGGCGTCAGCAACCTTCAATATGCTGTTGTGTATCAGGGGTGACCAACGCATGTCCAGGATTGCCAGATCCAGGTCAGAACAACCACATAAGACATATGCACATCCAATGGATCTAAATAGAGCTCACCTGCATAGTAGGTATTTGTCCTGAACATCTGGTAAGGAGGCAGTCCTCCAGGGCCTATGGTGAAAATCCTTGCTCTAAAGGCCCTTCCCTGTAGTGTATTCTGTAGGGTTCCAAACTAGTGAATAGAGGTGCACACATTACGTGGTTGATAGAGGCGCCTACACTGTCCACCACGCTGTACGCCAAAGGCGGGGCGAAAATGAGATAAGGTGATCCGACCAGAGAGGGATGCACCTAAGCAGTGTCGCTGTGCCACCCCATGTTGGCAGACTTGGGCTCGATTTTGATGGAAAGCTTCATCAAGCATTGCTAGTGCCATCTGTTTTTGCATTTGGATCGAGATTTTCTTTGTCATGCAACAAGTGAGGGTGACTTGGTGGATGTTCAGTGGATCTGTGAATAATTTTCAAATGTCACAGGCATACACAGCGGGTAATTGCCAGATATTTATAATGAGAAATACATCCCTCTTCAGAAGAGGCTTTCGTGATATATCTGTGAAATTCAAAGAGCAGCTCAGAGAATGTTCACAATTCCATTGGGTGAAATGTGACAAGTTTCACCCTAGTGTTCTTTCCCTGCCTTGTTGCTCTTCTCCTCTTGTGAAGTGGACACTTCTCTGACCAGAGATTGACCTGTGACTTTGCTGAGTAAGAAAAATGATGAGCGGGGTGAGTCAGGAAAAGAACAGAGAGGTTAAAAAAAAAACAGTATTAAAAGAGGGTTAAGAAGAGGAAGACAGGAGTAAGACAGGAGGTAGAAAGATACGTGAGGTATGGAGTGACGTAAGGGAAAGAGAGCATGGTCAAGTTGCGAGAAACAAAGGTAAAGAAATGTGGAAAGAAGAATCAGTAGGTAGAGAAACAGCGGTAGAGAGATAGTTAAGATTTTAGGGGGTCATTAGGATAGCGGGCGGATCGCCACCGCCCGTATGGCGGTGGCGATCCGCCCGCTATTTCCCACCGCCCGCCTCACATTTCCCCACCGCCATATTAGTATGGCGGTGGGGAACCAGGCGGATGGCAAGACCGTCCGCCGGTTTACCGCCGGTCGACCAGTCGACCGGGCGGAAAAGGGGCTGGATATGGTGGCGGTGTCTGCTAGACACCGCCATCCATATTAGAATGGGCAGCGGTGCAGGGCTTTCCATGGCGGAGACCCCGCCATGGAAAGCCAGGCGGAGTTTGCTTTCGGGGGCCCGTTGCTGGCCCCCAGGGTATTGGGGGGGTGCACATGGGGGGTACCTATGGTACCCCCCTGCATTGTCATGGACATGGTGGCAGGCACCTCGCGGTGCCTGTCACCTTGTGCATGACGATGCACACAGTGCATTCCCAGCATTGTGGCGGGCGGTGCTGTGAGCACCGCCCGCCACAATGCTGGGAATGGAGAATGCCACCGCCACGGTGGCATCATGATACGCACAGCGGGACCGCTGCACCTCTTGCGGGCGGTCCCTTTTTCCGTTGCAATGGCGGGCGGACTGTGTCCGCCCGCCATCGTAATGACCCCCTTAGCGAGGTAGCGGCTGACAGGTAGACAGATGAGGAAGTGAGTGAAGTTTAGAGAAAGCAGTGAGGTATAGAAAGGCATCATGTTAACAGCGCAGTAACACAGAGTGAGAGGTAAAGAAAGGGGGGGTGCTAGGAAGACTAATGAGGTGTAGTGAGAAAAACGGTAAAGTAGAGCAGCAGAGAAGAGGTTAAGAAAGCGCTGTGAGAATGATACAGAGGTAGAAAGAGGGAGGCTGAGGTCGAGAGGAGAGTGGTGGTAACATGCATTTCGAATAAAGAAGTCAGGCCTACAGCCTTTCTTGTAACTTTTCATAATAAACAGATCAAACCTATTGCATCAAACATAACTTTTCCCAGTGATTCGATTGGGTCTACAGCCTTGACTATCGGCTACTTACCATAACCTACCCAGCATAAGCTTTCCAACAAGGCAAAACGTATGTTACAATCTCTTTGGTTTTTTAGAGGAAGCACACACCTTCTACCCAACCAAATGCACGTACAGAAGATCAGTATGTAGGCAGAGCATAAGCCCCTCACTCAGTGCTGCTTCTTAAACCTCTTGTTCTGGTCATCACATACGGTGTGGCGACAGCTGCACTGTTAAGCCAGACCTAAAAGTTTGAGAAAGAAATAGAGGTAGAGAGAATGAAGAAAAATAGTGAGAGAAGTGAGGCAGAGAGAACAGAGGTAGAAAGAGAGGAAGTGGAGGAGAGGTGAGCTCCTGAACCAGTGGTGAAGTAAATCTAGAAGCTATGGGGTGTGTGAGAGAGAGGTGGTACACAGAGAGATGAGGCAGGGTGAAAAAGGTGAGGTAAAGGGAAGGGGGAGTAAAGAGAGGTGGCTGATAGAGAGGTAGATGATGTAAAGATAGAGATGAGACTGAGAGTCGGGTGAAGCAGATGGAGTTGAGATACAGGGAGGGGAGACGGAAAGAGTGTAATGCGGTACAGAGAGAAGGCTGATGGAGAGTGACTTGCGATAGAGAGGTAGCGATGTTGAAGGGAGGCCCAGAGAGTGGAAGTGAGAGAGGTGGGGCAGAGAAAAGTGTACTGAGAGAGAAAGGTGAGATAGACACATGTGAGATAGTGAGCTGAGGCAGAGAGGATGTACACAGAGGCACTGAGAGAGGCCAAGAGACATAAACAGAACCAGAAAGGAGTTGAGGTGGAACAAGTGAGATGAAGTAAGGGAAGAGACATAAGACAGAAAGTGTCTTTTTTTAAAATTAAATGGCCATCAACTGCCACAGAGTGCAAATGTTAAGGTTGGCAGCTGTTCTGTGAAAGATGCATGTCCAACAGTCAAATAAAAAAATGATGTATTTTTTCTGCACACCACTATTAAATTACAACAGTACTTTGGAACACTTACTCATCCCGAACCAGATGAGTACGATTTAAGCCTCACCATCTAATCTAGCTACAATTCTAAGCACTAAATAAGTGTCACCTGCACTAAACAACTCTTTATCTCTGCAGTTAAATAGTCGCCAAGAACCATAGTGTAGAAAATGAGAGTAAACTGAGGGTTTAAAAAAAGTCCTCAAACCACGTTGCCTGAGAACATCAGTGGGAGGTACAATGCCCGTAGAGTTAGGACCTACACCAGGAGCTGGGTACTTCCGGTTATATGACAATGACCACTTCCTGCCCTGGAAGTGGACAAGAAGAGGTGCAGTAATAGGACAGACTGACCACAAAGTTCTATAGGTGAAGATAAGTTTCCCCAAACATAAGCGTAAAACAACGTTTGAATTTAAGATTTAGTTATAGTTCAGACACCTGTGTCCTGTGGCATGTCTAGCACATGTGTTACTACTGTAGCAACTTGACAGAGATGTACAACCTGCTGTGAACAAATGCTTAGAGAGAACTTATTTGCAACTTTTGTCGGGGGAACTCACTCACTTTCCATAAATCATACAGAAAAGTACTCTGGGCCTCGCGTGGGGTATACGAGCGCTATAGAAATAGCTAAGCAATACAATATACATAATACAAAGCGCCTTAGGCCTTACTAGTGGTTGGAAAGCGCTATATAAAAACCAATAGAATACGATATAATCCTTGCTGATTTAGAATGAGCTTGCGTCAAATATGGTATTCGGATGTGAGGTATTTTGGTCTGCGCGCTGAATGGACCTGGCGTGGAGGGGAGGCACCCCATTACTCTTGTCAGCCCGCTCTTAGCGAAATTAATTGAAAATCCTTTTGAAGCATAATGATTCCATTAGGCCTGAGAGACCCTCAGGCCCACACACTAAAATGTTTTAATCTACAGCAGTAGGAACAGTTTTTGCCTTACTTCGCCTTAATCATCCTGATGCATTATTTAATGTTGCGGAAAGAGGTGAATCAAAGAAAGGAAATGTGCTGCCCTGAAAGAGAGTTCAAGATGACATTCTTCACTCACTCTGAAAGCTCCAATAATGTCATGTTCCAAGGTAAGTGCAGCCCCTGCTTATCTGCGATGGGCGCCCGACACGTGTTCTGCTGCACGCGCTGCGGGGGCTCACCAGTGCACGTGCCTGATAGTGTGGATGTGGATGCATAACTGCACCAGTACAATCTACGGAATCTGGACATTTTAGTGAAACATTACAATTTCTGTAAACCAGCCCACGAGGCGGCCATTTCTGACAGTAAGGCTCGCCTTTACTAAGGACCTCCGAACACTGCTACGTTAAGGCGAAGTAATGCGGCTGCCTTACTTTGCCACTTGAAAAGACCACTAGAGGTCGCCAGATTGCAACAAATGGCCTGAAAATTACAGTATTGTAAGGAGCGGGGGACACCAATACAGCACAATGCAATTTTTCATAGAGCAATGAAAAGATTAATTTCAGAGTCCGACAAGTTTGTTTGCTCCATTACCACTCTGAAGAGACCTGCAAAGTCTCAGCCTTATGCTTATGATTCTGCAATAAGCCCCAGAACGTAAACGCATGCATCACTTACCCAAACTGGGCATTAGGCCCTGCACATAGAGTACTACATGAAACTCCAGGGGCTGAGTCACTGCAATAGTCCCCTGCAACAGTTCAAGTGTCAAAACCTTGGAACATGTTCCATGGCAGATGATTGTAGGAACTTCACATGTGCACTTGGCAAAACCCTGCAGGGACTGGGATTCTGAAAGATGAGACTCTGCCTCATTTTCTCTGCAAGAGTGCATACGAATAGAATATATCATGAAGCAGAAGGATGCATCTACTGAAATGTAAGGAGCTCGATGGAGGGAGAAGTTGTTTCACAAATTAAACAGTGACATATATGGTTCATTTTAGACTACCCAAATATACAGCTCAGAGTGGAGTTGCCAGGGCTGGTTTCTCTTCCCAATCCGGCCGTGAGCCCAACGGAGCTACACTTGGCAAATTATAAACATGTATACCATCTTAAAAATGCAGCCCTACTTTGACGCCTGTTTCTCAACATTTTAAAAAGCAAATTCTTTTGCACAGTTTTGGCATCCATTCAACAATGGCCAGGCTTCCACCCTGGCATAAAAAACAGTGGGCATAAAAACTGCAGGCTCTGTGGGGCCAAAGAGGAATCATTACTACACCTCTTGTGCACTTGTCCGGCACTTTACAAGGAACGGCGCTTTATGCTTAGGTCCCTACTCAATCAGCTTTCAGCCCGCACAATACCTAATGGGTTTCCTCTCGCCGCCGCTCTTTTTTTTTCTTTTTAGTCTTGTTTAATTTTAACTTTTGTTTATTTTTAATCTATGAGCTAATTATTGGGAACAGATTTGTACTGATTCTTGTTATTTTTCATTATTTTATTTTCCTTTAATTACATGTGATGGTCTTTCTTGACTTTGCATGATTTATAATAAATATAAACATTAGTAGTAAACAGGAATGTATATGTAAATGTCCAACTGTTTTACTAAAGCTTGCTAGTTAAACTGTTTCAAATTTTCCTGCCTTATAATTGAATGTGTCGTTACTGGGCACTGAGATACACACGCCAAAGCAGAAACAGTACAAGGATTTTAGGCGTGCCAGGCAAAATGCTATTTTGCTCCTGGAGTCCTCCCCATATGCAGAAAATTTTTGGGGAGCTTTTTGCTTTCTCTTAGCCCACAATCTGAAATCGTAGGTCCTGGAACTCCTCCAGATTGGACAGTAAACAGCACTTCCTGTGAAGATAATGAGCTAAAAGGAAATGAGAAGAAAGATCACAATCTAAAGTAGGACACATTAAAGTATACAAAAAAGTGATGGATGGAACGCTTGAATTATCAGCCACTGGTAATCTCCCTGGCCGCATCCCAGTCCATCCTTATTTTGCACAGCATGCCACCTCAGTTTCGACGCAGCCATATACAGATCAGTCGTGATCCTGCTTGAATCGGAGCAGTCCAACCCAAACTGCAAGGCCAGGTCCACCCTGAACCAGAAAGCAAGCAACCTAAGACAGGTTTCGCCCTAGTTAGGGCTCATCAGCCAGGTGTAGCTTGGTTCCAGTGACACAGTGTGCACGGGATCCATGCCTGGTATACCCGTCCCACTTAGGGCGACACACTAAAGTATACAAAAAGTGATGGTTTGAATACCTCAGTCTGGACCCAGCTAGGGTGAAACCGATCCTGGGTTTCTTGTGTTCCAGGTCTGGCAGGACCTAGCCTGGCAGTTCCGGCTGGACTGTTCTCTTTGAAGCAGAGTCAACACTGATTTGCATATGGCTGTGTCCGAACAGAGATGGACTGAAACGCAGCTGGAATAATTACCAGTGACTGAGATTAATTCAAGCATTCCATTCATCACTTTTTGTATACTTTACTATGTTGACCGCAGTGGGACAGGTATGCCCAGATGTGGGTCCCGTGCACACTGTGTCACTGGACCCAAGCAATACTCGGATGACGAGCACATAACAAGGGTAAAACCAGTTCTGGGTTACTTGTGTTCCTGGCTTGGCAGTTCAGGCTGGACTGTTCCCTTTGAAGCAGAGTCAACACTGAGCTGCATATGGCTGTTTCCGAACATACATTGCATGGTGTGCAAAATAACGATGAACTGGGATGCAGCCCGAGTAATTACCAGTGGCTGAGATTAATTCAAGCATTCCACCCATCACTTTTTTGTATAATCTAAAGTAAAACAGCAAGGGAAAGGGACGGTGGGTGAAACATGCCCTAAGATCTAGAGCAACAATATATCAGAGAGGATATGTGGAATAAGGAGTAAGTGGAGTAGAGTCATACATTTACACCATATCTCCATAATCTGGCAAATAAGGGAACTGAGGCACAGGCAGATTACATGATTCTCCCAGAATTACACATTGCAATGAAGTAGGATATTTTGGATGAGTCTTCAGAACTCCTGGTACTGTGTATAGAATATAGCACAGCGCCACTTGAATACTGGGGACCTGATTTACCATTTGATGGTAACAGGAAATTCTCCGAATTGTGAAAGAAGTGCCAGTTCTATAGGCAAACCCCTTTGCAGAAAGTTCTTTACTACAGAGTGTGTGTGGTGGAGGAAAATCTACTGATGGCTTCGTCTCTGGAATTAGCACGTCCCCTGTAGATTTTAGGATTGTCCATTTGCATAAACTCCGAATGTCAGGCCCTATTATGATGGGGTTTTCTGGGACAGAGCTGAGCGTCCATTTTATGCACCTGCAGATTGTAAAGAGAATTCATTTAATCAAATATTTCTAAGAGTTAGTGCTTTAATTTCAGATAGTTCAGCCCAGAAACAGAAAGAGGCAAATCTTGCTCACTGTTTCCAAGCTGTACATTCACTTTACGCCCTACAGGCACATAAAACAACTCTGTGCCAGAAAAGCCCATCATGATATGGCCCCAGGTCACTAAGTGATTATACCTCGTAGTTTCAAAAGAGTGCAGTCTTTGAACCTAATAAGCTCAATGACGCAAGTCACTCCACCGTTGATGCCGTAGATGTCCTCACAGTGAGCCTGACATGTAACTGACTATGCCACAGGGCCATCACCAGGGACAAGGGACAGAGGGAACATTATGTTCCACTGGAGTAATCAGGATAACTGATAAGTAAGCCAACTATTACCTCATTGCAGATCTTCCTCGTCCCAGTCTCTATACGCGTGAGGATCACCCCATGCTATTTGACCACTAATAATAAAAACAACTGTGACCCCATAATGCTGCTACATCTAGTGAAATGTTAACATAATAGGAACATTTATAGAAATCATTCCTTATGAACAGCCCCCAATACACAAAAACCAAAAGAAACTGAAGAAATGCTTCTCTTCCACAGACTATAATGCAAAATACACATTTTTGGAGATGCCCAAGTAGCAGTATTACAGATGTCTTTAAGAGAATCCCACGTCAATGCATCTGAAGCAGAAACAATTCCTCTAGAGGAACGGCCCTAAATCCTTCCAGAAGGATGTGTTCTGATTTCTTGATATGAGAATTAGATAGCCAAATGGACCCGATGAGTAAATGTATGTATTTGGTGATTATATTCCTGATGAAGAGAGGCCCTGTTCCATGTATCGCTTTGTGGGTGATACAAAGCAGCTTGAATGTGGATCTTCTGGCAACCGGTAACCAATGTAGAGCCCTCAAGGCAGGGGAGTTGTGGGCTTGTGGCTTTACATGTAGGAGTAGTCTGGCAGCAGAGTTCTGAATTCATTGTAGTCTTTTAATAGTTGATAAAGATGATCCGTAGTTGAGGCCATTGGCGTAATGAAGTTTAGACAGTACAGGAGAGATAGTAGCTTGGACCTTGTGTGGAAATCCTAGCTGGGGGAAGATGAAATAATAATGGACCAATCTCCTCTATATATGTACCTAAGGTTCAGGCAACCCCAAAAAATCTTTAAGAAACAAAAACTTAATATGAACAGATTCTAAAGGCTCAAAAGGAGGACTATGAGGTCCCTGGAGGACCACAGGCAAATCCCAGGTTGTTGTCGAAGAACGTACCACAGGACTTCCCTTCTGAAAACTTTTCAACAGCCGAGAAAACAACATCTCAATCAGCTGGAGCTGTAAACACCTGGAAGCATGAATGGCCACCCATAGTCTTCGGAGGGTAGAAACTGCTAGGCCTAGCGCAAACTCACCCCACAAAATAGCCAAAATTATTGACGGAGCCATAGAATGAAGAGCTGGCTTCTCAAACGCCAAACCCGCAATAGTAACTGGCCCAGAGAGAGGACGAACACTCACACAGCACAAAAAGGGGAGAGCGATATAGGAAATAGCCAAGAAGAGCAGAGAGATATCTGAAAGAGCAGGCGAAACAGAAACATGTCTGAGGCAAATATTGGTCCACTAAAAGAAGCTCCACAGACTGTGCCCGTCCCACCGGTAGGATTTTCCTATCCTATTCCTCCGTGCAAGATGCTGGGGATGGTGTGCTTTCTTCCTACGAGGGCAGTGGCAGTGGAACTAGGGGTGCTGGAGGTGCTGCAGCACCTCCCCATATCAAGGGCCCAGATTAGGGAAACAGGACAAAAGGCTGCATTCTACAACTTCTATGTTCAAAAACATATCTTGAAAATTCCAATGTCAGGCATTATTACACATTAAACAGAGAAAAAAAGTTTTCCAACTGCTGCCATTTTGTTGTGATGCACATGTGCATTTATGTGTCTGTTTGCAAAATGGGTGTCTGTGTGTGTTTATGTGAGTCTGGGAGCAAAATGTGGGGATTTTGTACATTTTGTAAGTTGAAAACACTCTCCAAACCACCACAGCAAAGGGTGAAAGAATAGTAATTTCAAAGATTTCTTAAATAATCAATATTGATTAAAAAATGTTTTGAACTTATTAGAAGTACAGACAACGTATACTACCTCTAGATACTGAATTGTAACAGGAAAAGAGGCCTTTTTGTTAGAAAGTTCAAGTGAATCTTTGTTTGATGCACATGGGTTAAAACTACTTGTTTTTATATTGTTCTTTCTTAGATCTTTTCAGTGGAAACTGGCACGATTACAGATCATACTTTGTACCATCATATTTTGAGCAGATTCAATACATGGAGTCCTCCAGGCGTATCTTTTAAAATGTAAACTACACAAACACTCTGTTTTGCAGAGGGTGTGGGGAACAAAGCACATCTCAAACTCAACACACTTATAGGGCCAACAACAATAAAACAAATTGCTGTTGTCAACTTGATTTTTGGTAGGGAAAAATTGGAAAATAGTTTTAATAGTATGTGTCGAGATCTCACCTATGTTTCCGCGGGGACGCCACAGACGAGAAGTATAAGTCCACAACCTCACCAAATCACCCAATGGCACCAAAGGCAAAACGAGGTGGCATCAGGTAATCTGGGGAAGGAGGGAAACAAAACAAGGGTAGAAGGGAAAGAATTCCACTTGATGACTCAGACACCCTCAGGGCTCGTTGGTATCAGGCAAGAAGCTGTAAGTAAAACAAGATATCAATATACAAAAAGTATTATATCAGAGGCATAACAGGTTATACTTTCTATCCCCATGTGTTCCCTACCTTACGGTGTCCTTCCTATTGGATGTTTCAACGAACGATGTTTCAGGGTGTGGATCTAAGGCTAGGAATAGACAGTACTATAAATAAAGGACTAATGTATGCATGGAAAAGTGCTCGATGCAGGGATTAAGGCATTCACCTACCTATTCTTCCCATATAGTTTCATAAAGTAAATATTCCTTCATTCAGGTTAACTAAAAATAGAAGTGTTGTCTTTCTATCCCAGATCCTAAGAGGCGGAGCGGATCCCCACAGCGCCAGAGCACAGGACTAGGTAAGTGACCTATATATACGTGAATGTATACCACCAAGTGCAAAGCACGACGTAACGAAATAAAGTATAATGCCTATCCCGTTACTTTTCAGAGAAAGGCACACCTCCAACGAGGTGGAGACCACAGAACAGGTAAGTCAAGCAAACTCAAATAATAAAGCAGCGCGATGCGCTGTTTACCACAAACACTAATACCGTCTTTCTCTCTGATTACTTTCTCCACAGAACAACAACGCAGGTGAGCGATACTGGAAGCGGGCCACGAGGGACGTCAGGAGAGGAGTACCCGACACCAGACAAATGGAGGAAATGATGACCGACGCGAGGATAGCGACGACCCGGAAGAGCTTCAGGAGACAGGAACAATCAGTACGCGAAGCACAGCTGATCGGGAAAGGCCGGGTTTTAACCTTCCGGACCAGTCCCTGCGCATGCGCGAGTAGCGTCGGCGGCCATTTTAGTAGTTCCGGCCGCCGCGCAATCCTGACAGTACACCCCCCCCACGGATCCCCCTACTGGTTTGGGCTTGTCAGGGTGCCTCCTATGAAATAAACGCACCAATCGAGGGGCATGCACCTGGCTGGCCGGCTCCCACGTGCGTTCCTCCACGCCGTACCCCTTCCAGTGTATCAAGTACTGGAGTCTGCGTCTCACCCTACGAGAATCCAAAACCGCCCGACCTCATATTCCTGTTCATCGTCCACCGTTACGGGTTCAGGTGCGGTAGGGAGACGTGTGCCTGGCTCTACTGGCTTCAGGAGAGAGACATGAAACACTGGATGTATTTTCATGGAGGTGGGAAGGTCTAACTTCATAGCTACAGGGTTCACCACTTTACATATCTTGTATGGGCCTAGATATTTAGGTCTGAATTTGCATGATCCTCTCAACTTCAGGTTTCGTGAGGATAGCCAGACCATGTCCCCTGTTTATATCCAGGCTCTGCGCGTCTGTGAACATCCGCCCCCTCTTATAGCTAGCCTTAGCCTTATCTAGATTCAGTCGTGCTGTCTTGTGTACCTCTTGTATGTCTTTTACAAAATCTATGGCTGCAGGAGTAGAACAAGAAGAGGAAAGGGGGTTAGCATAGTTCGAGGGTGAAAGCCATATGTGCAAAAAAAGGGTGAGTAAGCAGTGGAAGAGTGACAATTGTTGTTATATGAGAACTCAGCTATCCACACCAACTCATCCCAGTCTACTAAAGTGTGTAAAACCTGGCACCTGATGTACTGTTCAAAGCACTGATTCACTCTCTCCGTCTGGCCGTCTGTCTGAGGGTGGTGACTAGATGACAACCGTACCTCTACTTTCAAGGAGTTTCCCAACCCTCTCCAGAATTTAGAGATGAACTGGGCCCCCCTATCTGATACCAATACGGAGGGGAGGCCATGTAAACGTACCACTTGCTGAATGAATACGGAGGCCAAAACACGAGAGGAGGGAAGAGAAGCCATGGGAATGAAATGGGCCATCTTGGTCAGTAAATCTACTACTACGAGGAGAGTGGTATTGCCCCTTGTAGTCCTAGGTAACTCTACTATAAAATCTAGGGATACTGTGTGCCAGGGCCTAGGTGGTGTAGGTAACGGCTGTAACAGCCCTGCAGGACTTTGGTGAGAGGCTTTTCCCTGTGCACATATATGGCATGTCTGAATGTACAGTCTAGCATCCTTTCCCATGGTGGGCCACCAAAAGTGTCTATGTAATAAGTCAAGAGTTTTCTTGTATCCTGGATGCCCTGCAAAGGGGTGATTATGACACCAATCTAGGGCCTGCAGTTGCAATTCTTGAGAGGGGAGTACCAACCCACCCTGCACATAGGATAACCCTTGCTCTATAGTAACCTCACGTGTACCCGTCACTTCCTGCATGTTTGTGGATGATTGCGCTTCCTCCACTGAGTGTAGGAAGTCTACCTCGGAACTTAGTACCCCAACTATTCGTTCTCGGGCTATTATAAGAGGGGGTTCACTTTGTGAATCTATGGGTCCATAACTTAAGCGAGATAAAGCATCTGCTTTCCCATTCTTTTCCCTGCTTGGAACTGGATAACAAAGTCGTAGTCACTGAAGAACTGGGTCCAGCGTAGTTGCCTCATGGACAGAGCCCTAGCGGATTTTAGGAACTGCAAGTTTCGATGATCTGTTAGGACTATTATCTGATGATTGGCCCCCAATAAATATTGCCTCCATTCCTCGAATACTTTTTTATAGCCAATAACTCTCTCTCTCCTACGGAGTAATTTACTTCCGCTGGAGCCAGTTTATGTGAATAATAGGCCACTGGATGCAGTATTCCAGTGCCGGGATCTGTCTGTGATAGCACCCCCCGACTGCCACCTGTGAGGCATCAGTTTCAACCACGAAGGGACGTGACGGATCTGGATGCCTCAGTATGGGTGCTTGTGTGAAGGCTTCTTTTAGGTGACAAAAGGCTGCTTCCGCCTCGGGTGTCCATTGAAATTGTATCCCCTTTTTAGCAACCTGGTTATCGGGAGGCTAAATCAGAAAACCCATCAATAAAGCGCCGATAGAAATTGGCGAAACCAAGGAAGCTCTGTATCTCCTTGACATTTTGTGGTGCTTGCCAACGATGTATGGCCCCTACCTTCTGTGGATCCATACTGAGTCCCTGTGGGGAAATTATGAACCCGAGAAAGCTGACTTGTTGTGTATGGAAATGACATTTCTCTAATTTACAGTATAATTGGTTATCTCTCAATCGTTCCAGAACCCTCCTTACGTGGAGTGTATGTTCTTGCATGGAGGGAGAATAAATCAAGAGGTCATCAATATAAGCAATGACGAAGACCTCCAACATGTCCTTTAGTACCTCATTGATGAAAAACTGAAAAGCCGAAGGGGCATTACATAGCCCAAAGGGCATCACTAGATATTCGTACAAGCCATACTTGGTACAAAGGCCGTTTTCCACTCATCTCCTTCCTTGATCCTCACAAGATGGTATGCCCCTCGCAGATCTAACTTGGTGAATACTTGGGCATCCTTGATTTGATCAAGTAGGGAGGAAATTAGTGGCAAGGGGTATCTGTTCTTGATGGTGATGGTATTCAGTGCCCTATAGTCTATACAGCATCTAAGACCCCCTTCTCTCTTTGGTATAAAAAAGAGAAGATGAAGCCGGGGATCTAGAAGGACGGATAAATCCTATTCTCATCATTTCGTCCAGGTACTCTCGTAAATACACATTTTCCTTTTCGGTCAAGGAATATATCCTACTGCAGGGTATGCGAGCCCCGGATTGCAGATCGATTCTGCAATCATAGGCTCTATGAGGCGGGAGACTGGTGGCCTGTTGCACATCAAATACTTCTCTAAGGTCCTGATAAACAGAAGGTAAGACACTATCACTCGTTTCTATGAATGTAAGACTTTTCTCCGGAACACTTAGATCAATAAGATTATGCTCTCTACAAAGGTCATGGTTGAAGGTTAATGACATAGACTTCCAGTCAATAAGCGGGTTATGTTGGCATAACCATGGAAGGCCTACAATAACTGGGAATTGGGGAGACTGTATCAAATCGAATGTAATGTCTTCTTGATGTTTTTTCTCTATGACCAACTTAAGACTACTTGTGGCGTGTTTAATGGGACCAGACTTCAGAGTGCTACCGTCTATTGTTGTGACTTCTTCCCAAGAAGACTTAGGCACGCAAGGAATCTTCCAACTCTGAGCCCACTGTGCATCCATAAAATTACCGGACGCCCCTGAATCCACCATTATGTACACCTCTACCACTTGCTGATCCCATTGTAAGCATGAAGAGAGAAGAAAATGACGTGGCTGAGATCCTACAATCTCCATAGATGAGACAATTAAACCTGAAGTACCCGAAGTCCTTGTCTCCCGAGACTTCGGGCTCACTAGTTTTCCGACCGTTTTGTCTGTTTTGGTTTAACCGGGCATTCCCTAAGAAAGTGACCCTGTTTTCCGCAGTACAGGCACAATTTCTTGTCTCGCCTTCTCTGTCTTTCTTCTTCAGTGAGAGGTCCTCTTATGCTTCCTATTTGCATTGGTTCGGTTTCTTCTGATGTTTTATCAGGATCAGCTTTCCTTTCACGATATGGAAGAATTCTCGCCTCGGACCTCCCTCTTTCTCTCCTTCGTTCACTAAGTCTATGTTCTAACTTGACTACCAAGTCTATGAGGGCGGTACACGACTCAGGAGGTTCCACTACCTGTGCCAATGCGTCTTTTAGGTCCTCTCGTAGCCCCTTGTAAAATAGAGCACTACGCTTTTCCTCGGGCCACCCAGTTTCGGCTACCAATCTATAGAATGTGGAAATGTAGGAAGTTAGATCCTTAGTTCCCTGTTTCAGTGTTAAGAGCTCTGTATCAGCGGAATGCGTAAAGGTGTGTCTATCAAACAGTTTCTTGAGTTCTCTTCGAAAGGCACTGTAATCTTGCAACAAAGGGTCGTTTCTTTCTATGAGGGGTATAGACCAATTAGCCGCGGAGCCCCTAGGTAGGAAATAACGAAGGCTACCTTGGCTTGATCTGAGGGAAAACAAGAAGCTTTGCACATAAAATGAAGCTGACACTGACTAATAAAGGCAGCAAACTTGGTAGTGTCTCCATAAAAACGCTCAGGAGGCGCCAAGGGGACAGAAGAAGGCGTTGTTACGTGTACCACTGGTAGGTTAGTGCCGGGATTAGGGGACCTGACCACTGGATCAGTTCTTATTTCTCTTTGTATGGAATCCACACGGGTGGAAAGAGACTGAGTTTCTAGTTGTAGGTTACCTAACATGTGGGCCAGATCAGCCAGAGTAACTTGACTGACATCCATGACGTCCAGGCGGAAAGTAAAACTATTCTTTTTGGGCTTCGCGTTCTGTCGAGATCTCACCTATGTTTCCGCGGGGACGCCACAGACGAGAAGTATAAGTCCACAACCTCACCAAATCACCCAATGGCACCAAAGGCAAAACGAGGTGGCATCAGGTAATCTGGGGAAGGAGGAAACAAAACAAGGGTAGAAGGGAAAGAATTCCACTTGATGACTCAGACACCCTCAGGGCTCGTTGGTATCAGGCAAGAAGCTGTAAGTAAAACAAGATATCAATATACAAAAAGTATTATATCAGAGGCATAACAGGTTATACTTTCTATCCCCATGTGTTCCCTACCTTACGGTGTCCTTCCTATTGGATGTTTCAACGAACGATGTTTCAGGGTGTGGATCTAAGGCTAGGAATAGACAGTACTATAAATAAAGGACTAATGTATGCATGGAAAAGTGCTCGATGCAGGGATTAAGGCATTCACCTACCTATTCTTCCCATATAGTTTCATAAAGTAAATATTCCTTCATTCAGGTTAACTAAAAATAGAAGTGTTGTCTTTCTATCCCAGATCCTAAGAGGCGGAGCGGATCCCCACAGCGCCAGAGCACAGGACTAGGTAAGTGACCTATATATACGTGAATGTATACCACCAAGTGCAAAGCACGACGTAACGAAATAAAGTATAATGCCTATCCCGTTACTTTTCAGAGAAAGGCACACCTCCAACGAGGTGGAGACCACAGAACAGGTAAGTCAAGCAAACTCAAATAATAAAGCAGCGCGATGCGCTGTTTACCACAAACACTAATACCGTCTTTCTCTCTGATTACTTTCTCCACAGAACAACAACGCAGGTGAGCGATACTGGAAGCGGGCCACGAGGGACGTCAGGAGAGGAGTACCCGACACCAGACAAACGGAGGAAATGATGACCGACGCGAGGATAGCGACGACCCGGAAGAGCTTCAGGAGACAGGAACAATCAGTACGCGAAGCACAGCTGATCGGGAAAGGCCGGGTTTTAACCTTCCGGACCAGTCCCTGCGCATGCGCGAGTAGCGTCGGCGGCCATTTTAGTAGTTCCGGCCGCCGCGCAATCCTGACAGTATGCTCTTGGACAGGAAGATTAATTACACAAGTATTAAGTGACTACCTATAAACAATTGCGTAACAAATTATTAATTGGTATCACCAACTAAGTAGCATATATTTACCACAGCTAGTTCGTAATACGGCTCTTCGAGTTCGGCAGTATTCATTTGTCTGCAGATAAAAAAATATGAATCCTGGCAAGGCCAACTCAGCCTTTCATCTTTCTTAGGTCAATGCATTGAGCAACATTACATTTGGTATTAGAAATGCACATTATTTACAGTGATGAGGAGCAGCAAAATCAGTTTTAGGTCTTATATGTAAGAATCAGTTATTACAAATTCCTTAGTATTTTACTTATAAGCTGACTTGGGGGACAGAAGGTTTTCCCTGGTTCGTATGAGACTAGCCCACTTGGCTCTTCTTCCCAGTAAAGAAGATCTGACAGTGGCCAATAAACTCACCCGGCATATACCGCTACCTTATGTGGTAAAGATGCAAGACGGGGAGGTTTCTGTTTGGCATGTGTTGTGTGGAATAGTCAACAGTGCCAGATAAGGTTGGTCTCTAACTAAAGTGTTACTGTGAGCTAAAAATGATGGACTGAAATGCTAGCCCTTCCTTGAATAATCACCAGTGATGGAGATTAATTCAAGTATGCCATCCATTACTTGATTAGTTTACACAATATTTTGAAGGGCATGATACCATAGCACAGCATGAATATAAGGCATTGTTTTACAGGGTGCACTATGTTCCTTCAGGGTATTGTTGTTCCGCACAAAGGGTGAATGCTTGTAATTCTGCTGCGGCTCAATGCCTCCCTTGAACAACTTTTCCCCTGTTACACAAACATCCACATGGACGTCCTTCAGGACTGCAACAGGTCACACAATGTTTCTAATGGGCATTTTAACATAAATGGTTACATGGTGACCAAAAACAGAAGTATGGTTGAATAAATTTAACTGTTATCCATAATAGATCTCTCAGCGAGGCTTGGGTGCTATCAGGAGATGATTTTAAGTGAGCGAGTCAGTTACCAAGCTCATTCCATTGAAGTGGCCTGGGTATTATCAGGAGCAGTGGGCTTACCATAGGGGGTATTTTATGTAGTATAATTCTGAGTGGCTCTTGGTTTTCAGAATCTTGAGCTTGTGTATAAAGAGCAGAGCACTGAGTGAACGCATTTTGCGCACTCCGAGTTTTAGCTGGGCTCACACACTTCTGCTGAACCACTTTCAGATCTATCTTTCAAATAAGGCATTAAGAGCTGTTTGTAGATTAATAAGACTTTATGTTGGATTGCCGCTGGTTGTTTGTGCTGGTTTCACAACAGCAACAAGAATTTAGAAAGCGAACATGCTCAATAAAAGTGCATATCGTACCATGTTGAGTTCAGCTTATGAAAAACTGTGCTTTAAAAACCTCGTTGGTTCTCTATTTCTTTCCAAACATGTTGAACGAGAGATAACAAAAGAGTAGTAACTCTTGTTTGGCATTTTCTACATTTGGTTGCTTGATACAGTATAATTGTTTAAATCAGTGGTTCAATCAATCAATAATAAACTTTATTCGATCTAGTTTGGAAAGCATAGATCATCAAAGTATACATATTAAAATAATACAATATCATTCTTCTTAATACCTTTAAAGTTAGTAAGAATTATCAATTAAAATAGCAAGATTCGAGTTACAACCCTCTGGACAATGGGGGTATAGGGTTAGATTGTGCAAAAATGCGCAATTCAATGTCTAAAGTTTGTGCAATGAACGCAGTAAGGTATCGAATAAAGTGCTGCATATTCCCAGTTACCAGATTAGTTAGTGGTTAATTTGTAAAAGAAATAAGTGCATGGGCTCTCGTCAGGAGGCAGCTTTCACCAGCCCATTTCTCCTTTTAGTGTCACCTAAAACAGAACCAACTACTAACCATGAAACCCTACAAGTGGGCAGAGGATGTGACGTAATGGCAAGAGCTGTCAACCTCGGAGCTGGGGAACCAGTTTCGAGTCTCTAGATTGGCTCAAAATCCTGTGATTCTGGGCAAATCACTTAATCTCCCAGTGCCTACCAAAAACGAATGGGTTATAAGCGCCGATGTTGATGATTAAGTGCTGGTGCAGAGCACCGGAAATCACAACTCAAATTAAGCACTGGTTTAAATCCATATGACTTTAGTGAGGAGGAATCGATGAGAAGCACCCCCACTCTGAAAATCATTCGAGCACCACTAGCAAAGGATGTGGTTTGTAGACTAAGAACGATAAGACAGGTGCCATGTTCAGTTTTTGACTCGATATCTGCACACACCTGAGACTGCCTGTTCGGCTCCAGAGTGAGTGGCTCTCCCAAGGCACCACTACCAGATTTACGGGAACATGTCTTGCTTTCCCTTGAATGCTATGTGCATCTCCAGCTGTCCCTTATAGGCAGGGCTACTGAAATTATGCGGCAGTGGAGGACCAAATTATGCGGCAGGGTTGACTGCATAATGCCGCAAGAAAAGACAAATTATGCAACCTATTGGGTCATACTTTGCGATAGTATTACTTCATAATTTTGTCAGTTTTTTCACGTTAATATTGTCTGGCTAGATATTCCACCTCATTGGCGCCTGCTTAACATCCAAATACAGTAATAAGCAGCTGAACGATCATCAGTCAACCTTTGCTTTGAGGCCTTCCACTGCGCGACCGCAAGGGTAGCCAACATTTCAGTAACATTGGAACCGCTTGAACTTGAAACAAAATACTTTTTGTTAAAATCTGCAGAATATGTGGCAAATCGATAGGAATGCAAAAAACACAGCAGCTGCAGAATTCCAGTAGCCCTGCCAAGTACATCTACTTCTTTCTTATAGCAGGGTGGAGCAAAGGTACCTGGTATGAGTAAAGAAAATCGGAGCACGCTGTCTACTGCTTGAACAGTAAAATGCAGCCATAAGTTGGGCGCAGTGGGCCCCAAGCACTGGCCTCTGGCGTCAATGCACCTTCTGCACTATTGATAACTGCACCCCTGCCTTATAGGCCACTTATATCTCCGGCGTCCTGTTATAAACCAAGAGGCTTCTGTCCTTTGATAATACCAGATGGTAACTCTCAGCACATCAGACGAGTTCAGCTCGAACTATAACCCGAAAAATCCGGTTCTTACACTAACCTTTTACCAGAAGCAAAGCCCCCGATAAGTTTCAGTCGTTATTAAAAAATTAAATGCTGCTACTTAGTGTAGACAGGAGGGCAAAAGCTGCAGAACATACGTAAAACCTTAGTCGCCTGGTGTGGACAAATAATTCAGCAATTTCTATAAATGCAGATGTTTTGTTCCAGAAATACATCAGTAATAGCAGGTAGGAAATTGGTAGGATGCGGCTCACAACAATGATAAACCACGGGTCTTTGATACGCTGGTGCTGGCTGCGTGTTGCACAACGTGACTGAGTTGAGAGGCCTGCTGCCATCTAGCGGTGGGAGGACGAGCTGACCCGAAGAGCTGCTGCTGAGAGCAGCGTCGCATCCGAACAGCTTCCTTCCCTTGTTATTACATTTGGACCGAACGATGCCCTTTAACCAAATGTCAGGCTAAATCCTGCTGGCTGCAATTATGAAATATCCTGCTTAGACTGTAGATGACAAGCAATGAAAACGTGAAATTAGAAATGGGCTGACACGTTAAGCTGCTGCAAATGTCGGCAGTGGAGCAGTGGCGGCTGCCACATACAAATGGTGGTGAGGGGAAGGGGAGGGTGGTGGACGAGGGAGCATAATGATAATAATAAAAAATCTTTAAAAAAAGTTTAACTTACCTGCTTCTGGCTGCCTCACGCGTCGCACCTCGTTGCTGGGACTTCCTTGTCCCAGCAGACACTGTGACTACGTCACAGACTCCCTGTTCAATGCGTCCATTTCTATCAATAATGGCATTACTCCTAGTCCTACTCCCTCGCCTTCCTTCAGTACCATTGAGGCCCCGCCTCCCACCCAGACCCACCCCCAGCATAAAAACTTTGCCCGCCCCCACCTCCACCTGTACGTAAACAAGCCGAGCTAGCACTCAGATGGACCGCACCGGGAGGGAGGGTCCTCGAAGGAAGGCGAGGGAGTAGGACTAGGAGTAATGCCATTATCAATAGAAATGGACGCATTACCTCCCGTCCCTCCCTCGCCTTCCTTCAGTACCATTGAGGACACAGCAAGCAGAAGAAAACAGAGACGGACAACTGAGTGATAAAGAACACCAAAATTTAAAACAGTGCCCCAAACACAGCAGATCAACATCCCCGGTCCCTCATAGAGGACAAGACCCTGTGGCCCAGAACAGTATCCAAACGCTCCAGACTCGCAATCCGATAGAGACGGACAAACGTAGAGGGAGAAGACCAGGTCGCAGCCCTACAGATCTCCACCACAGAAGCACCCTGCAACTCAGCCACCGTAGCCGCCACACTGCGAGAGGAACGCCCCGGAACCCCCACAGGAGGAACCACCCCTTTAAGATGGTAAGCCATCAAGACCGTGGACCGAATCCAACGACTCAAAGTAGCCGTGGAAGGCGTAACACCCAACTTAGCCAGACCAAAGTTAACAAACAAAGAGTCCCCCACCCGGAAGGACTCCACAACCTGCAGGTACCACAGTAAAGCCCGCCGGACATCCAAACAGTGCAAACGAGATTCCTCAGATGAGGAAGGAGCAGGATAGAACTCAGGCAAAATCACCTCCTGACTGAGATGAAAGGCCGAAGCGATCTTAGGGACAAAGTACGGGACTGGAACCAAAACCACCCGATCCGAAAAGACCTTGCAGAAGGGAAACTTACAAGACAAGGCCCCCAACTCCCCCAAGCGCCGCGCAGAGGTGATGGCGACCAAAAAACAAGTCTTAAAAGTCAAGAGACGTAACTCGAGACCCTCAAGGGGCTCAAAGGGAGGTCCGGACAGGGCATCCAACACCAGCTGCAAATTCCACGAAGGAAAGGACCTAACAGGGCGGGGAAACAAATTCAACAGACCCTGAAAAAAACGAGGCAACAGACCCCCGTCATCCCGCAAATCACGCCAGGAGCCCCTAAAAGCCTGAATAGCCGCCCACTGCACCCGCAGAGAAGCCACCGACAACCCCAGATGAGCCCCATCCTGAAGGAACTGCATCACCAAAAAGAGGTCAGCAACCGTGGGATCAACACCCTTACCAGCACATCAGGCCGAAAAGACCCGCCAATGTCTAGCACAGGACAGCAGAGTGGAGGACCTACGGGAAGCCAGCAAAGTAACCGCCAACTGGGCCGGAACCCCCAACCCAGCTAAGCCCTGCCGCGCAACCGCCAGGCCGCCAGGTGTAACCTCCACAGAGAGTCCAGGGGAAGGGCCGGAAACTCCAAAGGGGACGGAACCAGCGGAAGGACCCACTCCCGGTCGCAACACAACCCGGCCAGGAGAGGAAACCAAGTCGCCCGAGGCCAACGGGGAGCCACCAACAACACCTGAGCACAGGCCCCCCGGACCCGCACCAGAAAGGACCGGAGCAGTGGAAAGAGGGGGAAGGCATACAGAAGACCCCGAGGCCAAGGACAGGCCAAGCCGCCGACCCCCAGAGCCCCGGGACACCGGCCCAGAGAACAGAACCAGGCCACCGTGGCAGTCCCCCGGTCCGCAAACAGGTCCACCACAGGGAGGCCCCAATGACCCACCAACTGGCCGGACACACAGGGAAGGAGAGAGAAATCCCGGGACGAAGGAATGTCCCTGCACAACCGAACCACCAGCACATCGTCCACCCTCCGAAGAAAGAGAGCCTACAGATCCAGCCCCCAGACCGAGCCCACAGAAACAGGACGCCGGCAACCAAGTACAAGGACCAGGACCCCGTCCCTCCCTGACGGAGGACAGAGGACCACACCACCAGAACGTCCGCCTGAACCAACACCCAATGGCCCCGCAGAGAGCCCTGAAAACGCACCAGGGCAAGCCCAATCGCCCCAACACCCGCCAGCAGGAGGGCCTCCGGGAGTCGAGCAGGGACCAGCATCCCTGAACCCGAACCGACCCCAGCCAAGCCCCCACCCGGACAGGCTGGCGACCGAAGTCACCACAAGCGGAGCCGGAGGAGCCAGCGAACACCCTGCCAGAAGGCAACGTCGGGTGAGCCACCAGGAGAGCCCCCCCCCCGGACACGGACCGACAACGGCAGCGGGGACAACAGACCTCGAGACCCTGGAGACCAACCCAACAGGATCCAGCTGGCCAGGCGGAGAAGAAGAAAACGAGCCCAGGGAACCAGAAACACCACAGAAGCCAGGTGCCCCAGCACCTGCAGCCACAAGACCGCCGGAGGAGCCCCCGGGACAACAAGGCCCGAACCTGCGAAGGAAGAGAGACCAGGCGCTCGCCGGACTAGGCAACACGGCCGAGCAAAGTCTGAAAACGAGCCCCGATGAACATCACGTTCCGAGAGGGGACCAGAGAAGACACTCCCCAGCGCACCAAGGTCCTCCCAAACAGACCGAGCAAAAGAGTCTCCCCGGCAGCAAGCAGCAAGAGGGCGACCAGAGAAGGACGCAGGAAATCCCCGCCGCAGGAAGGAGAGCCATGAGAGGCGCCAGGACCTGCGGGAAGATCCAGGGAGAGGACCGGAGGCCGAAGGGAAGGACGCAAAATTGAAAATGGGCGCCACCCACAGCGAACCGCAGGAAACGCAGAGAAGAAGCGGCGACAGGATGTGGAGAGAGGCGACCCCGAGACCCACGGCTCGCCAAAAGTCGCCAGGCAGAACCAGCGGAATGATGGCCCGAAGGGCCAACAAACGGAAGGGAATGGGCCGAACCCAGGAGTAGACCCACATGAGATCCAGGACGGGCCGAACGCCGCCGGCCACCCACCGCACCAGAAACAGAATGGAGTGGGCCCCAGTCCCGAACACCTCCACAGGAACCCGGCAGAAGCCCACAAGGCAAGCAAACAGGACACCTCGTCCAGCAGAGCCCCCCAGCGGGGACCGGAGACAGGCACCGGAGGCAGCCGAACCCCCGATTCCGGAGGAACCAGCACAAAGACGACCCCGTACCCATGACCCACAAAACACAGGACCCAGCCAACCGAAACGTCCAGCTGCCACTGAGGAAGAAAATGCCGAAGACAACCACCCACCGGCAGGGAACCGACCAGACAGCAGTTGCAGGGACCCAGCTAGGCAGGGCCCACAGGCGCGGAGGCAGCTAGCAAGTGCGCAAAACCGGGCAAAAACACGCTCCCACCGGAAAGACGGAGGAGACACCCACATCGGGGATGATTGAGAGGCCCCAGTGCAATGCACCCCAGAAAAAGAAGAACGCCCCACACAAGGCAAGACACGCACAGGCCCCAAGGCGGCCAGAAGGACAGAGGACACCGAGCCACCCCGAACAGCTGCCGCCAAGTCCACGAAACCCCGCACCAAGGAGGGCGCAGAAGAAGCAGAGAACAGGCCAGCCCCAGCGCCAAGGCAGGAGCCACAAACGCCGACCCAAGGACAGAGACCACCCACCAACCCGAAGCATCAGACAGGGGGGGACAAACCCAAGCAGAACAGCTGACCCGCCAAGCAGCATGGCCAGGACAGAGTCCAAGAGTACAATGGGAGGAAAGGGGCGACCCCCTCCAACAAACAAAGCCGCCGGAGGAAGCGAGGGACCCGCAGCATGACCAACGCACGCCACTCCCACAGCGCCAACCCCCACACTGGGACCGAAGGGCAAGCCCAACCGGGAGGGCCGGGAACACCAAGGAAAAGAACCCCACAGCCCTCGCCCAGCATGAAAGGAGGAAAACCCTGCCGACCAGCACAGGAGCCAGAGCGACTCACATCACCACCCCAGAGCCACAGGCATCGCCAGAGGCGGGAGAAGGACCCCCAACATCCCAGGTCCCAGACGGGAACCAGCCGCCCACCGGAACAACTGGACGAGGATGGGACGGACCAGAAGGCACCGGCCGAGCCCGCAGAGCACTGGACAGAGCAGCCTCATCCAAGCCCAGCACCATCCGCAGACATGAGAGGCATGACACCCCCCACGGAGCCCAAGCGACCAGGGCGCCCCAGGGGGACCGGAGACCCAGCAGCAGAGGAAGAGGACAACAGAATGCCCCAACAACCTCATGCGACCCAGTGTTAGACAACCACGCAGGCCAAGAGAACCGCCAAATTTTGCAGAAAAGGTAAAACAAACAAAAAACGGGCACAAACCCGTCCTACCAGGTCTTCGGGAAGAGTGTAGTCCGGGAGGAGGCAGCCACGTCAGCCCGACCCGGAAACACAGCCCCAGCCACAGGAGGACCGCCCAACACCGTCGCTGCTTCCTGAGCCACCGCTCCGCCCCCATACCACGAGGGAGACGAGGAGAGGAGGCACCGCCAGGAAAACGCTGCCGAGGGCACCGCCGATGCAGAGAACCATCACGAAGACTCCCCGGCACCACCACAGGGAGGAACTGAAGGTAAGTCTCACTAGGGAGACAGAAAAAAACAGGTGGAGGTGGGGGCAGGCAGAGTTTTTATGCTGGGGGTGGGTCTGGGTGGGAGGCGAGGCCTCAATGGTACTGAAGGAAGGCGAGGGAGGGACGGGAGGTAATGGGATTGGCCTGAGCAGGCTAGAAAGATGCTCCGCTCAGGGAGTCTGTGTTTTCTCTAACCCGGCTGTTCAATACAGCCAGGTTATAGAAACCTAAGTGCACATGTGTGTTTTGGTTGGCCTGAGACGGCCGGCCAAACACATGAGCACTTAGGGAGTGCAGGTAGCACTCCGTCTCCCCCCTCCCTTGCCTCGGCCCCGCCCTTCTCTGCACATGCTGGATGAACCAGCAACCTAAAAATAAAACGATAATGAAATATCTTTTTATTTTTTTGCTGCTGGCTCTGAGCCAGTGGGGCGGCGCTCCTCCGCCATTGTGGAGGAGCCGCCCCTGCAGTGGAGTAGCTTCGAGTGGGAGTTTGGGGAGTGACACCCCCAGAAGCAAATGCATTCTTGGCTTGCTAAATGAGTCCGGGGGCCCTGGGTCGGGTCTGCTTTGCATGTGTTGTTTTTTCTTGTCATTCTCATTTCACTTAAAGGTTTTATCTTGTTTATTTTATGGAGTGTGGACTTAAATAAATATAGTGACTCGTTTCTCAAAAAAGTAGTAAATCTGCTACTATAGAAGTACTCCTTAAATGAGTGCAAATTTACTACTTTTTGGAATTCACAAACGTTGGCAGTACTAGGCTTGAAATGCTACACCCTCCTCAGTTTTCAGGCATTCGGCTGGTGATCAAACACCCAAAAGGTGATGGGACAAATGTTTGGAAATTGTTTAAACACTGGTAATCGCTGGGGGTAGCATTCAAACCCATCAGTTTTCGCCCACTCTGTACTCAAGACAGAAGCCCACCTAACGTAAATTAGTACTGACCCTGTTCCTAATGGGAACAGTCCATCCCGAAACTTGGTCATCTCACCCGTCCACCCTGCGGCTACTGCTTTTTTAGTTGGGAAATTTGAGATACCCCCACCAACCCTCACACACCAAATCTCACTGACTAAGCTACAACCCTGGATGTCGGTGTAAGAGACTTATAACGGAGAGTGCCTTTTCAATAACGAACTTGATGAAATATTTTTACGTTTTTTGCAAAGTGCATCAGCAGGCTTGGGGTTAGGCTCCGACGTTAGGATGTAATTTAGGGCTCGGTTTACAAACGGGGTTACATGTGTCCCGGAGTTTCTGGAATCATATGCACCTGCAAAAAAAGAGTGAAATATGCTTGGTAAAGAGGCTGACATATCAGCAAAACATTCATGAAACTATGTGGTATACCACATACTTCATGTTATTCCTCATTCCAGATGTGAAAACTCATAACTGCTCAGTAAAGGCAAAGCATCAACACCTAGCAACAGTAATTCCATATCTGGTGTTACGTGCATTGTTACCGTTGCCACCTGAAATCATCCACTTACCATTCCAAGGAATCATTCATGTTAAATGTTCAGGAAGTGATTGCCCTGTTTAACATATTCCACCCATTTAGGCTCTTATTCAGTGGTGGCTGGTGACTTTACAAAGTGAGGGGCTTAAGTTGTTTGTGATACAATGAATTATTTATTAAATTTTCTTCTTCGTCGTCTGTCAAATCCTCCTCCACCTAGCCCCACCGCTCCACCGCTCTTACCTGCGCGGGCCGCTCCTGCTCACACCTGACATAATTGCCATCGCTTGCGCCTAAAGGACAATGGAGTCCCTCGTCTGGCACATGCGTAATTGGAAAACAACAAAAACAAAATGCGAGCTTGAGACTGATTCAAAATGGAACAGCCAGCCCTGTATTCGTACCTCAATTCTCTCTCTCTCTCCTCCCATGAACAGTGGGGCCACGCCTCTCACGCCCTACAGCAGCCACGGCTGATCTTATTGTCAGTGGGCTGGTACGTTCTGATCTCTGTGCAGTCCTCTGTGCCGGGCTCAGAATTCTGAGAACAGCAGACATGACCACAATACCCTCCAATTTTACCCTGATCAATTTCAAAGTGACAAAAACTAGCAAAACAGGCTAACTGGGCTCCCAGGGATGTTCATCTGAGGCTGCTGAGTGTAAAATATTCTACACAAGTGGTCTCTTATAGATGTTTGTGTGAGAGTGGAGAGTGAAAGCAGATAGCCTCACCATTGACAGGTTCACTCTAAGCTTTACATTTCCTTAGTATAGTTTGTAGGGCTGGGCAGAGTTTCTACCACTGTACTCCTACAGCCAGCAGTACCAGGTGAAAGCCCAATTTTCAGATTCAATAGAACCTTGATTCATGAGTCCATATGGAACAACCCTATTATCTGATAGATTGGAAGCCATAGGTGCCAGAAGATTACTCTCGGGAGTTACTATACATTTCCAGGAAAACATTTTACTGACTGACCTTGTGGTATAGGAGCGCCCTGTTTTAAGATACAAAGTAGTAAACACAGTGGGAGTCCACCTCTGAGCAGATGAACTCCTACACATCTTGAGAGGCAGTATTATAACATTTTCAGTTGCTTAAGTTGGCGCTCCAGGATGATTAACCCTTCAGAGATGGGGCTAGCTGCAGTGACGCGAGTGGGTCGGCATCAACCTACCTGCATCAGGACACTGCGAGACGACTACATTGTCATTCTACCTAAATTATCATGTTCGTTCTACCTATTCCAGTTGAAAGTGTAGTACTTTGCTACCAAGGGGAAGATTTACCAAAAATCGAGCAGTGCACTAGGACATTGTGTTACAAAAACAGCAAAAAGGTGTGCATCATTGTATTTACAATGCATCATGTGCCGATGACGTCAAATGCCAATAATGACATTTTGTCTGTCACTAAACAGGGTTGATCGATGTGCAACGGTGCAAAGATAAGTGAGCAGTGTCTTGCATGAGATTTGTACGCAAGACACACCATTCACTAGAAATTTCTTGGCACAGATGATTGCTCAAGGGTGAATTGCATAGTGCGTATCATTTGTGCAAAAATGACGTATTGCACGTGGAAATGTCATGTAATTTAATTTAACCATTTGTTAGTGGTAGTATTTGGTGCAAAGTCATATCCCGCTGGTTTGCGTGACTTTAGTTGATCGGGCTTTCGGTGGAACCCTAGGGTTGCGTACACTCGTCCAGCCCTTTTACGCAAACTTTACATATGTTATTGGATGTTTTTCACTTACGACACACTTCTCATTAGTCTGCAGCATTCGAGGACGAAGGTTTATCGACATCATTGTTTGCATCACTTAGCATTGCATTGCATTGCAGGAGTGACCGTGCAAAACTTTACTAAAACTAGGCTCGCATGTAATGTTACAAGAAGGACATCAGACGTGGTGACCCACAATAACAAAAGATCTGAACACACAATACCCATTGAAGCGGCTGTTCACTCTTTGTTTTCAAACTGAGCATACCCTTTTCCTGCCTTCACTGAGCCCTGGATACCCAACAGCAGGCCCCAAATGGAAGATCCCCAAGGCTGGAGATAAAAAGAACCAGAGAAATGGGATTATCACTAAAAAATAATGGCATTTACTTCTCGAAATTGTTCTCATCCAAATCCCTTACCATTATTGATAATGTGCCTCATCGTATCCATATGTTTTTCCTCTATTCACATTATTATACTCAGATTACCTGCTCAACATATGAGCAAAATGAGTATATGTGTCAACAAACACAGAACTCTTTAACCAAGTTCTCCAACTCCTCGATCACGCACCTTCAGCTGTTAGTGGTGGAAAAGGGAATGGACTTCCCAAGTGTTGAAGTTAGAGATACCTCTGAGTACAGTGGCCCTGTGAGCCCCCTCCTGTGAACTGTAGAAGATCTCTAGTCCTTCTTTGTAAGTCTAACTGTCCTGTCAGCCATGTGGCGAATGCTATCAACATTTATGTCTACAGTGTCCTCCCAGCTTGCAGGGAGAGTAGACGGGCGTCCTCCGGTAAGGATGATTCTGACAGACAGAGGGAAACCCATCTCCTGATCAGTGCGAACTTCCCGGCTACCTCTGAGACAAAAGTGTGCTGTCCCCGAGTACACTCTTTCTGGCAAAACGTAGGAGAGAATGTGGCACAGCGCCAGAGCTGCCAACTTGGGAGCTGGGGATCTGGGTTTGCGTCTCGGCGCAACATCCTGTGATTCTGGGCAAATCACTTAATCTCCCTGTGCCTATGGGCAGCGCCTGGATACCCTCACGGGTGATACGCCGTGCTATATAAATCTGCTAACTTTATAGGTACGCAGGGGGGCTTGACATAGAGAATGCCGCTCTCATAGCCTCCCAGCTGATGCCGTAGACCTCAAACAATACATATTCAAGGACAAATAATTCAGTATGGGCTCTCATAGGCGTTCCAAGGCCAGTCATAACAAGGTGGCCAGGACAGCTGTTCATTGCAGTGCTTTGACAATGTAATGGTGTGGATTGAGTAACTATATAAAATAAAAAAGTAATACTACTACTGCTGCTACCATCAACAATAATAATAAATATAATAATAATAATAATGTGTTATTCTTAGTGGCAGTAGTGGCAGTAGTAGCAGTAGTACTAGTAGCAGTAATAGTAATGGTGGTAGTATTGAATCCCAAGAGGGGCAGGGGGATTTCATTGAGAAGAGGATTCAAGAAAGGCCTTCAAAAGATGTCTGGCGTAGGATTCTACCAGTTGCGGACCCACCAAAAAGGGCCCGATGGCGGGCCAGTGAACCCTGTGGTCCTGATTATGAGTTGGCTCTAATTCCCTGACCCCTTTGTAAAACCCTGTTTGTGAAGAGATTGAATTTCCGAGTTGGGTGGTATTTCCAGCATCTGGTAATTACCGGGTGCTTTAAATATCTCACCCTTTCTTAAATTTGGAAGGTCAAACCTGCTGGAATTTAACAGGGGGTTTGGTATTTAGCGTACCGTGCAGATTTTGGTGTAGCAAACACCAAAATCCGCATGTTATTCTCCAAACACTCATAGTAGGTAACATTTATCACACCTGATAAATAACTTAACCCAAAGGATCATTATTTATCGGGTGCGAAAAATAGCACCTTCATTCCAACAAACTCAGAATCTGGTCCCGTGTGTGAAAGGAGAAAACCCTAAGATGATCTCCTGTTGGGGTTGAGGCAGCTTTGTGATGACCAGGATAGAAACCCTTATAATTTATGCATTGCCAAAGTCTAGGTGGGCAATACCAAGTGATCGTGCCGCTTTTCCAAGGTTGGTCAGTGGGACTAGATGCTTCATGTACATTAGAACACGAGCCTCGACTTCGGCTGAATTAGCCAAGTGATTATGGTAGGAAATAAGAGTGTCTTATTGAAGGCCATTGTCTCCAAGATTGAGGTAAGAGAGAAGATGAGGAGCCATCTAGGACTAATTCATTCAACAGTAAAAGAATACATTTGTTCTTGTTTTTAGTGGTAAGAAGCAGAAACTCAGCCTTTACAGGATTTAACATAAGATGGCGGTGCACAGACACCTAGGATTGCAATTTATATAGGCAGCGCAAGAGATGCGATCCGAGAAAGGTTACATTTTTAAGCAGAGTTGAGTGTCATTGGTGGATGCCTGCTTTGTCCATCCTATCACTATTACTATCCTCAAGCGATACAGATGCAAGCTGATCAAAGTAAGGACTGCGATGCAACCCTGAGGGACCTCACATGTCCTCCCCTACCCTTACCGGCTGATGCAGGATCCCCAGAATGGAGGAGATCCAATTGAGAGTCGACCCGGGGAAGCCCTTCAGGGTCTTGATTATGATTATCCTTCTGTGATCAACTGAATCAAGAGCTACATGGAGATTAAGGTGTGTGAGAAGACGGGAATTTCTGCCCAGTCACAGGTTTAAAGGCGTAACAAATTTATGGATGTCATGCAATCCACAGGAAGCTACAACAGACTTATTCTTTAAAGGGAGGACATTTTGAAGCGAATTGTCTTTACAAATGTATTCCCTTCAGACTTGTTGTCAGATGAAAAACCCCTGAGAGTGTCTGGAAAAGGGATTGATGGAAACACACTCATGCTCTCTCAGTAGGTGTTAAGAGGTGGAGTTATATCATGGGTTCATGGGTGAGACTAACGCCTCCAAACTTGCAGGAAACAACCAAAGGACTAGAGAAAGAAAGACCAGCGGTGGCAGAAGTGAGGCAAGAAGTATATAACAACAGGCACAGCAGTGACAAGAAAATGGTATGGGATTACTGTTATGACAGACAAGCTGTGGTGCCACACTGATGGCGTATTTAAAATGTTTTCAGGATTACCAATGGGATAACGGGAATCGTTTTGTCAACTAGTGCAATGTGAAAGTAGCCTGTATATGAGACGGTGGACTCTACATATCCAGCAGGAAAGGAATAGTGACTGCTTCCTGCACGTGCACTTTTAACAAATAGTCACAAGAGACCACTCGAGGAATGAAGAAAATGCAGGGGACCAAGATTCCCTAATGGAGAAACCACAGGATAGTAGTCAAAGGCCACAAGTTCCTGGTGGGGTAGACAAGGCAGGGGTAGATAAGATGGTAAGGGGAAAAGCAGAGGACATTGAGCATGAGCACAAGTCGCAGCAAGAGGACAGGACACTAGGAGCAGCAAAGGAAGCACAGAAGGTAGGGCATAGCAGCAGGAGCACTGAAACATATTCTGAGCAGGTGGAAATGCTCAGGGCAAAGCTGAGCCTGAATAATGAAAATTGCTGAATAAAAACCTTCATCTGAAAGGGATGTCTCTGAGAGTAAAAACTGGCTGAGCGCTTGTCAAATGACCCTTGCCCCTCCCTCTCTGGGTCTTGGAAAATATAAGGGAAGTAGAACGACACCTGAGTGCAGTAGCAGCAATGGAAAATCTCTCGCAACCATACTAGATCATCCCCTTTTGTCCAAGACTAATTCCCAGAAGTCCATAGAACCTATCCCAGTTGACCACCAGACAGACAGGGAGGGGAGGGGTGTGCAGGTGGAATACTTGCTTTCAGTTGTATGACAGAATATAGAGGACAAAAATATTGTGGAGCCAAAATATGGAGAAGGTAAATGCATATAGGTAAGTTTATATTTGCTATTCTAAATGAAACATTAACGTACTTGAAGATATATACATCATCAAGGAACATGTATGTGGAGTCATGTATAGAAAACCTATGCAAACTTACCCGCACAATCTTTTGGTCCACCTGATTTTTGGCACCATGATATTCTGTAGTGTATATTTTAGTAACTGAACCTGATTCCAATGCAGTTATGCCTATGAAATGTCCTCTGGATCGACAAGAGAACCTGTGTCGAAAGGATCAATGGAACAGTTGAGAAGAGTGTATGAGTTGGAGAAAGATGAAATTGGTGCCTAAGACGTGTGTTTGATCAGCCCACAGAACAGCGTACATGGAATGTCGGGATGGGTCACCTGCCTTCAGCTATTGGCTTAGTTACCAATGCCATAGAGTTTTGGAGATATCAACTCGACTTCCTTTCCGTACTAGGGGTGTTACTCATTGAGAGTAATGGCATTTTGCCTGTTTGTATTAAAGTCCACCTCCGGCAGTGAAAAACCAGAGACGAAGAAGTCAAAAAGAAGTCCGACAAGGTGACCAAACCCCTCTCCACACCCCGGTCCAGAGGGCTGCTGTCAAATGCCTCTGAACACCAAACTAAGAGCCTCCTCATACTGCCATGACCTCTGCACCCGAAGTTGTCAGTTTGATACCCAACCAACAGATCTGTCGGCACATTGCGGAAGAGTGGCATCTGTCTGAGACTGACGGATTCATGGAATGTTGATGCTTTGTCTGAGATACACAGTCATGCGGATATCCACCTGGCTTCATAGCTGCCAGAAAGACCAATTCTGGTTTCATTGTAAGTCCAAGAGAAACCATAGCTCGTCTACCTGACATCCACGAGGTGATCGCACCATGAGAGCCAGTGTTACATCTTTTCTCGTGTTGTCTCTTTTCATGTGACTAGGCCTTGAAATGTAGTGACTTGCTGTGGAGGGTCTCAGTAGAGAGAGAATGTTCCTGAACAGCAGGGCTGATGAAAGTAGTGAGGCTGCCCCAGGTGGCGTGAATTTGTTTTCCTGGCATGCATGGCAGCCAAAGGGTGTAGGCTGGTGTCAGCCTCTATGCATTGTAACTCCCGCCCTATGTGCCTTTTTGCAGTATCAAAATCTTTAGTCTAGAGGAAAGCTTGTGCACCCCCGAATCTACCATCACCTCCTGCGCCCCCCATAGTCTCACTGATGGTGGTCTGCCCCGCACCCTGGCTCCAGCCTGGGGATGGTGCAGCTCCTTTGAAGTGGCAGGTTAGGCCGGGTGCTTATGTGTGTCACAGAGGATGGGTTGGACATCTGGAAGTGCCATTTTCCTGTATAACAGTACTATCCTATGAACCCTGGAAGCCTCCTCCGCAGATGCTACAAAAAGTAACCTGGCCCCTCCTAGTGATCACGGCAACTCTGGCGCACCTTGATACCCTGATGAGGCTCTTCCTACAATGAAGATTATCTGTTTGGTCCATCACATTATCCTGATTCCAATAGTATGACAGCACCAGATTATCACATGATAAAATCCTCTAGCATGCGCTATCACCCTGAAGTGTTAGTCCTTGTGTAACACTGTATTATATCCTTATGGTCAATCACCTTCATCAGCACATCAATGCATGTAACTACCAATATTCAATTCCCTACATGAGGACAGATACCAAATGCTCTCTGCCAAACTCCTTGGAAAGTGTTGGATTGGTGCTGGATTGCTCCCCATAGGATAAACATCTTGGAATCCCTTTCGAGAGGGGGTAAAGCCGAGCGGGACCTTCCCCCCGTCAGCATATGGCCATACAACATAAACCTCCACACCAGAAAAACATGAATTCTGGAACTATTTGCACATACACGTATAGGATGTAGATCAGGAAATGCAAAATGACTGGAGACTTTTTAGGAATTGACTTATGAGGACTGCTTGGGTTGGGAGGTCTAATCATCCACATTAATTCACTAGGCTGCAGTCCCTCCGCAGCGAAAAAAAATTGCCTCTGCCACACGGTGGGCAGTGCAGACCTGTGGGTAGAGTTTGAAGAAACAGCCCTCGCATTCTTCTGTTGGGGAGGGCGGGCCATACATGCACACCTACACAGTGACTGACTCCCACCCATGCATTCACACGCATGCACATACCCATTCACAGCAAGCACTCACAAAAACGTTTACATTGATACATTAACCCATACACGCATGCACCAAACGTTAAAAAAAGTACGTCTTTTCGGGCCACATGCGTGGTCTCGGAGGGAAGCCCAGTGGTTCCTCACGGTTGGGATTGCCACATCTTCTCATTGGCAAACCTTGCTATGGGTCAGCCAATGAAAGAAGGCGGTAGTCCCTTACTCATCACAGAGTGGGATGGGGTCAGTAAGACTGCAGATCCCACCCCAGTCTGTTATGGGGTGTCACTGATGGAGGCTCGGACCTGGGCACTTCAGGGCTTAAAACTGAAGCACCCAGGTCCGAGGCTATCAGTGACACTCCCCTTGGTATGAGGGGGAGGTCCATCAAGCTCCTTTCTGGGCTGTGGAGGTCAAGCACACAGGCTTGTGACATCTTCAGCCCAGCAAAGTTCATCTCAGGCAGCTAAACCCCTACGCATTTATCGCATGTACAGCTCCGGGTTGCCTGACATGAAGAAGAAGAGTGTCTGTCAAGCTGACCTTTGCTCAACCTGACAGGCACTCTTTATGTCGGGAAAAAGGGGGGGGGCCTCCGTCCTTAAGGATGGGCTGCTACTGCATTCTTCGCTAATGGAACCTACTACAAATGGGCTTCCACAATTCCTACCTGAGTATATCGCCACGGTCTAGCACTGGACACCAGGACTAGGGCCCAGCACTGGACTGTCTAGCAGGACAAGCCAGTTCTCATCGAGGACATAGCTAGGGGGTGGGTCACACACTGGTCACTGATCTGTTCCAATACTCCACAGTGCATCGTGGTAAATACAGTTCAAGACAGTCCATAGCTTAAAACCTTTCTTGTAGTCCCTTGAGAGTTAAAGCACAGCCAGTGCTGTTAGTCCTTGACATCAGTGTTTCATTCTTCTAAGCTCTTCAGGAGGGCATGAGAGAAATATGACCTACCTGCTGCCTGCTGCTTAGAGTCTGTGGATGAGAACATTGGGAAGAGAATCATCTACCTTTGTCATACCATAGGCATAAAAACCAGTGGCCATTCCAAAACCTTAGGAGACCCTAGCTAAACATTTGGTTCCAGGCAGACTTTGGGTACCTCCACACACCCACCTGAGCAACTACACACATACTCCAAGCACAGGCCCTAGTTGCACAATCCCCGCTGTCCCTAGAGAAAGTGTTTCATGTGCCCTAGTTCAAAGAAGGAAATGGGCCACATGGCCGCAGTTTGAACTGTGAAATACAGCAATAATCAGGTTCAGTGCCTCCGCCGAGGCCTCTTGGGCCCTGTGCTACTGCACCTGCTGCACCAATGGAAGCTGCACCCCTGAACCCAGCCTCACTAGGCCCTGAGTAGCACTGCCACCTACGGTGACCCTCACAAGGAGGGCGCGCGAGCCATGGATTGATCTAGAATGAATGATCTGAGAGACAGCTGATGTACAATAGCTTGCATGGCAGGCTGCCTGAATGTCTGTGGGGGGAGTTGATTAGGATCCGGGAAGGTTACCGAGGGTGCTTTTGGGAAATGATAATGGCGGCTCAAAGTCACACTTCGCTGTCAAAATGCACCCTGAGGTAAAAGCCGGAGCACCATTAGCTCAGGCTTGTTGAGTTAAAGCACGCGATTAGGGTTATAATACACACAAGTCATTATCGGTCAGACTTGGGCAATCGCTCTGTCGGTTATAATTGATCTAATTTCAACAACAAAGGAGTGACCTGAAATGCTTCAGACATGTCTGGCTGGCAGCGTTTTTGATGGGCAACAAATGAAGCGGATGGGAAAATGATGAGCAATGTATTCTGTGGCTGATGGGACGGAAGCGGTTAAGTGCTGCTGTCCTTCACTGCCCCTACAAACAGCTCTAGCTTTTCGGTTCCTCCAACGTAGACTGCAAACTCTGTCTAATCAGGCCACAGATGTCAGAATAATCTTACAAGAATCTCAGCTGAGCCAAGACGAGAGAGAAGCAGCAGAAGAACGCAGAGCGGCCACCACACTGCGAGGTGCCGCTGACATTGCGCCCAGTGGCATAAGGAAACTTGAGGGGGCACCGCCTGCAATGCACATGGAGGGGCCCGCCTCCGGACTCACTCAGGAGCTCTCAGGCCAGATTACTGTGATGAGGGGGCCCTCTGGAGCAGTGTGGGGGGGCCTGGAGCTCATGCCCCCCGCACACACTGCGGGGACTGTGGGGGCCTTTGTTACGCCACTGATTGCGCCACCTCCGGGCAGTTAAGACATGTCCTGCCCTGATTGCCTCTCAGACACTGCAGACACCACTTCACTTGAGCCTGTTTTTCTGCATCCTCCCACTAGAGGGCACCACATGCTGAACCAAGCGAGTCTATACAAACTCTCTTTAGAAAACAGTAGTTCTCTCTGTAGGTGGCAGGAGTATATTTTTTCTTTACCAACCCTCCCTCGCCCAACCTCACACCTGTATAAAATCTTAGGTGGGAATTTTTCAAGCTCTAATATTTAAGTAAAATAAGAAGAATTCAAATGTTGAGGCAGCCATGCAGAAGCAAGTGAAAAGGAAGAGACAGGAAATATGGAAAGGGAAAAAGGACAACAAATAATATTGTACTTTTAACAACCAGAGCATTTTTGTTTATGAAAATAGCACAGGCTTAAGGAGGTTTGCACCTTTACTCTGACATCTTCACACTATGAAGATTGGCTACACACTACTTCACATCCTCACACTACAAACGTTGGCTATTTGGTCATTGCAACATTTCAAAAATGTATTTCTTTGTACAATGTGAACTATAGAATTGTTCCTTTCCATGTTAAGCATTCACAGCATGTTTTTCCTAAATAAAAATATTTTAGAAAATGAGCATGAAAAAAACCACAAAACATCTGGAATAAAAAGAAAAATATCAACTGAGAACGGTTGCTACACTCAAAGTGTAATTGTTGGACTTGGACCTTTCAGTGGGGTCATCCCCAAACATTTTGCCTTCACCCTGCTGTTTTCTGAACAGGTTTTTTTGTTGGCTTTTAGGACTCTGCACGCTTTACCACTGCTGACTAGTGCTAAAGTGCCCTGTTCTCTCTCCTTAAAACATGGTAGAATTGCCTTATACCCAATTGCCCTATTTAATTTACTTGTAAGTCCCTAGCAAAGTGGTATTACATGTACCCAGAGCCTGTAAATTAAATGCTACTATGCGGCACATATTGTGCCATACACTTAAGCTACCCCTTTAAACATGTCTCAGCCCTGCCATTGTAGCCTGTGTGTGCTAGTCTGACTTGGCAAACCAAACTTTTGCCAGGCCTTAACCTTCCTTTTTAATACATAAACGTCACCCCTAAGCTAGGCCCTAAACATCCCGTAGGGCTGGGTGCAGTGTATTTGAAAAGTGGACATGTACTTTCAAGTTTTACATGTCCTGCTAGTGAAAACCCCTTACATTTGTTTCTCTCTACTTCACAGCCTACCTCTCCCATACAATAACATTGGGTTACCTTCTTACATTTTATAAGTGATTACTTTAGATCGGGAACCGGTAGACATGTCATGTTTACACTCAAAGGAATTGTAATTCAAAACCCTATATAATGGTAAAGTTGGATTTTAAGTTTCAGTTTCAATAATTCTACTTTTAGAATACAGGCATTTCCTTGCCCTAATCATATGGTGCCTCCTGCCTGTTCCTGGATCACATGACTATGTGTATTTGACAGTTGTTGGTAGTTGGCCTTTGTGTATTCCTATCAGACAGTATCACAACAGAGCGATTGGGTGTTGGCAGGATGGGCTATCCTGACTTAATTGTAGGGGCTGTCACCTACAACACTTGCACTTCAAAGGAGCTGCCTCAGCCCCCACAAAGAACTTCACACTAGCCTTTTGTGACCCCAATGGAGCCAGGACAGGGAGGCAGAAAATTCCATGCACCTCTGTGAGGGGAAACTCCAGAAGTTTTTTCCACTTCAAAGTGGGCACCAGGTATGAAAGCTAGGTCCCTTAGACCCATACTTCAGCTTACTCCTGGACTTTTGAACAGTACAGAACAAGTACTGCCCTGCTGCCAAAAGACTGCCCTGCTGCCTGAGGCCTGTCCTGTTGTTTGAGAAGAAAGTCTGGACCAGCTACCTTCATCCCAGACTACCTGAGTGACTCCGAGGGCTAGTTAGCTGGCCTCCTATTCTGTGCAACAGGACAAAAACAAGTTGTAGAGGCCTTCCAACAACAGCCCAGCTTACCTGCTACACTGGGCCAGCCTGGTCCTGCCTCAGACCTGCTGGCCTCTGCTGGAGTGAGTTTCTGATCCCCAAGAGATGCCTCCCGGGCCCTGGACTCTTTGTGTGGCATCATTTGAGGTCCTGGAAGAAAAGGAGGAATCCAGGTTTGGGATCTTCACAACTGCGAATGGGCCAGTTGGGGCCAAAATCTTGCTGCCCGTGTCAACCACCAACGCGAAGCTTCATGAACCTGACTCTTCGTGCTACAGCAACCATCAGTGACAACCGGAAACTTGAAATCTGCATTGACAGTCCGTGGTGACCGCCAAAGCGAAGCTCCAGCAGTGACCGTCTGCGGCGCCTGGAAGGATCTCCACACCACAGCATTGACTCTCTGTGATGCAGAGCATGCTCTTCGCGCCACAGTGATGACCATCTGTTGTGCTGTTCTTGCTTCTAGTGGCCTCCTCCCTGTGGAACTGGACTCTTTATTGCAGACTTTGAGAAGGTAACTTATTCAGTAAGACTAACCTGGTCCCGGTGTCCCGCCTGCGCACCATTGTGGTCAGTCAGACTGAACTTGTGACTTCCCCCTGATCTAGCACTGCCAGATGACTGTGAGTGCTGCTTTGTGCTTTAAGGCGCTAGAGTTCCCTTAAATCTTTGAGAATTGCACACCTTTAGTTCTACTAATTGAATTCTTGTCATTTTGAGGCCAAAGAATTTATTTAAATTTTACTCAGTTTTTCTAAATCGGTGTGGCATTTTTCTTGTGTTGTGTTTCAATTTATTACTGTTTGAGTGCTGCATAAATACTTTACACTTTGCCTTTAAGTTAAGCCTGACTGAGTTTGTGCCAAGCTGCCAGAGGCTTAAGCACAGGTTCACTCTTACAAGGATTGTGGCTGTTGCTTGACAAGGGCTCACACCCCACCAAGCAACAACCCAATTTCTTGCATTCATGCAACTGGGAATTAAGATGACTGTATAAGTGAGTGATTAAATGTATCTTAGTGAATGCATGGGTGAATGACTAATATAGATTAATGATTGGTTGTCTGAGTACCTGTATGGGTGCCTGAGTGTCTGTGTGGTTGTAACTCCCTGCATGGATGTGTGAGTGGGTGATTTAGTGGGTGTATGGGTTCATGAGTGCATCTGCGAGGGGCTGAATGGGTGAGTTTGTGTGCGTATGGCTGTGTCGGTAAGTGAATGGATGTCTCAGTGGTATATGTGTGAGTAACTACATATGTGAAAGGCAGTATATGTGAGTGTTGGAGTATATAACTGAGAGTGTGAGAGTGAGTGATTGTGAGAGTGGCTGTATGCATGAGTGTGTGCTTGTGTCAGTGATTGTAGAAGAGAGTAAGTATGTGTTAGTATCTATGAATAAGTGAGGTGGTGTGTGTATAACTGTATAAGTGAGTAAAAGGCAGTGTTATTGATTCTTTGGGTGAGTGACTAGGTGTGTGAGTAACTCTATGGGTGAGTGACAGTATGTGAGTGTCTGTATAGGTGTATGAGTGCATATATCAGAGGCTGTATTGATAAGTGACTGCGTGTATGAGTGACTGTATCGGTGAGTGAGTGATTGTGTGTAGACCTATGAATCAGTGAGTGGGTATGTACTAACTGGTATTGGTGTGTCTATGGTTTCGAAAATGGTAGTCTGCATTTTAGAGTGGGTGTATGAAAGGTTATTTTAGGGTGTGAGGAGGTGCATCAGATATTAACCGGATGATGTCATCAGTGATGTCATTTGAGATGTCATCAGTGATGTCATCAGTGATGTCACTGACCATGTCATGAGTGATGTAATATGTGACGTCATCAGCAGTGCATTGCGGGGGCGCAAGTTATAGTCAGCTCAACTAACTATAACGGCCGAATTTCTCTGGTTTTGTACGAGTGAAATGTCCAACTAACTATAACATCCCTGAAACCTATGGTTTTTTCAGTGAATTTCAAAGGTTTTTTAAATGCTAATTACTAACTATAACGTCCCTGAAACCTATGGTTTTTTCAGTGAATTTCTAAGGTTTTTTAAATGCTAAGTTATAACTATAATGTAGTAGTTGCGTTTGCAGAGTGGTGCTGAAAGGGGGCTTGGCCTACGACCAGCGCTCAGGAATTCCGCTGCATAGGACTTACAGGAGATACGAGGAGAGCTTCTTGGCCCCCAAAGTCCCTCAGGAGTAAAGTGGACTTCATCCCCCAACCTGTAGTGTGCCAGGAGGCGCGTTTGGAGAGTGGTGGAGAAAGTGGGGCGTGGCCTCCGAACACCTTTTAGCAATACCACTGTGTGGCATATACTGGAGGTACCAGGAGGGGTAGTTGGCCCCCAAGGACAACCCTGGGGGCCAACTACCCCTCCTATTACCTCCAGTAAGTTCCACACAGCAGCATTGGTAAGTTTTCAAAGCAGGCCACGCCCCCTTTGCCCACCACTCTACAAACGAGCTCCCTGGTGCGCTCTTGGAATGGGATTAAAGTCCCCTTTGCTGCTGGGGGTTGTTAGGGGCCGACTAGCCTACCTGACACCTCCAGTAAGCCCCAGATAGTGGGATTGCTGAGACGTGGACACAGGCCACGCCCCCTTTCTCCACCACTCTGCAAACACGCCTCCTGGCGCGCTCTTGGTTGGGGGATGAAGTCCCCTTGCCCTCTGAGGGTCCCTGGGGGCCAACTAGCCCTCCTGTTATCTCTAGTAAGCCCCACACAGCTGGATTGCTGAGAGTGGTCCGAGGCCAAGCCCCCTTTTTACACCACTCTGCAAACGCGCCTCCTGGCGCACTGCTGCTCGGGGGATGAAGTCCACTTGAGTCCTGAGGTCCTTAGGACACAAGAGGACCTCATCGCCCCACCAGCAGTGCGCCAAGAGGCGCATTTGCAGAGTGGTGTAAAAAGGGGAGTGGCCTCAGACCACCTCTCAGAAATCCCACTGTGTGGTGCTTACTGGAGGTACCAGGTGGGCTAGTTGGCCCCTAAGGACCCTTAAGATTCCAGGGGACTTAATCCCCCAACCCAGAACGCGCCAGGAGGCGCATTTGCAGAGTAGTGCAGGGAGGGGGCGGGGCCTCCGGCGAGATGCCGGCTTCTCTTATATTTATTTTTTTAGAAGGGGGGCTGTGTGGTCCCCCTTCTCTTATTTTTCGGCCCCAGGGACCCCATTCCCCAAGGCATCGCCTCATTTTCTATTTTTATTTTTATTATTTAGACGGGAAGGGGGCCGTTTGGCCCCCCTTCCCTGGTCCACTTTTTGTCCGGGGGACCCCATCTCTCGGGGCATGGCCTCGTTAAAAAAAATTAAAATATATTTATACGGGAGGGGGGCCGCGTGGCCCCCCTTCCCTGGGCCACTATTGGCCCCGGTGACCCCATCCCCCAGGGCCTGGCCAGACTTGATTTTTTTTTTTGGATGGGGGCCACGTGGCCCCCCTCCTGAGGCCAATTATGGCCCGGGGACCCCATCCCCGGGGCCTGGCCTTAAGTTGGGGACCGTGGGGGAAGCCCCAATGCCCCCGCGGTCCCAGCCGGCTCCCCGCCTCTTGTGAGAGCCGGCATTGCTTTTGGACAAGGGGAGCTGCTAACATGCAGCTCCCGTTGTTCAAAAGCAATCTGCTTTGCTTCGTGGAAGCGAGAGCAGGTTTCCTGCTCTCTCTTCCATGAAGCAAAGCAGTGTTTGCAATGACAGGGCGGGAGCCGTGCTCCTGCCCTGTCATTGCAAATTGCAATGTCCCGGGGGTGGGCACCCCGGGACATTGCTGGAGCCGGCCCTGGGGGGTGGCGGTCCCCAGGGCCATCTAGGGCTCCAGGAGGGGGGCCGCGCTACCCCCCACCCAACAAGTTTAAAGCCTCGGGCAGGTGGTGGTCCCTGGTGCCGGGGGTCCGCAACGGACCCCCGCATTTCAATAATTAGTGCCCCAGGGAGGTGGTGGTCCCCGGGGCAGTGTGTGGGGGCTCAAGCCCCCCACACGTATTATTAATAGCCCGGGAGGTGGCAGTCCCTGGGGCTTGGGGGCCCGCGAGGCCCCGCCCCATAATAAGATATGCCCCGGGGAGGTGGCGGTTCCTGGGGCAGCGTGGGGGGGCAGGAGCCCCCCCACGCATTTAAAAAAAAAAATCCCCAGGGAGGTGGCGGTCCCCGGTGCTGCGGGGGGGCCATGTGCCCCCCTGCACATTATGAGCAAAGCCCCGGGGAGGTGGCGGTCCCCAGGGCTGCTGGGGCCCCCGCGGGACCCCGCTACATAAATTTGGATTGCCCCCGGGACCTGGCCCACCCGGGGTCTTAAGGAAAATGAAACGCGGGAGACCGCGCTTCATTTTTTAAAAAGTTTCTACCGGATTTGCGCACACCCAGCGCGACTCCGGCTGAATTTTTTTAGAAAAAAATGCTTTTTTTGCCTGAGCAGGTCTAGGGGGTCAGGGTGTTTCTACCCTGCCCCCTTTTCTTGTTTTTTATCTTTTTTTTTACTGTTTTCTTGTGACTCGGTTTTACAGAGTCACAAGATGGCTGCAACACTTCTTGGTTTGAAGTGTTGGCAGCCAATCAGAATGAAGCTCGTGATCGGGAGGGTTCGCGAATCCTCCTCGGTCACCAGATGTCGATATTTTTTTATTTTAAAATTTCTCAGGAACTACTGAACGGATTTACACCATTTAAAGCAAAGAGTGCACTCTGGACCAAGAGCTACCTCTCTGCCAAATTTGGTGTCATTCCGTTCAGCAGTTCGGGCTGTAGCCGCGACAAAAGTTCCTATGGAAATTAACATGGAGAAAATGCGTTTTGGGACCGCCCTTTTTTCTTGGCCCCCGCTTGACGAATCACCCCGAAACTTTCAAGACAGGAGCTGACCGCAGCGGGCCATTCGTTTTGAAAATTGCGCAAAGATTCGTCAAACGGCGCCAAAGATATTGGCAAATCAAAAAACGCTTTTCCTATGGAAACTAGTTCCTAACTATAACTACCTAATGGCGCCAGTAGGTAATATATATATATGGACTTGTTGAAGATTTCCCTAGCTGGACATTCATACGATAATGTGGACTGGAATGCCTTGGACCTGCTTTTGTAAGCTTATTCCATGCGGAACAGTATATACTTGTGGTTGTTTTATATTTCCCTTGAGCATTTCAGATAACAATGACTGTTTTATTTTTCTTCGACTTTCACAGCCTGTCCATACCTAAACGATACAGCATGATATGTTGTGTAGTTATGTTCGTCATGTGCCATACCTGTTTATGTAAAAATGGATGATGCTTCACTGATGCATTATGGGACTATGAGTCCTCTGAGATTTTTCTACAGTGGTGTGGCAATAAGAGGGCTTTAAGTGACGTTAACTTTACACAGGTTGTGTGCGCAATTATGTTTATGTCCTGGAAAAATTGTCATGATTATTCAACATTGTTTCTCAGTCATAGAGGATTTTATGTATTTTGACAAAACGTTATTAGAACTAGGCTGTTCGGCGAATGTGAGACAAGCAGTAATATTCAATTAGTTTAGGCAATCCACGTCCACAATATGATACAAATAACAGCAGCCCAGTTGACACATTAGTGCTATCTGAGGTGGTTTGCGCTAATTTTTATGAATGAATAGAAATGGTTTTAACAATAGAAACATGTTTTCCTATACATCATGCTCAATGTGCAATGTGTTGTAGGTATAGTATGACAAACGTTTGTATTGGCAACAATATGACTATTGGTGCAGTTTTATATGTTTAAGAAGCCATACACTGTTACCACATGATGATTTTTTGTATTGTTGCACACATTGCAAAATTTGTATATACACCATGCATTGTATATTATTTGGTAGTAGCTTGTAGTATTTTTACTCTAACTATCAAGTTGTGACTATATATTGAAAGTTAAAAATGGCGCTCACCAGATTGACAAAGGCTGTCGTCACAGCCGAAACCCGTCTCTCCTGGTAGCTGGGTCGAGGGAGGCCCAGTGCATTAAAGAAGCCGTATTCCTGCAATCCTCGTGTGCGTGCTCTTTTCCTTTGGGAGCAGCGGTTGTGTTATATATATATATATATATATATATATATATATATATATATATATATATATATATATATATATATATATATATATATATATATATATATATATATATATATATATATATATATATATATATATATATATATATATATAGCAGGCCGGGCCGGGAACCCCAAAACTGTGTGGACATCTTGGTCTCTGCTTGGCCATCCACACCAGATAATCCAATATAAATCTATATTTTAGTAGATTTTAAGCTTTAAAAGTAAACAATAAACACCCTAAAGTTGACATCAAGTAGACCTAGTCCCAGAGGGTAATGGGGGGCTGTACATTTACATACATACTTATGTACACACACACAAAAGCTTCAGGGGACTTAGGGGGCATATGTATGAAATAATAGAATTGCGATTACCTATTTACAAGTTTTTGCGACTCAGTAATCGGTCGCAAATCGGTATCTCAGAGTCTCAGTAGTTCCAAAGCCTTCCACTGCCTCTGCCTCCAACTTTGTTTCAACAAGTTTCTTAAGTGCAGTGGGGGAACGGGCAGTGGGAAGGGACTCCTCCAGTTCCTTTGGCCTTTGTCCTGAATTTTAGGTTGTACCATCTTTTTCTAATCTCTTCAATGGATCCCAGTGTGACTCCCACCGCATTTATTTTTTCCTGCATTTCCGTTCATATGTCTTTTTTGGGGGGATCAGGCACAGCAAGAGAGGTTTTCCCAAACAGTTCATCATGGTGGGCCACAAACTCCTCTCCAATTCCTTTTAAAAAAACTTTAATTTCCATTTTCTGGCACCAGCCTCCTTGTCGGTGTCCTTACGTGACATGTTCAGCTTCTTTAGGAGGTGATGGCAAGCCCTCAGGGAGTTAGAGAGTGGATTTTCAGCCAATCTTCCAACAGCAATCTTTTCCAGTGTTCACTGGTGAACTGCTTCCTGGATGTGATATCATCAAAGTGGGGCATATCTAGCATTTGCTATTTGCGTAATTGCTATTTGCGATTCCCTAAACAGCGATTCAAATAAATAACGAATCGCTATTACATCACCGACCAACTTCTGACATTCAATACTGTGATTACCTATTCTCCATGCCATGACTTAAAGAGCAGCCATTTTGAAAAAACCCTGTTGCACTCTGGGCCATTTTATATAGTTTGCACATGATTACCACCTGGGTCGAGGTTGTGATAAATTGCATGTGCAATTTGTTGTTTTTGCAACCATGCGCTATTTACAACTGTGAGAAGCATAAGAATAGCGAATTACAAATAACGTTTTCTTATTTGCGATTCACTATTTTGAGTCGCTAAATTACAGAACCGGATATCTTTTGCAATGCTAATTTGAGGATTGCAAATGGGTTCCATACATTCCATTTCTACGATTTAGCAACCAGTATTTAGTTTGCGACTGAATACAGATTTGCTAAAGTTCTGTACATATGACCCTTATTATCTACAGATCTCTTTAAATCTTGTCAGGATCTGAAAATTGAAAAAGGTCTACAACCAAAGATGGTGACTCGCTCAACTGTTTCACTCTCTTCAGTCAGCTTTAGGGCCTCCACCAAACAATCCTCCATCTTCTCCCATGCTGCCCTTTCTGAAAACCTGGGTTGATTATGATGGGTAATTCTCTGGCCTCTAAGAAGCTATAATTATATCATTATTCTCTGTTTCCACTACAGGGTATATTTGCTATCATTAGTATTGCTCATATCAAGTTGAGTATCCCCTTCTTTGTTCTCCTTTCCTTTGTCCCCTCTTTCTCCTTAATTACTTTCTTTTTAGGGATTTACCCATGGAAATGCTCACATTTAATCTGTAGTTTGTCTCCTTGCAGATATTACACATTTTCATTGCGTTTGGGTTGCTATATGAAATTGGACTACAAGATATGTATTACTTAATCATTTTGAGTTTATGAATATGAACACACAACTTAGCATAACTGTTTTCAGCAGGCTAAAAACGTAAGTAAAAGTACTATACATGTGAACTTGTGCTCAATACCAGAGAATTTCTAAGATAGAGATAGAACGCTAAAGCCAGTGTGGCTCTCCATCCTATTTCGTTCACAATGGAATGTATGCTAGTTATTAGTGGGTTTAAATCCTGGGTATTAGTGTTGGACACAGCATGGACTCTTCTTTTATTATGTGTTTGTTGTCTCCAGTAAAATGAACTTATTCCTATTTGCTGAGTTCTGCCCTCCTTCACTGTCTGTACATCCAATTTTATTCCACTTCCAACTATTCTCTTTCCTGGCTGCCCCAATCTCTTTTGTTCCCCTGTTTTTATGTGTGGGGTAGCCACAATGGACCTCACTGCTTCTACTTCTCCTGTATTTCGGTGCAGATTGCACCACTTAAATGTTGGCTGTGACTTCCAAATTTGGCGTGTTCACATTGATCCCCGATTTAGTGATGTGGTGTTTCAGGGTATCTATGAGGTGACTGAATGCCTATGGAATATCATTGTGTCCTTTTCTATTTTTATTTTTTTTGCTGACCCAATATCTTCCTTTGAGTCACCTTTATCAGTATGTGTGACCCCTACAGTGGTTTTGAAGAGCCTTTTCAGGACTGTACATTACTAGTTTATTGAGTAAGAAATATAGTGTTACAAACATTTTGTAGCCAAAATATGTAGAAGAAATACATTGTGAAAGTAAGTATATGTATGCATGTATGGTTTTACTATACTTAATTCCCCATTTCTATGCACTGTCAATATATATTATCAAGGTACATAGATGTGGAATTAAGAATAATAAATCTATATTTCCCTATACCTATGCGTCATGACATTTAGGTTCTCAATATTCTGGCTATGACGTTTTTGTAGTACATTTATATGCCTGTTATTCTCACACACAGCCATTAGGACCAGCTCACCCATTTTGGTCATGTGAATACTGAGAGTCTAGTGAGGCATGGGTCATTTCTAATGTTACAGGCCTGTGGACAATATTCATTCTCTTGCATGCTGTGCTACTCACCTTCCATCTATGGACATTTGCCCTTTTAAGGCAACATCTGGTCACTGAGATGAAGGTTATATTTTTTCAAAGGTCTCCCGTTTTGCAAGTGTAGCTTATTTGTCAGTTTGTTTTCTTTGCTTTCTTGGGTTACCTTTTCCATTTTATACAGTTTTCTAATCAGAACCTCAAGCCCCACATTCCAAAAGAAAAATCTGGAATGGATGAAAAACTACCACTGTTTATAGCAAAGAGACTAGTATGTGGAGGGGTAAGAAATTATAAACCAATATATAATACATTAAGTTTTTCTACCACATAACAATAATGTGGCATGGCCCATAGATATTACCCACTGAAGGTAGTAGCACATAGTGAATTGTGATATGCAATAATACTGAAGACGAAAACATTTGTTTTTTTCTAGGACATCAAAGTGAAACCAAAGGCCCTATTTAAATAGTGTACTCGTGGAAAATATACATCTGCACTTAGGAGTTAATCTACACGTTTGTGCTATTACCATTTTCAAGTGTAGATTTACACCTAAGAGTAGAATTATATTCTACTCCTTCCACCCCCTCAGTTCAGAGGGTGGAGACATCTAAGACGGAATCTACAAGTGTAACTTACACACCAGAAAATCTCCAACACCATGGCAGAGATCTCCCTATGGGAAAGCATAGGGGAAATTTAAAATGTTTAGCCTTTTTTAAATATTGACAATATTTTAATGTAATACTTGTAGTATAATTTTAAATAAATATTCGTAATGGAAACTAATAAAAAAAATTCCAGCACATTAACTCTTTAAATTAAATCTGTATTAAATACTACATTAATTAAAAAATAATAATTTAATCTATGAATAATTTTTCTTAAAAGATAATTTACGAAAAAGTCCACCATATCATCTTATTTTTTCTTTAATATGTATTTAAGTGTGTTCATGACTATGAGTTGAATTATACTATTATATATACATATATAATACATACTAATATATACTATTATATATATATATATATATATAATATAATTTAAAAAAAGCAACCCTTGTCAATCCGCAAGATTAACCTTTTCAGACAAAGGGCCACTCGGCTTTCATGTCGAATCGTTAGGATGTAAAAAAACAATTCTTTTTGATTTGTTGTACAGACTGTATCTAAGATTGTTGAAGCACGTATTTCCTTTGAGCACTAGCAGGATCATTCTGTACTCTATTTATTTTGATTATGATATGCCATCATGCATTTTAAGAATTATGGAACCATGATGACAAGAGCCATTGCAATGTATGCATTCCCCCCTGTCACAGGTGTAATGCAATTGAGCATTTTTTCATGTTTATCATTGTGTATGCTTTTTATGGGAAATTGAGCACAATACAGTAACCGAGACCGTGACAAAGTCCCATTTGGGTTGCAACGCGTTGCCATTAAATCTTTCTGAAACTGACACGCTGTGTGCGGGCTGTTCATCTTGTGTTAGTTGTGAGCATGACTCACACCTGCTGCCCTGTATCGTCCCCAATTGGTAGATGTGTCTGTTATCATTGTGAGAACCCTTGTGAAGGAAAATAGATAGATAGATAGATAAATAGATAGATAGATAGATAGAGAGATTTATAGATAGATAGATAGATAGATAGATAGATAGATAGATAGATAGATAGATAGATAATTATTCACTAATCTAGGCAAATCGAAAATCTATTGATCCTATTTGCCAGGCTGGGTCTCCAATTACATTGGGAGTCAAATGTAATTCCCAGGTAAGGAAAGCTGTAGATCCTTCCCATCGCCTTCTCTTAATAAAAATGAATCTAATCTTTGACAGTCACTTTCCCAATGCCATATAAAGTGTCTTGGAAAGATTAGTTTCTAGCTCAATGCTATCCATAAAGGACAGAAAATTATAACAAAAAGATTTTAGGACCAGGAGGTGTCCCAGTGATTAGGATGGCATCATCTGCAAACAAAAGAGCCGCCACGGTGGAATTCTTGATTTTAGGCGATTCACAACCATTCAATGTTAGTCATTCATGCAACTTGTTAACAAATAAAAAAAATAAAACTGGTTCAAGAACGCAGCTCTGTCCCACATCCTGTTGCAGGCTGAAGGAGTCTGAACACTCTCCCACAGGACCGTAAAACAAACAGAGGCAGTAAGATCTTGATGAAGGGCTCTAAGGAGATGTTCCAGACCTAAGTCCCTCAGGGTAGCACATAACAATGATTGGTTAACCCGATCGAAAGCTGTGCTAAGGTCCATGAACATCAAATATGGAGCCCCATCCTTGGCAACAGTGGCTTTCTAGATTAGTAACGTAAGGTTCAAGCTTTGCTCAATTGTGCCTATGCCTTCTCTAAACCCATACTGGACATGTGTAATAATGCCAGTGTCCTCAGTCCAGCTCATGATATGCTTCAAGACTATACGGCCCACTATTTTAACAGTAGAATCCAAAAAAGAGATGGGTCAAAAGCACCTCAGGTTTTGTCTACTGCCCTTCTTAAATACTGGTAAAATATTAGTAGAATGCCAAGAGCTTGGTAGCTTGGAGCAACAAGCACAATTACTGATATTGGTGGTAATAGAGGCCCAAAATTCTAGTCTTGCCCTAAAGAGATCCATTGCTACTCCGTTCAGGGCCTTATTTCCATGGCTTGACACCATAACTAAATGGACTTCTTCTAAAGAAAACAAGATGGTTAATAGGTTACTGTAGCAACATGCCTCGTTAAATGAGGGTTCCATAGAAGAGAGCCCATAAATGATTTCAAATGCAACACCCACCTATCGGCATGGATGGCTGTACCTAATCAATCCATTGGTCTAATGAGGGAGTCTCCGGAATTAACAATCTTCCGAAAGCCCCTAATGTACTTAGTGGAAGAAGCAATAACAAGTCCATCACAAGTGCCCCTTTTAATTTCCTGCTTCCTAACTTTCAGTGCTGATTTATAATCAGCCTGTACTAGGGAGATGGCCATACTGTTCTGGGGAGTTTTATTAAGGGCAAGCCTTAAGCATTTATTCACGACTCTACAGATACTGTTAAACCAACTAGGCTCCGGTTTGGAGCCGCTGCCACCAGGTGTGAGCAATACATATTCCCCAGATGGACATACACGTCAATAAATTCCTCATGTACCGCACACAGGTTCAATCAACAATTCGTTCATGAACAAACTTAAATTGGTACTAATCAAACTCAGAAATGGGGAGGCAAAGTCAACAACACGCCACTTAAGGCAGCACCTCCTGTCCACTGTCTTAACGTCTGTGGGCCTATAAATTTAGGGGTACAACTAGGTATCTTATAGGACATGGTTTTAGGGTTGTGATCACTTGCACAATTCTTCACTGTACCCCCTTCTACAATATGCGGAATTAAGGTAGAGGAGATGAAAATAAAATCAATTGCACTTCCACTTCTAAAACATGTAGGAATTTGAGAGTTCACACACCCCAGAACTTCAATATAATTATCTAACTCATAGATGAGGACATCCTAGAATCTCCCCCGAATATCCATAGCCCACTGACACATGTATACATCCTTAAAAGTGATAGGATTTTGAATAGTAAGAGTCACACCAATTGTAGAGTTAAAGCCGCCAGCCAGAATAATTTTAAAATGTTTAAGTATGATGAAACTTCTGTTGATGAGAATATCAATGACTTTGAACAGGTTGGTAACACTACCAGTTTTTTCCACTTGGTTTACAGCACTATAAAAATGTATTACAAAATAGTTTAAGTTCTCGTGATGAACCATCCAAACAATCTGAATGCTGAGGGTTTCAAATTGTATAGAAAAAGCTGTGAGGTAATAAAGTGGAGTGCAATAAGAGGGCCCTTCCAGATTGAGAGGGGACAGCTAGTAAACAAAAACTGAGAAAGCCCTTTCACACAATGTCATTCAAAGCCCATGTTTCTTGGAGCATAATACCATTAAACTTATCAATATAATACATCCATTTCCTGTTGGAGGTTTTGGCAGCTAATCCTGCAATATTACAACATTCTAGATTGATGATGTCAGACTGGGGGGTGCTATTCCCTCCGTACATGCTTGCTCAGCTGCAATAAGTCCCGTGGCCTTATTTTGTGGCACCACTAATAGGGAAGAGTTAAGAAAGTGTCAGTCCATCTCTGACAAGCCGGATCATGGCGTAAAGCGATTACAAAGCCTTAGTGGCTCCAAGAACTGGCTCCCACTCACTATACTAGGAGCCTCCAAACAATGCCTATGGACAATAAGCGGGGGTTGGTAAACGAAACCTAAAGGTAGAATGCCAAGGTTCAACCCTATATCCGCACTTAGCCTGCTCTTACTTAAGATTCTATGTGCCAGATTGGAAAATCTAAAGTTGATGATCACACAATCCCCAGCAAAACTGTTCTTAGCAGAGCAAATCCAATCCACCCTCCTTACCCCATTATCCGAATCCCTTATATCAACATTGGCATATTTAGTGAGCCAGTGGCACACTTTGGCCCTCATTATGATATCGGTCGGACCAAAACTGACGGCCTGTTGGTTGCAGTCCGACCGACATCTAGTGCTGCAGTCCGACCGCCTCATTCAGATGTGCGGCAGTCGGAGGCAGTATGCGGAGGGACCTATTGGCGATTCCGATGGGCTCAAGGAGCCCGTCGGTTGGAAAGTAATCCCCTACAATGGGGCGGTGCCTGCTCAGGCACCGTCATAGGAATTACAATGTCTCTTTCAGGCAGCCTTTCAATGGCGGTCTGCCATTGAAAGGCTGTCAGAAACGGACTTTGGGGGCCTCTAGCAAGACCTCCATCCCTCCGTGGCCTCCGCTATGAGGCCTTGCCCCCCAAAACATCCACACCCCGCGTGCTAGGCACCACATGGTGCCTGGCACATGGTGCATGTATGTTTGTAAACATCCATTTTTCCAATGCGGGTTGTGCTGCCGGCCTTTTCCAGCCGCTGCACAATTGCACACACCACCTACTACCTGCGCTACCTACTGAGCCCTCCTCTTTCCTCCAGAGCAGGCAGCGGCGGCCCTGTACTGTAGAGTCTGCGGGGTTGGGGCACCTCTCTCTCCCGCGGGAGCCACCATGGAGCCTGCTGCACTCGCCACTCCCCCTGGCACCACACAAACAGCTCTCAGTAACACTTCTGCTCCGCCTTGCTGAGAGACAGCAACCCCAGCTACCGTCCATAAAAAATAAACTTGGGTGCTTCTTGTGTTTGTACCCCTTTGCAGCATACTATTTAATAATGCCATGAACACCCACCCAAAAATAGTTGCATGTAATTTCCATCCCATTCCAAAATGGCCACTGCGCATGGGCAATGCTAGTCTAGACAAACCTCAAACTTCCAAATTTTTAATCTGTTACTGTGCCGCCTGTGGTTTTCTGTAACAAGACGAGAGAGGCTGCATCCACTCCAGTGCTGTACCTCACGTCAGCAGGAGCAGGATAGCAGTACGTGGAGCTCCAGCCTCATCACACGCTGTTCGCAATTCCAGCTCCACATGAAAAGTAGCAAACTTTACTAAAATACATGACGCAGAAGGTCACTATATGAAAGGGGCGTGAGTAATAAGGGACCAATGTGTCACGTGATCCAGTAAGGGGATCACCCCCATAAGGGTATGGCTGATTGGATTCTCCACAGTGCTTGGCTCATCAGGCGGGCAGGGCAGCATAGGTTTGTACAGCTGCCTGCCCTTGGATCGCCCGTAAGATAACCCACCATATTGCATACTTTTGTATGGAATAAACCTGCAGCAATATTTTCTCCAAACAAAAGTTGTGTTGTGTATTTATTTATGCATGCCTACTCTGTTGTGGTGTGGGTGGGGTGTGTTGCCTGTAATGGGACTATGCGGCTGCCCGTGGCCCCCACAGGGGGCCACCCTAAAAGGGCGGCCCCTTTAGTGCCATTTGGGCATTTCCCCACCCCCACTACTAATGTGGGACTCTAGGAGGAGTCCCCTTTACAGGCGCGCCAGGTGCGTCACTTCCGGCGCGCCGAGGAGGTGGGGAGGTATTTATGCCTCCCCCGGCCATCTTGGCGTCCTCTTTGCGCCGGACACGCCGTCTCCCACCCTACCGCTTACCCGGCGTGGGGTTGGCAGGCGAAGTACATAGAACGTTGTAATGTTTTCTTTTGTCGTTGCAGGCGGAGTTACAGGGCGATCTGGAAGCATATGGGTACAGAAGGGTACCTCTGCGTGGGCACAATAGGGGTGCCAGAGCCAAATCCCAGGAGCCTCATGGGAGGGTCCTGGAACAATTACGTCGGCGCCCCATTAGTCCTTCGGGCGGTTGTGGGCCTGAACAACCGGGGGCTTGCCTTGCTACGCTCCGCCCTGAAAGGGGCGTGAGTAATAAGGGACCAATGTGTCACGTGATCCAGTAAGGGGATCACCCCCATAAGGGTAGCGCTGATTGGATTCTCCACAGTGCTTGGCTCATCAGGCGGGCAGGGCAGCATAGGTTGGTACAGCTGCCTGCCCCTGGATCGCCCGTAAGATAACCCACTATATTGCATACTTTTGTATGGAATAAACCTGCAGCAATATTTTCTCCAAACAAAAGTTGTGTTGTGTATTTATTTATGCATGCCTATGATGGAGCAATGTTTCATAAATGAAACTTGCTTGTATTCAATCCTCCTCACAGTATTAATTTATTAAACTTGTATTGTTAATACTAACCTTTGCATTCACGACACAAAAGAAAGGGATGCTTGCCTATGTGTTTTACTAATGAATAACGCTTGTTTGTAATTCAAAATGGCCGCTATGCGCAGGAAAGCTCAATGCGCATGTCGCAACCATATCACATGGTGTGACGTCTTTCTTTGCTTGGTGGGAAACTTCTGCTTCTGTGCAGTGTGCATTAAAATGGCTGCTTGATGTTTTCACATGCTTCAGCTTGCTCTCATGTCATTACTAAATTGTCGTTTCCTAACGCTACTAACGCGGGTTAGAATATATAATTAAATGGGAATAGAATAGAAAAAGTGGGTATACAGTGAAACATTTTATTTGTGATTCTAATATTTTCTTCTTGCACTTTTATTAGTTCGTAAACTTGGGCCTGGGTTGGTGTTCTGAAACTCGAGAGGCAAATGGTTCTGCGCATGTGTCCTGTGTGCCTGCCAAATGAAGTCAACCTGGACGAAGTCCAAGGCCGCGACCTGATGGCCGAAGATGTTGTACTATTGCTTTTCCTGTCGCACATTGATACAATGTCTGTGAAAATTGGTTTACATTTGTCATAAGACGGGTGGGAAATAAAGCGAATGTATTAATTTGAAGGGGTGGGAACGTAAAGACAATAGGCTTTACAATTTAAGCCAAATTGATATGGTGCGAGAATCCACCCCATGTCCCTGTCCAATCAGAAGTAGTGGTCCCATATTTTAGTAACATTAAGGGGAGGTACATGGGCGTAGAAGGGTATAATAGAATATAGCATTAGTAAATAGAGAGAGCATTTGCGTTCACGAAGAACAGGCGTCCATGCTGCCAGAGCGCTCTTAGCTCCAGACTGCCAAGCTGATCGGTTGCTGACTGAATTCCTGTCCAGAAGAGGTCCTGAGGAGGGGGCGGCGGAGTCCATTAGAAGGGAGACACGGGAGAATCGAGGAGAAGCCGAGTATCAGAGAGGGGAACGACGCAGGCGTCGTTGTAGAGAGGTCACCGGTCCTGTCCTGATCCTGGAGGAGGTCTTCGCTCTTCATCTTTCCTGGGTTTTATTCTTTCAACTCCTTGGCTAAGGGGTTTTGGTTCTCGCACTTAGGTAAATATAATGCAACCTTTAGTTGCGCTGCTGTCTCTATCTTCTCCTTTTCTTTAAACACCGTCATTGATTAGCAATAATCATTTCTATGCTTAATCTTGGGTATTGCGATTAAGTACCATGTGGCTCTGTATTTTACTCTGCTAAATCTTTAGATAAACATTTTAAAAACTTCCTGACTCAGTGGTTATTTCAGGATTAAGTACTATAAATGAATGTCACTCATTTTAAATTTCCCAATTAGCAAAGGATTCATTGGTAAGTCATTACTCTTCAATCAGAAGGTAATTGGTAGCAGGGATTTTGATAGAGAGTAACAACTGATAAAACCCAGCGTAAGTATTAGCGTAGTATGAATGTATGGGCCCAAGTGAGTATCTGGTGTATGAATGCTGTTTGCTAATATCGCGCTGGATCAGTTTTCTGGTTATCAGAGGATGGTTACTCTTTGTTAATTGGGTAATGAGAATTTTTATTTGTATTTTTATGAACTAACATCCGTGTATTCAAAGTTTTGTTTTATGTTGTCTAGAATACCCCGGGGTAAAAGGAATAGCGGATGGTAAGTGGAAGCCATACTGCAGTGAGGTTATCTGCCAGGCAGAAATAGTACTGAAAAGTTAAGCAGGACTTTCAGTACTCGTTAGGGACTCTATACGTGTGAGTAATAGCAAAAGAGTACGCTGGTAAAAATCTGATGTTATATCACCTAGAAAGGGTAACATTGGAGAAGTAACAGGTACTTCTGGAGCTTGTGTGAAGAGTAGACGGAAGTGTTTTACTCGTAGTGTATGTTTAGTAAACGGAAAGGTTTTACTAAGTGTGAGAGAAAACTATCTTTTCTATTTTAGAGAAACTGGCACGATAGCGAATGTTTTATGTTGTTACTGAAATTCAATTAAGATTTATAGAGAAAATAAGTTTGCGTAAATTTTTGCAAAGGGAGGGTCAGTTGCCGGAGAGGGAGCTGACGTCACTAAACGCCGCGCTGAGATTGGTTGAATCAGCGGGTGTGGAAAGACCCTTGTAAAGGAGGGGTTAGTAGTCAGGAGTAGTACTGACGTCACAGGTGCCGCGCTGGGATTGGTTGAACCAGCAAGGACAGGAAAGAGCAGATTGTAAAGGAGGGGTTGACAGATAAACGTCACCAAAAGGCCGCGCAAGGATTGGCTCGGAAATAAAAGATAGCAGACATTTGATTGGTCAAAATTATAGAAGCAAAATTCTTAGGGGATAAGGATTGCATGTTAAAACGCGATCCGACATTAACAGGAATTCGTCAGGATAGGAGATATTTAGGCTTTGCAGAATATAATTTTATACATCGGCATTTACCCAAGATGTACGGAGAAAGGAGAAAAATGTCATTTTTACAAAAGATCAAGAATTATTTTAAAAAGGACAAACCAATCAAAACTAGAGAAGGAATTATTATTCCACCAGCTAAAACGCCCGCTTCATTTATGATGATGGAGAGAGGTTATCATACTTCTGTATGGATGGAGAATTGGATAGAATATACCAAAAATGATGGAATACTAGCATTTCCCAAGAATGGCACGTTCAATGGGCGAATTCTGCAAAACTTGAGATTGAGGATGAATGACTTAGAACCCAGACCTAGATTAACTCAGTACGAAGCTCTAGAAGAATGGGAAACCGAGGCATTTGAGCGGGATAGATCTAGAAGTAATAGGAGTTATCCAGGATTTTTTCCCAGATATCTACGTGAGTCTAGGGACGGTCAGATGAAACAATGGAGAAGGGTAATGATTACAGAAGGATTATATCCATTGTTCTCAGCGGAGGAGAAATTAGGAAGTAAGTGCACAGAAAAGACAAAACATTTAATGAGAAATGAGGAGTCTGAAGACGAATTTATGGAGGAAATGTTAAGAAATCCCCCACCATATCAGGAAGGGACAAGTGGATGCACCCCAAGTGCACCACCAAAAACTCCATTAGTGCCACAGGTAATGCATGAATTCACCCCGAGTAGAATACTTCATGACAAAGAAAAAGAAGCCCTAGAAAAGACCAGAGCAGAATTAATACAGAAAATAACCCAGATAAAAGTACATCCTGATTCGTTGACCATACCTGTAACCATTGGTCCAGTAGTTCCATTATATGGTACTCAGGGAAGCTGTCCTCCACCGATACTTACACCTACTCCTGTGAATAATCCAAAACCTGAAGCTCCAGTTATAATTGAGGATCAATTTAGTGACTGTGAATCCACAATATCACTTATGGACTTGCCTATTTGAGGTTCTGTAAATAGCACTCCCAGAAAAGATGTACCTGGATGTTCAAAAGATGTAAGTTTAATAACTTCATCGGGAGCAAAAAGTGCTACCATAGTAACACCTGAAGATCTAGAAAAATGGGTGCAAGGGTCAGTTAAACAGTGCACACCTCTGAAAATAATGGACATTCATAAATTGAAAGTCGAATTAGAAGAAATAATAGCAGGAAATGTAGGACTAGAACGCTTAAATACCTATGATGAAGAAGAATTATTGTTCCTGTGTAGGAGTATCACCAGAAATGTAAGGATATTCCATGAAAAATTATCCAATTTAGCACTACAGATGGGAATAGAAATAGGGAGATCAAAGGTACTACAGAAACCCTATAGAGCAGAATTTTCAGACAAAGATTTAGAAAATATGAATGCCTCTGGAAGAAGATTACAAATAAGAGAATTAATGTTAGTTTTGCAAAAATGGGGAGACCTAGATAAATGGAAAACTAGGTGGGCCAAGAAAAAGGAAGAAGCACGAACAAGTAGAACAGCATCAGAATATGTGATGAAGGAAACAGGGAAAGCAGATCAAATGTATCCCATGCGAGAAGTTGCGGGAGGAGGATATGTACATGTCCCATGGAGCAGACAGGATATTTTGTCATTTACGAATGATTTTCCAAAATTGAGAGAAAAACCAATTGAATGGTACAAGCAGGTTGACAGGTTTGTGAAGGTGTCAAAGGTATTGTTGAAGGATTTGGATGGTTTGTTTGACATAGTGGTACCTGCCGATTTGTGGACAGATTGTAAAATTACAGTTGATTGGCCTAGTGATGAATATCCTAGAGATCCGAAAACAGGTGCCCCGTCAAATGATGTGATGAAAAAGTATCAGCAAGTGATAACTTACCTGAAAGGGAAAATACCACTGAAAGAAACAGATTGGGTAAAAATAGATCGAACTACCCAAGAAGCTAATGAATCAGTACATTCTTACTATGACCGTCTATTGCAGGTATTTAAACAGTATAGTGGATTTGAGGGCATTGGAGACAAGAACATGAGTCAGTTTGTGTATCGATTTGTTTACGGTTTGAAGCCAGAAATTTGCCAGATGATTAAACAGCATATGCTGTGTTGGCAGGGAAAGCCCATTGACGAAATTTTGAAGTATGCAAAATATTGTGGAGACGATATTGAGGATAGACACAAGAAATTGCAGGAAAAAGTAATGTGGGCTCAGGTGAAAATGGCAGAGAAACAGGGAATTAATTTGGAAAATCCCAGTGAAAATCCAGGAAAAGATTCTGGAACGAATGGTGATGCTGGGAATGGTGGAAAATTTAGAGGACGAATGAGTAGAGAAGAAGCTAAAAAGAAATTTCCTTGTCATGGATGCGGAAAATTGGGGCATTGGAAGGATGAATGTAAAAAGATCTGGAATAATAATGGCCCAAATCAAAATTTAAATCCACAGACGCAGAATGACTCACAGCAGGGTGCAAATCCTCAGAGTCAGTTGCCACCTGCACCTATTCAGGGTAATGTAAGCAGAGCAAAGCATGGTTCAGACATCGGATATCCAGGAGGAAGTGGTAAGAATGATTATATGACATCACAATTTCTTTTGCAGGACGATTTTTGTCAATTCAGTCCATGACGGTGCCTAGGAGAGGGGAAGAAGGAGTGCATACTTGGCGCATCCTTACAGGTAGATCAGTCAGGTCCATATGTTGAAGGGAATGTGAAAGGTAATAATATTACTTTCCTTTTGGACACTGGTGCTACCCGGTCTACTGTGAGAACAGCAGACATTCCAGACCTTCCTCTCTCTGGTGAAAATATCCAAGTAGTGGGGGTAGCTAATCAGCGGATTAGAACACCTCTTACCGAACCCATGGAAGTTAAAATCGGAAATTTCAGGGAAATGCATAAATTTGTAGTGTGTGATTCTAGTCCAGTAAACTTATTAGGTAGGGATTTGTTGTGCAAGATGAATTGTACAATTTTCTGCACACCGGATGGTGTGGCAGTTCAGACACCAGATGAAGATCATGTATATAAAATTATGATTGCAAAACAAGGTACAGAAGTAGATGAGATGTTTTCGTTAATCACAAAAGATGAGTTGCCAGAAGAATTAAAAGATACAGTAAACCCCATAGTATGGGATTTCACCGGAAAAGAAGTAGGACTTATGGCTAAAATAGATCCAGTTAAAATTACTGTAAAGGAAGGTGCAATTTTCCCAAATACCAGACAGTACAAAATGAGTGCAGAAGTAAAAGCAGGAGTCATTGAAGAAATAAATCGAATGGTAGAACAAAACATACTAAAAGAAGTAATGAGTAGCCCATGTAATTCACCAATAATGGGATTAAAGAAACCTAGTGGAAAATATAGGATTGTTCAGGACCTGAGGAAAATAAATAAGATTGTAGAACCATGTTGTACCATAGTACCAAATCCTGTAGTAATTCTATACCAGATTCCGTGGAGTGCAGGATGGTTCACAGTAATTGATTTGTGTCAAGCGTTCTTTTCAATACCATTGCATCCAGACAGCCAGTATCTTTTCTCATTTAAATTTGAGAACAAGGTTTATGTGTGGAATCGTGTTTCTCAAGGGTCCACAGAAAGTCCTTCTATTTTCAACCAGATACTGAAAAAGTGCCTTGAAAAACTAGTGATGCCAGGAAGCTCAGTCTTAGTCCAATATATCGACGACTTATTGGTGGCATCAAACACCAGAGAAGACTGTGTTGTTGATTCTATAGCATTATTAAATCTTTTGGCAGAAGAAGGGCAGAAGGTCTCACCTGAAAAATTGCAATTCTGTACAACAGCTGTTAAGTATCTGGGACACCAAATTGAGAGAGGAAAAAGAAGAGTAACAGCTGAAAGAGTAGCTTTAATTAAGAAAATGCAAATGCCTGTAACACAAAGACAAGTGAGAATGTTCCTAGGAATAGTGGGTTACTGTCGACAATGGATACCAAGATTTTCCATGTTAGCTAAGCCCTTAATTAACATGACAAAAAAGAAAGCAAAGGACCCTGTGGAGTGGGAGGTTGAAAGTGTAGAAGCCTTTGTAAAATTGAGAAATGCCCTATGTTCAGCACCTGCCTTAGACATGCCTGATTATAAAAGAGAATTTGCATTGTTCTGTCATGAGAGAGAAAATTGTGCACTTTCTGTCCTAACTCAAAGACATGGACTAGAAAGACATCCTATAGCATATTTTTCTGCTACATTGGACCCAGTAGCAGCCGTGTTGCCAGGATGCCTAAAAGCAGTGGCGGCTACTTGTTTGAGCATTGAACAAAGTGAGTCAATTGTGATGGGACACCCTGTAAAAGTGTATGTTCCACATGCAGTTGTCATTCTGTTGACAAGAACCCGAACTCAGCATCTTACTCCTAGTCGGCTGACTAAATATGAAAGAATAATAATGGGAGCTGAAAATGTGAACATGGTAAGGTGTACTATAATAAATCCAGCAACCTTACTACCAGACCCATATCATGAGAGAATTAAAGATGATGAAGACGATGAACATGATTGTATACAAATCACAGAATTATGCACAAAACCACGCCCAGATAGAGAGGAACAGCCTCTTAAAAAGCCAGACAGGGAGCTATTTGTAGATGGTTCATGTCAAAGACATGAAGATGGTAAACTAACTGCTGCCTATGCGGTATGTGAATTAACTGGAATAGTTGAAGCATCTTATTTACCAGGAGTCAATCTGCACAAGTAGCTGAATTGATTGCGTTGATAAAAGCATGCAAAATTGGGAGGAATCAGAGAGTGACCATATTTACAGATAGCCAAAATGGTTACGGGGTTGTGCACGATTTTGGCCAACTATGGATGCAGAGGGATTTCATGACTTCTTCAGGATCCTCCATTAAAAATGGACAATTTGTAAGGGAATTGCTAGAAGCAATACAATCACCAAAAGAATTGGCTGTGGTGAAATGTGCCGCACACCAGTCAGGAGATGACTGGGTGGTAGTCGGCAACAGATATGCAGATCTGGTGGCTCAACATTGTGCCAAAACCAGAATGTCAGTCAATAAGAGGGTGGAAAGAATGGGAATCAGCTGCCAACTTATGCTGTATATGCCACCTGAAACTTGGAATGAGGTGAAGAAATTGCAAGATGAGGTTGATGAAAGTGAGAAGAATTTGTGGATCAAAGTGGGTTGTTCGCAAAGAGGAGATGATGAAGTATGGATCAGTGCTGATGGCAGACCAGTCATGCCAGACTGTTTACTCTCACAAATGGCTAGAATGCATCATGGAGACACACACATAGGGAGAGATGCAATGATTAGGCTGTTCAGACAAAATTGGTATAATCCCAAATTCAGGGCTGTTGCAGAGAGTCTTTGCCAGAGATGTCTAACTTGCCAGATGCATAATCCGGGGAGGAAGACAGTAATTGGATTTGGGAAAATTGGAAAGGCAGAGGGTCCATTTATGAGACTTCAGTTTGATTTCATACAGTTACCACCATGTAGAGGGCTGAAATATGTACTAGTCATAGTGTGTCTGTTTTCAAGGTGGGTGGAGGCTTACCCTACTAGGAGAAATGACAGCATTACAGTTGCAAAACTGTTGCTACGAGAGCTCATTCCTAGGTTTGGTGTCCCAGTAACTTTGGAATCAGATAGAGGAAAACATTTTAACAGTGAAGTGATTCAAATAATCTGTGAAGCATTTCAAATCAAACAGAAACTGCACTGTGCATATCGTCCAGAAGCTTCTGGAGTGGTTGAACAATTGAATGGCACTATAAAGTCAAGACTGGGAAAAATGTGTGCATCAACATCATTAGAGTGGCCAGATGCATTACCACTCGTTTTAATGGGACTCAGAAGTATACCTGACAGAACCACAGGATTGAGCCCACATGAAATAATGATGGGAAGAGCAATGAGACAAACACATGTTCCCACAAATAAACTGGTGAATATATCTGATGATATGGTTCTGGACTATTGCAAAGGATTGGCTGACCTAGTGCGTTCTGTCTCTCATCAGGTTGGAGAAGACGCAGTTTCCAGGCAGCCCGAGCAAGAACATGATCTGAATCCTGGTGACTGGGTGGTAGTGAAGAATCACACTAGAGAAACGTGCCTATCACCTAGATGGGGCAGACCGAGTCAAGTCATACTGACAACGAATACAGCAGTGAAGTGTGCCGGATTTCCTAATTGGATTCATGTAAGTCACACCAAGAGAGTACCAGATCCCGAGGAAGAGAATCCTCAGACAACGCCAATCACTGAAGAGGCTGAAGGTTGCCCAGCTGTAGGATCTCAAGTTCGAGATTCCAGAGAAGCTGAAGAAGAACAACCGAGCACAAGTCAGGATTGGATACCCGTGGTAGAGGTTCCTGAAATATACCACAGAAGAAGAAGTCAAGCGAAATTGGAAGAAAATGAAGAAGATCAGATAGGTGAAGAAGAAGCAGTTCAGGAACAAGAAGAAAAGACATTAAGAAATCCTGAACAAGGTCAGATAGGGAAAGGAAACTGGACTCAAAACAGTGAAGACCTAATAGACTTTGAACAGGGACAGACAGGTCTAGAAGAATCCGGTCAGGCTGCAGAAGTTCACAGTGCAATAAGCCCTGATCAGAACAAGTTAGATCAAGAAGAGTGCACAGAAGAAAAAAACCTTGAAAAACATGAACTTGAAGAAATAAATAAAGAACAAGGTCAGTTATTGGAAAGTCACAGTGGAGCTGTTACAGAGAAACCAATTAGACCTGAAAAGGAGCAAACAAGAAACACAGTAATTGAAGAACACGAAACAGTGCTAAGCAGTGAAATTAACGAGATCTCTAAAAACGAAAACAAAGAAACAGTGCCAACAAAGAAAACAAGAAAAGGAGATCATTGGCCGAGTGTCATTAAAAGAGTAAAGTACCACATAACAACCAGAAGTGAAGATCCAGATCAAGTACCTGAAGTATCAAGTCAAACCGATCAAGAGAAAAAGACAGAGAAAAGAAGAAGTAAAAGACTGAAACTTGTGAATAACAAATTTAAGGGTCCTGACTGGACTTATATCATCCTTGAAGATTTTGAAAGCTCAGAATCAAGTGACAGTGGTGGCGAAGGAACAAGTGCAGAATTAACGTACGAAGAAGAAACAAGACCACCCTGACTAAGCAAAAGAATAAGCTAAAGAAAAGAAGAAAAGATAAGAAGAGCAATCTTCCTTGTCGAAAAATGCCTGACGAGAGTTACTGGGAGACCAAAACAGAAATGTTGTAGAAGATGCTGTGCAATATGCATATGTAGTCTAGTAATGGTGCTTATAGTATGGTTAGTCCTGATTGTAGCAATTCCTTACCTTATGATAATAGATAAAAAGATTAATAATGAAACTAAGGAGAGGACAGCAAACAAGAAGGGCAATAGAGTAGAACTAATGGCAGAAAGTGAACCAGAAATTCATCATGAAGTAGCTGACAATGACACTAGTTTGAATGTTTTCACAAAGTTATTATTTCAATATGTAGACACCATGGAAGTTAGTAATTGTTATGTCTGTTGGAAGTTACCTGAATCAGTAGCAGAAGGATTAACATATCACCATTTACCACTGACATATGGCATATCATGTAGTGTTTTGTCTAGTTTATTTTATAGAACAGGGAAACTTCAGTATTATTATTCAAACTTAGATGTGATATTTTCTGAGGTTCCGATTCGCAAGAGTATGAACCCAGTGCTTAGTAGTCAAGACGCACAGTTTATGGGAGAATTTTTCTTAACAATGAAATCAATAGACATAACACATGCACATAGACACAATCTAACATGTTCTTTACTTGAAGAAGAAAAGATATTTTTGAATTTAGTAGAAGATAGAAGTCAAGATTTTCAAAAGAAAGCTTCTGAGCATAAGGCTCATTTACCACCTTGGGCTGAGAAAGAAGGTAGTTACACACCTGGCAAGGCTCAAGCTGCTATGGCTCAGGATTTCGTAAAGAAAGGGAAAATTTGTCTTCATAGGTTAAAGACTGATTTTAACAATGTTTTCAACGGTACCAGTGAATGTGAACACAATTTTTAATTCTTGGAGGTTGGGGACTCAAAGGAGGAACAGATTCAGTTTTTCCTGGAATCCATTATGTGTGTGGGAATAAGGCTTACTTTAGGCTTCCTGCACCGTGGTATGGAAGTTGTTATTTTGGAATAGTATTTCCAAAGATATACCACGTAAAAAGAAACACTGAGAGCAATGAAAACAATAGCGAATTAATACGTAGTATAAGAGCTAGTTTTTCAGAAATTGTAGGTGATATATTTGGTGCATTGATACCTTCAGTGGGAATAATTCTGAACTCAAGGAAAATATGTAAATTGTCTACAGTGGTTGATCGTTTATCAACGGATACTGCTGGAGGTTTTCTAATGATTAATGCGGAGATGGTTGCGATTAGGTCTATGGTTATGCAAAATCGACTTGCTCTTGATATTATATTGGCAAAAGAGGGCGGAGTCTGTAAATTATTGAAGACGAAACATTGTTGCACTTATATTCCTGATAAGAGTGCAGAAATTGGAACGTATATACAGAATATAACTAAACTTGAGAAAGAACTTAAACCACTGGAAGTTGATAGTGTATGGGAAAGATTGACAAATAGTATCTCGTCAATTGGAACCTGGTTTGCTAATATAGGGAAAGGACTTATAGGTCAAATATTAGTACCCTTAGCAGGGATAGCAATAATAATTTTGGCAATAACAATATGGTGCAAATGCTGTAAAAAGAATGGAACATATAAGGTGACAGAAAGAGGAAAGAAATGAAAGGTAGATGAAATCGAACTTGAAGAATGGAGAAGTGAATTATACAAGAAATTAAAAGGAGATTGTAAAAATAGAAAGTGTAAAGATGAGAATGAAGTAATTTGCTAGAAGTTGGCATCTGATTGAGGGTAGTGTTTTGATGGCTCAGAAACGCCATCAGAGAGGGGATTGATGGAGCAAGGTTTCATAAATGAAACTTGCTTGTATTCAATCCTCCTCACAGTATTAATTTATTAAACTTGTATTGTTAATACTAACCTTTGCATTCACGACACAAAAGAAAGGAATGCTTGCCTATGTGTTTTACTAATGAATAACGCTTGTTTGTAATTCAAAATGGCCGCTATGTGCGGGAAAGCTCAATGCGCATCTCGCAACCATATCACATGGTGTGACGTCTTTCTTTGCTTGGTGGGAAACTTCTGCTTCTGCGCAGTGTGCATTAAAATGGCTGCTTGATGTTTTCACATGCTTCAGCTTGCTCTCATGTCATTACTGAATTGTCGTTTCCTAACGCTACTAACGCGGGTTAGAATATATAATTAAATGGGAATAGAATAGAAAAAGTGGGTATACAGTGAAACATTTTATTTGTGATTCTAATATTTTCTTCTTGCACTTTTATTAGTTCGTAAACTTGGGCCTGGGTTGGTGTTCTGAAACTCGAGAGGCAAATGGTTCTGCGCATGTGTCCTGTGTGCCTGCCAAATGAAGTCAACCTGGACGAAGTCCAAGGCCGCGACCTGATGGCCGAAGATGTTGTACTATTGCTTTTCCTGTCGCACATTGATACAATGTCTGTGAAAATTGGTTTACATTTGTCATAAGACGGGTGGGAAATAAAGCGAATGTATTAATTTGAAGGGGTGGGAACGTAAAGACAATAGGCTTTACAATTTAAGCCAAATTGATATGGTGCGAGAATCCACCCCCTGTCCCTGTCCAATCAGAAGTAGTGGTCCCATATTTTAGTAACATTAAGGGGAGGTACATGGGCGTAGAAGGGTATAATAGAATATAGCATTAGTTAATAGAGAGAGCATTTGCGTTCACGAAGAACAGGCGTCCATGCTGCCAGAGCGCTCTTAGCTCCAGACTGCCAAGCTGATCGGTTGCTGACTGAATTCCTGTCCAGAAGAGGTCCTGAGGAGGGGGCGGCGGAGTCCATTAGAAGGGAGACAGGGGAGAATCGAGGAGAAGCCGAGTATCAGAGAGGGGAACGACGCAGGCGTCGTTGTAGAGAGGTCACCGGTCCTGTCCTGATCCTGGAGGAGGTCTTCGCTCTACATCTTTCCTGGGTTTTATTCTTTCAACTCCTTGGCTAAGGGGTTTTGGTTCTCGCACTTAGGTAAATATAATGCAACCTTTAGTTGCGCTGCTGTCTCTATCTTCTCCTTTTCTTTAAACACCGTCATTGATTAGCAATAATCATTTCTATGCTTAATCTTGGGTATTGCGATTATGTACCATGTGGCTCTGTATTTTACTCTGCTAAATCTTTAGATAAACATTTAAAAAACTTCCTGACTCAGTGGTTATTTCAGGATTAAGTACTATAAATGAATGTCACTCATTTTAAATTTCCCAATTAGCAAAGGATTCATTGGTAAGTCATTACTCTTCAATCAGAAGGTAATTGGTAGCAGGGATTTTGATAGAGAGTAACAACTGATAAAACCCAGCGTAAGTATTAGCGTAGTATGAATGTATGGGCCCAAGTGAGTATCTGGTGTATGAATGCTGTTTGCTAATATCGCGCTGGATCACCTACTCTGTTGTGGTGTGGGTGGGGTGTGTTGCCTGTAATGGGACTATGGCTAGTTCCTTTCTTTAGGAAGTGTCTGCATTCTCTACTTAGGTATAGGTGCATACACTGTTTAGGTTTCCCTCAAAAGCTCTCTGTATCTATCTATCCAGCCATTCCTCCCTTTATCCACCCATTAATGCACCCACCAACAGACACCTGATCGGTCCATCTGTCCATCCATCCAGTCAATCAATCCTCCCATTCATCCATCCACACCACTAATTCATCCATCCATCCACTACATCCATCAACACCATCCATCACTCACCCCGGCTAAGCCTTACATCCCTCCATCCACCACAGCACCGCACCCGTCAGAGCCGTTCATTTATTCATCCATCTCTTACTTTGCCCTCACTCCACCACCGCACACTCTGCTCTCTGAATGCTTCTCCTTTCCGACCTCGATCATTCTAAAATGTCAAGAAAATCCCTGCATGCACTTAAGAACCGAGGTGGCGTGTGCTTTTAAAAAAGTGAAGTTTGTTATGTTAAAGTGTGAATTGAGAATGAATGTCAGACGGCGGCATGGCTTTGGGTTCAGGGTTCCGCAAAACAACGTATTCTACATGACTTTTGATTCAGGGCACTGGAATTATGAGCAGCGGAGAGCCGAATTATGCGGCAGGGTTGAGTAAATTATGTGGCAAGAAAATGCTAACTGTGCAAGACATGTTTTTATAGTATTACTTAATTGTTTTGTCAATTTTAAACTTGTTAACACTGGGTATTCGTTGCACCTCTTTAGTATCCGTTTAACACCCAAATATAGCAATAAGCTACAGAAAGGTGACCAGTCCAGCTTTGCAAAGTCCTTCCACTGTCTGGCTACATGTGTTGTTGTTTTTTTTAGTAACTTTTGAATCGTTTGAGCTAGAAACAATTTTTTTTGTTAAATTCTGCAGATTATGCAGAAGATGATGGATGTGGCAAACACCGCAAAATTTATAACTATGCGACAATCGCATAATTCCATTGGCCCTGCCTTTGATGTATGCAGTGGAATACACGAATCACAGTGCACAGACCGGCGTGTGCGTTTAGGATCCGGTGCAACAATGTCGGGCCGGGAAGTGTCCAGGTGCTGAGAAAGGAAGCGCGTGGTCTGGCGTATTCTTGAAGGCGAAAACATGGGGTGTTCTCAAAGAAAGGGCTACAAAGAGAATAACGTTTTGGAATTGCATGGGAGGCATCATTATGTCACTTAGCCTCGCACCAACCCTGGTTGAGCCTGTTCCCGTGGTGTAAGTGATGGTGCATGTGGCTACTCTATTTTGATGAGACTGTGGTGGTCTGTTCGGAAGCACACTGACTGGTGAGTGCCTGTGGTGACCAGGGGGTTTTCAGACAGCAATAGCTGAGTAATGAATATAAATGGCTTATGTGGAGCAAAAAGCAGCAGCAGCTCCTCAGGGCAGTCACTTGAACACAATAAGGCAGCACAGCGGGTTACTGTATCTGCTGCATACATGTGTTTGTAACTCAGTGTTATATATAAACCAATTCTCACCACTGTCCAAGACACAACATTTGCAGCTCTGGATATTTCTACATTTTTATATTTCCAGATGCATCGGTTCAATCGAACTAAAGCAAGAATACAACTCCCTGCGTGCACTGTTGTGTTAACTGAATACACACCATCGAAAACGCGGTCTCTACTGGCATTGAATCATCTGGTAAACCTGGCGTCGTTTGTGATTTTCATGATTGAATCCCAATAGGAATGTCTCAGCGTTTCATCTTTCTGAGGCTGATGAACTGACTACAGCTGAGCTGAATAGTAACAACATGTATTAATTAACAGTGATAGTCACAGGTTAATAGGGAGAAGAAAGGTAGTTTACATAAAGCACAGGACGGTTAATCAGTCTGAAAACTAGAACTTAGTTCACCAATTCCAAAGTCAGCTGCTTTACCTGTTACGTTACTCCACTGCAAACAAAAAAAACATAAGTAAAAACCATTATCATTTACAATGCCAATAGCTCTAACTTTTACAAATGCGAGACTGATTGCATTGCAGATGTTTGTTCTAAATTAGTGTGAGATTTTTCTTGTACTGTTTTTTCACTTTATTACTGTTTGAGTGCTGCATCAATGCTAGCCTCTAAGTTAAGCCTGACTACTTTTGTACCAAGCTACCAAAGAGTTATGCACATGTTAATGTTTTGACTTTTGTGGTTCCCCCCCGGCAAGGATTGTGGCTGTTGCTTGACAAGGGCTCTCCCCCTCAACCAACAACCCATATCTCACACTCTAGTTATATGAGGAGCCTGAGGAGATGGGCGAAGTGTGAGTGGGAGGAAGCCTGTTTCAAATTTTGCTAGGTGATGTGGTGTCTGCTAGAAGGAGGTGGAGATAGCTCAATTGGTAAGTAATGGAAAAAAGAAGGATAGTCGGAATAATAAAAAGCATTGGCATAGCCAATAGGTCTCGCCTTTGGGACCTTTTAAGTGTTTAGCCATGCAGTACATTATCCTGGTTGCTGTGCCGCCAGGGATTAAAGAGCTATATAATTACTACACACTCGGTCATGCAGTCTGTTGTGAGATGGTTACTCTCTCTAGTTCGCTTCAGACTGTGTAAGCAATAGAAAGGTTTCGATCTAAATTGATAGGAAGTGGAGCAATATGAGAGCCTTCGGTGACTTCACTTTCCATAAACCCTGCGATTGGTTAAAAGATAATAGTCCGCCCCAAAATAGTCGACACACCAATCATCAAAGAAACCCACTCCGGCTACTACACCGGAAGATATCTTCTTAATGCCCTGGAAGTGGGTGGGTAGTTGTATTATGTATTGTGTTGGGCTGCGTAAGCACATGTGGTGGAGATGTGGGGATAGACTGTCCAGAAGAGAATGCATCTCCTGTTAATGAGAGGGAGCTCCATTAGCTGTATAAAGATGAGATCAGTACAACAAGGGCCTAGCAGTGCCCTCTGACTCGCACTTGTGTTGGGAATGGGCTTCTTGTTGTTGGCTGTTAGAGGAGGGGGCATCAGCAACATGTGTGTGGGACACAAGGTCCTAGTGGCAGCATCAGAGGAGTGGCAGGCTTTCATGTGGAACAGTTTAGGACCCTTACTGCAGCATATGAGTTTGCCAGCAGTGACAGAAGATTTAGGACATAAGAACCGCAAGTAATAAGCAGCAGCCAGGCAATTGTCAGGAGGTGGAATGTGCGTGGCCTTATGAAGAGCGACTGGACTTACTTGGGCAACGAACACAGAAGCCTTTAAGCACAGAAGATGCATTATGGTGAAGGGGCACAGTTAGTGTGTTAGATTAGAGAGGCAGCTTGTGTCTTTTTTTTGTTAAAGTATTTATTTATTTTTTAGACAGCGAAGAGCACCTGAAACAATATTATACACTCTGCAATCAGCATAGAGCTGTTGATAGCTCAGTCTGCCTGAGTATTGCCACTTCCCACACCGCCCACACTGTGTAGGGACCAGTGGTCGAAGTGGGCGGGATCGGCAGGGCACGGCGTGCCCCTACTTCTTTAATTTCATAGAGTCCGTTCCCCTACTTTCTTATTTTAAACATGCCTCCCAGACGGCATTAATCGCCAAGGCCGATAGTTAAGCCTCGGCTTTTGGGGACGGGCGGAACGGGCACAGAAGGAAAAGGACTCTGTCTTTTCCTTCGTGCCCACAGAAGACAAGGACGGTGTCCAGTTCTCCTGCCTGGCAGCTGCCCCCCCCCCCTCTCTTTGTTCCCCCTCTTCCCTCTCTTTCTGTCTCGCTCCTCCTCATTTAGTGAAAACAGAGACTTCAAGAAACAGGTATTACCTTCTCTTTCCTCCTTTCGTTTATTTGCTCCCCTGTGAAATGGATCCAAAAAAGAAAAACACTTTTGCTGGAAACGTCTTTTTCCGAAATTTTTCAATTTCTAAGTGCAGCCTCGGGGTGGAGAGAAATAAAACATTCAAAATATGAAAAATAACTAACTAAAGCAAGACAGAGTGGTTGCAAGGTGGCCAGATTGATTTATTCAAGCCTAAACACATTAGCGCCACTTTACAGTGTTTGCCAGTGAAGCGCTACTTTTGTTTTCTCGTCTCTCTTTGAACAACATTGCTTTCCCTGGGCTGGAAAGTGCACTGGAGGTACTGAAATACCTGCTTGATGGGTGAATTGGAAAACAAGGGGCCAGATGTGCGACCATTTGAAATTGAGACTCGCAAATCGCGCTCGATTGCGACTCGCAATTTGCGAGTCGCAATTTCAAATGTACAACAGTGTCTGAGACACTGATTGTGATTCCCAATGGGGTCGCAAAATGCGAGCCTCATAAATATTATTGAGGCACTCGCAATTTGCGTACCCATGGGGAATGACAGGCCCTCACAGGGAGGGTGGCCTGCTGGGCTCAGCTGACCTCCATGTCTGGGATTGCTTTTCAATAAAACAGGTTTTTTTTTAAATGCAGCCCGTTTTCCTTAAAGAAAAACGGGATGCATTAAAAGAAAAAAATGAAACGTTTTTGTTTCATTTTTTTTAAGGGCAGGTAGTGGTCCCTGGGACCTCTGCCTGCCCCTAAAAAATATTTTCCCCTTCATTTGCAAGGGATCCCCTGGGGACCCCTTCCCTTTTGCGATTGCATTACCACCCTCTTGAATAGGGCGGTAAATTGCCAGTGTTATGCAACCGCAATTGCGGTCGCAAAACATTCGTACATGGCTTGTGAGTCGCTATTAGGAAGGGAACGCCCCTTCCTAATGGCAAGTCGCAAAACACTATTTTGTGAGTCGCAAAATAGTGTTAGTACATGGCCCAGAGGAAAATTGCAGGCGCAAACGGGTTTGCGCATGGAATTTTCCATCGTACATCTGGCCCAAAATGTGTACAGTGGCTGTGTGTTCACGAATGTGGTCTTTTTAAACCATACTGCTTACGTTTTGTAAGGATTTAAGCAATGGGCATTGAAACGGGTCCCTTCTGGGCCCTGCGGTCATGGCCTTAACTTTTCAGGCAAAAGCACTCACTAATTTCTGACTGAGTGTAAAAAGAATAAGGTAACCATGTTTTTCCTGCTTACATTTCACATGCTTTACTTACTCTTGCATTCCATATGAGTGTTTGCTTTTTATAGGATGTTGTTAATTTTTTTTAGGTAGCATATTGCTCTTGTCTAGTGCGTAATTTGAATTGAGTCACATCCAGGTGTTTATAGCGGGTCAGTGCAGTGCAAGTTTCTCTCAGTGGGGCAGTATGGTGTACAGTGGGGGAGAGGATGTGCCACTATTGTCAGAGCTGCTGAATTTGGAACTGGGGAACCAGGTTCAGCCTTCATGACCAGTCCACCAGACCACTCCCCCTGAGGGAGCACATTCCCATGCTAGACCTTAGAAGGCCCCGCAAGATCTTAAAAGCCCTGGTGTCTTAGCACCAGCAGGTGGCCATAGCAGTGGCAAGTGTGGGTTAACCTTGAAGGCCTGTCCGCCACAATTCATTCTGAAGTTCACCTCCAGTCTTGCAGGCAGGCCTATGAAGCAGCACACCATAGAGTGACAGTGACTCTGTCACTGAGGTCACAGTACACTTGAGCAGGGTGGCTCTAGGGCAGTGCGACCGCACCAGGCGCTGACCAGCCGCGGTCCATGCAGGTAACAGCGGTGAGGCAGAGAGCCGGGTAAGGGGGATTTCGAGGACGATGCAGAGGGAAAATTAAATAAATAGTTAATTTTCCCTCTGCATCGTCCCTCGAAATCCCCCCTTACCCGGCCCCACCGCTCCAACGCTGTTACCTGCACGGACCGCGGATGGCACTGACTTCAGGTGGGGGCGTCATGTTTGCAAGTATAATATGGTTTTAAAAGCACTTGCTGCCTCCTTCCTGGCCTCCAGCAATTTTTGGCAACAATAAAAATGTCATGATAACTCCAGTGATTAATGTTCTTAGTAGAGAGAGATGGTGTTTTGTCTAGTGGACGTTTTGACTCATGGAAAGGAAGCGCAGAGGGTTAATGTGCCTGCTGCTAAGAACATGTACCATGCAGATCACAAAGTGCACATAATGTAAATAGGTCAGTGGGTTACTGCTTTTGTCAGAGAGACCCTATTGTTACTTGCAGTTAATAAGTTAAAATCATAACATAGAACAGTGAGCTATTAACTGTCATGTAAGAGCTGCATGCAAACTGCAAGGTATAAATTAGAGTGTTATGGTTTTTTCCCTAGTCTTTGATTATCCTAATGTAGCAAAAAAGGGTTCATTTGGGTAGAAATCAATTCTGTTTATTAAAAAGAACCCGCAACCATGGTATTAAGTTTTAAATTCTGAGTTTGTGTTTCTCCAGACCAATCACTATTAAACTATGCTGCCTACTAGTATGGTGGTCATGTGACTCCTTCACCTTGTAGTCCTTTGTCTTATGTAACATTTCCTATACAGTGATTTACACACGTATGATTGATTGTCTCTGTGTAATATGTGTGATGTAAAGTGCTCTGACACCCTACACTGGTATTAGTGGTGCTGTAAAGTTTCTGATACTTTATTATTTTGACATTTGTACACATGCTAACAGTCTATGCAAAGATTTTTCCTTATGAGTACCAGTGGAACATACAACTGCAGCAGTGAGAAAGGTGACCAATCAACCTTTGCAAAGGGCCCTCCACTTCACAGCAGCACAAGTCACATTTGTTAGTAACTTTTGATCCGTTTGAGCTCTAAACAATTTATCAGTTAAAATCGTCAGATTATGCAGCAGATGATGTATTATGTGGCAATTATGACGGAGCCATAATTATGTGGAAAACATTTGCAAACTAGGATATTTTGCCATTCATGTTTGAACTGCTCTTGTGGAAAAAAGGAGGAGAAGTGCAAATGACAGAAACTCCATGGCTGGGAGACAAATGGCTTGCGATTCCGCTTTTAAGGATATTTGGGACATTCTGTGATTGAAAACGTATCCCACTTTGTGAATGTATTTTAATGTCAATAACTCATATTAAACCTTAAATAAACATGTGTATCCATTGGGGAAATTAAATAACATAATAAGCTGTAACCGGTTAGTGAAATGGGAAACAAATACTAAAAATTGGGATATTTTGCTCTTTCTGCCACACCTCTGACTCCGCCCACTGACCCAATCCACAGGTTTTTCCCGCCCTCTGATTCTCCGCCCACAGTTCCCCAACTTTTTTTCCCCCACTTCGACCACTGGTAGGGACAGCACTAAATCCAGCAAGGTGGGTCTCAGGCCTGGGCTCTGTATCGCTGTTTAGCTTTGCCCCAACCACCTTTAATTTAAATAATACAAAAAACAAGCATTGCCGCAAGCACAATCTGTAAGAGTTCCAATGAGGACTGTTGGCAAATAGTTTTTAAAAGTGAGCATGTGAGATTTAAAAATAATGGAGATCAGGGGCCAGGGAATGGGAGGTGGGTTTAAAAACAACTTATAGTGGGAGGAGGGCACGGATGAAGAAAACGGTCTGAAAAAGAGTATTTTAATATAACGGAGATGGGGCGGGGTGGGATTAAAAACAAGTGAGATTGGAAGGATGGCGGGGATGAAGAAAAGGGCACAAAAACTAAAACTAGTAAAATATTGGCAGCTGAGATGGCCACTGTAGCCAATGATCTCACTGTGACACAAGAAAAATAAACCGAAAAGAAAGTGAAATATCTGCTTCCCCATACTGTTGCGGACGTATTCAGTGCTCTCTGTAGAAAGAAGTAGCAGAGGTCATCCGGAGCTGTGGGCACACAAGGGGCAGTCTGCGGCGGCACAGAGCCCTGTGTTGTCTTACGTTTGCTCCTCCCAGCCGATGCCAAGGGCGTGAGAAGGTAAACCTCTTGAGCTATATTTAGGTAATTGTCGGTTCCTGTCGATTCTTTGCCCAACGTGAATGACAATAAAAAAACAAGCTGTGTGGGTGCGTGCCTTTCTTTTATGAACATGGCACCCAAAGTAAACAACGATGAAGCATGCCAAATTAAGTGGATGTGTGCCTTTCTTTTAGGTTCTTTGAATTTATCCATTTGCTTCTTTGAGTTGCGTCCTTTTTCCCTCCTCTTGCTCTCTGCACACCTTTTCAATAAAAACAGTCACAACAAGCATTGGCATAGCCAATAGGTCTCGCCTTTGGAACCTTATAAGTATTTAGTTATGCAGTACAATATCCTTGGTGCAACAACATCAACTGTTGCATGGCTAAACACTTATAAGGTCCCAAAGGCGAGACCATTAGCTATGCCAATGCTTGTTATGTTAAGAGCTATGCGGGAAATATAAGCAGAGTTTGTAAATTGTAGTATGATTTTGTAGACTGCAACAAACCTAAATACGTAACATGCTTATTCAGTTAACATGTCCTAGGTGCATGATATGTATGAACAAGTAACATTTCTATTCTAGTCACATATTTTGACAAACGAGAGCAAGTGTTACTTAATTTCAAAAGTTATGGTTACTTAACTTCAAAAAGTTATCGTAGATAAGAAAGCATGTTTTTGTAGAGCAATGAACATGTCGCAGTAATAGTCCGCGCTAGTAAATAGGAGGACATTTTCATTTATAAACAGAATTTTTAAAATATTTTTAAGTGAATGTCACAATTTTCATATAAATAAAAACGCGTTCTTATAGACAGATGAACGCGTTTGTGGTATTAGTGAATTCAAATCAACAAGAGGGCACAGTAGTGAAAAACATTGTCATTTAAACAAGAGACATGTTCATTGGAATGGGCTCGTATTTTCGTGCAAGAAAGCCACATGTATCTACAGAAAAGCATGTTCCTGAGCGCGAGACAACATTTTCATGTAAATAGGAGGGCATGCTGTAAATTGTAGATAATGTTTCAATAATGAAGGCGCTTGTCAGTTTTAAAAAGAACACGCGCGTGTTGAAAAGACATCCAAAGAGTGAATCAGACCATGTCACGATAACAAAAAACATTGAAACCTTGTCAACACAGAAAAAGGATCGCATTTTATGGTAAACAGTTGAGTCTGTTAAAGTTAATCTGACAATATGTTGATTTACATAAGAACGCCTGCTTGTGAAAATGTGAGAACGTGTTGTCATAAATAAAGAGCGTGTTCTGCAACGCAACGAGGTGTAACGAAGATAACACTTCAATACAAGTTAAAGTGAGTTTATATAAGTACCATATTCTTGTAGTAAGTGAAGCTGTCTATGTAAATATGTGAGCCTTTACATTTAACTGAGGATATTGGTACGGTCGCGTGCATTCTTATACGTAAGAGAGCTGCCGGTGTAAGCGAAAAACTACACACAAAAAATGCAATTACAAGTAGGTAGGTGACAGCATTCACGGTTATAACATGACACGTCTGTAGATTAGAGAAATGTTCGTGTAAACAGATCAGCGTGTTCGTGTAAACAGGAGAGCGCGTTGAGGTAAATATAACACACAAAGCGGACATCAATTGCGCATCTCCACGTGCTGCGCGCGCCTACCTGCGTGTGGATGATTTTGTGCCGACATAAGGTGCTGGCTTGTCGAAATCCTTTGCCGCACAGCGCGCCTCGCGCTGAAAGTTAAAAAAAACCACAGACGTTCTAAAAGCACGCGAGTGGTGTGCGTGCGCGCACCACAGTGAGACATCTGTTTTGAATTATCGCGCACGCGTCTGGGCACGATAATTCAAAACAGATGGCGCCCGTGCGGGTAACCGCAAGCAATAGGCCGTGGGCGGAGCAAAGGCGGGACATGCACCCGCCTTTGCCCAATTGCGTGCTGTCTTTCTTAGAAAGACGCACGCAAAGCCCAATAGCCTGTGAGAAAAACAAAAACACACGCACGAGCGTGTGGTGAGCTTTCTGAAGCCCCTTACTAAAAGTCTCGCAGGGTAGCGCATGCGCGCTGCGCTAGGCGAGACCTAAAAAGGAGTCCAGTTTTGAAGGTAATTAGGAAGCAACGATGTGTAGCTCATGTTCATTCAACTACTCATGCATTTAGTGGCGCGGCTGGCATGCGTTTGGTGTACAGTGGATCGATGGTTCAGTAAGGGAAGTGGGTTGTAGCGGTGGTCATTGCAAGGTGACTTTTTTGCATCTGTTTCACACTCTGATGTTGCCACATAAATTACACATGGCACAAATGCAGCCAGGCGGTTAAGACTGATATACAACTCTGAGATTACTGTTCCGCAGTTTGGGGTTTAACCTGTAGTTCATGTTTTTTGTTGCAGTTTTATGTAGCGCGAACTCGACCCGAACATATTGGAGTCTCTTCAAGAGCACCAGTTACATTACACAAAGACACATTCATTTTTGGTAGGAACCGGGAGATAAAGTGATTTGCCAAGAATCACAGGATATTGAGCCGACGCCGGGACTCGAACCTGGTTCCCCTGTTCCAAAGTGGGCAGCACTGGCCGTTAGGCCACACCCTGTCCCCTGAAAGGGTAACCCACAGTGTAACTGCATCCCCCCTCTTTGAACTGATCTTCTGTTTGTGTGTGTGAATTGGTCATTGGTTGTACCCAGCTTGATGACTTCTGAGTAAGTCTGAAGAACTGGCGATGGGGCGGGGTTTGGATGGGCAGAGAGGAACAAGAAATTTTTATTCAATGTTAAATTTTAGTCTTGCAGCACCCAAACTCATCACCTCAAGACAATTTACACTCTGTGATGGAAACATATGGGAGGCAACCTGTACGACCGACACTGCTTTGATGCCACAGGTCTGTGTCATAAACAAAACGTAACACAACTTTAAGCAGAATTATTTGAGAAAAACGAACAGAAATCAAGAGTGCGCAATATTGGATGCAAACACAGTTGTTGTTTTTGAACCACTGTGTGCCTTTCACACTAATGGAGCCAAATGGGTCAAGCAGAGTTTGAAGGCATAACTTTAATAACTGCCTTGGGTGCCAGGCTGAGTAGCCCTCTGACAGTGGTCTGGCAGGCATCACCACTGTCCTGCTTAGAAGCCAAACGTCGAAGAAACGACTGGCCTTCCCTTCCCATGATTGAATTGGCTGAAGCCTGGGGCTTAGATGAAGAACTTAAGGAGTGTTTTTTTTAATTTTTTGTTTCCGGGCCGGGACCTGGATTGAGCACAGCCCTTTGTTTTTGCTCAGCCAGGCGACAAAGGCTTGCACAGGGGCCTGCGGATTTTGCATACGTATTGAGCCTACTGTGGTTTAAACAGTTCGTTGATCTGCGCATTTTAGTGTCCCTCAAATGAGACATTTGTTTGCTGTAGCTGTCACTTCAAGGCCATGTTTTCCTGTCGGCGAGTGGTGGGACTGAGAAGAGTTGGACTCTGAAAGATGAGGCAGGGAAATAACCTTGTTGCTTTCACTAAATTGATGACCTTTTAGTTACAAGGCACTTAAAGTAAACCAAAACAAAACACAAAGGGGGATATACACAAGAACGTGCGCTAAACATCTCCCAAAAATGTTAACGCAACTTTACACATCGCAGTCCATCGCGGGAAAATAACCCCGTGTTAACGTGGAATTCACAACACGGCGGTACCATGCGATAGCCTTCCGAAACCGCGGCCAAAGTCCGCGATACAACCACCGCGACGGCGATAAAAACACAAACCCCAACGCGTAAAAAGACGCGATGTGCCCAAACGCGATAAGAAAACAGTGATAACCAGCGAGAGGCCAGCAATACCCACGCGTAATGCGAGAAAAAGCACAAGAACAGCATACGGAAAATGCCACTAAGAAGGAAATCAACTGCGAAGTACCACGGATGCACCCGACCGACTGCAGTGGACAACATGAACCCCACAATCCCCACGGAGGAACACCCAGGAATCCAGGGCCCATGGAAGGGCAATGAGAAGAGGAAGAGGAAGACGGGGTACAGTCCCCAGGAAAACTCGACTATCGCCACGGATGAGACAGAACACCACCACCAACTGTACGTCACCTCTAACTTGTCATTGGCAACAAAGAGGCAAAGATGGCACACCCTCTCGGACCATGTGAATGCCGTCGTAGCGCCGAGGAGGACAATGGAAGAGGACAAGAGGCGCAGGACTGATGTGAATGGCAAAACCAAGCAGAAACTCGCTGCCAACACGAAAGCAGCAACACACCTCGGAGGAGGGGAGCCAGCAGAACACCAGGAGCTGAATGACATGGAGAAGATGATGGCCACAGTCATCAGTCGGGAGACGGTGACAGGAGTTGGGGATCTGGACACTGCCCAACATGACCCGACACCACATCAACAGGGGGCGTACCGACCAGGGAGTGAGGAGACGGGGGGAGATGGGCACAATGGCACACATGCCCAATCCAGCAGAGCACACTGCACACCCACAATGACTCAGGACCATGTCCCTGATCCCACGGGAACACCTCAGCACACACACAAACACCAAGTAGTCCCACGTACAACATGTGCCCAAAGGGTCACCCACCCAACACATCAACAATCACACAACCAACACATCCACACGTGCGAAACACAGCAAACATGCACATATGTCAGCCACACTGACAATGCAAGAGACACCACATGATGAGTAGCTTGGCTGCAGGCCAATCATCATGACAATGTGCATGACACTGAGGTGGCTGGGTGCGGACCACAACCGAAAAGGAGCAGGTCACACTCGGACACAACCACCTGCACAAACAACCCCTGACGTCAACGACACATCTGCGGACAGACCATGCCCAAGAGCCACAACTCGACAAAGAGCACAAGTTACCCAAGTCTGCAACATCTTATCACTGTGGAAGCACAGAACTGAAAGGCACACCCCATGAAAGGGATAAGTGGCAGCCAAATCAGAGCCGCAGGAGCGACTCACCTACCGTGCAGCATACGCACATAAGAATAAGTGCACCTCGACATTGACAACATCCTGGGACTAACAGCAACACCTCCACAACAGGACACAGGACACAACTGGTGCCGCATATGTGCACAACATGGCCAATCACATCTGGCACAGCAGGAAACTGTGACATGACAATGTACAAGTACAACCTGAAACCTGCAAATAACATTTATTCAGACATGCTGTGCTTGTGGACATTTTGTACTGTCCCATGATTGCCAGGGACGGCCACAATGTGACGTGCTCATGAGAAGAAATTGTTAATGATGGTGTTCCTACGGGCCATTCCTGCCGCAGCTGCAGTGGGATGTGGTCCACCTGCCCCATCGTCCTCATCATCGTCCAGTACTTCTGGAACTTGGATCCATGGGGCATTGGTGCATACACAGATGTTGTGCAACACACAACATGCAACGATCATCTTGCACACGATGGCTGGGCTGTACAGGAGCCTTCCACCTGTGACATCACCTGAATCGTGACTTCAACACGCCAAATGTGCGTTCAACGATGCCCCTGGTGCATATGTGGGCCGCATTGTACTGCCTCTGGGCGGGTGTGTTCGGGTCTCGGAGGGGTGTCATCATCCAAGGGCAGAGTGCATATCCTTGATCACCTGTGACAGTGCAGAGAGAAAAGAGTCAATACTTGGTTCGGCATAATGTGATGGTAGGCCCACTAGTCCAGTGACGCATGTGCTGGCTGTGTGTGGGGTGAGTGTAAGCCAGCCCTCAGGGAGTAGCTGGTGCAGGCAACAACTCCAACAGTCATCAGGCACTCAGAAATGCAATGTCTGAACAACAAGGGAGCATGACTTGAGTCGCACAGAGTTAGTGGCCCCGGATGCACAGCGGCCGACACGGGCCTACCGCCACGGGACGCTGACTTGCGGGAGACGGGGTAGGGTCATGAGGGCAGAGCAGGGTCTCGTATGTATCAGAGGTGGTTTCCGCGGAGTGTCTCTGGGGAGAATGGGAGGTGTACCCCCAGGGCATGATGCAGAGGGCACATGCCAGCTGTGTTCGGCGACATGGCGGATATGAATGCCACAGACTCATGCCAAACACCAAGTTCGTACCTGCCTGTTGCTGATGGCAACCCCCAGGCCACAGGCTCAGACACCAACGATGTTCGGCCGGAGGCTGACGGTCACTCACGGCGCACAGGGTTAGTGGCACCAGGTCAGTCCTTGCTACTGGTTGACCTCCTCCGTAACGGTGATCCGTGTTTCCACCGGACTGAGACGCATCTTCCTCTCACTCCTCACCCTGCGTACACTGGCATGGACTCTAACATTGATTCATGATGACTCAGTTCAAGATGTGGGACATACTGGACTGCAGTGTAGCCCGGCTGCAGCGGTGGAGTATGTCAACGAATGAGGACTCCTGGGGCCTGTGTCACGGAGGACAGTGATAGCCTGAGGATGCTGCCAAGGTCGCGGGCATGGGTCTTGGAGCGAGCACGGGCACGTGGTGGGCCCTCTTTGACACACGACGGTGTCGGCAGGTGGCAGTGCGGCCTTGGAGCGGTGGGGCGGGCAGGCCTGGTCTGGGTATAAGCGTCCTGGGGTGCAGCAGGCGCAAAGGCTCGCAGGCCCCGCTGCTCATGGCGTCGGCCTCATGGCGGATTGAGAGGCACCGCCCTGGCAGTGACGTTGGCCTTTCCGGGAGTGCACGACGCTATGCGCACAGGGTTTTTGTCCACACCCCTGCGCAGGCCTGGCATAATCCGGGCCAACCCACTACGCTCACGCACACAGGGGGGGACGCAGCGAGTGACATTTCCGCGAGCTGACCCACGGCCTGGGGTGACATGGTTGCGTCCACTGTTCACTTCTCTCCAGACACCAACAGTTGATGTCTGCATGGACATATCTGTGGTTTGCATACCCAGGTCTGTCCAGCACATTCACGCCTCACTTGTCGTTGTGTACATTCCCATTCATGGGTCACTTGCATCCTTCGCACATGCCTGCTTTCCGCATCTCCACACGTTCAGCTGTTGTGTGGCTGTGGTGCCATGATATAGCTGGATTGTGTACATGGGAAGCCCAGGATCCCAATGAAGTTGTGTTGTCGTGTCTGGTAGGTGGGCATGTTGATTGACATGTTGTATGTGGTTTGGTCACGTGTGCATTCCCACATTTGTGCGTTGTGTGATGGTGGCTTTGAGGTGTGTGGTGTGTAGATTTGGTACTTACCAACGAGCAGTCCAGTTCCATAGGTGCCATCCTGGAAGCGCTGGTTGATGATGGACTGTCGGAAGATGTAGGAATCGTGCACACTGCCTGGGTAGTTTGCGACGACATTGGTGAACATTCCCCGGTGGTCCACTATTGCCTGCACATTGATGGAATGCGTGTGCTTTCTGTTGCGGTAGTGGTGTGCAGTATCCGCAGGGGGCACAAGTGGGACATGTGTGCAGTCAATGGCCCCCAACACGTGTGGGAAGCTAGCAATCGCGTAGAAGCCTTGCTTGGTCTCCAGCTGTTCCTGCGCAGTGAGGGGGAAGTGAAGGTACTGGGGTATGAAGCTGATGATGGCATCCAGGACAGGTGTGATGAACTTTGATAGGGCTGGCTGTGAGACTCCTCCGACTCTGGCAGTTGTTGGTTGGAAGGTACCAGAGGCCAACAGGTGCAGCACAGCCAGCAGCTTTGTCTGCGGAGGGATGTTGGTGGTCCGCTGTGTTGGGACCGTCAACCTGTGGGCGATGTGGGTCATGATGCGGAGGATGGTTGTCCTTTTGAGCCTGTAGTGGGCAATGACTTCCTCGGGCGTTAGGTCTGTGAGACTGGTGCATTTTCGGTAGGTCCGCTGTCTTACTCTGCGCTGCCTCTGTGGTGGTCCGGGGGTGCGGGTCCGGGTCCTGGGGGTGGTGGCGGTCCTGGGGGTGGTGGCGGTGGGTGTTGTGGCCCTGTTGGGGCTCTGAGCTGCATGATGAGTAGCTCCATGGCGTCGGTTGTTCTTCGGGTGTGGCTGTGTGCGGGGCTCCGTTGCCTGCTGCAGGTAGTTGTCCTGCTTTACACCAGCAAGAGGCAGGTGTTAAATACCTGCTGCTACCGCGGCTTATCACGTGGTTTTGACTCGCATCGCAGATCTGGCAGTTCGTTGTGAAAGTGGTGTAGTGGTGTTTTCGTGTTTTTTTGCACGGGAACGCCTACTCTGCATCTCATTAGGGTTAGTTGGTGGTGTCACCCATGGAGATATATTTGGGGGAAGTTATCGCGGGAATACTGGCGATGTCTGCCGTTTGCACACGCTTGTGAATGGGGAGTTAAATCTATCTCCACTTTTGTTGCGTTGAGGTGGCGATAAATCGGCGATGGGTCCTTGTGAATATGCCCCAAACACTTATCAACACAGCTTCCAAAACCCACAGTAAGCAAGAGAGTGTGGCGGCCGTGAAGAAAGATCAAACACGGCAAATGAAGTGGACATGAACCTTTCATGAAGCCGGCGCACAAGCGCAGGCTGCTAATTAAAAAAACAGCAGCTCAAGACAAATGGTGGGGGCGGGCACAGGAATGCAGAAGCCTCCCTGCGCGCCGCTGCTCGCTCCCGAGAGCAGAACGCCGTGGGAGTGACACATTGGAAAGGAGGTGGGACATGCACCCGCCTTTGGCCATTTGCGTGCTTTCGTTATTGAAAGCCACACGCAAAGGCCAATCCAATGTGTCAAAGGTGTGTGGGCAGAGTGAGACCCACAAGGAAAAGTTTGGAGTGCTCACAAGAAGCCTCCCATAGAGGCTAGGCTCGACCTAAAAATTACTAGTAGTAATCAACACATACATCAATCAGTGTGTTTCGTGTGTAGGATTTTCCTGGAGGACGTCAAATCAGTTCTTTACCAAGTTATTTCTTTATTTGCATTTTTGGAAATTTTTGTCATGTTTACCAAGGAGTCTTGCCAAAAACATTGTTTGAGTCATGGATAATTCACTCTCTGCGAGGGATGTTGGGCAGTGGGTGCTTAGGGGGGAGTACTACCTACTCCCTACATTTCCAACTTACTCCCTTTTATTCATCCATGTTGACGACTGAGCACAGCATTGTTCGTACATGGTAAAAACGGACTTACTTACGGTAAACATCCTTTACAACGACTGCATTACAACGCAGTCCATTACCCCGCATTTTTTACTCCGCAAAATCTTTTACAACGCAGGGCTTTACACCGCAAACCATGACAACGCATTCCCCATTACAACATCCCGGTGGAGTTAGAATAGTAAATTGCGTTGTAATGGATAATGCGTTGTAATGGAATGCATTGTAAAGCCCTGTGCTGTAAAAGATTTCGCGGAGTAAAAAATGCGGGGTAATGGCACGCGTTGTAAATGCGTGCGGAGTAAAGTGACATATTCTTCATACACAGCCTGAAGTTTGAAAGTATGAAGGGAAAGTTATATGAGGCCTTTCGTATATGCAAATAGCCTGATTCACAGTATCCAGCTGTTTGCAAGTGCAAATAGGCTTTTTATTATGCATGGAACTCAAAATATAATTTGGTAATATGTTATCGAATCGTAATTTGGGTTTGTGCCAAATACAGACTTGGGGGTATATTCACAAGAACGTGCGATAACTACCGCAAGAGAAGCGTAACGCAACTTTCAATATCGCAGCCTATCGCGGGAAAATAACCCTGTGTCAACGTGGAATTCACAACAAGGCGGTAGCATGCGATAGTCACCAGATAACGTGTCAAATGTCAGCGTGAAAATCAATGCCACGCCGAAAAAATGCAAAACGCGAACGCGAGAAATCATGCGATGAGGCCAATCGCGGTACAAAAAGTAGCGAAAAGCAGCCACAGGCCTGCAAATCCCACGCGTCTGGCGGGAAATTGCACCATAAAAACCACAGAAACAGCACACCAGAAACAAACCAAAGCACGTAGCAGCATGGATGCACCCTGACCCAGCTCAGAGGTCAACGCGAACCCCACAACCCCCACAGACCACCAGCAAGGAACAATGGGGTCGGGGAAGGCCAAGGAGAAAAGGGAGAGGAAGACAGGGTGCAGACCGCAGGAAAACAAGACCAGCGCCACAGAGTCACAGAACACTACCAGCAACTGACCCACAAGCAGACCACCTGGAATGCAGTCGGAGTGCCGAGGAGGCCAATCCAGGAGGCCAAGAGGTGCCGCCAGGACGTGACAACCTAAACCAGGCACAAACCCGCTGCCAACAGGAAGGCAGCAACGGCGACAGGAGGTTGCAGTCCAGCGCCACAGGAGGAGCTGGAGGAAACCCAGGCCACAGTCATCAGTGTGGAGACGGTGCAAGGAGGTGGGAGTACGAACACAGCTCGACAGGACCCGACACAACAACAGGGTGAGGATCCAACAGGGACTGGGGGACGGGGGTGATGGGCACAATGCACACATGCACAACGAGGTGTAGCACACTGCACACCCACAATTACCCAGGGACATGTCCCCCATCCCCGTGGCACACTGCAGCACACACACAGCAATCACAGCACATACCATGACAATGTGGCACAAAGTGCAACACCCACACTGCAGAACAGGGGACACAACTGGGTCCGCCCAGGCGCAGAAACAGAACAATCACATTGGACAGAGCAGGGAACTGTGAGATGCATATCTACGGCTACAACCCCACATCAGCCATGTAGGCCAAATGTCCACTGTCCCAACTCAAATAGCCACCACCTCCCAAACAGTCACAATGTACATTGTCACACAGTCTGCATGTCGACAAGAACAAGGTGCCAACACAATGCCAACATGCACCTCCCCTTCACAATGCAGAGGGACAAACAACACCTCCAGCAGGTCAGAACAGACAACCCATCAGTGATGCCGGAGACGAACACCACACCTTCAACACCGACGCCCTACAACAGCCCATGGACATCCCACACAACCCACCACCAGGACCAGGGCAGACAAGCTACTCAGAGGAGAACCCAGCCCCTGCAACAGACCACACAGCATGAAGCACCCGCAATCACGGCTGGCTCACAACACTTCACCGACCCACACATGGCACCCCAATGCCAGGTGTCAGAACGCCAAAAGGAGGTGGCCCAACAGGTGCGGGTGTTGCCGAACCCATGGAATGCGAACTAGAACACATACTTGGGTGTCCAATACCCTTCAGGGACCACCTACACCCCACAAAGGAGACCCACACTGCCATAGAGACTCATGCAGATGCACATACCCAGTACAGAACCACGCCCAGGGGCACGCACATATCAGTCACACACCCACGTTGACTCTGCGTACGACGGCACAGTCCACTCCCCTTAAGAATTGAGTGGGTGACGACAAAGCTACATGTCCAGGTTCTAGCCCGCTGCCTGCGGTGACATGTCTGCGTCCGCTGTACACAGCACAATGTAATGTCGTAGGGCCCAGGGCCCCCATGCATACAACAAGACCACAGGGACACATGCACATATCATGTTGAACTGGCTACGGGCACGTGCGCCCGGCCCCTTTATTGGCAGGGCCACATGTACAGTGACGCCTGTGCTGGATGTGTGTGGGGTGAGTATAAGCCAGCCCGCACGGAGTGCTTGGTGCTGGCAACAACCTGAACAGTGGACACCAGTGTAATGGAAACAGAAAACACCAGCATAACAGAGTCAACTGCAGAGCAACATGGAGGGATCCAGAGTAAGTACAGAGGTCACCCAATATTCAGTCAGGAGGTTCCGTGAGTTGCAGTGCACTGAGGTAGGGGCACTAGAGAAGAGCGCGCTCATGTGAAGAAATTGCTAGGATTGTGTCCCTTCGGGTTAGTCCTGATGCAGATGCAGTGGGGTGTGTTACACCTGCATCAACTTCCTCATCAACGTCCCAGGTCTCCCACACTGCCTGAGGTGACAGTTGCGTCCGCAGTCCACAGCGCAAAACCCAGTAATAGATCCGGGTGAGTAGCTTGACTACCACCACCAGTCTGCATTCCTGCCTTGGGGCTGTTGCCTCCTGCCCTCCCATTGTCTGTGCCTTCTCCCGTCCGCACACTTGACACATCTTCCTCATCATAGTCCCAGGTCTTCCCCACTGCATGAGGTGACATTGCTGCGCAACCTCACAACAGCACAAAACTCAATCAGTAACGGACAATGGCTTGCGGTGCACTGAGTCACTGGCACCTGGAGTGCTGAGCAGGGTATCAGGCCGATGATGGCATCCACGACAGGTCTGAGCAACTCCGTAGGTCTGTCAGAACCACTGTTTCGACTCTGGCAGATGGCGGTTGGAGGTGGTCCTTGCGGTGGTGGCGTGTGCCTCCTGTGGTGATGGGACGTCCGGGCCGGTCAAGACTCAATGCTATGTGTGGGCCCTGGTGGCCCGCAGTTGAGGCCAGAGGATGCGGACAGCGCAGGGCCACAGACACATGGCGTTGATGACCCCAAGACCATCGCTACAGAGGCCATTCAATGTCTCAGAAGAAGGGGTCCCAGGCCTGAGCAGCACAGAGTTAGTGGCCCCGGATGCACTGCGGCCGACACAGGCACCCAGCCACGGGACGGTGACTTGCGGTGCAGTCAGATGGGCCATGCGACCTGAGCGGGTCCCCATCAATGTCCGAGGTGTATGTTGTGGAGGGTTGCGGGGGACAGTGGAAGGTGTCCTCCAGGGCATGATGCGGAAGGTCTGATGTTATCTGGAAGCAGCAAATGGAGGAGTGGAAAGCGCAACCCTCGTTTTCACCAACAATTCGGTATCAGCTACATGAGGATGAAAACTAGCCCCTATTCCATAAACTCAAACGCCACCAATGTACGACCAGTGAGTGTCCATGAATGTCGGGGAACACACTTAGTGGCACAGGTGCTGAGAGGGGATGCAGTCTGCGATGATGCCAGTACACAGATGTGAACTCCAACATTGCCAAATCAAGACTCTGTGACCTACTGGACCGCAGTGTAGGCCGGAGGCAGCGGTCAGCAGTGGCCCACAGCCACGTGTCGTTGGCTTGCGAGGCACAGAGTTAGTGACACAGTGGCAGTTGTCGGTAGTGTTCAATCACCTCCGTAACGATGATCCTGTTCCCTCCGGACTGCAACGCATCATCCTCTTACGCCTCTCCGTGCGTGCGATGAAATGTATTCTGCCTTTTGAATTACCGATGTTCAGTTCCAAATTTGTGATCCCACTCGTGCGCAGCGTAGGCCGAGGGCAATAGTCCGCGTAGGCCCACAGACACGTGTGGTTGTGATGCCATGCACAGACTTGTTGCCACCACATCGAAGGGTGTATAGTGAATTGTTCTCTGCCTTAAATAATGTTCAATGCCATGGTGTAATCAAGTCTCAGTTCCAAATGGGTGACCTACATGACCGTGGTGTAGGCCTGAGGCAGCGGTCAGCACGGCCCATTCACTGAGTGTCGCCGGCATAGGTTGGATGGCCCCACCGGCCTGCGTAGTTCAGGTTCAGTGGCACCACGTGTTCGGTCACCTCCGTGTATGTGACCCGGCATTCGTCCGGACTGAGCCGCATCTTCCTCTTACACCTCTCCGTGCGACCACTGGTGTGGACTCTGCCATTCGTGCTTTGCGACTAGGTGCTGGATGTGTGACCTACTGGTCCGCAGGGTAGTCCTGGTCCCTCATCCACGTGTCGCCGGCTGGCGTTGAACAGGGTTAGTGGCACCACATGTCGCCGGCTGGCCTTGAACAGGGTTAGTGGCACCACGTGTCGCCGGCTGGCGTTGAACAGGGTTAGTGGCACCACGTGTCGCAAGATGCCCATATGGAACTATGCCTCACAGTTCGGGGGGGGCTGGTGCAGTGGCCGCTGGCCCGGATTTGGGGTCACTGCCATTCATGACTCAGGACACAGTTTCACACATGGGATCTACTGGTCCGACGAGTGGGCCGAAGGCGGCAGTAGAGTGTGTCAACGAGAAAGGAGTAAGGCGGGCCTGTGTCGTGGAGGCCGTGATGGTCTGAGGAGGCTGCCAAGGTCGCGGGCCTCGGGGTTGGAGCTTGCGCCGGCAAGTGGTGGGCCCTCCTTGACACACGCCGGTGTCGGCAGGTGATCAGTGTGGCCTGGCTGCACAGGGGCGGGCCTGACGGGTTCGTGGTCCAGCGTGCCGGGGTCCGGCAGGCGCACAGCATCGCAGGCAACTCCGCTCACGAGGACGGCGTCGGCCTCGTGGCGGGGTGTGAGGCACCGCCCTGGCAGAGACGTGGGTCTTTCCGGAAGAGGACCACGCCCAGGCCTACGTGCTTTTATTCACACCCCTACGCTGGCGTGGCATACGCTGGGCCATCCCACTCCGGTGACGCTTAGGGGGCGTAACAGGCAACATTTCCGCGAGGTCCCCCACTGGCTGGGGTGACATGGTGGCGTCCACTGTCCACTACACTCCATACACCAGCGGTGTATGTCGCCATGGATATGGGTGTGTTCTGCATACTGCGGTGTGTCCAGCACATCTCTGCCACTCTTGGCATTGTGTACTTTCCAAATCATGGTTCTACTGCATCCTTCACACATGCCTGGTTGCCACCTCTCCCCACATTCAGCTATTATGTGGCTGAGGTGCCATGCCGTTGCTGGCTCATGTTCAGGGCTTGCCCATGTGAACATTGTAAGTTGTTCTGTCGTGTCTGGTGGGTGGGCTTGTTGCTGTGCCTGTTGTATGTGATTTTGTGACGTGTGCATTGCTAGAGTTGTGAGTTGCATGGTTGTGGAGTTGAGGTGTGTGGGGTGTTCATTTGGATATTGCCAAGGGGCTGTGCATTTCCCTTGTTGCCATCCTGGGAACGCTGGTTGATGATGGACTGTCGGAGGATGAAGGTATCATGCACACTGGCTGTGTATTTGAAGGCGACATTGTTGGGGGTTCCACGGTGTTCTGTTGTTGCCTGCACATTGATGTGAGACGTGTGCTTCCTGTTGTGGTGATTGTGTGCTGTGTCACCAGGGGGCACAGGTGGTACATGTGTGCTGTGTATTGCCCCCAACACGTGCGTGCATCCTGCTTGGGTGTATGGTCCTTGCTTGGTCTCCAGCGGATCCTGCGCATTGTGTTGTACGTATGTGGACTGGGGTACCAGGGTGATGGTGATGTCCAGGACAGGTGTGGGGTACTTGGATGTGGCTGGCTGTGAGACTCCTCCGACTCTGGCGGGTGTTGGTTGGGGGGTACCAGGGGCCAACAGGTGCAGCCAAGCCAGCAGCTTTGTGTGGGGTGGGATGTTGATTGTCCGCTGTGTTGGTGCCGTAGGCCTGTTAGGCGATGATGGTCAGGATGCGTAGAATGTTTGTCACTTTCAGCCTGTAGTGGACGGTGACATTGTCAGATGTTGGGTCTGTGCAGCTGGTACGCTTCCTGGGGGTCCGCTGTCTTTGTCTGCGCTGCGTCTGTGGTGGTCCGGGGGGGGGGGGGTTCCGGGTGTGGGTTGGGGTCCTGGGGTGGTGGCGGTGGGTGTTGTGGCCCAATTGGGTGTCCGAGCCGCATGATGAGTGGCTCCATGGCATCTGTTGCCCTTCAGATGTGGCCCTGGGCTGTGCTCCCTTTTGTGGTGCTGGCTGCCGTCTGACTTTACACCAGGTCAGAGCAGATGTAAATTTCCTGGTGCTAACGCGCCTTATCGCCTGTTTTGTGTTCTTATCGCTGATGTGGCTGGTCATTGTGAATGTTGAGGTGTGATGTTGTCTCGACTTTTGGCACGGGAACGCCTACTCTGCATCTCATTAGCGATATTTGCGGGGGTCCTCTGTGGCGATGTTTTTTGCGGCTGCTATCGCGGGTAAACTGGTGCTGTGGGCTGTTAACACCGGCTTGTGAATGGGGAGGTAAATTTATCACGACTTTGGCTGCGATAAAGTGCCGTTAATTCGGCGATAGCTCCTTGTGAATATGCCCCTTGGTATTTAAACGGGCGTGTTTAGGGTACTCCTTCCACATAATAAATCGGATGGTATGTAATAATGTTTTGTGACTGAAATCCAGTCTCAAAACAGTATACTCTACCAACTACTTAAACGTAAAGAATTTGCAAACGGAAAGGGGTCCTCAAGGGACTACTCTCCTTTATTAGGGGGCAAGGGACCATTTTGTACTGTACAAAGAGTGTGCAGTGGTCGGAGGGACCATTGTTTACTCTTAAAAATTTTGATAATATTTTAAATTTTTTTAAAACACATCCTGTTTTCCTCATAGGAAAATGGGTTGCATTTAAAAAAAATGCTTTATTTAAAAGCAGTCACATACATGGTGGTCTGTAGGTCTACCGGTAATGGCTGAGATTCCTAGTGGGTCGCAAGTTGAGACCTGACTCATTGCTATTCATGAGCAGCTGCGGCCCGTGCAGGTAAAAGCCGTGGGGCAGTGGGGCTGGGTGGGGGGGAATTTCGACAGACGATGAGGAGGGAAAATGTATTATTTATTTAATTTTCACTCATCATCGTCCGTCAAAATCTGACCCCCCACCCGACCCCACCACTCTTACAATCAATCAATCAATCAATCAATCAGGGGTTTGTAAAGCGCACTACTCACCCGTTAGGGTCTCAAGGCACTAGGGGTGGGATGTGTGCAGTTCCGTTGGGGTCATCTGAAGAGCCAGGTCTTTCGGTCTTTCCTAAACTGGAGCAGCGTGATTTGATTTGATTTGGAAATCTGTATAGCGCACGATTGCCCAAGGGCGTCTAGGCGCTGTGCGGTAAAGTGCCGGAAAAGAGTGAGAGTGGAAAAATTTTAGTTAGGAAGAGCAAAGTTTTTAGTGCCTTTCTGAAGGTAAGCAATGTTGGGCTGTTGTTTATGTCAGTTGGGAGTGAGTTCCAAGATTTCACTGTCACCAGAATAAAGCTTCTTCCACCCCAACGAGCTTTGTTGAATCTGGGGGTTTGTAGGAGTTTGCTCTGTGCTGACCTTAGATTTCTGACAGGTGAGTACCAGGTAAAGTGTTGTTTCAGGTACTGAGGACCATTCCCATGCAATGCCTTGAACGCTAGGCATAAGGATTTCAATTTTATCCTTTTTTCTACTGGCAGCCAGTGTAGCTTTCTCAGTCCATGGGAGATTGACTGGAATTTAGGAATGTCGAGCAGCAATCTGGCTGCTGCGTTCTGCAGACGTTGCAACTTAAGTAGATGCTGTTTTTGCAGGCCCATATAAAGGGCATTTCCATAATCGAGTCTGTACAGGGCTAAAACTGTCACCAGTGTTTTCACGGAATTTGGTGGTATGAAGGACCTAACTTTCCTAATTGTCTTCAGAATAAAGAAGACAGTGGAGGAAAGCTTGCTGATCTGGTGTTGAAAAGTTAGATTGTCGTCAAAAATGACGCCCAGATTCTTCACCTTCTTGACTGGGACCGAGAATCTCCTAGACCGGCTGGCCACCACCTGTGCGACCAAAAGGAGGTGTCGTAGCCCGGCAGAAGTACCTCCGTCTTTCCCCCGTTCAGCTTTAGACAGTTTGAGCTCATCCACTGATTCACCTGGGACATACAGCGGTTAAAATGGTCTGCTGTTTCCTCCATATTACTAGAGATAGACACCACTAACTGGGTATCGTCTGCGTAGGATATCACGGAGAAGCCAAACTGCCTAATTATATCAGCCAAGGGAGTCACATATAGGTTGAATAACGTAGGGCTCAATGAAGAGCCCTGAGGCACACCACAGGGTAGCATGAAATGCTCTGATGAGGATGATCCGAGCTGAACGTACTGAAGCCTATTGCTCAAATAGGATTTAATCAGTTTAAGGGCAAAATCCTTTATCCCTGCCTCTGAAAGCCTTCTGAACAGTATACCATGGTTTACGGTGTCAAAGGCCGCAAATAAATCTAATAAGATCAGTGCGGCCTTGGCACCTGTATCCAGGGTTGCTCTGAGCTCTTCAGCTGCCATGACTAAGGCCGTTTCCGTGCTATGCCCTTTTCGGAAACCATATTGCGAGGGATCTAGCAGATCCGCCGATGATATGAAGGCTTTTAGTTGGAAGTTACATTTTTTTGCCAGAACCTTAGCCGGGAAAGGTATCCTGGAAATTGGTCTGTATCTACTGGTATCGCTTGGATCCAGAGTGGGTTTCTTTAAGAGAGGTAGGGTCGAGACTGTCTTCCAAGAATCGGGAAAGGTACCGGAGCTGATGATCTCTTTGAAGATTATACCGAGTTGTTCACTGATGAGATCCGGCGCAAGATGAAATATTATAGGGGGGCATGGGTCCGATGGCGCTCCACACTTTGATGTTCTGACCACCTGGGATATCTGTTCTGTATTCGATGGATCAAAGGATACCAACAAATTGTCTAGTGTGGGAGATGTAACAGCTGATGTATTTCCAATATGATTTCTTGTCATTGTCGGTAAGAGATCTGTACACAGTTTCCACCTTATCCTTGAAGAACCGTGCTAGCGAGATACAGAATTCCTCGCTGCTGTCCAAGCTGGTTGATTCTGGTATTTTAACTAGACTTTTTAATGTTGCAAAGAGTTCTTTGCTAGAGTTACTAGCCTGCAGAATTTTTGCTGAGAAATACTTGCTTTTTTTTTCAATTATCATTTTCTTGTAGTCAGTCAGTGTTTGTGCACATAACATTTTATCCGCTGCACTGTAATTCCTTCTCCACCGTCTCTCTGACTTTCTACATAGTTGTTTCTGCACTCTCAGCGCGTCAGAGAACCATGGTTCAGAAGGTTTTTTTCGCCTGGTGGAGAAGGTTTTTTCCGGGGCTAGGGTGTCGGCTACTGCTTTGATCCAGTCGGTGAATCTACCGGCCGCCAAGTTGGCCTCTGTTGTCATGTCGGGCTTTGAGTTGGTTAAGGATGACAGCAGTGAGGGTCAATATTCCTCCAATCGCGCCCTTTTAGTGATTTGTGGGGACAAGATAAGTGATGTGTGGTAGTTACTGAAAACAATATGGCTTTATGGTCTGACCAGGTGATTGGTAGAACCTCTAGAACTTTCAAAACAGGATTTGATGTAAAAATGCCATCTAATGTATGTCCAGCGTCGTGCATAGAGTGCTTGACCACCTGTCTCAAGGAGACACTAGCCATCATGTCCACTAAAGAGGCTGTATTATAATCCTCTAATTTTTCTAAGTGGTAGTTAAAATCTCCAAAGATCAAAAAGTCCTCTGTATCAATACTACATTCAATAAAAGGTCTGATGACGTTTGAAAAGCAGTTTTTAGGGCCAGGGGGTCTGTAAAGCAAAAGTCCTTTAAATGTATAATTTTCACGTAGTGTAATTCTGAAAGATAGCAATTTGCAATCTGGGCTACTTCCAGTGGAGGATCCCTTAACTGTCAAAGTATCTTTGAAGATAATGGCTAGACCCCCACCCCGTTTTTCTTGTCGATCACCTCTGAGGATCGTGAAGCCTGTAGGAATTGCTAAAACCAGATCGGGGTCGGACGTTCCGTCCGCCCATGTTTCGGTGACAAAAGCCATGTCTATCTTATGAGTGGTCATCATTTCAGCAAATTCTAGTTTATGTTTTATGAGAGACCATGCGTTGATGAGCATACCCAAAAAGGTCTTAGATGTAGGTGTCTGATGAGGACTTTCCTGGTTGACACTGGTGCAGGCTCTGATTTTTGTAAACTGCAGATTTAGCAAGCAGTGCTTTCATGCTTTGGGCTCGCTTAGTAAGTCCAGCAGGGGGCAATTGTGGGACTTGTCTATTCTGTTAAGGCTCAATAGTGCGCCCCTAGAGTATTTAACAATGGGCCCCTTACTTGGGGAGGAACGGACAGGGGTTGTGGCCCTGGGCACGGTCCAGGCGCGGACGGGCGCAGACGGGCTTGCCTTTGGCACGCCAGCGGTGCACCCGCTGAGCGCGTCCGCTCTGGCATCCTGATTAAATACTGGATGCTGCAGGAACTGGAGCGCAGGCACCGGATGCCCCTAATGACCAGGAAGTAGAATTGGAGTGTTTCCGGTCCGAACGCCCTCTGCGCAATCGGCACAAGCCGTGGCGGAACAAGGCTAGGACCGGAACTCCAGGTGAGGGTGCTGCCGAGATGCCTGGTGGATGGCTGACTTCTAAATGAGATTCAGGTAAAAGAGACTAATTTAAGAACCTAAGTTCTAAGGTGTGCAAAAGCTTTAATACCGTTAAAAGAATAAATTAGCCAGATTTTAAAAGAAAATGCTTTTGAATTGTGCAAAAGGCTTTAAGACAATTAAAAGAAAAAATTAGCCAGGTTTTAAAAAGTAAATACTTTAGAATTGTATAACCACTTCTCATGTGTGACTGCTAGTCAACTAATCGCAAATACAAGAGCGTGGGGGTGGATGACAACAATGAAAGCAACAACAAAAGGCAATGAGAATATCTCGACGTTAAAAACAAAATATTGCGAAGTACAAGTTCAGAGGCAGCAACCTACCGCTTTGCCGGAGGTGGAGGTCGTTACAGGTCTTGGCTGCGAGGTAGGAGAAGGACTTTCCACCCGCTCTGTTCCTGTAGAAGCGTGGGATGGTGGCCAGGGCGAGGTTGGCTGAACTGAGGTTTCTCTTGGGGGGGTGGAAGGAGAGACGGTTGTTGAGGTATTTTGGTCCGATGTTGTGGAGGTTCTTGTACGCATGTGTGAGCAGCTTGAAAGTTATCCTTCTTTCGACAGGGAGCCAGTGCAGATCATGGAGGTGTTGGGTGATGTGGTAGTGCCTGGGGATTTCGAGGATTAGTCTGGCTGCGGCGTTCTGGAAGGTCTGGAGCTTGCGGAGGATTTTTTTCTTGATTCCAGCATAGAGGGCGTTGCCATAGTCTAGTCTGCTGGTGATGAGGGCATCTGTGACCGTTTTTGTGGATTCGGAGGGGATCCATTTGAATGTTTTACGGCGTATGCGGAGGGTCTTGAAACAGGCTGAGGACACGGTGTTGATCTGGTGGTTCATAGTGAGCGATGAGTCCAGTATGATGCCAAGGTTACGTGCATGGTCTGTTGGGATGGGTGGGTTTCTGAGAGCGGGGGGCCACCAGGTGTCGTCCTAAGCTGAGGGTGTGGAGCTGAGGATGAGAACTTCTGTTTTCTCTGAGTTGAGTTTCAGGCAGCTGTTCTTCATCCAGGTTGCAATGGCTTTCATCCCTTCTTGGAAATTGTGCCTGGTGATGATGGGTTCTTTGGTGAGGGAGAGGATGAGCTGGGTGTCATCGGTGTTGGAGGCGATGTTGAGTCTGTGGTTTCTGATGATGGTAGCTTGGAGGGCCATGTAGATGCTGAAGAGGGTGGGGCTGAGGGAGGATCTCTGGGGTACTCGGCATCTGGTCTCTGTCGGTTCTGAGAGTGAGGGCGGGAGTCTGACTCTCTGTGTTCTGCCTGTGAGTGTGAGAAGTTGGCCTGGTATATGCTGTCCACTAATTAAAGTGGGCACCTTGCACCAGTCCAAACGACCCTTATTGATGATTAGGTTAAAGACGACCTTTATTGAAAGCTATCCTAGTGGTAGCTATAGAGAGCAGCCTTCAGGCTGTCTCGAAGGAATGTAAAGCAGCTTGTTTTACCAGTATATAACCTCCTGAATGACCAAATGAAAGGAGAACCACACAAGGTATATATAAAATATATGTATTTATTACTAAACACTCTCTACTAACCTCTTTATGAGATTAGAGAACAAGGCACACAATATTACAGTACTAGAACGACAGTAAATAGCACAATACACAGTGGGCTCCAGGGGGAGACCAAACCATATATTAAGAAAGTGGTATAACAACCATGACTTGACTAGACACAGTGCCTAGAGCACGTAGAATCGCTGGGACCCCAGGGAACCACCCAAGGTAGTGACACATGGGACCCACGGAGGGGCGGGTGCAGTGTGGGAACACAGACGCGAGCTCCGTACAACTCTATGGGAAAGTCGCGGTTGGAAATTTAGAGTATAAGAACACTTCGGAGAGGACTTCAAGCAAACCCAGCTAAACATAGAAGGTTCTAAGGCCAGCACCCTTGTGAGTACCGAGGTACCCGTGTTACCTAGCCCAGGGAAGCCTGGTGCATAGGGGTCAAGTGGTGTCGGAAACCCTCGTCGTTTTCAATGGCGTGATGCGAAGAAGTACTGCTGCCGTGGAGAAGGAAAGTGTCCGGTGTGATCCAAGCCTGGATCGGAGATGTGAAGAATCTGAAAGCAGAGGGGACAAAGTCTGGGTCACTTCACGTGACCAGGAGCGGAGCAATCAAATGCCCACCGATATCGGGTGCTTCAGGTGCGAAGAGGTGAAGCTTGACTCTGCAGCCACGGGGACCAGGAGACGTCGATGATGACCAGAGTCTGCTGGCGAGCTGCCCCACAAAGGATGTCGAGTGCTGAGGGGTCAGTTTCCGGATTGGAGACCAACAAGCCTTGGCAACTGCAACCCACGCGGTCAGAGAAAAGATGCTTCGGTGAGGACCAGCAAGGTTCTGGGGACTCCCCAAGCGATGGAGAGTCAGGGCATATCTGGAGCAACCAGGAAAGCCCACTGAAAGTTAGAGTTGCCTTCTCAGGGATCCACAGGTCAACGGACCAGGGATCGCGAAGGGACCTCGAGAGGAATCACACAATACCAGCCCACGGAACACTCGTGGAGTGTAGGCCAGTAATCTTCAGTGGAAACACTGCTCGGGGCTTGGACTATAAGTAGCCCAAAGCACAGCCTCAGGGATTGCCTAAAAGCATATGCTTCTGCAAATGTGCACGGTGTCCAGGGGTTCGGGTTGCACGGTCCCCACGAGGGCTGCGGTTCTCAGGTTTGCTGAGAGCTCTAGTTGGCCTCAGAGAAGCTTGGAAACCCACCTCCTGTGTTGCAAAATCTTCAGAGTCTGTCAGGAGCTGCATCGATGCAAACTGGTCAGATGCGTTGAGGTGCCTGCCTTGCAGGGGAGTAACTCCTTTACTCCAAGGGAGATTCTTCAGTCGTCCAGAAAAGCGTAGATCATCGAAGGTTACTTGGTTTCTGTAGCAGAGTTTAGTCCAGGTAATATCTAAAGTCCTGTAGTCAGGGGTTCCTACTTTATACCCAAGGAAGTGGTGGGACAAACTCTGGGGACCCACCTATAGGAGGGTCAGGACAGAGGGGTGGCTACACCCATGTCCTTTGTCCAGTTTCGCACCAGAGCAGGGGCTGATAGCCCCTGCAACCGGTTTGAGCTGGACTATGCACAGGGACACCAAATGTGCCCCCAGTGCAGACATCAAAGCACTCTCGGGGTGCACCCACCCAGCCCCAATACACTAAAGCCTGTCTGGGAGGTGGTCACACCTCCCTGTGACAGGAAACCTATTGTCCAGCCTCCCCTGCCGGAGTTTCGTCCAGCAGCAGGAGGGCAGACTCGTGTCTGTGGCTGGCAGCATCCATTTTGTGATGCCAGGGCTCTGTGAAGCTGGTACCGGGTGTACCGGTGCTGTCATATTTCTCCCTCTAGGAGGAAGGAATCATAGGTATGATTCCAAGGTGTTTGACACCAAACACGACATAATTCCTTGCAGCCGTTTTAAAGTTAGCATTTATCGCGAGGTTATAATGCACTTAAGAGTATATGGTTGGCTGCATCACAAACAACCCCGGAATAGTGGTTCCAAAGGCTGCAGAGGGGCTCTGCTCATGCATGGGCACCCTCTCACATAAAACCCAGCACCCTGCCTTCAGGATTGATAAGGCCTGCCATAGGGGTGACTGATAGGCTTATATGTGCAGTGACTAGGTTAGATATAGTGAACCTATATCTAAGTAAGGGGTGCATGCACCACCTTACACAGGCTGCAGTAGCAGACCTGTTTTGTCATTTTGAATGGCCTCTCAGGGGTGGCATAATACATGCTGCAGCCCCTGGGAGGCCTCTGGGGTACCTATGCCCTGGGTACATAGTATACCATATACTAGGGACTTATAAGGGTACCCCAGAATCCAATCTGGAGTGTACCTAAAGTACATGCAATCAATTTAGAGGAGAAAACAGATAGACTGGGGTCCTGAATAGCAGGATCCCAGTCAGACTAAGTCGAAAACAGTGAAACATCAGCAAAAAGTGGGGGTAACTATAAGAAGTAGATCCTACTCTCCTACACAACCCCCCCCAAACGTCAGGACATTAAACTAACCTAGACCAGTTGAGTCTTCATGTTCTAAGTGGAAATATCTGGAGAGTCCATCTGCATTGGCATGGTTACTCCCAGGTCTCTGTTCCACTGTATAGTCCATCCCCTGTAGGGAAATGGACCACCTCAAAAGTTTGGGGTTTTCACCCGTCATCTGTTTTAGCCATAAGAGGGGCTTATGGTCTGTCTGAACAATGAAGTGAGGGCCAAACAAGTATGGCCTCAGCTTCTTCAGAGCCCAAACCACAGCAAAGGCTTCCCTCTCAATGGCTGACCAACGTTTCTCTCTGGGGGTCAGCCTTCTGCTAATAAAAGCTACTGGCTGATCCTCCTGACCTTCATCATTCAATTGTGATAACACAGCCCCTACCCCCAACTCAGATGCATCTGTTTGGACAATGAATTGTTTGGAGTAGTCAGGACTTTGCAGAATGTGAGCAGTGCACATGGCCTGCTTCAGGTCATCAAATGCCTTTTGACAGCTGACTGTCCACTGAACTTTCTTTGGCATTCTCTTGGAAGTTAAGTCATTCAAAGGGGTCACTATGGATCCATATCCTTTGACAAACCTCCTATAGTACCCAGTCAGGCCCAAGAATGCTCTGACCTGAGTCTGGGTGGTTGGAGCAACCCAGTCCATGATGGTCTGGATTTTGCTCTGCAATGGTTGAACCTGGCCTCCACCCACAAGGTGGCCCAGGTATACAACTTGACTCTGCCCTATCTGGCACTTGGTGGCCTTGATAGTGAGACCTGCTTTCTGCAGGGCCTCCAAAACATTTCGCAGGTGGACCAGGTGATCCTCCCAGGTGGAGCTAAAGACAGCAATATCATCTAGATATGCTGCACTATAGGCTTCCAGGCCTGTAAGGACTTTGTTCACCAACCTTTGAAAAGTGGCAGGTGCATTCTTCAAACCAAAGGGCATCACCACAAATTGGTAGTGCCCACTAGGGGTTGAGAATGCTGTTTTGGCTTTTGCATCCTCAGCTAGTCTGATCTGCCAGTAGCCAGCTGTCAGGTCAAATGTGCTCAGAAACTTGGCTGAGGCCAAAGTGTCTATAAGCTCATCTGCCCTAGGGATTGGATGGGCATCAGTCCTAGTGACTGCATTGAGACCTCTGTAGTCAACACAAAACCCCATCTCTCTCTTACCACCCTGGGTGTGAGGTTTAGGTACCAAGACTACTGGACTAGCCCAAGGGCTATCTGAGGGTTCAATCACACCCAAATCCAACATCTTCTGGACTTCAGTCCTGATGCAGTCCCTGACATGGTCAGGTTGCCTGTAAATCTTATTTTTAACAGGCAGACTGTCCCCAGTGTCCACTTCATGAGTGCACCAGGTAGTCTGACTTGGAGTCAGTGAGAACATATGTCTAAACTGGCTGATAACTTTTCTGCAATCAGTTTGCTGCTGGTCAGTGAGGCTGCCTGCCAAGGCTACACCATCTACTGAACCACCATCAGGGTTCTGTGAGAGCAGGTCAGGGAGTGGATCACTCTCTTCCTCCTGTCCCTCATCAGTAGCCATGAGCAAGCCCATGTCTGCCCTGTCAACATATGGTTTGAGCCTGTTGACATGGAGCACCCTATGGGGGCTCCTGGGAGTTCCAAGGTCCACCAGGTAGATAACCTCTCCCTTTTGCTCAATAATTGTATGAGGGCCACTCCACTTGTCTTGGAGGGCTGCTGGGGCCACAGGCTCCAACACCCATACTTTCTGTCCTGGCTGATAAACAGTCAACACAGCCTTTTGGTCATGCCAGTCCTTTTGCAATTCTTGGCTAGCCTCAAGGTTTTTAGTTGCCTTCTTCATGTACTCAGCCATCCTGGAGCGGAGACCAAGTACATAGTCCACAATATCCTGTTTAGGGGGTTTGAGAGGTAACTCCCATCCCTCCTTCACTAGACACAATGGACCCCTAACTGGATGTCCAAACAGAAGTTCAAATGGGCTGTAACCAACCCCCTTCTGTGGAACCTCTCTGTAGGCAAAGAGAAGGCAGGGCAAAAGTATGTCCCATCTGCGCCTAAGCTTTTCTGGGAGACCTTTAATCATGCCCTTTAAGGTTTTGTTGAACCTTTCAACTAAACCATTGCATTGTGGGTGATAAGGGGTGGTACATTTGTAATTTACACCACACTCCTTCCACATAGCAGTTAAGTAACTAGACATGAAGTTTGCATCTCTGTCTGATACTACCTCCTTAGGAAAACCCACCCTGGAAAAGATTCCCAGGAGGGCCCTTGCCACCACAGGAGCTGTGGTAGTTCTAAGGGGAATTGCCTCTGGATACCTAGTGGCATGATCCACCACCATCAGTATAAATCTGTGCCCAAATGCAGTTTGAGGATCCAGGGGACCAACAATGTCAATCCCTACCCTCTCAAAGGGAACCCCCACCACAGGTAGTGGTATCAGGGGGGCCTTTGTAGTGCCACCTGCCTTACCACTGGCTTGACAGGTGACACAGGAGCAACAAAACTCCTTGGTGTCTTCAGACATGTGGGGCCAATGAAAGTGAGGGACAATTCTGTCCCAAGTCTTGTTTTGGCCTAGGTGACCTGCCAATGGGATATCATGTGCTAGGGTCAATAGGAAGCTCCTTAACTTCAGAGGTATAACCAACCTCCTGGTGGCTCCAGGCTTGGGGTCTCTACACTCTGAGTAAAGGAGTCCATCATCCCAGTAGATCCTATGGGACCCACTAGCACTCCCAGCAGCCTCAGCAGCAGCTTGCTGTCTGAGGGGTTCAAGAGAGGGGCAGCTCAGCTGCTCCTGGCTCAGATCTGCCCTGGAAGGGCCCCCTGTCCCCAAGAACTCAACCTGATCAGGTTCAAGCTCATCTGGGACAGTTCCTTCTTCAGGACTAAGATCAGCTCCCTCAAGAGACTGATCTGGGTTCTTAGACAGGGGGGAAGACACTGCCTACACCCTACTGCTCCTTCTCTTGGAAGGTGCCTGGTCCATTTTTCCAGGATCCAGGACCTGTTCAGTGTTAGACATTTTTGCCTGTGACCTGGTCATAGCAAACACATCTGCAGGGATACCCAACATTTCTGCATGAGTCCTGAGTTCCACTTCAGCCCAAGCTGAAGTTTCTAAATCATTGCCCAACAAGCATTCAACAGGGAGGTCTGCACTTACCACAACGTTCTTAGGGCCAGTTACCCCTCCCCAGGTGAAATTAACAACTGCCAAGGAATGGTCTGTCCTGACATTGCTAACATTGGTCACTTGGTACATCTCACCAAGTATGATTTGCTCAGGAGCCACAAGATCTTTTGTCACCATTGTGACACTTGCTCCTGTGTCTCTGAATGTCAAGGCCTCCTTTCCATTGATTACAGGCTGTTGTCTGAATTTGCCCAGATTACTGGGGCTTACAAATAGGGAGGCCATATCCATGCCCCCATCACAGATCAACATAGCCTGAGTTGGAACTCTGACTAGGCCAGAGTCCATCTCAGATCCCAGGGTTAACCCTACTACACCCTTATTTGGAGCACCACCACTTGGAGCTGAACTAGGGGGAACAGTTGCCTTAGGGGCAGTGGTGGTTGGAGTTGAGTCCTTGGACTTGGTACAATCACTTGTCCAATGGGTCTTCTGTTTACAGATTTGACTCCATGGTTTCATCTTGCCTTTTCCTTTGTTTGATTGTGACTCCCCACCAGATGCAGATTTTTGGGGCCCTTGAGAAGACTTCTGGTCTTTACCCTTCTCCCCACCCTTATCAGAGTTTGTAGAATCTTGCTTCTTGGAGTCACCACCTTGGTTCTGAACCTTCTGCCTCACCCTGGTTCTGACCCATTTGTCTGCCTTCTGGCCCAATTCTTGGGGAGAGGTCAGATCAGAGTCCACCAGGTACTGATGCAACAGTTGATTTTGACAGTTATTAAGGATCTGCTCTCTTATGATCAAATTATACAATCCTTTGAAATCACACACCTTACTGCCAAGTAACCAGCCTTCCAGAGCCTTAGTAGCACAATCTACAAAGTCAACCCAGTCCTGAGTCTGTGCCTTTTGGGTATCTCTGAACTTTAACCTGTATTGTTCAGTGGTTAGGCCAAACCCATCAATCAGAGCACTCTTCAGGACTTTGTAATTATCAGCATCCTCTTCTCTAACAGCGAGGAGCTTGTCTCTACCTTTGTCTGCAAAGGAGAGCCACAAGATTGCTTCCCACTGCTCCTGAGGGACCCTCTGTACCTTACAGGCCCTCTCCAGTGCAGTTATCCATTTGTGGATGTCATCCCCACTCTGGTAGGGAGGGACAATCTTGTTCAGGTTCCTATGGTCATGAGTATGTTCTCTACCTCTAGGGACACTGTGGCTGCCACCATGGGACTCTAGCCCCAACTTCTGAGAAGCTCTCTGAAGCTCCAGGGATTCCCTATCTAAGGCCAATTGCTCTCTCTTGATTCTGAGCTTAGCTCTCTCAAACTCAAGCAGTTGGCACTTCTTCTCATAAGAGGACTCCCTTTTATGAGAAGCAGAGGTCCTATGAGAAACAGAGCTCCCTAGAGATGTACCAGAATGATTAGATTCCTGAGAAGGAGATCTGGATCTTCTTGGTAAACTGTTAACCCTTCCAGGTGGGGTAAAGAGAGGCCCACTGAGGCCTCCTTCCTCACCTTCAGGAAGGATTGGAGTTTCCAGGTTAGAATCATTTTGATCCTCCTGGCCAGCATCAGAGTCCAGGTCATTGAGGTTTTCACTCCCTGGCCTTTCCTCTTCTGCTGTCCCACCCCGTTTGCCTGCCTCAGCAGACCCTGGGGTCTTTCTGAGGTCATCCAAAAGAAAAGTCACTATGAGTTTTTGGGTGTTTGGGTCTTTCCCTGTCTTCAGTTTCCTTGATGCACACATGTTTCTCAATTCTTGGAATGTGAGATGGTCATACTTAGTTGGCAAGGAGTCACCGACTTCAGGCCTTGAAGACATGCTAGTGTGGTGTGGTGTATGCACCTACCTACTCTAGTGGGAACTGAAACTCTCTTGAGTTGGAGAAAGGGTGTGCTAGACCCTTGACTTACCCAACTCTAAGTTCAGTAGAACTTACTTTATTCTAGACTTGATTTATATGTACCTAAGTACCGTTAGTGGTTTTCAGTTAGTCACTCACTGAGATTATCTGGTAAAACAATAGCAAGCTTGAATCCCAACCGCTGCACACCAATGTGAGAAGTTGGCCTGGTATATGCTGTCCACTAATTAAAGTGGGCACCTTGCACCAGTCCAAACGACCCTTATTGATGATTAGGTTAAAGACAACCTTTATTGAAAGCTATCCTAGTGGTAGCTATGGAGAGCAGCCTTCAGGCTAAGTCTCGAAGGAATGTAAAGCAGCTTGTTTTACCAGTATATAACCTCCTGAATGACCAAATGAAAGGAGAACCACACAAGGTATATATAAAATCTATGTATTTATTACTAAACACTCTCTACTAACCTCTTTATGAAATTAGAGAACAAGGCACACAATATTACAGTACTACAACGACAGTAAATAGCACAATACACAGTGGGCTCCAGGGGGAGACCAAACCATATATTAAGAAAGTGGTATAACAACCACAACTTGACTAGACACAGTGCCTAGAGCACGTAGAATCGCTGGGACCCCAGGGAACCACCCAAGGTAGTGACACAGGGGACCCACGGAGGGCGGGTGCAGTGTGGGAACACAGACGCGAGCTCCGTACAACTCTATGGGAAAGTCACGGTTGGAAATTTAGAGTATATGGACACTTCGGAGAGGACTTCAAGCAAACCCAGCTAAACATAGAAGGTTCTAAGGCCAGCACCCTTGTGAGTACCGAGGTACCCGTGTTACCTAGCCCAGGGAAGCCTGGTGCATAGGGTTCAAGTGGTGTCGGAAACCCTCGTCGTTTTCAATGGCGTGATGCGAAGAAGTACTGCTGCTGTGGAGAAGAAAAGTGTCCGGTGTGATCCAAGCCTGGATCGGAGATTTGAAGAACCTGAAAGCAGAGGGGAGAAAGTCTGGGTCACTTCACGTGACCAGGAGCGGAGCAATCGAATGCCCACCGATATCGGGTGCTTCAGGTGCGAAGAGGTGAAGCTTGACTCTGCAGCCACGGGGACCAGGAGATGTCGACGATGACCAGAGTCTGCAGGCGAGCTGGCCCACGAAGGATGTCGAGTGCTGAGGGGTCAGTTTCCGGATTGGAGACCAACAAGCCTTAGCAACTGCAACCCACACGGTCAGAGTAAAGATGCTTCGGTGAGGACCAGCAAGGTCCTGGGGACTCCCCAAGCGATGGAGAGTCAGGGCACGTCTGGAGCAACCAGGAAAGCCCACTTAAAGTTAGAGTTGCCTTCTCAGGGACCCACAGGTCAACGGACCAGGGATTGCGAAGGGACCTCAAGAGGAATCACACAATACCAGCCCACGGAACACTCGTGGAGTGTAGGCCAGTAATCTTCAGTGGAAACACTGCTCGGGGCTTGGACTATAAGTAGCCCAAAGCACAGCCTCAGGGATTGCCTAAAAACATATGCTTCTGCAAATGTGCACGGTGTCCAGGGGTTCGGGTTGCACGGTCCCCACGAGGGCTGCGGTTCTCAGGTTTGCTGAGAGCTCTAGTCGACCTCGGGGAAGCTTGGAAACCCACCTCCTGTGTTGCAAAATCTTCAGAGTCCGTCAGGAGCTGCGTCGATGCACACCGGTCAGATGCATTGAGGTGCCTGCCTTGCACAGGAGTAATTCCTTTACTCCAAGGGAGATTCTTCAGTCATCCAGCAAAGCGTAGATCGTCGAAGGTTACTTGGTTTCTGTAGCAGAGTTTAGTCCAGGTAATATCTAAAGTCCTGTAGTCAGGGGTTCCTACTTTATACCCAAGGAAGGGGTGGGACAAACTCTGGGGACCCACCTATGGGAGGGTCAGGACAGAGGGGTGGCTACACCCATGTCCTTTGTCCAGTTTCATACAACAGCAGGGGCTGATAACCCCTGCAACCGGTTTGAGCTGGACTATGCACAGGGACACCAAATGTGCCCCCAGTGCAGACATCAATGCACTCTCAGAGTGCACCCACCCAGCCCCAATACACTAAAGCCTGTCTGGGAGGTGGTCCCACCTCCCTGTGACAGGAAACCTATTGTCCAGCCTCCCCTGCCGGAGTTTCGTCCAGCAGCAGGAGGGCAGACTCATGTCTGTGGCTGGCAGCATCCATTTTGTGATGCCAGGGCTCTGTGAAGCTGGTACCGGGTGTACCGGTGCTGTCATATTTCTCCCTCTAGGAGGGAGGAATCACTGGTGTGGAGGTATAATTCCAAGGTGTTTGACACCAAACACAACATAATTCCTTGCAGCCGTTTTAAAGTTAGCATTTATCGCGAGGTTATAATGCACTTAAGAGTATATGGTTGGCTGCATCACAAACAACCCCGGAATAGTGGTTCCGAAGGCTGCAGAGGGCTCTGCTCATGCATGGGCACCCTCTCACATAAAACCCAGCACCCTGCCTTCAGGATTGATAAGGCCTGCCATAGGGGTGACTGATAGGCTTATATGTGCAGTGATTAGGTTAGATATAGTGAACCTATATCTAAGTAAGGGGTGCATGCACCACCTTACACAGGCTGCAGTAGCAGACCTGTTGTGTCATTTTGAATGGCCTCTCAGGGGTGGCATAATACATGCTGCAGCCCCTGGGAGGCCTCTGAGGTACCTATGCCCTGGGTACATAGTATACCATATACTAGGGACTTATAAGGGTACCCCAGAATCCAATCTGGAGTGTACCTAAAGTACATGCAATCAATTTAGAGGAGAAAGCAGATAGACTGGGGTCCTGAATAGCAGGATCCCAGTCAGACTAAGTCGAAAACAGTGAAACATCAGCAAAAAGTGGGGGTAACTATAAGAAGCAGATCCTACTCTCCTACAGTGAGGAATGAGATTATCCAGTCTAGGGCCTTTCCTCGGATGCCGGTGTCATGGAGTCTGGTGGCTAGTGTGCGATGGGAGACGGTGTCGAAGGCTGCAGATAGGTCCAGGAGGATGAGGGCTGCCGTTTGGCCCTGGTGGAGGACGGCACGGATGTCGCCAGTGGTGGCGAGGAGGGCGGTCTCAGTGCTCTTACCTGCACAGGCTGTGGCTGTTCATGAGTTAGGTCGAATTGCGACCCACTTGGAATTAGTATTTTGCGAACTGACCTATTGTACATGGGTCGGTTTGCAAAATACCACACTTGTCGCAAAAACAGTGCTCGCAAATTGAGCCCAGAACTTTTTGACCAGTGCTATGTACATCTGGCCCATAATTCTTGAGATGTTGAAACAATAATGAGATGCGCTGGGTTGCAGGACTTTTGGCTACCATGCAATAATATTTGTTGGGGCGTACTTCTGTCTTGCCTCAGAACATATATTATTAAAATCTTTGGCAACCCCCCCCATAAAAAACACATGTGTAAGCCCCCCCCCCAACCTCCCTAAACATATATGTAATAAATAAGCCATATACTGGCCATATAGTTTGACAACTATTTCAAAATCTATGTTCTACGTTTTGGCCTTAGTACAAAAATATTTTAGAGGCAGTTTCAGGAGCAAAATTTGTTGGCACCATTTCTTATTCCGTAAGTAGCAAAAAAAAGGTGCTGAGGAGCAATTGGTCCATGTTTGCTACCTCTCTGCAATGTTTATATAAAATGTTCCTTAGTGCACTGTACCTCAAGTACTCTCTGCCGACCTGCAAATACCAGTGGCCACCAGCTGAGGGCAGTGCAACCCTTCTAAGTGAATAATCTAGAATCGGACCGCTAATGCGGAAACACATGCTTTGCGGGAAAGTAACCTGACGTCAGTTAAGAGGAGGAAGAATAACAATTGTTAGAGGTGAGCCAACAAGGTAACAGGGCCAGCCAGACAAGGGTCTCAGAGCTTGGCTCTAAGAGCCCGTGTACGAACAAAGCCCCGAAAATTCATCCTTGCCATGTAAATCGTTAACCTTTCAAAACTATGACTATCTGATTTTGGGTTCCGGAGCGTGCTAGTCGCCGAAAAGCGCTTCGACGCCTCGTCAGGGGTAGTAAGCGATATATACCTACAATTACAATGGAGTCTTCCATATTGAAAAAAGTGTATTTCTTTATCACGAAGGAACATATCATCTTAGTCCATCAGATTTTATCACTGAATTCAGAAGCACTGATAGCTTTTAAACATTGACTTAGAAACATGTCCAGGCGCTGCTATAACAGAAATCTAGGCAATTGTATTGTCAAGTATACCCTATATTTGGGCTATATTCTTATTATACATGGACCAGCATTATTATTTTAGTGTATTAAATCAAACACAAGAGAGGTTTTTGTACAGCACACATCCTAAACTCAAGGCATTTGAAAGTGCTCTCATGTGCGGAAGTAAACAATATAGGAGGCTCGGTGAAATATAGCGTTTGCTTAGGATCACACAATTTGGTTAAACAGAGAAAACGGGATTGATCCCAGATTTTCCACTTACACACTGTGAAGTTCAGCCAGTAGATGGGAATATTTTTCTGACATTAAAGGATAATGCTGCGCCCTGGAGAATGGGATTAATGTATGGGTGGCAGACGGCTCCACATTTTACTCAGTTTTATATAGTGCCCTGCCCATCACAACAAACATAGACAAGGTGTTTTTTTTGGGACAGAGAGATTTACCAGGATTCACAGGATGCTGAGCAGCAGCCGGGATTCAGTTTAGCTCTCAAATTATGCTGTCGGCAGCTGTGGGCACCAGGCCCAATCACCCCCGTGGAAGAGTGCCTGATTCGGGCTTGAGGTTCCAAAAGGACCTCGCAATAAGCCATAGCCAAGCACCTGGCTCATGCCTGGCACCGCGCTTTCAGTAGCTCACCCACCTCTATCTGCGGATAACAACAATTGATGTATTACTGCTGAGGCTCGTTTTGATGTACAGATTACTGGGACTCTTGTATGAGTGTTGAACGTGCTAGTGTTACAGTGTGAATGATAGCAAGAATGAAAGGGTTGGGTAGGAGAGCAGGTGGTTCATCTTTGGTGACACCATTTTACTTTTACCAAAAGCAAAGAAACCAGGTCGGATTGGTAAGGCGGGCACTCGGGCAATGGCCGAGGGGCCGGTATCATAGTTCCAGCTGTGGGCTGCTTTTTTGGGCAGCCTGGGGGGCCCGATTTGGGCGGTGTCTGTGTTCTGATGCCGCCAGCGGCCCAGTGGGTACCTGAGTGGTCTTTCTGGAGGCAGATGGGTATCCATTACTTCCCTTTTATCAACGGGCAGAGGTGTCACTCCCTTTCTCTCGCTGGGCCGGCCCATTAATGTATGCATATTGAGTGGGGGCAAGGGGCCTGAGCAAAAGTGGCCTCACTTGTTTTCTGGTGTGTTTCACCAGTGTGAACTAATCCGTGCATTTTGTTGTTTTATCTAAGTACAGTTACGAAAACATGCCTGTCAGAGGCCCCCCCCTTCTTTTTATAAAACTTCGCCGAAGCAGTGTTTTGCGGAAAGGCAATATGCAAATGATGTGAGCCACTTTTTTTTTTAGCGTGCCCGGGCCGATTTTTAATCCCAATCCAACCCTGCAAAGAAACCTATGTTTATAAATGTGTCACAATACATAGAAGAGACTTTGAAATGTGTCTTGTAGAATTGATCTTAAGACAATCTTTTTATATGTGAATATCCTATCATAAGTGGGTCAGTACCAACAGCATGCATCAGCAAAATTGAAGCGCTACAGGCCGGTGAGTGCTTATCATTTTCTTGCAGTAGTTTTTCCCCCTGCACCCAGACCTAGAATTATTTGTCTCAGGGGGTTACCACTTTATATTTGGTCGGCAGCTATGGGCACTGCGTTTTCAGTAGTGCACCCACCTCTATCTGCCACATCTAACAAATGCCAGTTTCGCAAGAACATGTAGCGAATAAGCGCAGACCTGCAGGTCCTTAATGTACACATTTCTCACAGTAAATATACATGCCAGGCTATGCATGTTATCTCTCTTCATCTTCTGAGTGTGTCCAGGTTTCTATGGGTTTCTGAAGGGGCAGATTTCGGAAATTATTTGGTCAGAGTTTACGTGTTTAGTGTGAAAGTGTTAGTGAGTTATTTTTAAGAGTTACAATGGGGTTGTCAGCACCTGGATGTTCTCTTCTCCTGGGGGGGTGAACATCAGGTGTCGTTATCACTGATGCAGCGCGTTCAGGGTCACTGGGGTGTAGCAGGCACAATGCACCCCTAGTACCAGGGCTTTAAGTGGGCCGGGTCCTGCGGTGCTCAGCACCAGCAGTTTTAAAAAGCAGGTGCTGAGACAGGTCCCTATCGGGCTCTCCATTTTTGCCCTCACCCTCAGAGTGAAAAAAAATCTTAACTCTGCAGCAGTACCACCCTTCACTGCCTTTGATGTAGCTTCAAAGAGACTGGTTATAGTTCTTTCAGTCTCATTATTTCAGAATGGAAGCATTTTCAATATTATATACAACGAAGCCATAGTTGTTGCTTATTTATCTTATGCAACTAACAACCATTGACAAAACAAAATAGTGAAAATCTCCTCTAGTGCAGAAGTTGCAGACTTCAGAACAGAAAAAGAAGCATTTAAATCACAGCTTCCCAACATAGCCAATATGTGTGATCTGGGGCAAGTAACGATTTGTCCTTGAACCATAGTTCTCTCTCCAAAGCGCAGATTAGACAGCCTGAAAACGCAAGTGATGAATATATCCAAGAGCAGGTATCTTCCTCTGGAGTGGAAGAAAGCTAGAGAAACAGAGACATGGAATAGGAAGTGAGGTAAAGAAATGAAGAGTGAGAGAGAAGAAAAAAACAGGAGTGAGGAAGAGGCTGTGAGTATGGATGATTTAACATGACAGAGGAAGAGAGGGAAATGAGGCTACGGAAGATCAAAATAAAGGATAGGGTGAAGCTGGAGAGAGTGACAAGGATAATGTTCAGAAAAAAGAGTAATAGAGGAAAGAGTAAAAGGGCAGCTTTAAACAAAGAAGAAAAAGAATGATATGAGAAAAATAATTAAAAGATAAAAGTAAGGAAGAGGAGAAAGTAGAGGGGAGGATGGAGAAGGCAAACAGAGGAAAGAGGAAGCTACGAGAGATGAACCCAAAGAGGTGTTTATTCATTGATGTATTTGTTTTCTTATTTTAAGTGTTTAAGAAAAGCACTACCTGCCGTCAGAAGCTTCAGAGCGCTTGGAGTGAGGAAGGCCTGGATATTGAGTTGATGAGGGAGCCCCCAGTCCGATAACCTTCACTTGCTAACTCAGTTGCAAGGAGCTCAACTGAAAGTGGTCAGAAAAGCTCAGTCTCCAGGCCTTTCCTGACCAGCATGGGCTTTGGCTTGGAGTTAGAACCCTGCACTCCCAGCAGTCTCCTTCCATGTTTCTTCTTTTTTTTTTTTTTACTTTTATTTATTGGTTTTTCTTGTACATAGTCAGACAGACATCACAGTGCGATTTTGGAACATTAACATTACCAGTGCGTGTACCGTTACATTAATTATGTCTGCGAAACAACCCCATCTCCACTTATCTGAGCATTTGTACATTAAAATTACATGCATTATGTTACCAATGTGGCAAAGGTACCTCCTTAAGCCCATCTCTCCAAATAGTCTGCTTCTGCAATATGTATACCATTTTGTAGATCCTCATCCCACCCCTTCCCTATCTTGCTCTGAGGTAACATCCTCATCTTGTGCCATGAACGTCCTGTAAGGGCCCCATATATCCTCAGGTCTGCATTTCTTAGGAAGGAGGGCATTGTAGTTGTCTGAATGTGTGGAGCAAAACGCCAGGTCCTTATACCATTCTGATAGCTTAGGAAGCGGTCCGCACATCCAGCGCATGGCTATTCTTCGCTTTGCTAACAGGAGACCTATGGCAGCCAGTTTGTGTCCTACCTTCTTGATGTCTCTGTCGTAACCCAGGAGTGTAACAAGTGGAGTTTCTGGGACGGTAAGCTCCAACATTTTTGTTAACTCTTGGTATACTCTCCTCCAGAACTCACGTATACCAGGGCATTCCCAGGACAGATGCAAGAACCCCGCACCCGTGGCCCTACACCTAGGACATCTATCATCATCTGTCAGCCCATATTTTAATAGTCGGGAGGGGGTGTAGTACGCTCTAAGTAGATATTTATAATGTATCAGCCTATGGCACCAGTTCTGTGATATTTACCTCGTATTCATAAAGCATATTGCCCATTGTGCTTCAGTAATCTCCACCCCAAGCTCTTCCTGCCATTCTCTCTGCGATTTGTGCACCAGAGGTACAGCCTTGATCCTGCCTAGCGCATAAAGTGAAGTAATGCCATTCTTAGGGGAGTTGGCCTTTGCCAAGTAAGTGAGTGCCTTCATCTCTTGTGGCTCCTCCATATCATCCCCCAACACGGCATGGAGTGCCCTACGAGCTCTGTGAAAATGGTAAGCGTCCAGTGTCGTTGGGTGTGGTGCACGCTCTTGTATCTGCTCCCAGGTTTTCACCACCCCATCATGGAATAAATCCCCCATACGGTCGAGTTGTAGCTTATAAAGCGATTTTAACCCTCCCTTATCTTTGCACAGAGGAAACCAGTCACACCATTCTATTGGCCATGCTGGTGAGTATATTAGCGTGAGGTGCTGCGATCGTGCCATGTTTTTCATTTGGGTGCATGTGCAGCCTGTAAGATCTATGGTCCCTATGGACCCACGGGGCCCCCATGTCAATGCACGCGGTAATGGATATGGCTGGACTGCGTTTCTTTCTATATACAGGTGTGGGATGTCTTTGGGACCGTGGATCCAGTAGTATGAATGTAATATCTGTGCTGCTCTATAGTACCCTTCAAGATCAGGTGCATTAAGGCCGCCTTCTGAATAGGGTTTAGTTAATGTCTCCCATTTGATCCGGGGCTGTTGGCCAGCCCATGTGAGGCGGATCAATAATGAACGGAGAGTCTGAAAGAGTGTTCTGGGCAACATGATTGGAATATTAGTGAACAAAAATAAGAAACGGGGAAGCACTACCATTTTAATTAAGGCTATGCGTCCCATGAGCGATAATGGGAGTTTGATCCATTTTTCAATGTGCTCTTTCAGGTTTTGTATTGCACGTCCGTAATTGTCGCGCACTATGATTTCGGGGTCTGTGTGCACCTGGATCCCCAGATATCGCACTGGGTCCGTGGTCCACTCTACTTGATAGTCTGTCTGGGTGGGCTGTGTGATACTAGTTAAAGGAAACAGAAGTGACTTGTGCCAATTAATTTTCAGGCCAGAGCGCTGTCCAAACAGTGTGACTTCTTGTAACATTGGGTTTAGATTTTGCTCTGGGTTGCGAATGTAAAGCAGGGTGTCGTCTGCGTACGCCGCAATTACCAGATTATGCTGAGGGGACCGAATGCCCCTGTGCGCGTGATATTCACGCATGGCGCATGCTAATGGTTCCGCAACCAGAGCATACAGTAGCGGCGACAATGGGCACCCCTGCCTGGTACCGCGAGTTATTGTAATAGGCGCTGAAAGTTGCCCATTTATTCTAATGCGCACTGTAGGGTCCTTATATAACACTTGGATTAGGTGTAAAAAAATATCCCCAACCTTTTGGAGAACAGCATACAGAAACCGCCACTCCACAGAGTCTAAGGCTTTTTCTATATCTATAAAAAGGGCCGCCTCTTTAATCTGTGGATCAATGCGCGCAATTGTACCAAAAAGGGTTCGCAAATTACAGGCAAGTGAGCGTCCGGGCACAAATCCCGTTTGCTCTTGTCCTATCAAGTTTGGTAGTAGTGGGGCAAGTCTGTTAGATTAGATTTTTGCATAGAGCTTTGTATCTGTATTGAGTAATGAGAGGGGCCTATAAGAGGAACAATGTTCGGGGGATTTCCCTGACTTGAGTAATGAGTGTGGCCTCACGCATAGAGGGGGGCATAACACCATCCTTCGCCATTTCTTCAAACAGGGCCATAAGATATGGCAGTAGACGAACCTGATAAGCCTTATAAAATGCCACTGTCAGGCCATCTGATCTCGGGGCTTTTTCGTTAGGCATACTCTTGAGGGCCATACTCTTGAGGGCTATCGCTATCTCTGTACGGCGGAGCGGGGCCAGTAATCTGTCCCTATCTGCGTTATCAAGCCACTTCATCGCTATGTGCGCCAGATATTCCTCATCGGTGTTTGTAGTATTCGATTCCCGTGTGGTGTATAATGTTTGGTAATATTCTTTGAACGTCTCGACTATGTCAGGTGTACTGCTGGCTATGTTTCCCACATTATCATAGATTTGAGCTATGTCGTTCGCGCCTCCGGGAGGGCGTGCTAATTTGGCCAACACTGAGCTGGGCCTGTCGCTCTCTGCGTATATTCTGGCTGTGGCATATTTCCCTAAATGTTTTACCTCGTCTGCGGCCAATTCGTTAAATTCGTCTATTTGTGACCTAATCTGCGCCAGTAATTTTACGTCACCAGTCATTTGGAATTGCTTCTCTAGGGTTTTTAGATTGGCTTCTACCTTCTCCAGTTGTGTTCTAATTGACTTGAGTACCCCGCGTGTTTTGAAATGGCCATACCCCTTATGTACACCTTGAACTTCTCCCAAATGGTGCTCATCCTGGGGACACTACATACCTTCGTTATAAAAAACTCGTCTATAGCTACTCCTAGTTCGTTATGAAAAATCTGATCCATTAATGAGTATTGTGGAAATCGCCAATTGAACGCTGCGTCTCGGGCACCGCGGAGAGCCAGGGTCAAAACCACAGGTGAGTGGTCAGATAGGATGCGCGCCAGATGTGTACAATCCTTTATTTGTGTTAACATCTCTTTTGTGACATACCAGTAATCAATACTGGTATGTGTGTCATACTGTGACGAATAATGCAAGTATTCTCTACCTAAGGGCGAACGGTTTCGCCATACATCTACCACACCCTCTACAGTCGCAATGTCCTCAATTGCCCTGGCTGCTCTACAATGACGCCTCAGCTGTCCCTGTGACCTGTCAAGCTCTGGGTCCTGTATGCAGTTTAAGTCCCCCCCAAAGTTACAGCGCATGGGAATGTTGTGCAATTTTCCTATGTAAGGTATAGTAGAATTGGGGGTCATCATTATTAGGCCCGTAAATGCCCACTAACAGGATGTGTAGGTTATCTTTCCTGCATTTCGCAATTACAAATCTGCCCTGTGTGTCCACTTCCAGTGCACTCATATGTAGTCCGACATTCCTGCGCGCCCAAATCAGTACTCCCCTGGAGTGTGTTGTGAACCCAGAGGCTATACTGGTGCCCTTCCATCTATTTGCTGACAATACCTTTGATTCCGGGGGAGATGAGTCTCCTGCAAAATTGCCACATCTACGCGATGTCTTTGCAAGTACACTATCACTTTCCGCACTTTCCTCTGATCATTTAAGCCTCTTACGTTCCATGACATGAATTTTAATATGGGGTTCTCTCTATTCTTATCTTTTGCTTGCATTGTGTTTTCTTACAAACATTGTTAATTGGCATCTTCTACAATATATAGCGTTAAAACCGTACATCACACACACATGTAGGTCTGCATTGTCTGCTGACAACAAAACTGTAATTACCCCCCACCCACGCAACAGCTTGGTTTGTAACTCCGGGCTAGGCTGAACTAAGAACCTAAGAACCTCCCACCCAACCCAACAATAACCAACGTTGCTTCCCAATGTGTCTTACACCTTAGGGGCAGCGGCTGCCCGACTAACTTTACTCAGAGATGGTCTCCGGCCGCTGAAATTTTACTATTCAATCCAATGTAAAATGCTTGCTGCTACCTCAACTTCTGTCATACTCTGCAGTACACTGATATATCAACTGTATAATGAACTTACATATTGTCCCTTTGCAGTCATTATCTGACCAGTTAATGGTCTAATTTATGTAACCACATCAATGTATATTAATTTCATCACCCGGATACCGGCTGCGGCACACTGAACGTCCAGCAAGGTTCCGACTTTAGCTACTGCTTATTCCATGGACCCTTGCACGGCATCTTCACCTTCAACGGGTCTCTGAGGTCGACATCCTCTGCGCTCTTTTTCCAGCTTCTTTAAGTCTTGCTGTAGTGCCTGCGGATCTGAATACAGTTTATTTTTCCCGTTAATCGACACTCATAATCTGGCCGGGTAAAGCATAGCATATTCGTTCTGCAGTTCCCTAAGTTTCTTCTTCGCAGGAGCGAACTGTCTGCATGCATCCCGCACCTGCGGTGTGAAATCTGGATACAGTGCCAGCTCCGAGCCCTCGTGTGGCAATACACGTAATTCCCGGGCGCGTCGAAGCACCGAGTCTCTGTCCCTATAATTTAGTAATCTCGCCACTATGGGCCTTCAGGGAGCCCCTGGGGGGGGTCTGGGGGCCAGCGACCGGTGAGCACGCTCCACTATGAACGTGGATGAGAATGTTTCGCGGCCCAGAAGCGAAACCAGGAGTTGCTCAATGAACGTTTCCATATTGCCGGTAGCTGTGGATTCCAGCAGCCCCAGAATACGTACGTTGTTGCGCCGAGACCCCACCTCCAAATCCTCCGTTTTGTCGCGCAATGCCCCCAGAGTTTTTTCCATTCGCTTTTGTGTTGCCCCCAATGATGTCTGCGCATCTTCTGTCTCGGATATGCGGTGCTCCGCCATATCTAATCGTTCAGCGTGCTTATCTACGCGTTCTGACATCCTGTCTATACGAAATGATAAGGAATCAATTTTACTATCTATTGATGTCAAGCTTTGTTGCATGGCAGCTAACATTTGGCGAATATCACCCCCTGTATCTGCATCGTCCCCGTCTGTACCGCGGGGCGCGTCGTCCTCCTGTGTCCCTGCGGCCCTGCGCCTCTCGAAAGTCAGCCTGGGCTGCGTCTTGTCTGTTTTGCCCATGGCGCAATTGCCCCTCGGCTCTGCGAATACTGTTTGCGATGATATAAAGTTTTTATGAGAGCCCAGCACCACTCACTCTAACTTTAGCAATGCGGAGCGTTATGGGGGGATGGGCCAGGCAGCCACCCAGTATTTATAATGTTTATGCTGTGGGATCCCGTTTCCCAACCCACTGGTGCTCACTCCATGCACTGCGTGTGGCAATGCTGTTATTCCTTTGTCACCAGGCCTCCAGGCAGCACTGCAGTCTCCGCTCACACTCACCAATTATTCCGGTCGTTAATTACGCAGCCCAGGCCGCACGCCGCAGCTGACCACAGATTGCCGCCTCGGAGAGCCCAGGGGCATGCTCCTCTACAAGGGGGGGTCTGCCGGCGCCTCAACGCAGCAAGAGGGCGTGGCTCGTAAGGATTGCCTTGCCTCGCAGGAAGTTCTTTACTGGGGCCCGGGAGGCACTGCAGCCATCCCCGCCAGAAGAGCCGGACCGCGGCGCAAGACAGGTACCCTCTGCCCTCACGCCCGGGGCTCCTCCGTGGTTCCGAGGCGTGACTCCGCGTCAAATTCAGGGCCGCAGCAAGTCTCCCAGGGCACCTCGTGGGCTGCCTCCCTGTGCCTCAGCTCCACACATCACTGCAGGCCTCGCAGCTCAGTGGGAGCGAAAACACCACGCACAGGCGTTCGATTGGTCCAGAAGTTCTTTTACAAGCGCCTGGGTTGATGGGGACTCCCCCGAACCAACCCTGGCGTGTGCTGTTACAGATTGATGCTAATTCCTGAAGTATTTTAGTGGCGGCTCACGGAGCGATTTCAGGCTGCGGCCATCTTCATTCGCGGCAGGCCACGCCCCCCTCCATGTTTCTTCTTTTGAATGATAGCTGGGTGATGAGGTTTGCTGTTGACAAGTGCAGATTTGTGTGGAGGTACAATGTGCTCTATGTTTTTGGTGTCTGTGTCTGTGGTCTGGTCCTTGGGCCCAGTAGTCCCTCCAGGCGCTATAGAGGATACTTAGAGAGGGAAACAGACACATGAAGTGCTAGCAGTGAGAGATAAGTGCACTGAGAGGGAAACAGACGCATGAAGTGCTAGCAGTGAGAGATAAGTGCACTGAGAGGGAAACAGACGTATGAAGTGCTAGCAGTGAGAGATGAGTGCACTGAGAGGGAAACAGATGCATGAAGTGCTAGCAGTGAGAGATAAGTGCACTGAGAGGGAAACAGACACATGAAGTGCCAGCAGTGAGAGATAAGTGCACTGAGAGGGAAACAGACACATGAAGTGCCAGCAGTGAGAGATAAGTGCACTGAGAGGGAAACAGTCAGCATGACTGGACCGGCTAGTAGCTGGCACTTTTAATGCACTAACATTCACTCATGTCTATTGTGCCATGTGATTACCTAAAAGGAAAGAGCAGCATTGTGTCCCCTGGGTGGCCTGGGCAAATATGATACAAAATAAAAACATGGAGCCCACAGGCTGCTTTTTATTAACACAGATTTCTCTAAAAAAAACTTGGTTTAAATCGGACCTTTTCACATTGATTGGGCTAACAGGACACCATGGGGCCCGATTCACAAAGAGCCTTCGCACTCGTGGTAGAGGCCCCGCAGTTGTGTCAGGGGGAGGGGTGCACTCGTGGCGGAGGGCCCGGCATTCGTGGCGGGGGTGACCTCACTCGTGGCGGGGGTCCTGCATTCGTGGCAGGACCTCCATACTGCAGTTACCCACAAGTGTGGGGCCCCTGCCATGAGTGCGGGGCCTCCGCCACGAGTGTGGGGCCTCCGCCACAAGTGCAGGGCCCCTGCCACAACTGCGGGGCCTCCGCCACAAGTGCGGAGGCCCTTTGTGAATCAGGTAAGTATGTCCTACTAAAATACCCAAATTGTTATTTCAATATTTTATATGGCACAGGATCATATTAATATTTATTTTGTAGATTTAGATATTTAAGAAACTAATCAATAAAAACTTTGCCATACCTGCACCTCCACAAACACTCTTCAATTTTGCACCTCCCATACAGTCAAAAACAATTCACACTTTGGGATTGCATGTGTTGTATCACATGTATGGGAATACAAGCGGTGGGTTGTTGGCTCAGTCTTCTGACATCTGGGTGTGTGTTTACTCTTTTTATTGTGAGGTCAGGGATATGGGCTATGACATCCAAGCATCTCGGGTATTGAGTCACTCAACGCCTGGGACCCAACAAAACATTTGTGAACATGGCTTCTTTGATCCTGATGAGGACATAGTGGGTAGTTGATTTCTGAAAGTACTTGGGGTCAGTCCCTGAGAAGGATTTGTGCATTGTGCCCATTAATGGTTAATCTGTATAAAATAAGTGCAGGAGCCCAAGGGTTTCATTAGGAACAAGCTGTCACCATTCCCAACAGAAGAATTTACCAAACAACAAGCCTCCTTAGTTTTGATTCGACCTCATGCCTCTTTCTTCCACCACCCTACACTTCCTGTCTCCTTATGGTACTGAAACAGAAACATTGTGGACCAAAATATCATGTCAAGAACATCGAGGACACAAATATCGTGAATGTAAGTTTCTATAGGTAAGCAAAGTTTTACTGTAGTTAAATCTACATATACGTACCTTAATATAGCCTTATAGCCCGCCGTAGCGGGCTATACCGGCTATTAAAGGCCCGCTCCAGCGTTAAAGGCCCGAGCCGAAGTCGAGGGCCTTTAACAAGGGAGCGGGACTTTAATAGCCGGTATAGCCCAGCTACGAAGGGCTATAAGGCTATTAGAACATTCTGCCACTAGAGGGCAGAATGTTCTAACAAATAAAACAAAGGCTTCAGGGAGCGCGATTGGATTGAAATCACCTCAGGCTCCCTGAAGCCTTTGTTCACAGCCACAGCTGTGAACAGAGAAACATTGGAATGTTGGATCTCCGGGCTTATACCAGCCATTATAAACCCGGAACTACTCCGTTGTTTTCAATGGAGCTCCCAACATTCCAATGTTCTAATGATGTATATATCTTCAAGGTACGTAGATGTGGAGTTAAGAATAGTAAGTCTATACTAACCTATTTGCTCTTACCTTCTCAGTATTTGGTCCTTGATATTTTTGACACAATATTCTGTCCACACGGTATTTCTTTTTCCGATATTCTGCCAGTGATCCCTCCTTATCTCACTCTTGCAACTTCTATTGCTGTTTTCTCTCCATTTCCCTATTTTCCTACCTTTCTCTTTCTCTGTCTTTATCCTATTTCTGCCTTTATGTCTCTATTAGGTTAAAGTCTGATGATCAAAAATAAGTTGTGATTAGCAAACATGAGCTCTGGTGCCCATCATGGCACAAATGAAGCCCTGGTGCCCAGCACCTTGAAGTCCATTCTCAGCAGGACGAGGCACCTGTTTTTCTGTATGGGATAAATCTAGTCTCCTTCCATGAGGTCTGTCTATGAATTTACCTATATATTCGGCACCGTTTGTAGCATGAAGCAGCCAGAGATGCCTAAATAGATGTAGTTGCAGTCATTAGGTCCATGGCATGTGAAGGTCATGAGAAGGTTGCTGCATTGGTTCCATTGGAGAAGGATCCTCCTGAGCAGATTTATTACACCGTTTTTCCCCTTCAACACTGACTACATTTGGGGAGCAAAGGAGACATTGATCGGCCTCAAAAATCTGCCCGGATGTGCCAGTGTGAGAAATGTTTGGCAGACAGGTGGGTATTCCTAAGCACTGTTTCCATGCAAACAGGGGCAATGGTAACAATATAACTGGACCTGCAGTGGAACTAGGCCCAAAGAGTGTGAGGGGCTAGGGAACCCCTCTCACTCTTCGGCCCTCTAGACCCTAAACCCATTTCTGGATGTATATTTTCCATCAAACTATGTCTAGGGGAGGACATTTTACCTTGCTTGTAATAGGGCCCATGGCACCTTCGCCACACCACTGCTTGAGAATTGACTGGTCGAAAGATGTGGATTTCTGAACTGTTTGGGCATAGAATGTTCTCCTTCCTCTTGGAAAAACATAGGTGGCCCAAGCAGGGTGCCCTATTAGAAGAGGTCCGCTGAAGTTCCGCTTCAAACTTAATCGAATCTCAGTTAAAATAAAGACATTCAGTCTAATGTTTCCTTGCTTGCTACTGGAAATTGTGTTATGTGTGTTTTTTTTGTTTGGTTACTTAAGCTTAAAATTGACACTTCTCCTCGCACCAACGCAATATTCACTACCAGTGCTTAATTTGTCATAAAAAATAAGTGGATGAACCCAAAGATTTTCTTAGGATCCCTAATCTGGTGTTGCCAAACTCCAGGGGTGCCCAGTCTTGATTCCACCTGTGCCTCGTTCTTTTGCTACCCTACATTCCCTTTCGGCACCTGCACCACCAGCACAAAATAAGCATGGGACACTTCCGGCATTACTAACTGCCCCTCAGATATTCAGATATTTGAGCCTAGTGAACATCCATTGAAGGAGGAAACAACCAGGCCCATCATGGCTGTCCCCTAAGACGTCCATGGGCAAAAGGGAACAAGCATTTGCAATGCAATAGGTCTCGCATTTATGTTTGAGCTATTGGCATTGTAAAGAACTGCCTTTTATTTATGTGTTGTTTTTAAAACAGTTAAATAAAAGGCATTGTCATTTACAATGGCGATAGCTCAAAAACTCGCAATTGCGAGACCTATTGCATTGTAGATGCTTGTTGAATGTGGAGCAGGTTTTCTAATATATGCTTTGTCAGGGCCTCCAAGAACTAGAAAGGGTGAGCTGCTGGGCATCGGAAATGTGTGACTTTTCAGCAGCTTTTCCAACTTTAGAGAATTCTGAAAGAGCACATTCAGAAAGGGTGTGTGTCATGTTTTAATGTATTATTTGAGGGTTTTTTATTGCTGTATGCCACCTTTCGATTACTTGAGAGAGCTGCAGTTGAGTGTGGAGTCTGGAGGTTGAGTGAATGGAGAGGCACAGGTCCAACATTCTTCAATGTAAAGCCAAGCCCCCCCCCTCCCCACACACACACACACACAAAACACACAACACATCGTCCCCGGTTGTGAGGAGTGCAGATGAAAGCAGCCCAGGTGTAACTTATTAAAAAACCTGAATATCAAAAAGAAATCCAGAAGGGTTTATTATTGCCTATATTTATTAAGGAAAAACATATTTCCAGGGCACTGGCCGGTCGGCAGTGGCCTTACATCTTTACATGTTTCCGAAGGCTTGGGGATTTTTAAAGTATGACAGCGCAGAAGAGCCCTGGTGTGTCCACACACGTCAGGGGGGGTCCGGAATAGTGCTATCTCCAGTTATGTGGCCCAAAGCAGCTGAGGAAAGGTCGCCCAGGTGAGGCCTCTGGTCGCCCTGATGCCCTGAGGGACCCAGACTCACAGACACCTCCCTGCTCCCCCCGCCTCCCCCCCGTGGCTCCATCCCTACAAAAGTAGCATTTACAGCCCTCACACGAGCCACAAACAGGGCCCTGTTTACCCAAAAGAGAGCTGCGCTGATGGCACTCCGATAGAGGGAGGGTTGTGTAGCTGGTGTGATAGTGTAAACACCTACGAGTGACGCGGTGGTGTCTGTAAATGAAGTTGTTATTATGGCAGAAGGGAGCCACCCAAATAAAAATTCTGGGGAAAACCGAATTCCAAAGAGCTGACACTGGAAAAAAACACAACAATGATGATTTATATAGTGCAGACCGCAACCAAACTCTTTCTTGCCTCGTTAAACACTTGTGACCAGCCAACTCGGTAGCCAAGGAGTCTGAAACATGACTAGGAGAGGGCAAGCTACGCTTTGATACCGATGCGAAAGAAGCATTCAGGGAAGGGAGGGCGCTTCCGAGATGATCTGGAGCCGACGGGGGGGGGGGAGGGAGGGAAAGTGAAAGCGTGCCATGCGCGTGTTCTGCTAAGGCGCTGTAATTAAAATAGACGACGGCCGGGGGACTCGGCAGAATGCAATGCAAAAAAAGTGGAAGCGCACCATACGCGTCACGCGTGCACATCTCCTCTCCGGGCGCGTGCACATCTCCTGTCCCCCTTCGCTAGCAAAACCGACAACAATAGATCTCGCCAAGGCAAGCAGCGCATGTGCTGCATCACTAGGCGAGACCTAAAAAGGACTGAACTTCACCGATGTAAGCAGGAAATCAAGCAAAGTGCTAAGCTGGTGAATTGAAGGCTGTGCTAAAATAATAGAAAAGATTTGAAGATCATCACTAAAACCAACTTAACCGCAGGTAGAAAAATAGTTTCTATTATGTGTTTTTCTAACTAAGACAGTTCTTTCTTATGTATGACTCCTATATTGTGTATACATTTGAGAAAGTTCAGGACTTGGGAAACTTCGGGGCATATGTACAAGGGAATAGCGGGGCGTTAAGCACAAAATGCTAACGCCACGCTCCGCCATTCTGAAAATGCAGGGATGCACGGTATTTACAAAGATACGGTGCAACCCTGCCTTATTCCTAGCTCTGGCGCTAAAGTAAGCTGCCTAGTGCCAACGCAGGCACCCTTGCACCATAGAAGTTGCAAATCGTCAATTTTGTAATGATTATTTATGTGCAGGAAGGGGCCCCTTCCTGCACATAAACAATCATTCATGGCGTTTTGCTGTTTCTATGTGTGCTGCAGAATGCTGCACACATAAAAACAGCAAAAACAAGGAGAAATAAAGAATTTCTCCTTATTTCGCCATGTTACGACCAAGTTTTCCATGGTCTTAATTTTGGCGCTGCCTCCTATTTACGCTACCCTTGTAAATAGGGGGCAGCGCCAAAATCAATGGGTGTTGTGGCGGAACGCCCACCGCAACACCCATTGCCCACCCCTTTCACTCTAAGTATAGCGTGAAAGGGTGCCTTATTTACAAGTGACATTCCTGTGGCGATAGGGGCTTGTAAATATGCCCCTTCATTTTAGCAACTGCTTGGAGAATCCCTGTCGTCGTTGCTGTTCATGTTTTGATCAGAAAAAAATGTATACATTCCACCTAAATTGCAGAGTACAGATTTATCTTTCTTCCACACCACTGATGAGGCAGAATAGTGGCTGCACAAGTTTGTGTCAGAGACACCTGCATATGAAATAACAAAGATTCCCATAGTGCAGCTTGCTCTGCTGAATACCAGTGAGATAACGTTGTATAGCAGGCTATGTAGTCCATGTGCTACATGGTACACATCAGAGTGTGGACCACCAAATACCCTAGTCAAAGACATTAATACTTCAGCATGTGGTGCAGGGGTTATCTAGGGTAATAATAACTTGTTTTTATTTATTACATTGGTATTTGAAAATCAAATTAATAAATCTTAAAGATGGTCTGGTAACAGGTCCTTAAAAGAACAAGCAATGGCAAAGGTTGTGTGATGGAAAAACGCATGCCTTTGCCACGCATGCTTTTACCACTCAATTTCGTGGTAAAGACATGTTTGGTAAATGGGCATGTGTGGAAAATATCACACCCTTGCCTCTGCCCTAAATCCTAAAAACACCCTAAACCTAAAATCCCTACCTCCCCCGTACCCGAGCCCAACTGTCTCCACCCCTAAAACCTAACCCCACCTACCCCCTCCCCAGCCCAGCTGCCCCCTCAGCCTTAAAACTGTCCCTTTCCTGGCCCCTGCCCTGATCCCTTAAACTCTCGACCCCCCAGCCCTGAAAACTCATCTGACCCCCGTCCCCAAAACTACTCCCAACCCAAAAATCTACCCACACCTCTGTCCCCTGAGCCCTAAAACTCCCAACTGCCCCCTCTGCCTGAAAACTGCCCCTACCCTGAGCCTTACAACAGCCCCCTAAAACCTACTCCGACCCCAGCCCCCTCCCTGAGCCCTAAAACAAACCCCTACCCCCTAAAACCTAACCCACCTGCCCCAGCCCAACTGCCCCCTTAGTCTTGAAACTGTCCCTTTCCTGTCCCCTACCCTGAGCCCTAAAAATCCCGACCTCCCACCCCCAAAACTACGCCCAATCCAAATAATCTACCCCCACCTCCGTCCCCTGCCCTGAGCCCTACAATTCCTGACCCCCCAGCCCTCCTGACCCCCCGTCATCCCTGTAAACTACCCCCACCCCCTAATAACCCGACTTACCTCTCCACCTCGTCCCGATCCTTCCTCTTTCTGCTTCCTGCACTTTCGCCCGGCAGCAGCAGCAACTAGACCGCGCATATGCCTTAACCACGTATATGCGTGGTTAAGGCATATTCGTGGTTCAGACGTGGTGCTACCGCCTGCGTGGTTCAGCCCCACGTAGTTCGAGCTGCTTGGTTAAGGCTGTTTCCCATTAGCAAAGCCAACAGGTCTAGCCTTTGCGATATCTATTGGCTTTGTCAATGGTTTTCTAGACATATTTCACAGCAGTGCAGCCACTGTGCAGCCTGTCTGAAAGTGTAGAAAATAAAAGAGCTGTGACACAGTCAACAATGTCCGCCCCAGGACATTTTCTTTTTTTTTTAAAGTTTTTTTTTTACTTTCAGACATGGTGTGCAGCAGCTGCTGTGCAACACGACTGAAAAGTAAAAAACAAATGCTGCCAGAGAGAGCATTTCAACATCACAGCACTTTAAAAAATATTTTTTTTTCAGAAATGTTGCACAGCAGCTGCTGTACTACATGGCTGAAGGCTAAAAAAAAGTGCTGTGACAACTGACTGCATCATAGCTCTTGTATTTTCTCTGCTTTCTGCCATGTTGCACAGCGGCTGTGCTGCTGTCCAACATTGCTAAAAACGTTTCGACAAAGCCAGTAGATCTCGCATATGCAAGGCCTATTGGCTTTGTCAATGCTTTGCTTGCTGTTTTAGGCAGAGGACGATTAAGGGCCTAATTTAGATCTTTGCAGAGGAAAATACTCCATCACAAATGTGACGGAGATCCAGTCTGCCGTATTATGATCCCATTATATCCTATGGAAATCGTAATACGGCGGACGGGATATCCGTCACATTTGTGACGGAGTATTCCCTCTGCCGAGATGTAAATAAGGCCCTAAGTGATTTGCCCAGAATCACAGAAAGCTAAACCGACACCAAGACTCAAACTTGGTTCCCCAATTCCAAAGTCAGTAGCTCTAGCCAAAACAACACATAGGATTCATAATCTGAGTACCTGGCAAGTATCATTACAGGTTGTTATTTTTCTATCGAATCCATATGACGTGGTGTGTTAATCAATACAGAAAAATATAACTAAACATCTACTAAATCGCTCATCTTTTTTCTGGGTTGGTTCCTTGACTAACAAAGTCTATTACTAATTTTTTCAGAAAAAAGTCACTAAATCATGCGCCATGTTATGACGAAATAAACACAAACTGCTAAGCAACTTCCCTCTTCAGCAGAGAAGAAAAGCACTGAAAATATGCCAATAAAACATATCAAAATATGTTTCTATTCTACTTCCTGAAATCTGTGGTTTCCACAAGCGTTGTAGAAGGAGATCAACGAGGCAAGGTCGCAGGAATGTCACTAACACAGTGCAAGGAGGTGAACGTGCTTACGCCATACTTCCACGTCACTGTAGCCCATCGTAATGCGTTGTATTTGTTATGATTCAAAGGGCGACTCTGATTGGCTCATGTGGAAGTAAGGGGCAAGGCTTTGATTGTTAATATCCTAAAGTGTAGACCAGCCAATTAACAGTCACTAAAAATAAATTCATTGGAAAGGTAAAGGTTAAAGCACTATTGTGTATTCACACACGTGTTGTAGAGGAAACAGCTTCATTATCACATAGAATTTTCCACAGTGCTCCAAAGTAGTTATAAGCCAGGGCCAGCTAAACCCAGCAGCCGAAACACCACACATTTGCAAAATAGCAGGCAGTTTCCAATAAAAAGGTGTTCAGAGTCAATTTCTGTGACGTGATTCAATCTTCGCTGCTGTAGCACAAGCACTGTCTGAACTGTTTTGTTTAGTACAAGTTTCATGAACATTTAACAGGTGGCAGAACTCCAAAACTGGAGTTTGGCATAGAAGCAACAAAAAACAAACAAAAAAAAGTACCTCAATCTGTGGGCGAGCAGTGGAGAGACACTAATAAAACAATTAATCAGTAGTCGGTCCATGCTCCATTGAAGTGACAAGGCAAGAAAATTAGTAGAAAGTGAAAAGACTTGCTGACCAGTTAGAAGCAAGGAACTGAGAAGTGATGATGGAGCCAATCAATGGTAAGTAATGGATGGGCTAAAAGCCTCTTTTGAGTTTTTCTTTTTAGAAACAATAGCGTCACAAGCAATAGCGCACATGTGTGCTGCCTGCAAGCGAGACCTAATGATTGCTGTTGGGAAGATACTGAAATAGTAAGAGTGTTGTCTTCAAACAAAGCTATTTTTAAATATCTTTCTATTTTCGGTGTGATCCAAAGAGACATTAAGGGGCTTATTTTGATGTCGGTTGGATTTGCTTCCGGGTCGGTCACCCGGTCGGCGGTCCTGACCACCTCATTAGGATGCGACTGAACACTGTTCGGTCACATTCCTACATTTCACTATGGGAGCATGCATTACGGCCATAAACCGGCCGTAATGCATGCTCCCATAGTGAAATGGGAGGTGTGGTTCATCCCTGCATCCCATGGCAGGCACCTCAAGGTGCCTGCCACAAGGTGCACGGATCAACAGGGGACACCATAGGTGCCCCTCAGCCTCCAACTGGAGGCCGTGCACAAAAGGTGGCCCTACTGGGGCCCCCCAAACATGCGTCGGACAGGCCGGCATGGAAACCATGTCGGAAACCGCGCATTGTAATCTCAAGGGCGGAAAGGCCCGCCCTTGAGATTACTGGCTGGCTTCCGACTGCCCGACGGGCTCTCTGAGCCCGTCAGAAGCCAGCCGGAATGACCGGTCGGTTTACTTTCCGACCGCCTAGATCTTAATTAGGTGGTCGTAGAGTAAACCGAGGAGCCCATTACGATGCGGCTCGGAAGGCTTCGACCGTCTGTCGAAGCCTTCCGAGCCACATCGTAGTCGGCCCCCATGCCCTGACACCCACATTAAAAAGGGATATTAATCTTGAAATGGCCAGAAACAGGAGTTCTCATCCAAATCGGCTACAGTCTTCGTAGTAATACAGCCTGCTGTATTGCTACATGCAGTATTGCAACAAGCAGTGCAGAGGAAAAATCCTTCATGTGAAATCTGGTGTAATATGCCCTGTTTAGGAATACTAAATTCTACAAGTTATTCCTCACTCCATAGGAGTTCGACAGAGGAAAACTCATAATCCACAGTAATACGGTTCACAAACATATAATCGGCAACACTAATATCATGCTACAAAAATATTGAGTCAAAAATATCGACCCCAAAATTATCGATTTCCTATACTTATAATGTAAATGACAAAAATATCAGAAATAAAATATCGCTGTCACTAATACCATTGTAAAAAAAAAAGATATATATATATATATACACATAAATAATAAATATTAAATATATTAAAAAGTAACAGTAATATAATATAAATGAAATGTATTTAATTAATTTAAAAACATATACCTATTATACTGATTTAAAAAATTAAACACAGATATTTACTAATATATACATTTAATTACATATATTTAATTTTAAAATATTATTAAACGAGTAACTTACATTTATATTATAATTTACAAAGTTTTTTCTAAATATAATTATGTAAATATATATGTTTATACACACGCCCAATAACATTAAATAATTAAAAAACATACCATTTTAATTACAAATAAAAAAGAATATAAAAACTTAAATTTACAAAAAATATATAACATATTAAAAACATTACTAATTAAAAAATATTATAATTTTTACTAGATAAAAACATAAAATTATAAATGTAATTAATATAAACTAAACTATAAAATTCTGCAATTAATACATATAGGGGCCGATTCCGATCTCGGCCGGTAGTGCTCCGAATCGGATTCGGCTTTACCAGATCCGATTCGGAGCCCTGTTTCCCGACCGAATCGTACGCGGGTCCGGCCGAGCGAGTACGATGCAAGCGCCTGCGAAATCGCCGAGCGACTCGTCCGCGGCTTCAACACGCTCCGACCGACTCGCACGGACACAACTCGCACCGCGCAATGGAGACGTTCCCCGGCCGGGTAAGTACGATGCGCACCGCGAGCAGTCCGACCGACTCGCGCCGTCCGGCTCGAAAGAGCTGTCGGAGCCGGACTTTGGGGGTCCGCGTCGGACCCTCCTGTACGCCGTAGCCGCGCGGAGTCGCACACAGGGGGACCCATGGGTCCCCCTACCTGTGCATGTACGGCACGATGCGCTTCGCCGCGTACCCGCTGTAGGGGGCGCCCTTGTTCGCCTCGCACCCATTGAGTCAATGGGAGCCCGCGTACGCGTTGTACAACCGGCTCCCATTGACTTCAATGGGAGTCCGACCGAATCGAGTCCGATAGCATGCGAATGCATCGTACTCGTTCGGTCGGACTGCCAGAGTCCGATTCGGTCGGAATTCTCTCCGGGTCCGGCTCGGTCGGGGAGATTTCCGGCCCGAATCGGAATCGGCCCCATAGTATCCTCACTGCAATTTATAAAACAGTAGAGAAATCATTGGATTCAGGAAAAGTACAAAGTACTAATCCTACTACAATAAATACAACAGTAGAGAAAACGTTGGATTGCGCAGGGGTAAAATGTACTATTCCCACTACAGTCAGCGCAACAGTAGGGAAAGTGTTGGATAGCGGAAGTTTAAAATTTACTAATCCCACTCCAATAAGTGCAACAGTAGGGAAAGTGTTGGATTGCGGAGGGGTAAAATTTACTTTTCCCACTCCACTTAGTGCAACAGTAGGGAGAGTGTTGGGTTGTGGAGGGGTAACATTTACAATTCCCACTCTAATCAGTGCAACAGTAGGGAAAGTGTTGAATTGCGGAGGGGTAAAATTTGCTATTACCACTCCAGTCAGTGCAACAGTAGCAAAAGTGTTGGATTGCGGAGGGGTAAAGTTTACTATTCCCCCTCCAGTCAGTGCAACAGTTGAGAAAGTGTTGGATTGCGGAGGGGTAACATTTACTATTCCCACTTCAATACTAGCAACAGTAGGGAAAGCGTTGGATTGTGGAAGGGTAAAGTTTATAATTCCCTCTCCAATCAGTGCAACAGTAGGGAAAGTGTTGGATTGCGGAGGGGTAAAGTTTACTATTCCCACTCCAGTCAGTGCAACAGTAGGGAAAGTGTTGGAATGCGGAGGGGTAAAATGTACTATTCCCACTCCAATCAGTGCAACAGTAGGAAAAGTGTTGGATTGCGGAAGGGTAAAACTTATTATTCCCACTACACTCTGAGCAAAATTAGACACACAGTTGTTCACTTAAAAAAAATTAAAGACTTTGGAAACTATATTAAATTTTAAAAAAATTATTTAAATATAAATATATATTTAAAAAAATAACAAATTACATATTTATTACAATCTTTAATACATCTTATAAATTAATACAAAAATTATAATCATAATTAAAAAAACAGACTAAGGGCCTGATTACGATCACGGTGGGACTGCCACCGACAGCTCATCGGTGGCGGTCCCACCGGCATCGCAATGAGGATTACCGCCCGCCACATTAGGATGGCGGGCGGATGGGTGGCGGTTGGAGAGACCGACCGCCACGGATCCAACGGGCTCAAGGAGCCCGTCGGACCATTGGAGAGAGTTGTATTCCCTACAATGGTGGCGGTGCCTGCCAGGCACCACCTTAGGGATTACAATGTCCCTTTCCGCCCACCGTTTCATGGCGGTCAACCCGCCATGAAAAGGCAGACGGAAATGGAATTTGGGGGCCCGTAGCGGGCCCCCCTTCCCCTCTGGCCCTCAGCTGTGGGTTTTGGGGGGCACTACAGCTACATATCCCTGCACCGTGTGGCAGGCACAGCATGGTGCCTGCCACGTAGTGCAGGGATATGTGTAGTGTCCCCTTTTTGTACTGCATAGTGTGCTGCAGCCAGCAGCACCCGCCACTATACAAAATATAGGCATTGCGACCGCCGTTGTGGTGGTCCCATCCTAATGCCTATGGCGGGACCGCCGACAACCTGTCGGGCGGTCCCATTTACAAAAGCCTCTATATTCTCAAAATAATAACAACCAACAAATATAAAATATTATTTTAATTTAAAAAAGCACAGCACAATTTCTTTAAAAGATTTAGCTATTTATAAATGTGTTATTACTTATGTAACTTTCTACCCTATACCTATACAAACTACACACCTAAAATATATTTTTTAGATTATATTGACACATTTATCATAATTAATTATGAATTAAAATATTAATAATAATTACCTAATAGTAAAATAATTATATTTAATTACATTCCCACCCTTTATCCTTACAAATCCAACAACTCTCATCAAATATGCATAAAAAAATTACATAATTTACAGTATTAATTATCAATTAAACAGTTAATAACAAATTGATTGTATTTAATTAACTAACTTCCTACCCTTTACCCTTACAAATACATCTCACACCTAATGTCTATATATCACAAACAATATCTTAAATACACAATCTACATAATTAATTATCAATTTAAATAATTATTATGCTAGCATTAATTATTAAATATTATAATTAATTTCCTGCACACCCTTTACCCATACAAAAACAACAAACTACATCAAATTAAAAAACGAATGTATTACACAATTTACATAATTAATTACCAATTAGATAATTAATTATAATAATAAATAATTATTAATTAATTTACTTCCCATCCTATACCCCTACAAAACCCACAACCTGCACCTAAAACTTAAATTAAAAAAATGTAATTGTACAATTAACAAAAATAATTATCAATTAAATAATTAATATTAATTAAAAATTAATTAATAATTAATTATAATTAATTTACTTCCCACCCTTTACCCTGATAAACCCCACAACCTATTACGGCACTAAAAATGACAAAAAACTATTAAATAAATGTAAAAATTACAAAAAATTTACAAACTATATTTAAAAACATTAACAATATTTATACAAACAATTTATAACAATTACAATTAAAATATATAGTAAAATACATTTAAATTGTTTTTTAAAATGGATGTTATTAACAACATTTTTAGCATTGATATTAACCACATAGATATTTTTGTAATCTATATTCACACTTTCTGTATTTTTAACATCAATATTACTTACCTTAAAATCAATATTCTTGTCAAAAATATTATTCCAGATGATATTTCTGTATGACGAAATTTCCAACTAGCTATTTATGTAGGTCAATTTTAAAATGCCAATATTTTGTCTGAATACCCAGTAATACCGCATCGGAGACTTACCACTAACCATGGAATCAGCACTCCACATCTCAGCTGCAAAAGGACTTGAGATGTGGCTCCTTTTGTTGGAATTCATAAGACAAACAAGTTATCTATTGAACTACTTGAAGTTTTAGTTCACTTTTGCACGGGGCTTGCTCTAACTGCAAGTTTCATTCCCACAAAACTTCTAGGCCTGGGAAATGTTGCTGGAGACATTTCTGGAAATCAATAGGAGACGTATAGTATTACCAGCACATTTCTCATGAATCTATGGGAATGCTCCAGAGAGGGAACATTTGCTGGGAACCTGATCAATGGTCATGTATCCTTTTACGGAGCATCATTGGCATCTTCAGAACAATCACCTGAATGTGCTGTGTAGCTTCTTGCCTGTGGTATCCTCCATGGGAGGAAGAGTCTAGTTCCTCTCTCAGTCCCAAGAAAGTAACAATTGACTTTACTTCATTGGCTTATGAAAAGTCTGATATTTTGTTTAACACATGCTGCAGGTATTTCAATTGCTTCTGGCGATATAAACAGAAGTGCATTTGTGCTTTTTTTTTTTTTTAAATCATGGAGGTCTGTTTACTTAATTTCCAATCCTAAGCAGGCAAGGAAAAAAGTTTGTGCATCCCGCATATTGTGCACTGTGCGCGTAGCCATCAATTCGACAAGAAGAGCATAACGGGTTAACTTCTTCCAAAGAAATGTTTTTCAAATATGGGTCAAATGATAGACTGCACCTTACCACAAATCATTTGGTTTAACTAATAGATTTTAAAGAAAGTTCTTACTCCAATATTTCAGAGTTGACAGCCTCCATCTTACTTCCTCCTTCCACTTCAAGTGGAAGAAGGACTTGTTACATTGTTGCCTTATGGGGCCGCTTTAGCACGTCTGCTCCATGCTAAGCAACAAAGTATCACGTGGCTCTTCTCTACTTTAATTGCCTTAGATGATATCAACGGGAGAAAAAGATGTTGGGTTTTAACTTTCAGCTGTTAAAGTTGTAAAAGAGTGACAGAGTTATATTGGAAAAAATAATTCTGGCATTTTGTATTGGGGGCCCCTTTGATCAGGGGCATAGCTTCGTCCGTAAGATTGGGGGAGGGGGTGTGAGCTTCAGATTTTCCAGCATTCACGCCCGTTAAAATATATTATACGAGACACAGCGCAGGAGGGGGGTCTGAAGGAAAAATATTTTGTAAAATAACAATTTTTAGGACTTTTAAAACAGGCAAGAATGTGTGTGTGTGTATTTTAGTATGCTTGTGTATGTAATAATCTCCAGTAAAATCCGACAAACACCTCACCAAACCCAAAATAAATCACTTGTACCCAACTATTTACTACAGAATACATTTATTAAGGGGTGTAACACCCCAAACACCCGCCCCGAAATTACACCCTTGCATTTGATGCCCAAAAATGAACTTCCCATTTAAATAATGTATAGAAGGCAACAGTGTCATAATGTACCATCATTTGGTGAAAAAACATGCTTGTCTCAGGAAGTCCACACAAGCTGTGCGTCATAGCGCTGCGAGAAATGCTCGCAATAGGCTTTCATAAAGATTCCTGAATTTGAAGAGACGGGGTTTATGTGTTTAGTGGAAGCTAGAAATCGCACCTACCTAAATATTTTTCCATACGTATCAACCACCACATGTATCAGCAAATATGCAAGAACCATGGAACATGTCTCCAGAGAAATTCACAGTTTCTATAGATCTTCAGACCTCACAGACATCCTTCATGAGCCAAACGGACCATTGGCTGGCCAGCACTGCAGTATTTCAAGCGGTTACTTTGCAACGTGAAGAGGTTTGAAAAAAGCCACACAGCCTCACAAATTGGATCCATTTTCTAGAAAATTGAAGGCCTGGGCGTAGTTCGCGGAGTTTTGCTACGTGGAACTCCACGAAGTTACAAAAAAACTCTGCGAAGTTCCGCGAGTGGCGGAGTGCAGTGCGAACTGCAGTTTCTGCTGGTATTCCTGCCGCTCGGGTAGAAATTGGGCATCTGAAAGTCATCTTTATTTAGATCCTGACCCTGTCAGTGTGGGATATTTTGCAATTTTGCAGAAAGTGGGCTTTTTGTGATTTGGTGCAAATCTGTTCAGTAGTTTTTGAGAAATCAAGGTAAAAAAAATAATTGTATATATCTGGCCACTGAGGATCTATGGATCCAACAGATCAAAAGATTTGATCTGATTGGCTGCCCCCACATAAACAAAGATGCTTTGGCAGCCATCTTAGAACTCCGGAACTCAGTCCCCAGTCCTGCGAAAAAAGTTTAAAAAATATATAGGGAGGCAGGGCAGGGATACCCTGCCCCCCAGGCCTGGTGGTTGGGGTTCTAGAGGGACCCCCAGGGACCAAAAACATATATAATTTTTTTGATTTTGCAGCAAATACACAGAGGATCCGCAGCAAAATAAATTCAAAATGTGGGATCTCAAATGTTTTAAAATCTCCCACTGATGAGCCTGGGGACAAGGGGGGGGGAGGGTTGCGGTGAAGTTTATTTAATAGGGGAGGGGGTTGTGCAGCTCAATCAATCAATCAGAATTGTTAAGCACACTACTCACCCGTGAGGGTCTCAAGGTGCTGGGGGGGGTGAGGGTAAGCAGCTCCGGTCAGTCGAAGAGCCAGGTCTTGAGGGTCTTCCTGAAGATGTGCAGAGAGAGGGCCCGTCTGATGTCGACCGGGAGCTCGTTCCAGGTCTTGGGTGCGATGCAGGAGAAGGCTCTTCCACCCGTTCTGGCTCTGCGGATGCGCAGGGTTTCAGCAAGGGCGAGGTTGGCGATCGGCGGTTTCTCTTGGAAGGATATTCTTTCGTTGAGGTATTGGGGTCCGGTGTTGTGGAGGCATTTGTAGGCGAGGGTGAGTATCTTGAAGGTTACTCTCTTATCGACGGGGAGCCAGTGGAGGTCTCGCAGGTGTTGGGAGATGTGTTCTTGTCAAGGGATGCAGAGGACTAGTCTGGCTTGCAGTGTTCTGTATGGTCTGGAGTTTGCGGAGCAGAGACTTGTTGATTCCGGCATAGAGGGCGTTTCCGTAGTCCAGTCTGCTGGTTATGAGTGCGTGGGTGATGGTCTTTCTTGATTCGGGGGGGATCCGTTTGAAGGTCTTGCGAAGGATGCGGAGGGTGTTGAAGCAGGTGGAGGCGATTGGGTTGACCTGCCGGGTCATGGAGAGGGAGGATTCGAGTACGATGCCGAGGTTCCGGGCGTGGTCTGTGGGGGTGGGCGGGCTGCCGAGGGCGTTGGCCCACCAGGTGTTGTCCCAAGCGGTGGGAGAGGGTATGAGGACGAGGACCTCTGTCTTTTCTGAGTTGTGTTTCAGGCAGCTGCTGCTCATCCAGGATGCAACATCCTTCATTCCTTCCTGGAAGCTGAGTCGATGGTGACTGGATCCTTGGTGAGGTAGAGGATGAGCTGGGTGTCGTCGGCATAGGAGACTATGTTGAGTCCGTGCTGTCTGACGATGGCGGCTAGGGGGGCCATGTAGATGTTGACGAATGTCGGGCTGAGAGATGATACTTGAGGTACTCCGCAGTTGATCTCTGTGTGTTCGGAGAGGAAGGGGGCAGTCTGATTCTTTGGGTTATGCCGATGAGGAAGGAGCGGAGCCTTTCGAGGGCGGTTCCCTGTATGCTGGCATCGTGGAGTCTGGCGGCGAGAATGCGGTGGGAGATGGTGTCAAAAGCTGCGTAGGGGTCGAGTAGGATCAGTGCCGCGGTGTGGCCTTGGTCGAGTAGGGTGCGGATGTCGTCTGTGGCGGCAAGTAGGGCGGTCTCAGTTATATGGTTGCTGCGGAATCCGGATTCGGAGGGGTCGAGGATGGAGTTCTCTTTGATGAATTTCATTAGTTGGGCGTTGATGGTCTTCTCTGTGACTTTGGCCGCGAAGGGGAGGAGGGAGATGGGCCGATAGTTCTTGAGGTCTGAAGGATCTGCCGAAGGTTTCTTGAGAAGGGGCTTGACTTCTGCGCGTTTCCAGTCCTTGGGAAAAATGCCGGTTTTGAAGCAGATGTTGATGGTGCGTCGTAGTTCCGGTGCGATGGCGGCGGCGGCGGCTCTGTGGAAGATGTGGGGAGGGCAGGGGTCCGTGGGTGCTCCTGAGTGGATGCTTTTCATGGTTGATTCGGTGTCTTCTGTGGTGGCTGGGGTCCAGGCGGAGATGGTGGGTTGACTGGCGCTGGTGGGGTAGTGCGTGGTTTTGCCGTCCGGTGTCAGTTCGTTGAAGTTGTCGTAGAGGGACTTGATTTTCAGATGGAAGTAGGTGCTGAGCTTGTTGCAGAGGTCCTGGGAGGGAGTGATATCCGTGGCTTCGCTGGGGGGTTTAGTGAATTCTTGTATAATGCTGAAGTGTTCCTTCGAGTTGCTGGAGTTGGCGGTGATCTGGATGAAGGTTCTTTTGGTTGATCTTATGGGTTGGTGGTGCTCTGTCATGGCATTCTTGTATGTGGTGCGATCTTCAGAAGATTTGCTGTCCCTCCAGTTCTTTTCGAGACGTCTGCAGGTGCGTCTTGATTCTTGGAGGTCGGTGGTGAACCAGGTGGCCTTTCTTGGGCGCTGTCTGTCGGGGATGTGAAGGGGTGCGAGTTCGTCTGCGCAGGTGGTGATCCATCTGTGTGGTTCTTTGGCGGCAAGGTTGGTGTCGGTCGGGGTGGAGGGGGCATCACAGTTGAGGGTGGAGTAGAGGTGCACCTCGGTGACCTTGCTCCAGTTCCTTCATGGTGGGCAGGGTGTAGGTTTGGGGGCGGTGGGTTTGTTAACATGGAAGTGAACGCAGTGGTGGTCCATCCAGAGGGGCTGCAAGGTGTGGCTGAAGTGGACGTTGTTGCCTCCTGCGAAGATGGGGTAGAGGGTGTGTCCTGCCTTGTGGGTGGGGGTGGTGATGAGCTGTTGCAGTCTGAGGTTGGCGAGGTTGTCCAGGAGTGTGGAGGAGTTGGGGTCGCTGAGGTTGTCGAGGTAGAAGTTGAGGTCTCCGATGAGTATGTAGTCTGTGGAGGCGATGGCATGGGGTGCGACGAGGTCGGTGATGCTAGTGGTGAATGATGTTCGAGGTCTGGGGAGTCTGTATGCGAGGGTGCCGCATAGGGTGGTTCTAGGGCTGGTCTGGATCTGGAAGTGAAGGTGTTCGGTGGTGGTGGAGGAGTCGTTCATGGTGGATGTGGAGAGTCGGGGGGAGCTCTTGTGTGCTCAGCTGCTCTCCCTGAGTTTCTGCAGGCCCCATGGACCGAATCCCCCAGGTCCGAATCATTTAAAAAGTGGAGGAGGGCTTGTGGGCCTCCCAACCTGAGCCTCTTTAGGATGTTGGACCCCCATACCCAATATCTGAATCATTTAATAAGTGATGGAGGGCATGCACCACTCTCCCTGAGCCTTGTTGAGGCCCCAGTGACCTAATTCCCCAGGACCAGTGTATTTTTTGTTGGGGAGTGGGACGTGCATGGGACCACCCTCCCCAAAGACAGTTCCGGGGACCCTGTCTTCCAGAGCATGAGCGCATTATCCCGGGGACCCATTCAACTGGGACACTGTGGTTCCCTGCCTAGGAGAATGCGGACATACCCTGCCCACACTCTCCCGGGGAGGGAACAGAATTTACTCCACCTGCCCACGAGTAGTGAAAAATGCTGCTCCCACCCAGGTGGGAACAAAGGAATGGTGGCAGCTCCTGCCAGCACCTAGTGCAGTGCTGGCCAGGAAGCTGGCAGGGGTCAGCGGGCCTTGAGGATCCCCTCACAGCTGCCAACAATGAGAAGTTGTGAATACCCCAGGTGGACACCCACCAGTAGAGCTGACTGGGGCCATGGGGGCCATTTGGCATCCCCCTGCTGCCCCCAACAAAAATGGAGCTCTGGGTGCCCCAGGTAGAGTACTTAATAAAAAAAAGCTGCCTCCTACCAGCGCCCACGATTAGTGCTAGATCGGGTCGTGGGGGCCCTTGGCTCCCCTAGAGCCCCCAAGAAAAATTAAAGATGTGGGTGTCCCAGATGGGCACCAGGACACCCCAAAAAAATTGAATTATAAGTGAGCAGCAGGAGCTGCTCATTTATTATTGAACTGCTCCGGCAAGGAGTGCCCCATAATGCTCTAGGGCCTTTTTGTAGCACATATTTTATTGCTGGTGGTGCCCCTAGATGGGGCAGGGGCACCACCAATCTTTTTTTGTATTGATGTGGGAGGGTGCAGGGCGTGCAGCAGCCCCCCAGCAACATTAGAAAAAACAGTGGCTGGGTCATTAAATCCATGACCCTGGAGAGCTCACCATATTTTTTAAAAGCACTCCGAGTTGGAGATATATGTTCCTCAACTAGAGTGCAGGGACCTCCAGTGGTTGGTTCGATGGTAGCACTTTGTGCCTTGAAAAATGTTAAAAGGAAGATTCAGATACATTAATTGTGTTTTCTTGAAGAATTTATTCAAAATATTTTATGACGATCACATTTAAAAATTGCTCTGTGTGAATTAATGAAATATACATTTAAATATAGTTATTGGTTACTTTTTGAGAAAGCTAGTATGTCTGACTTACTTAAAATGACACACTTTATATTGCTACATATAGTCAGCTGTGCCAGCTGGGGTTTGGGCGCAGGGCCTGGCCATAGGCCTGGCCCTACGTCTAACTTTCCACTGCATGCAAAGGTGATTGCGCCCAACCCTTTGTTGGTTAGGGCCAGACCCTGCCCTCAAACCCCCACCGAGCACGGCAATGATCATCTTACTTTTCTTCAAATAAAATAATATCTGACTTTACATTTTTAAAAAAACCTTAGAAATTAACTGAAAAAAAACAAAGGTTAAAGGGACGTTATAGTTAAGTCAAAATGTCAGTTAAAAATATAAATCGCGCCCCCATCATGCATAGCTAATTACTTCCCATATTACATCACTCATAACATGTTCTATGGCATCGTTGATAACATCACTGCAACATCTGAACTGACATCATTGATAACAGTATGCATGGTGGGGGCGCGAGTTATAGTTACTTTAGGACACAAGTTATAGTTATTTGAGATAACTGTAACTAGGGAATTTCCTTGGTGTTGATCATTTAAAACGGTGTTCTTTAACTGGCATTTTCACCTAACTATAACGTCCCTTTAACGTTTGTTTTTTGAGTAAATATATATTATTTAAACAAAAATAACTACTAGCCCAGGGTCTGCCTAATTGTCTTGCTTTAAAGCACGTTTAGTGGGTGAGTCAGAATAGATTGATTTATGGATAATACAGGCTACTTTGAAAATACTTCTGCCTTTCATCATAACCCATTAAAGCATGATTAGTGAAGAAGAGATGCCGTTGCCACAGGAATTGATTCTCAGTAAAGTGTCTTTACTGAAGTAAAAGCATCATACAATCAGCAATCTTAAAACTAGCATAAGAGATGCAGGAGATAGGCTCTAGTACCCCTGCAAAGCTACACGGCAGACTTCTCCAAGTGAAATACCTCAGAAGGCAAACATCACAGATGGACCTGAGACCTGAAGAGGATCATCACAACCGAAACATATCTTCTCGTATTAGTAGGCACAGTCAAGTCTCTTTGGATAATAAAGAAGGCCACTCCTAGAAGAATAGGCCCATCCAGTGAATTTGGTGGTTTCAGAACAGTGGTGTCAAGTAGTCTAGGACCGATGATGGTATTCACGAGTCAACAGTGAGTTCACTGACTATCTCAGTGAGACTCAGGTGCCTAAAGAAAAAACTCATTTGCTGTGGTGGCACGTTATAGTGACGGAAAGTTGTCAGTCTCTGCTTAGAATCTTCTACAGCCAGCGCTGACATTGGAAGATGTTTAGCACGAGCTCCAGAGGTTCATTTGGAACATTGTTTTAGCCTCCTGCTGCCAATAAAGAGTGCCTGTTGTTTCAGAAATTTAATATACCAGAAATTCAGGCCATGCAATAAAATAGAATGAGGTTGAGATTATCTGCATGGTGTTAACATTTAACCTGTCTGAATTGTAGACTTGGGTCCTCAGGCAGTGCACATCTACAGACAAAGGACCCTTTCTAGCTGTGGAAGAAATACAACTCCTGCGGTAGTATCAGCTTCCCACTGTTTTGCCCTTCCAGGGATCTCTGGATGAAAATACAGCCAGTAATCTCCAAGTGTACTATTTAACATGTGTACAAATGTACCACTTTCTAGAATTCACAAAAGTTTCTTTGGTTACACTTTGTGATTATTTTTTCTCCCCCGATGGCGTTGAACTTTTTTTTCAGACCATACTGCATGTATTGTCAGTGCTTGATCCAGCCATTGCAGTCGTAAGTCTGTTTTAGTAGTGTAGCCACTGTGTCATGGGCCCAGGTTCAAGGAAGGGAATTCCGTCCAGCCCCTCCGGCTGCAGTTTCAATGATAAAATACACCAATAATCAGGGTTCAGTGGACCCTGGTGCCACTGCACCTGCTGCACCAATGGAAGCTACTTCCCTGTTCATGAACGCAAATGACCCTGTGAATCGGCCTCATCCTTACCAAAATCTGTTGACATTCCGTCAACGGATGGAGTACGCCTCAAATGCAAGAGCAACAGGCCCTGGGACACTCAACGCTTTTTGTTCTTTGTTGGAAAATAGAAGTGCATTCAAGAGACACACCTGTTTAAAGTGCGTCACAAACAATAATGTTGTTATGAATTCTAGAATTCTGCAGTAACAGCTCCATTGAACCACTTCTGCTCTGTGGGGAGCCTCAGGCATCCCTTATTGTTTGGAAAAACCAGTTTGTTTGCTCCTTTCACCCACAGACCAGTCACTCTGTACATTCATTCACCAACAGAACGGGGCTGCTTTATTTGTGTAAAATGATTCCCTATGTTTGATATGATATTGTATGTATGTATGTATATAGTCTTTATTTCGATCACACAGATCATAAAAGACAATTACGATATTATTTAAAAAAATCACAATACAACAAATTAATACAAATATAGGTAAACACATGCAATTTTTGGCTCAACACTTGTCGTTGTACGAATAACATAAAAAGTGGTGTTGATATGGAGACATAAAAGATTTAAAAAGGTTGTCTATAATATGACACAGATAAAACCGCTAAAAAAGTACAAAGTATAAAAACTGGTACCCAACCATTGAGGCTAGAAAAAGTGCGAGTGCAATTCTATGAGGCTGCAGTCGTGTACATTCGTAGGCATTTGTTGGACGTTATTTACAGAGCAGTACAACGGTTAACCAATTTATATTGTTGATCCATCTTGACCAAATAGTTATTATATATGATATTTTAAAAAAGATTTGAAAGAATGTGCTAAATATAAACGACTTTGTCAATGCTCTTGTGTGTGTAATGCGTTTAATTCAAATCTTATTTAAAATAGTGTTATTAACCTTGCTTCATGATCTTCAGGGGATATTAAATCTTGCAGGCCCCTGCAGCCCTCGCGGTGCGGGGGGCCCCCTCACCACAGTACTCCGCCCGGAGAGCTGATTTTCAATGCCTATCACCGCCAGGAAAAACCTGGCACTAATGGGCATTGAAAAGTGCTCAATGCCCCCTTTGCCATGAAAGGCAACTCCTATGGAGAGGGAGGATTGTTTTTTTCAATTTTCAAAAAGAAAATACCCCTTTGGAATTTTATCTTTGAAAATAAAAAGAACATCGTAAGTTTGCTGCATGGCTCTGTCATGATGATGGAGACGTCTGTCAAACTTGCATTGGCAGGAACTGCCGTGATGGTGGTTCCTGTCAATACTAGTCATGTCTGCTGGGCCAGCAGACATTTCTAAATTCGGTGGGCAGCATCTTCGTCAGAGCGACACAGTAACTTACTTCATCACCCTGGCAGAGAAATGGGGCGCCCACCAATATATACATCGGGCCCTAAGTGAAATGAAGATCACCAGTAAATATACAGTCTGTTACTCCTAGGTCCCTCTTTTTACTTAGGAGTGTACCAAATGGCAGTGCTTAATTTGAGCCGGTGCTTTCCGGTGCTCAGCACCGGCACTTAATTGGTTTCCGGTGCTCAGCACCAGCACCTAATTGTCAACACCATACTTAGAACAGTGTACCACATGGTGGAGCTGCTCATCTAATTTATAGATGAGCAGAAGAACGGTTGTTTAGGAATACAAAATACCTTACAAATTGCTAATACCTGCCTCCCCAGCCATTCCTTTAGCTTTGGGGACCTGGAATAATCTGGACTGCCGCATTTGCATGCAAGAGAGGTGTTTAGTAGTTGTTTTGGCAGCGATGACAGGGGCGATGGGTGGTTCAAGCTGCAGTGGCCTCCTGGTCAGAGCCCTGGCACTTAATATTTTACAAATCAAGCACTGCCAAATGGCCTACAGAAGGCCCAGAACCACATAGGAGTTCCAGAACTGCAACTTAGGGAAATAACGTGGGATGCAAGCACCCCTGGGTGGCCAAGTATAGAGCAGATGTCCAGGCATGAAATCAAAATAGCAACAACAAGAAAGACCCCACAACTCTACTCGAGATGCAACGAGAATTACCACTAACAACCACAGAGCAGAAAAATGAAGTACAGCTAGCAAAACCTTGTGCCCACACGGAAAACCCACCAGTCTCAAAGAGCACAGCAAGCTGGAACACCAAGAAGGAGCCCAGCCAACACACACTGTAAGAAAGCAGAACCATAAGGGAGCAGGGCCAACAGAAACAATGGAACCGAATGTCCATGGGGTGAAAAAAAACAATGCCATTGGAACCATCCATTCAGTGGGATCAAAAAGAACCCAAGTAGCAGGCAGCAGTGATTCAGTGCCCTAAGGGTGGCCACATGGGAATCTAGAGGCCAAAACGGGGGGTGACAGACCTGCAGAATAAAAGGGAGAAAGAACTCTACACAAGAAAGAATCAAAGGCTATTAGGAGGCTTCACAAGTACCCTGCCACAAAAGAGTCAAGACGTAACAAGGAGGTGAGGAACATTACATGGATAGATTGAAAGAGATTATGGCTCAGCTCATGAACTCAGGACACCCAGGATCCAACAATCACATATAGGAATGCCGCATGCGCTAGTGACACAGGAGAAGGTCTCATGAACAGACCAACCCCCCAGGGTATAGAAAGGCTGGCAGGCAGACTGGAGTAGATTTAGATTCGGACCATAGGTTTTTCAGCAGCAAAAACTACTCTGTCTCTGCAGTGGTCAAACCCCTCTTGCAGAGATTTAGCTGTATGTCCACCCAACTAATTTAGATGGGTGGACATAGAGTGGATCTTCAATACCCATTAGTGCCAGGACAAAACAGGTGAAAAGGGGCATTGAAAAGTGCTCAATGGCCACTTCAACAAGGGAGGAAACTCCCATGGCGAGGGGTCACCATTTTTTTATTTGAAAAAAAATAGAAAATCTCACTTTGGGATTTTCTTTTTGAAAATAAAAAAAACATTTTAAGTATGCCATACGGCTCTGTCATGTTGACAGAGACTTCTGTCAAACTTACATAACTTAGGCAGGAACTGCCAGGATGCCGGTTCCTGTCAGTACTAGAAATGTCTGCTGGGCCAGCAAACATTTCCAAATTTAGAGGGCGGCATCTCCTTCAGGGCGATGGAGCAACTTACGCCCAGCAGATAGAAAGGCTGGCATGCAGACTGGAATAAACCAAGCCACGAGAGTGGGGGGGGTGCAGGCACTGACAACCAACACTTAAACTGCTCAGCAGAAAATCCCCCACAAGCACAGACAGAAGAAGACCAACCATTCTCAAACCTGGGAAGGCAAAAACTGCAACACAATTCAGGTACAACCAAGCCCATGGGAGGAATTCTGCTAGTACACCAAACTACAAGACAGGAACAAGTCCAAGGGAACACTAACAGAGTTTACGGGGCGAAGTGTCTATGAGCAGGTACAAATAAGTCCAGCATACCAGAAGACATAGATTTCAAGAGTCCCAAACACTGTACAAATGACACCATTGTACCAAGATAAGAGGCAGGGAAAACAGAACACAGCAACTGGATACAGAGCTCAAAGAGGAACAGGCGAGGGGTGTAAGATACCTCACAGAAGCACTGCAGAAAACTGACGGAGAGCTAAGGTTTACCACTGAGATGCGAAACAACATCCATAAGACCACAGCTGTCCCCAGCCCTCACATTAATGGTAAAGGAGTAGTGGAAACCCACATTTTGAACAGGCATTCAATCCACCCTGCAGAAGTCAAGACCCAGAGAAGAGCGCCAGAACAGGTTACAAGAAATGGGGAACCAAAGTAACACCCATTAGAAGGGCCCCCCTCCCCATGCCTTTAAAGACCCCGGGGAGCCCACCGCGAGACCAACTACTTTTCTAAGGGAGGGGACTGCGCAGCCCTCTCCCTGAACTTTCTATGGGACGGAGAGCTCACCCCAGGGGTTGACTCAGATGCTGTGTCCCAAGGAACCCACCCACAGGACACAGCAGTTTCCCTGCCCGCACCAGGACGGGCAGGGAAACCTGTGTTTGCTCCTGCTTGGCGGGATCATTTTTGAATCTCCCGCCATGTGGGAGCAAACACAAAGTCTGCTCTCAGTGGGTGGGAGAATTGAAAATGCTCTTGCCAGTTGGGAGCAGCCTTTTGATTTGTTTCCCTGCCCGCAGGAAAACAGATCAAAATATTGTTTCCACCCAGAGGGTGTAACATAAGTAGCTGCTCCCTGCGGGCGTTAGCAATGCCAGCTCCTGCTGCATATGGGGAGCTGGCTGGGGCCTTGGCTTTTCCCCACGGCCCTCAACGATTGTATGGTGGTGCCCTGGGTGAGCACCAGTGCACCCACCTTTAAGTAATGTATGCCTTGGGAATGGGGTCCCTGTGGCTGATAATGGCTCGGGGAGAGGGGCCACACAGCTCCCTACCCCTTATTGTAAGCAGTGGCCCTGGGTGATGGGGCCCCCAGGGCCTAATAAGGTTCGGGTAGGGGCGCCAATCGGCCCCCTCCCCCTGGAAATTCATAGGGCCCGCAGGGATAGGGTCCCTAGGGCCTTGTAAAGGCTTGGGGAGTGGTGCAGCATGCCCCCCCCCTTAAAAAAACACAGTGCTGGGGAATGGGTTCCCCAGGGTTTTTAAAGGCTTGGGAAGGGGGGCCGCGCGGCCCCCTCTCCTTAAAAATAGACAGCCCTGGGGGATGGGGTCCCCAGGGCCTAATAAGGCTCAGGAAAGGGGGGTACTTGGTCCCCCTCTCCTTTAAAAACACATAAAACATAGGGATTTCGCATAAGGCTTTATCCTAGATTAAATAATTTCTGCCAAACAGTCACCTTAGAGCAATCCTTGTCTACTGAAAGTTCAGTCTCTATGGGAGTGCCATAGTGATCCTCCCTTAGACCTGCCCTTTTCAATATTTTTATACGGCTCCCCTCATCTCTCTGATCACCAGCGGTGGCTCCTCCACTATGACGGAGGGGTGTTGTTCTTCTGCCAGCAGCTTCAAAAGTTGGAAAATAAAACGATAATAACACGTTTATTATCGTTTTATTTTTCAACTTCTACATGCTGCATCCTGGGGGTGGGGCTATTGCAACGGCAGTCAGGAGAGGGAGTGGTAGACAGCACTGCTATCAGTGAGCATGTGGGTTTGGCTGGCCGTCTCAAGCCGGCCAAACCCTCATGCGCACTGATGGAGCAGGGTAAATATAAAAATTTTAACCTCCAAATATTTTCGTATAATAATAATAAACATGTTCGTTCAAGTAAATAACCAACAATGTATGTTTGGGGAAAGGATAACACGCAGTTTAATGTGCAAAATAATGAACTAATAATTGTTTACGTTTCTAACATAACATAATATTTTGCGTACTAAAATAATAATAAAATGCATGATTTGTGCTTTGAATAAACGTATGGTTGCAAAATAAAGCGATGGTAAGTAAGGGACAGCTTTATATGTTGCTTCTGCTAGGTAATACCTAATTGGGGTACGTAGAAAGACGGAGGGGAACGAAAGGGTTTATATTTCATTGTTTTAATAACATTTTGTTTTCTTTAGAAATAGTGCGCTTAGGCCTGCCGAGCAGTAATATAAAATGGCCGCGAGTTACTAGAGTGCGCAGGAGCGGATGCGACCATGTGGTAGAGGAGAGAGGCTGTTGCAAAGGGATGATCACGTGCTGATGCCGAGAGGCTAAGATGAAAGTATGGTCAAGGCTGCTGTGACCCTTCTGAGCAGATGTGTGCCAAGATGATCAGCAAGAAGCGTGAGAAGCCTGGTTGAATCAATAGAAAGAACTCTATTATACAAATTTGTTGCAGAAAAAGAAGCAATTTGGACTGATCGAAACGAATGAGCAAGTGCATGAACTGTGGGAAACGATGCTTGCATGGACATTCCTCACGGAACTAGTTAAGACCAGGAAGTTTGATTAGAATGTATAGGGACCTGAGTTTTGGACCAATGAGAATGAATCGCGCCATGTAAGAAGAAACATTTTATGCTGTAAGCTAGAATTAGGGTATAAGAAGACCTACTCTTGGTGGGAGGGGGTTAGAATTCTGCGGGATGCTGCGGGAGATGCTGAAGAAGTTAGATGCTGTAGATGGGAGAGTTTGCGGTTGCTGATGCTGACGAGCTGATGCTGCTGCTGTTATTTTCCTTTTCCAGTTGAGTATGAAATACCGCTTTAGGAGAACTAGCAATTGACAAGATTTATATTAGAATTATTAGGATTTCCTCGAGAGATAGATAGGTTGATCTATAGAGTCTTTAGTATGATAACCTCATTTTTGGTCTAATAAAAGTGTCATGCAATTTACAATTATTCTTATAATGATGATAAACGCAATGATCTGAATGATAAATTAATCTCGAATTTTCTGCATTCAAAACTTTATATAAACTTTATTATTCTTTAAACAAATGACTCAGTGACTTTCTTTAGCATAATGATTAATAATGTTTTGGTAAAAGAGTTCATTGTGATTGAGCTGGTCTTAATCACCATCAACTGATTCCTACTAGTTGGTCCATCGACCAATGAGCGGAATACCTTAAAAGCAAATGAGAATTATTGTGTCTTTATAAAAGAGGTATCCCGTCTCCTTCCAGCAAATCGTTTTTCTCCTAGGTTTCATGTCGGAGGAAAATCTGGGAAATAAATGAGTAAGTGAATGTATATGCGGTGTTATGGGCCCCACCGTCATATGGATATAGTGTGTGTGTTAGAGAAATAATTGCACCTGGATGACCCAAAAACATAGTAGGAGAAAATATTTTTATTGTAAGCGCTGGATCAGATTTCTTGGTAGCAGAGTTATGGTTACTATAGAATAGTTTGGTGATTATTGATTTTTGATTATAGATTATTGATAAGTTTTATGTCTAACACTTTTTGTTGAGTCGCGTTATGTTATATGTAAGTTTTCACGCTTCCGGGAAGTAGGAAGTGGAACACGTGTGGCAAGAGAAGTCGCATGGAATTTTACACTGTCTGAGTTCAATTTGGTAATAACACAGGTTGTGTTATTTAGGGACATTTTGCGTATAAAAGGTGTGTAAGTGAAATAGTGATCGGTTTTCTTGTGAAACTCTGGCCTTAATTCTCAGGAGCAGTATAGTCTCCACATGTGTTTTATCCCCAGAGAAACGGGTTTATCGTTTGCTTGAAAGAAGGGTAAGGTAGAGGGAAGTGCTACTTTATCGACGTAACTGAAAGTTCTGTGGTAGGGTAGAGGTAAGCGCTGCCTACTGGAAAATACAGAATTCTTGTGTGAATGGTCGAAGCTATCTTTTCGGTTTAGCGAATCAGACAATGAAAATGTGGATAAAATGTTGTAACTAACAAGAATTGTTGAAAAAGAAATTGCCGATAAATTTTGTAAAGGAGGGGTCAAGAGCAGAAGTGACGTAGACAACAGCCGCGCTGGGATTGGACAGTTCGCTAGTCACATGAGAACAGGAGCAAAGTGACGTAGACAAAAGCCGCGCTGGGATTGGACAGTGCGCCGTAGAAAGAAATCGTTGTGATTGGAGTGTTGGTGTGAGTCGCGCTAGCATTGGTTGAAATAAACGCATAGGGAACAGAGTTGATTTGCCGATTGTTGTAGGAGAGAAAGGTTGTGAATCATGTCGTACTATGAGTATGGAAAAGAGAAAACGTCTTGGATGTCGAAAGTTAAGAACTTCTTTAAGAAGGACAAAAAGGTAGTGACTAGAGAGGGACAAATAATTCCTCCGCCGAAATCACCAGCTTCACATATGATGCTGAAATATGGATATCATACATGCATTTGGTTAGAAAATTGGACAAAATACACAAAGAATGATGGAGCATTGGCTTTTCCTGAGAATGGTTCATTTAATGTAGCTGTATTACGGAACTTGCGAGAAAAGATGGTAATGTTAGAACCTAGACCTAGACCAACACAGTTTGAAGCTTTAGCGGAATGGGAAGATGAGATGTCTGAATGAGAGAGATCTAGAGGATTGAAGAATCATGAGTTTATACCAGGAAGGTTGTGGGGAATAAATCATGAGGACAGAGTAAAGCGTTGGAGATACGCTAACATGGCAGGAGGTTTGTTTCCAGCTTTTGCGGTTAAGGAAGAAGCAAAGAGAAAGTGTACTGAGAAAAAGAAACATGTAGTGGTAGAAAAGTATGTGTATGGTGGTAGTGAAACGGATGACGAATTGCTGGAAGATATTTTAAACAGAAATCCACCTCCATACCAACAGACTTCTGTAGTGGTGACACCTAATGCACCGCAAATGGAAACTGGGAGGAATAAAAAACCCGAACGAAGAAATGAAATAAATAGGTCACAAGAAACATTTAAAATTTCACAAAATGATGAGACAGAAAGTGACAATGCAACGGAACTAGCAAAAATGGCAAAAGAATTGACTGAGAAAATAAGAGAATTGACAAAGAATATGGAAGCTGTAACCTTACCAGTAACGATAGGTCCAGTAATGCCAATTTTTGAAAATCAGAAAATAAATGAACATTCTTTGGTGATTCCCATGAATTCACATGTGCAAAGAAAAAGAGAAGGGATGGAACTGAATAAGGAAGGTGCACACAATTCGGCGAGTACGTGTAGACCAAGTCCACCTACAAATTTGACGATAAATGAGAGTGAGGTTAGAAGAATACCTATGGTGACAGAGTCCGCATCAGGAACACCAGAAAGAACCAGTGATTGGATTGAATTAAATAGTACACCTGTAGGTCCGACTCCAGAAGAGTTAAATGAATGGATGAAAGCGCTAAAAGCAAAAGAACCTGAAGAAAAACCATTAGATGTAATTAGGTTAAAAATAGACATGGAAGAGTTGATTTTGGGAACAATTGGAACGGAAAAACTAAAAAATTATCAGGATGACGAGATTATGTTTTTGTGTAAGTCTTACATGGAGAGCTAGAAATTTACATGACAAATTGGAAGAGATTGCAGGTGAACTAGGAGAGGAATTTGTGAAAGTGAGGACATTGCAGAAACCGTACAGAGTAGATTTTTGTGAGAAAGACATAGAAAATTTGAACACATCAGGAAGACTGACCCAGATAAAAGAGCTGATTGTTTTATTGAGAAAGTGGGGTGATGTAGATAGATGGAGAAATAGATGGACAAAGAGGAATGAGAAAACAACAGATAAAGCATCTTTGGCTTTTGCAATGACAGATAAGGAACCAGTTACCAGAGAGTACCCAATGAGAGAAACACCAGGTGGTAGTTATGTGCATGTTCCGTGGACCCGACAGGATATACTGTCATTTACAAATGACTTCCCAAAATTGAGAGAGAAACCAGTAGAATGGTACAGACAAGTGGAGAGATTTGTTAAGGTGTCAAAAGTGCTGTGGATAGATCTAGATGGATTGTTTGACATAGTAGTGCCTGCTGATTTATGGACGGAATGTAAGATTACAATTGATTGGCCAACTGTGGAATATCCAAGGGATGCCAAAACAGGAGCGCCAGGTCCAGAAGTGATGCGGAAATATGATCAGGCAGTTACCTTTTTGAAGAATAAGATTCCACCAAAAGAAACAGATTGGGTGAAAATAGACAGAACAACACAGGAAAGCAAAGAATCAGTGCATGCGTACTATGAGAGATTGTTGTTGGTTTTCAAACAGTATAGTGGTTATGAGACGCTAAGTGAGAAGGACATGAGTCATTTTGTATATAGGTTTGTGTATGGATTAACACCGTAGATAAGTGAAAGGATTAAGCAGCATTTGATAGGGTGGCAGAATAGTACAGTGGATGAGGTTTTGAGATATGCTAAGTATTGCAGTGATGAAATTGAGAGTAAACAGCGTAAATTGAAAGAAAAAGCCATGTGGGCACAGGTGAAAGTAGCAGAGAAGCAAGAAGCTCAATTGAATAATACTAACAGTGAAACAGGACAGTTTAAATCCCGACCTAATATAGGTAAAGGAAAAGGACAAATGAGCATAGATGAGGCGAAGAAAAAGTGGCCATGTCACAACTGTGGAAAGCTAGGGCATTGGAGAAACGAGTGTAAATTTCCTCCTAAACCTAATGTAGAAAATCAAACATTAAATTCACAGGTGCAGAGTGAGGTAGTTACTCAACAAGGTCAGGTGCCACAACCACCACTTCCCAAGAGTGCTAATCAACAGAAGTACAGTGCAGAAACAGGATTCTACGGAGGAGAACAGGTAAAACAGTTGTCACGTGCAGCTGAAATCTCACAATATTGGTTACGACAGAGTGAGAATGAGTCGTATGAAAGCTCATGACGGTGTCTGAAAGAGAGGGGAGAGTGCGTGATTGGCGTAACTCTAGAGGTAGACCAGTCAGGTCCATTTGTGGATGGAGAAGTGAATGGTGCAAATATAACATTCCTTGTTGACACCGGAGCTACCCGTTCTACTGTTAGGTCAGTGGAAATTCCAAATCTTCCTCTCTCAGGTGAACATATACAAGTGGTTGGAGTTTCCAATCAGCAAATTGAAACGCCTCTTACTAGATTAGTAAAGGTAAGAATTGGTCCATTTAGTGAAATGCACCGATTTGTGGTGTGTGATTGTAGTCCCGTTAACCTTTTAGGACGCAATTTATTGTGTAAGATGAATTGCACAATTTATTGTACTCCAGACGGAATTGCATTTCAGACTCCAGATGAGGATGTACTGTACAAAATGACAATGATAAATTTAGAACCAGAAGTAAATCATTTGTTTCCTGTATTTGATGCAGAGAAAATCCCAATTGAGTTGAAAGGGACAGTAAAAGAAGAAGTGTGGGACTTGACAGGAGAAGATGTAGGATTAATGAAAGGAGTAGATCCCGTAAAAATTTCAGTAAAAGAAGGAACGAGTTACCCAAATACGCCCCAGTATAAATTGACTCCAGAAATAATTGAAGGAATAACGCCAGTAATAAATAAAATGATTGAACAAGGGATTCTAAAAGAAATCATGAGCAGTCCATGTAATTCGCCAATAATGGGACTGAAAAAGCCAAATGGAACATATAGAATCGTACAGGATTTCAGAAAGGTAAACAAAATTGTTGTGCCTTGTTGCCCAATAGTACCAAACCCTGCCGTGATTCTATACCAGATTCCACGCGAAGCAGAGTGGTACACTGTGATTGATTTATGTCATGCATTTTTCTCTATTCCATTACATCCAGATAGCCAGCCAATATTTGCGTTTAGGTTTGGAGAGCGTATTTTGGCATGGTGCCGAATTCCTCAGGGGTATACAGAGAGTCCCTCAATCTTTAATCAAATTCTAAAGAAATCATTGGAAGACTTAAAAATGCAAGAAAAGTCAGTAATGGTTCAGTATATTGATGACCTACTGGTGGCATCAAAAACAAAGGAAGCATGTGTTAATGACACGATTGCTTTCCTGAATCATTTAGCAAAAAGAGGACATAAAGTGTCCCCTTCAAAGTTGCAGTTTTGTAAACAAGAAGTCCAGTATTTAGGGCATAAAATTGAGAAAGGAGTACGAAAGGTAACGACAGAGAGAATAAAAATGATTCAAGGAATGAGAGCTCCAATGACACAAAGAGAGGTAAGAATGTTTTTGGGAATGGTTGGATATTGTCGACAATGGATAAGCGGTTTTTCACTAATTGCTAAACCATTGCAGAAACTGACGAAGAAGGATGTTAAAGATCCTTTTGAAATGAATGATGAAGAAATGAAAGCATTCAGAGAGCTGAAAAAGAAATTATGTGAAGCTCCAGCTTTGGGAATGCCTGACTATGAGAAAGATTTTGAGCTATTCTGCAGTGAAAGAGATGGATGTGCATTTTCAGTTTTGGCACAGAGACATGGAACTATGAAAAGACCAATTGCATATTTTTCAGCTGTTTTAGACCCTGTGGCAAAAGCGTTGCCTGGATGTTTGAAAGCAGTTGCTGCTACTTGTGTGAGTCTGGAACAGAGTGAAGGCATAGTGATGGGGTATCCATTAAGAGTGTATGTTCCCCATTCTGTGGAAATTCTTTTGACAAGAACGAAAACACAATACATGACACATAGTCGGCTGACTAGGTATGAAAAGGTAATTTTGAGTGCAGATAATGTGACCATTGACAGATGTATGAATGTGAATCCTTCGACATCATTGCCAGATGAAGAGAATGTGATTGAAATGGATGAAGTAGATCACGATTGTCTGAATGTGCTCGAATACTGTACTAAACCAAGAGCTGATATACGAGATGAGCCTTTGAAAGAATCAGATTACATTCTGTTTGTGGATGGCTCATGTTTTAGAACGAGTGATGGAGTTCTAAGTGCAGCATATGCAGTTTGCACAGTAGCAACTGTTTTGGAAGCATCTTGTTTGAAAGGTGTACAGTCTGCCCAAGTTGCAGAATTAGTAGCTCTGATTCAAGCATGTAAGTTGGGAAGAAATGTACAGGTTACGATTATGACTGACAGCCAGTACGGCTTTGGGGTCGTGCATGATTTTGGTCAGATTTGGTCACAAAGGGGTTTCTTGACGTCTGCAGGGACACCCATAAGGAATGGAGATTTTGTGAAAAAGTTGCTTGAGGCGATACAGCTGCCCAAAGAGATCGCTGTAGTGAAGTGCAATGCACATAAAAATGGGGAAGACTACATTACTGTTGGCAACAAATATGCTGACGAAATGGCACAGTACTGTGCAAAGAATGTGGTTCTTTAAACAAATGCCGCGAGAGAGAGCATATTTCTTGTCCATTGCTTTTTACTAACTCAATTGAAACATGGGATGAGGTAAGACAGTTACAAGAGGCTGCAGAAGATGAAGAAAAAGATACTTGGTTAAAAGCAGGATGCAGGAAACATGAAGAAACTGATGTATGGGTTTACAGGGATGAGAGACCAGTTATGCCTGATAGCATGATTTCTGACATGGCACGGATGTACCATGGGCAAGCCCATATTGGGAGAGATTCAATGATCAGACTTTTTAGACAAACATGGTACAATCCAAAATTCAGAGCCATAGCTGAGAGTCTTTGTCAAAAATGTCTGACTTGTCAACAGTTAAATCCAGGAAGGAAGACAGTAGTGAGTCTAGGAAGAATAGGACGAGAAGGGGGTCCTTTCACCAGAATGCAGATGGATTTCATAGAAATGCTACCTTGCAGCAGATTGAGGTATGTTTTAGTGGTCGTCTGTTTGTTTTCCCGTTGGGTGGAGGCATATCGAACAAGAAGGAATGACAGTATCACAGTAGCAAAACTTTTGCTGCGAGAATTCATTCCGAGGTATGGTTTTCCAGTCACGATTGAAACAGATAGAGGAACACATTTCCAAAACGAATTAGTTAAACTGATTTGTGAAGCCCTTAGTATTAAACAGAAACTGCATTGTGCATATAGACCAGAGGCTTCTGGAATAGTAGAGCAAGTGAATGGAACAATCAAGAACAGGTTAGGAAAAATGTGTCAAGCTACAGGACTGAAATGGCCAGATGCTTTGCCATTGGTTCTGATGACAATCAGAAGTATTCCGGAAAGGAAGACTGGACTCAGTCCACATGAAATAATCATGGGACAAGCAATGAGACAAGCACAAGTACCTGTCAACAAGCTACTGACTATAACTGATGATCTAGTACTGGATTATTGCAAAGGATTGGCTGATGTGGTGCATTCTGTGTTTCATCAGGTTGGACCGGATGCGACCACTCTTGAAAGAAAACCAGCACACGACTTGAATCCAGGAGATTGGGTTCGAATAAAAGTCCACCGGAGAAGAAACTGTTTGGTTCCTCGCTGGGACGAACCACGACAAGTGATCCTAGTGACGACCACCGCAGTTAAGTGTGCAGGAGTGAAACACTGGGTACATGCCAGCCACACCATCAGAGTTCCAGAACCTAAAGATCGACCTGTGAGTCGGCATCTGGAAATAACAGACAACAGTTCAGCATCAGAAAGAGAAGAGGAGACAAACAGGGTGCCAGAACTTGAAGATCAACCTGTAAGTCGACATCTGGAAGACCCAATTACAAGTGAAACGATAGAAGAAGAGGAAATAGAGGAAATAGCTGAAGTTCCAGAATTTGAAGATCGACCTGTAAGTCGACAACTGGAAATATCTGATACTAGTTCAGAATCGGATACAGAACATTCAGAAGAAGAAGAAATCTTCTAATACAAAGTGGAATTTTGAAAGCATAAGAGAAGAAACTGAGCCAGAAAACAGTGACAGTGAACAACCAAGTACAAGTTGTGGTAAAATTCCTTCGAAGATAATATTAATAGATGAAGAAGGGAGAGTTTCAGACCAAAAGTTAGAAAAATCGGAAAAACCCCGAGGAGCAGTAGGGACAGATAGTCAAACACAAGAACAGGGAAATTTAGAAGCAGATAGAGAAACTAACACAAAACCGGAAGAACCTCGAGGAGGGACAGAAGTAGGTGAACGAAGGAAGGTAAGAAAAGAACCACAAGTAGCTGAAAGCGAAATAATTAGTTTCAAAATAAGAGGAAATAACGAAAAGATTGAAACAGATTCAGAAGAAAGTGGAGAAGAAAGAAATGAAAAACTAGAGACAAGAAAAAGAAATTGGAAAACAGAAAGAGAGGAAAAAGGGAGTGAAGCAAAAAGGCCAACGAAGTAAGAAAATTAAGATACAGAATAGTAAAATTGGATGGAAAAAGTGCTGAACAAGTGAATGAAATAACAAGTCAAAAGGAGCAAGGAAAACAAGGTGGTAAACACTTGCAGAAAACAAAAAGAATAAAGAAAGTGAATCAGAAGTACAGATCACCTGAATGGTTGTATCGTGCTCTGACTAGTTACAAAGAAGAATTGAACACTCACGAAAACCCAGAACAAAGAAACCTGATGGGAGAAAGTGAAGTGCAACAAACCTGAAGCAACAAACCTGAAGTGGTTTCTGTAGATAGTTTACCGGATTTGACAAAACACTGAACTGACAAAATTACCGGATGTGACAAGGAAAGAATTCTGAAAAAGAATTAAAAGAAAGAACCAAGCAAAGACAAAATTCTGAAAGTACAGAGTGGCAAGCAAGTCATTTCTGAGGTGTAGTGACACAAATTTTCTAGAAAACAAGTACAAAATGGAGAATATTAGAGATAGAAAATGTAGATGTGAGTTTTTAAAAAGATGGTGCAAAATGTGCTGTTTTTGTACAGGATTATTAATAACAGTATGGGTAGTTTTAGCAATAACTATTCCAATTAGTTTAGCTGTAGTGGAAAAGTCTAATAACACTGAGAAAGAAAAAGGAGCTAACACTCAAGAGGCAATTATTTTAAGGAGTAGTGCAGAATTACATAAGGACAAATCAATAACAGATTTTTCAAAGAATGTGTTTACTAAATTACTGTATGAGTACGTAGAAACAATGGATGTAAGGGATTGTTATGTTTGTATGCAGTTGCCTGCATCTGTGATACAAAAGGGGATGATGGACGGAACGTTTGAGCCAATCAAACACTCACCCCCAGTCAACTGATCTGGGTTTAATCCATCATCATTCTTTAGCTCACTCCACCACCCCAGTTCAGACATGGCCATATGCAAATCAGTCTGACCCTGTGCCTCATGGGAACAGTCCAGCCCGAACTGCCAAGCCATGTCTTCCCTGGACCGGAAACAAGCATCCTAGGACCGGTTTCTGGCATTTCAGCCGTCATCAGCCAGGCTTGCTTGAATCCAGTGGCAAAGTGAGCAAGGGACCCACGTCTGGGCATACCCCCGCCAACTTAGGGCGACCAAAGCGATACAAAAGGGGATGATGGACGGAACGTTTGAGCCAATCAAACACTCACCCCCAGTCAACTGATCTGGGTTTAATCCATCATCATTCTTTAGCTCACTCCACCACCCCAGTTCAGACATGGCCATATGCAAATCAGTCTGACCCTGTGCCTCATGGGAACAGTCCAGCCCGAACTGCCAAGCCATGTCTTCCCTGGACCGGAAACAAGCATCCTAGGACCGGTTTCTGGCATTTCAGCCGTCATCAGCCAGGCTTGCTTGAATCCAGTGGCAAAGTGAGCAAGGGACCCACGTCTGGGCATACCCCGCCAACTTAGGGCGACCAAAGCGATACAAAGGGGATGATGGACGGAACGTTTGAGCCAATCAAACACTCACCCCAGTCAACTGATCTGGGTTTAATCCATCATCATTCTTTAGCTCACTCCACCACCCCAGTTCAGACATGGCCATATGCAAATCAGTCTGACCCTGTGCCTCATGGGAACAGTCCAGCCCGAACTGCCAAGCCATGTCTTCCCTGGACCGGAAACAAGCATCCTAGGACCGGTTTCTGGCATTTCAGCCGTCATCAGCCAGGCTTGCTTGAATCCAGTGGCAAAGTGAGCAAGGGACCCACGTCTGGGCATACCCCCGCCAACTTAGGGCGACCAAAGCGATACAAAAGGGGATGATGGACGGAACGTTTGAGCCAATCAAACACTCACCCCCAGTCAACTGATCTGGGTTTAATCCATCATCATTCTTTAGCTCACTCCACCACCCCAGTTCAGACATGGCCATATGCAAATCAGTCTGACGTGGGTCCCTTGCTCACTTTGCCACTGGATTCAAGCAAGCCTGGCTGATGACGGCTGAAATGCCAGAAACCGGTCCCAGGATGCTTGTTTCCGGTCCAGGGAAGACATGGCTTGGCAGTTCGGGCTGGACTGTTCCCATGAGGCACAGGGTCAGACTGATTTGCATATGGCCATGTCTGAACTGGGGTGGTGGAGTGAGCTAAAGAATGATGATGGATTAAACCCAGATCAGTTGACTGGGGGTGATTGTTTGATTGGCTCAAACGTTCCGTCCATCATCCCCTTTTGTATCGCTTTGGTCGCCCTAAGTTGGCGGGGTATGCCCAGACGTGGGTCCCTTGCTCACTTTGCCACTGGATTCAAGCAAGCCTGGCTGATGACGGCTGAAATGCCAGAAACCGGTCCTAGGATGCTTGTTTCCGGTCCAGGGAAGACATGGCTTGGCAGTTCGGGCTGGACTGTTCCCATGAGGCACAGGGTCAGACTGATTTGCATATGGCCATGTCTGAACTGGGGTGGTGGAGTGAGCTAAAGAATGATGATGGATTAAACCCAGATCAGTTGACTGGGGGTGAGTGTTTGATTGGCTCAAACGTTCCGTCCATCATCCCCTTTTGTATCGCTTTGGTCGCCCTAAGTTGGCGGGGTATGCCCAGACGTGGGTCCCTTGCTCACTTTGCCACTGGATTCAAGCAAGCCTGGCTGATGACGGCTGAAATGCCAGAAACCGGTCCTAGGATGCTTGTTTCCGGTCCAGGGAAGACATGGCTTGGCAGTTCGGGCTGGACTGTTCCCATGAGGCACAGGGTCAGACTGATTTGCATATGGCCATGTCTGAACTGGGGTGGTGGAGTGAGCTAAAGAATGATGATGGATTAAACCCAGATCAGTTGACTGGGGGTGAGTGTTTGATTGGCTCAAACGTTCCGTCCATCATCCCCTTTTGTATCGCGTTGCCTGCATCTGTAGCAGAGGGTGTGACTTATCATCACCTCCCTTTGACATATGGAATAACATGTAGTGTATTAGCAAGCTTATTTTATAAAACAGGCAGATTAGAATATTATTACACTGATGTAGATATGATTTTTGCAAAGGTTTCTGTAGTTCCCGAGCTTAATAAGATAAAAGAGGGAAAGATTTTTGGTGAATATTTCTTAGAAGATAAGATTTTAACATTAGATAATATATTTAGGTACAACCTTACCTGTGAGTAAAAGAAAGAAGAAAAAGTATTTCTAGAAATGGTCGAGGAGAGAAGAGTGAAATTTGAAAGAAAAGTGATAGAAGTGACAAAAACACCTCTTTGGGCGTTTGAGGAAGACCATCATGACAAGAAAAAGATAAATGCAGCTATGACTCTGGATTGGCCCCAACAGGGAAGGTTGTGCATTAGAAGAAATAAGACAAGATATGACAATTATTTTGTGGGTTCCAGTAATTGCCATGACAATTACCAAATTATAGGTGGATGGGGATTCAAAGGGGGAAAAGATCCAATATTTCCAAGGATTTATTACGTTTGTGGGAATAGGGCTTATTATAGGTTGCCGGACCATTGGTATGGATCATGTTATTTAGGCCTGGTCTTTCCAAAGATTTTTCATGTGGATAGAAAAGAAAAAGGAACACACAAAATGATAAATACCTTTACACGTAGAAAAAGGGAACGTTTTTCAGAAATAGTAGGTGATATTTTTGGTGCATCGATACCAGCAGTGGGAATATCTTTGAATGCATTCAGAATTCGGAAATTATCCACAGTAGTAGATCGTTTATCTACAAATACTGCTGGAGGGTTCTTAATGGTAAATACCGAGATGGTTGCCATGAGAGCTATGGTGATGCAAAATCGTCTTGCCCTTGACATTCTTTTGGCAAAAGAGGGCGGAGTCTGTGGAATGCTGAAAGTCCAACATTGTTGCACTTACATTCCTGATAAAAGCGAAAATATACAGAAGCATATAACAAATATTACAAATTTGCACAAAGAACTAGTACCACTGGAGGTTGAAAGTGTTTGGGGAAAACTTGGTAAAGGGTTTTCTTCTGTAACAAATTGGTTAACAAGAATGAGTGGATTAATAATAGGGAAAGTTATAATAATAGCAACCATGATAATAATAATAATATTAGTATTGAAGCTTGCAGTAACATGTATAAAGAGACGAAGAAAGCAGAATAAGTTAGAAAAAGAAAATATGATAAACAAAGAGAGAGAGAGAGAAATAGGTGAAATAGAGTTAGAAGAAATAAAAGAGAACATGTACAAGAAAACAAAGAGAACAAGTTGAAAGCGATACAGAAGTATAAAACTAACAAAAGCAAATGGATAAAAGATATATGCTGTCTGAGAAAATTGTATAACTTGGGTTTGTGTGGTGATGTTAAAAATCACCAAAGGGGGAGTTGATGGAGCAGGGTAAATATAAAAATGTTAACCTCCTAATATTTTCGTATAATAATAATAAACATGTTCGTTCAAGTAAATAACCAACAATGTATGTTTGGGGAAAGGATAACACGCAGTTTAATGTGCAAAATAATGAACTAATAATTGTTTACGTTTCTAACATAACATAATATTTTGCGTACTAAAATAATAATAAAATGCATGATTTGTGCTTTGAATAAACGTATGGTTGCAAAATAAAGCGATGGTAAGTAAGGGACAGCTTTATATGTTGCTTCTGCTAGGTAATACCTAATTGGGGTACGTAGAAAGACGGGAGGAGAACGAAAGGGTTTATATTTCATTGTTTTAATAAAAAAAAATTTCTTTAGAAATAGTGCGCTTAGGCCTGCCGAGCAGTAATATAAAATGGCCGCGAGTTACTAGAGTGCGCAGGAGCGGATGCGACCATGTGGTAGAGGAGAGAGGCTGTTGCAAAGGGATGATCACGTGCTGATGCCGAGAGGCTAAGATGAAAGTATGGTCAAGGCTGCTGTGACCCTTCTGAGCAGATGTGTGCCAAGATGATCAGCAAGAAGCGTGAGAAGCCTGGTTGAATCAATAGAAAGAACTCTATTATACAAATTTGTTGCAGAAAAAGAAACAATTTGGACTGATCGAAACGAATGAGCAAGTGCATGAACTGTGGGAAACGATGCTTGCATGGACATTCCTCACGGAACTAGTTAAGACCAGGAAGTTTGATTAGAATGTATAGGGACCTGAGTTTTGGACCAATGAGAATGAATCGCGCCATGTAAGAAGAAACATTTTATGCTGTAAGCTAGAATTAGGGTATAAGAAGACCTACTCTTGGTGAGAGGGGGTTAGAATGCTGCGGGATGCTGCGGGAGATGCTGAAGAAGTTAGATGCTGTAGATGGGAGAGTTTGCGGTTGCTGATGCTGACGAGCTGATGCTACTGCTGTTATTTTCCTTTTCCAGTTGAGTATGAAATACCGCTTTAGGAGAACTAGCAATTGACAAGATTTATATTAGAATTATTAGGATTTCCTCGAGAGATAGATAGGTTGATCTATAGAGTCTTTAGTATGATAACCTCATTTTTGGTCTAATAAAAGTGTCATGCAATTTACAATTATTCTTATAATGATGATAAACGCAATGATCTGAATGATAAATTAATCTCGAATTTTCTGCATTCAAAACTTTATATAAACTTTATTATTCTTTAAACAAATGACTCAGTGACTTTCTTTAGCATAATGATTAATAATGTTTTGGTAAAAGAGTTCATTGTGATTGAGCTGGTCTTAATCACCATCAACTGATTCCTACTAGTTGGTCCATCGACCAATGAGCGGAATACCTTAAAAGCAAATGAGAATTATTGTGTCTTTATAAAAGAGGTATCCCGTCTCCTTCAAGCAAATCGTTTTTCTCCTAGGTTTCATGTCGGAGGAAAATCCAGGGAAATAAATGAGTAAGTGAATGTATATGCGGTGTTATGGGCCCCACCGTCATATGGATATAGTGTGTGTGTTAGAGAAATAATTGCACCTGGATGACCCAAAAACATAGTAGGAGAAAATATTTTTATTGTAAGCGCTGGATCAGCACTGAGCTGTCTCCAACCCAGCTGAGTTGCCGGGTTGGAGCCAGCAGGCAGAGGCTCCCAGTCTCCCTGGGCGTGCAAATCATCAATGCTCAGGCCAATCCTGAAGCTGCTCTCATGCATGAGAGCAGCTTCAGGATTGGCCACAAGGAGGCTGGGAGCCTCTGCCTGTAGTGGGGTCACGAGAGGAGCAGAAGACTGGTGATGCGGCGGGCTGCAGGCGGCAGGTAAGTTCTTTTTTTTCTTCTTTCTTTCTCACCCGCCCTTGGCCCCCACCCCTGCTCCCACCCCTGCCCACCACTCTGTCCTAATGCTGGCCGCTACTGCTCACGCCATACGGAATCAAGACCACCTCCTATGCTGATGACACACAGCTAATTCTCTCTTTGGAGAAAAAATCATTGACCTCCGAACAGAATTTTCAAAACTGTTTCTCCGATATCCGCTGGAAATCTAATTTATTCTCCCCCTCACAATGGCGGCCTAACTCAGTCCCCTCCCCCGGCCACAGTAGAAGTAGCAAAAAACCTGGGGGTAACATTCGAACCCGCCCTATGATTCTACCCACAAGCCATAGCAGTGGCAGGCATGTGTTTCAATCTAGTCGTCTCAACAAAAATTCTTTAATTTTCTCCCCCTTGCCGCCAGAAAAACCAATGCACTTGCCCTTATCACTTCCAGACTCAATTATGACAACACTCTCTATGCTGGTTGCTCCAAACAAATTATACACAAGCTTCAGATAGTCCAACATACAGCAGCAAGACTGGTGCTACAACTCCCAAAACAGAGCTCGGCCTCCACTGCCCTGAAGAAGTTGCATTGGTTACCCATCCACAAAAGGATCCTTTTTAAGATCCTACTACTAGTCTTTAGAGCATTCAACAACTTTGGACCCAAATATATTTCCTCCCGGTTCTGCCACCATAAGACACAAACAACATGACATATTTACCTAACTATAATGTTACTTTAACCTTTGTTTTTTTCCGAGAATATAGGTTAAAGGTTTCAGAGAATATAGGTTAAAGGTTAAAGTGACGTTATAGTTAGGTGAAAATGTCACTTAAAACATACCATTTTAAACGAACAAAACAACTGTATACACAAGTTATAATTATCTCAAGAAACTATAACTAGTGCCCCAAAGTAGCTCTAACTCATGTCCCCGCCATTCACAATATTGTTGTCAATTATGTCATATCAGAATGTTGCAGTGATGTTATCAATGATGTCCTAGAACATGTCATGAGTGATGTAATATGTGAGATAATTAGCAGGGCATGGCAAGGGTGTGAGTTATTGTTACTTTAAGGCACAGATAAGATGAAGAGAGGCCAACAACATCATCAGGTAAGTGATGTGTGTTCTGTGGTGAAAAGAATTCATTAGTGTGGAGTGTACTGACTCTAGCTAAAATGAGGTTGGGTCTTATATGACCTGGCCTGACAAGACACTAAATATTAAGGCTTAGGCCAGAGTTTATTCCAAGTGGAAGATGTGAAGAATGAAACAAAGGAAGTGTACATCAAGTTTTGCAAAGCTGGTGCCACTCTCAAGGCAGGTACACATAAGATTATATCAACTTTTTGATATGGAAGGAAATGTTCTGATGTTGAGGACACTCATAAATTGAGAGAGGTGGCCAGAATAATTGCATTGGAGAACATTGTAACTTTTGAGGAAACGTGCACAAACAATGGTGCAGGATACACAGTTTTGATGGATTTTAATAGATTATTCAGGATATGGACTGGTAGCATATACAGTATCCGTAGGTTGTTATACTATGTCCTGATGAAGCTTTTGTGAATGATGTTATAACTAAAATGTGCTGCTATTTGAAACATTGAAGTGAACCAATAAAATAATGTTGGCATTTACCAAGCCAAAGAGCATCAAACATATGTTTTTTACTCCCTCCCTGCCCCCATTTGTTGAACAAGGAACAGTGCTATGAAAAAATGGGTATTGTAGGTCATTTGAGTAGATCTACAGTAACACACTTTAATTAGTGCAATAACTTTTTCTTGTAGAATCTATTCATGCTCTTTTTGTTAAAATTAATTAAAAAGATTCAGAATGACTATTTATCTGGATGTTGTCTAGTGATGAAGGATGAAATGAAATGAAATGAAAAAACATTTATAAAGCGCATGGCTACCCGGGAGCATCCCAGCGCTAGGACTGACAAGGGGGGAGGCAGAAAGAGCTAAGGAAACAGAAAGGTCTTCAGTTGTTTACAGAAAGCAAAATGATTGGGAACTATGCGAAGATGTAGTGGCAGAGAGTTCCAGAGTTTAGCGGCGTTATAAGAGAAGAGCCATCCACCACTTCTGGCCTTCTTGATCCTAGGGACCTCGGCCAGATGCAATTCATCTGACCGAAATTTCCTATTGGCTTTGTAGGGACGGATCATGGCTGAGTTGATAGGAGGCCCGTTCCCCTGCATGGATTTCTGTACTAGGCACAAGGCCTTGAATCTAATACGTTCCTGCACTGGGAGCCAATGAAGGGAGAGGAGTGCAGGTTTCGCCAATTGTCTGTTGGTAGCTCCAGTTAAAAGTCTGGCGGCGCTGTTTTGAACAGACTGTAGTTTGGAAACTACTGTTGTGGGGGCACCCAGATATAGTGCGTTACCATAATCCAGTCTGGAAAGTATAAGTGATTGGACCAGTACTTTTTTAGCTTGAAAGGGGAGGAGGGGGAGGACTTTACGGGCCATTCTAAGGAGGCCATAGCAGATGGCTGCCGTCTTCCTAGCCTGTACTCTAAAGTTCAAATCCTGGTCCAACCAGATGCCCAGGCTCTTGATTTCAGACTTAGGGACCGGGGGAGGACCCATACCGACTGGCCACATAGAACTGGATTTAAAGCTAAGGGGGTTGCCCAATATCATGAGCTCAGTTTTTCCGCCATTAAGCTTGAGCTGAGACGCGTCCATCCAGTTCGAAACATCCTCTAAACAAGAATAGAGGCCGTTGTTTTTTTGATCTGCTTGGTTTAACGCTACCACCAATTGCGTATCATCGGCATAGGCCACCATGCGGATTCCAGAGGGGGCTACAATGGCTGCCAGAGGAGCCATATACACATTAAAAAGGGTCGGACTAAGCGATGAACCCTGAGGGACTCCGCTCGGTAATGAGGTAGGTTTAGATGCGATGTTCTCCTCAAATACCTGAAAGGATCTTCCCTCCAAAAAGGAACTCAGCCATTGGAGCACCGTGCCTGTTACTCCTATATTCCTGATATATAAGGATCCGTATACATAGGATTTATCTGATGCATACATATATGCATTGTGTGTCTGAAATTATTCAACGTGAGTGACGGATGTGGTTAATTGGTTAAGAATGCTTTTCCATGAAAGCTGCAACTGCATATGGAAAGGTGTTATCGTTATGAACAAACCATCTCATTAAATGTGACGTAGAACTGGAACGGTCTCTGACATGGACATTTTCTACTTCAGTAAGAAAATAAATAATGAATTAAAGGTTTTATGGACCAAAGTACAGTTTGCTCTGCTCCTTTGGTCATCAAACTCTGAAAGGACAATTGGTCATGAGGATGGGGGGCTGGGGGAGGGACTATCTAAGATATGAGCTTTCTGAGTTTGTCTAAGTGGAGGCATAATCATCCCACTTAACCAACCTGTTGGTCATTGACAATATTGTCACCACTGATTAATGTTTGTAGATTGTTCAGTCCTACCCCTTTCTGCAAATAACCTTTATTACCAGCACCTGGCTGTATGATTCAGGCCCTTCAATTGACTGTGCAAAATGATTAACACAAATTTTCCAGCAAAATAATGGATACAGGAAACACCGGCAAGCCCTTTTAGAAATTCAATGACAACTCAAGCTTCCAACTTTCCCACTGTTCACATCCACAGTGTGGGTCAACTATCTCATACTGAAGTTGAGCTTAGCTGTTGGCTCACCTTCTGTCATACTGTATAAACTTCATCCACCTCAAGCCTTCAGGTTACATTCATACAGCCATTGCCAAATATGGTGTTAAGCTTCCTCTGGTTGAAGACCATAAAAGGAACCCCTGTGTTGTGATGACTGCTGAGTGAGGTGAGCTAATAGGACTCCACTCTCCCATTCAACCAGTTCCTCCAATGCTCCCCATTTAATTGCAATTTGAACACATACATTGAAGGCCCTGTGTTTCTTCTCAACCTGATGTTTGGATTTAGTTTATCATGTAGAATATTATAAAAGCACCTTCATTTTTGAAGGGGTCAGTTGTTCTCCATTAAAATAGAAGTGGAAATTATCCCTTTCAAATTCTCCAACCGTGAACTTGAGGAAATTCCCACTGGCAATATTTGCAGAGAAAAGTGTCTCAGCCACTTAGATTAATTGTTTGGAAGTAACATAACATAATCTGGGGTAATTCACATCACCTCAAAATGCCCTGTGACAGCAAATGGCTGACATCAATATGTCATCCCAATTTACACATTTCACACAATCTATAATCACCCAATCACAGTCCTTGTTCACACAATCCACCAAAAATCTGCTATAGTTAGCTGTCAGTTCCTTTGAATACCTAGATGGACTTAGTGGGTTAACTCCAACGTAGTCTGGTTACAATTCAGTCGAGTCAGCCTGTCTCACTGGAACACTATGCTATCACCATGCAAATTGCATCTCACTTTCAAGCTCCTTTGTTCAAGAACCTCACTCTTCCTAGTTTGTCCCTCAAGTGTATACATACAGAAGAAAGCATGCATTGTTCCATGAACTGTGTCCTTGCACACTTCCTCATAGACATCACCCCTATTCCAACATTAGGAATATGCTCTCAAGCTTATTTTTTTAAGGTTCTTGTAGCTTCCATTGTTTGGGCAACCGTGATAAACAAACAGGCCGACTATTCTTAAATCCATTAAAAAAAACTGAAAGTCATGTTTCTAAAATTTCACATCAATGAATTCTAGAAGGTATTGCATCACATCTCATTTTAGTTAAAAACTCCTTCGATGAATAATGTTGATATTGGATTTTTTTAAGTGAGACTCTCACACAAATGTAGGGAATGTAATTATGTCCTACTCTTCCTTAATCAATGAATTTTTAAATTAAGCATTCAAAATTAGACTGGAGGCAAAGGCAATGGTGAACTCCTGTCCTATCACTTCAGTAAGTAGGGTACTCGCTTGTGAGCTACGTGACCAAAATCGATCCAAGGGTAGGCGATGTCACCTGTTGAAATTCTGTCTCATAGACAACACCACTGATCACTCTTTTATTCCAGCCCTTGCCTGCAACATATCATCACTGCTACCAATATGAAGTGGGATAATATAACATGAGTAAGCTGAAAGAGTTACTGAATTTAATTTACAATACACACAAGTAACAGTTAAGCAGCTGCCAATGTCCACATCCACCGCCATCTATCATCTCATTGGACAGAACACAGCAGAGAGGATTTGCACTTGCAGCAACACACGCAGGATACAAAAATACCATAAGTAGTTGTATGTCACCCTATCAAGATCAACAGCATCAACATACAATATTATTGTATCCACTATACTAACCTGTAAGCAAAGTAAGTATATTTTTAATATTCTTAACTCCACCTATACCCATCATGGGATTATTGTCATGTAAAACATTGCATGAGATTTAGTGTTCCGCCAAACCAGTATGATACTTATGGCCAAACGTTTTTGTGAATCTGTACTGCTACTTGTGGCTCAATGTTAGTACCTTTGTATGTTCTCATTATTCTAATAAGAGATTCTGATAAGTTTTACGACTCCTGGTCCATTTGTTCCAAAGTATGCTCTTTCTAAATGAAATTGTCTTCATTTTCCAAAATAAAGGGTGGTGCCTGCTCTACATTTTTCAATGGAGAAACAGGCTTTTCCCTTTGGGTTTCAACTACAAGGGGCATATTATCAAGAAAGGCATTAAAAATTATCGCCGCTTTAAGGGCGATAATGGTCTTGATAATATGCCCTTGAGAATTCCAATAGAAGTCCATGTTCTGGTGTGAACATGGGCTTCTATTGGAATTCTCCAGGGCATACTATCAAGCCCATTATCGCCGCTTTAGCTGCAGTTTTCTGCCGCTAAAGCGGCGATAATTTTATCGCCGTTCTTGATAATATGCCCCTAAGTATCTGCTGTTGATGCTAAAATTGGAAGAAGCGTGATGTTCTACATCTTTGCTGATGTGATAAAACTTTGGTTAGAAAAGAGGGTGCTCGTTGATGAGGACTAACCAAGAGTTACAGCCACAGATGCAAGCTTGTAAACCAGAAGAGCCACTGACAGAAATGACTTTGATAGTGGAGCATAGAACTTTCTTACATCGCTAGGCACAGTATCAGAGCCTCGCTGGTTCAGAGCTGCAGCGACCCATGAGTGAACCGCAGCTTTGTCTAGGGGGCCGTACTGTGGTCGCTCTGCCTGTCTACCTGTTGCTCCAGTCAGGTCCGGACTGGCTTACGGGCGTTTTGGCATGCTGCCGAGCTGGGGGTTGATTTCGTTGATGGAGACCTGCGTGTGCTGAACGAAATTCGTTTTGCTTTGTTTATTTCGAAGCACACGCAGGTCTCCATCAACGAAATTAGCCCCCACCGCAGTGGCATCAGCCCCCAGCTCGGCAGCATCCCAAAACGCCCGGTAGCCAGTCCGGCCCTGGCTCCAGTCCAGGGAAGTTTGGCTTTCATATGCCAGGCGTGGGTGGATCCCACTGTGTCGCTCGTTGGAGACGCACTACGACTGTGAGGCCTTGAGAGATGGAGGCTGCGGCAGCAGTGAGATTGAAAGCGCTAATGAACTGCCGACCTCCGTGCCCCGCGCCCAAAAGCAGAACCGAGTTGCCAGAGGGAGGGGCAGGACTGCCAGGGGTTTCGCAAGGCCAACGCTCAGGGAGGTCTCAGGCAAGCCCCATTGAGAGAGAGATTGCCAGCAGCACTAGTATTTAATACCTCAACAGCAACAGGGTTCGGCACCCCGGGCTTCGCCTCATTGACGGCACCCAGGAGGACAGAGGTTGCACAGGCAGCAGCATCATACCACATCGCATTATGCGGAACTGGGAGCCAACCTCCATTGCCATCATCAGCATCCCACTGAATTCTTGCACCCGGCCCCCCCAGCGCTTTGGGGACCTGCTGCTTGCTCCCTTGCTTCAGCTCCAAATTAATCCAGTAAGTCGGGGAGCAGTGGGGCGCAGAGGGGGCTTGTACTCTCTCCCAGCAGCTGAAGTGCGCGGTTGAGTAGCTTGCAAGTGTAGGAGTTGAGGAAATCAGAGGTGCAGGAAAGTCGAGGGCACTACAGGCGGGAGGGTTAGCTTGATAGCTGTACTCAGCCTCTGCAAGTGTGAGCCCGGGATCCCGCGGAGGCGACCCAGCCAGGTCTGGGTGAGGCTTGTGGGTGCTTCTTTGTGAGCTCCTGCCAGTTCTCGCCTGTCTGCCCATCCCTGTAGTTCCATCACTTACCGTCTATTTTACCACCTACCTGACTATCACTGCTTGGACTTAGACTTAGACTTGTTCCCTAGCTAAGGACACTTTTAGCTCCATGTTCATCTCACCACAAATGAACTATAGTTGGGAGGTGAAGTGAGAGAAAGGAGAGAAGAGAGACTTCACCAAACCTGTAGAACATAAAGGAGCAGCGCAAGCAAAGGCTTCCTCACAGGCATCATGCATTTAACACACAGATGGTAGAAGAAAGAACTAAGGAACCAACGGTAGTAGCAAAGTTGATAACCCCACCACGGGGGTTGCGCCAGTGAGACCGGCCATCAGTATTTACCTTGAATTGGAAGGTCTCCCACAGCGTCTTCGAGACCTACAAACTTAACACCATGATCAGAAGAAAGCAGGGCAAGCTAAAATTAAGGACCATTGAAGGAGGAAACGGCGATTGGGCCAGCTGCCCACATATTTTGGCAAATGTACTTTACACAACACGGCCAGCATGCAGCAGGCATTCAAAACACAAGAGACAGCACAGGCGGCGGGGGGAGGAAATAGTCCTGGTTTAGCTATTGGAAAACAAGGCCAACCTACTACTTCCCCAAGAAGCACCCTGCATAAGTACTTTACAAGGACAAGTCACCAAACTACATCAAATAGCAGTATATGTCGGATAAAACAATACAGTTCATCAGCTATTTCAACATTTAGGTTGGCATCCGAAGGAACTTTACCTCGGGAGATAGTGAATAATCTGGAAGGTTCAAATCAGAGATGCACAAGATCGTGCCCAAAGCTGAGTGTTGACCATGAGACTATCAAGATTATTGAACATTCTTCAACAATCTTAGGGGACATGGGCCCAACGAAAACTAAAAACGAACCCTACCAGTAAGAACAATGTAACAAACTAAACGGTGCTGCCTCTGTCAGGCCTGAGAAGCAATGGAAAACAATGGCCCAAATCCACCAAACCGAAAATGAGCATTCTTGGTTCATGGTCATGGGCAGTAATATTCTGGAAAGCTCAATTCCTTTAGACAAATTTAAGGAGACACAATGGACAACATATAACTCCAATGACCAGACCCTCAAAGGGGTTTTTCAGTCATTAAGCCCGGAGCCTTTGATGAGCTCATAGAAGGACCGGTTGACCAGTGTCCAATCAAAAATGTCACAAAAGACTACCGAAGCACACGTCAGTAATCCATACAATAATGCTGACTCGTAGCAAAATATATCCAAATGCAGTCCGGAATGTCTTTTCTTCTCTAAAACGTGGTGTTTATTATCCAGTCTTGTAACACCAATCAAGCACAGAGGCAGCCGACACGTGTTTCGTCCTACTGACTTTTTCAAGGCTGCAAACAATGTATACATATATGTAAGCACATAGCTACAAAGGAGAACATTTTATATATGTATAAAGAAATTCAAAGACACATAAAGTATGTGTCCAAGGCAACCTTTTGTATTTATAGAAAAGAAATGGAGGAGGTGTGTAATAGACAGAGCCAGGCACCAAAAGAGTTGGACTTAGTTAATAATCCCATCACTGAGTTATTATCCTTGCATGCCAAAAAGTAAGGGCAAAACCCAATTCTTATTAAAACCATGAGAATATGTAAAGGTGTGTCGCCTACTTAATCGTGACTGTAGGAGAGTAGGATCTGCTTCACATGGGTACCCCCACTTTTTGCTGATGCTTCACTGTTTTTCGACATTAGTCTGGCTGGGGCCCTGCTAATCAGAACCCCAGCCTAGCTGCTTCCTCTCTAAAATGGTTTCCATGTGCCTTAGGCACATCACTGATTGGAATCTGGAGTGCCCTTATAAGTCCCTAGTATATGGTATACTATGCACCAAGGGCATAGGTACCTCAGAGGCCTACCAGGGGCTGCAGCATGTATTATGCCACCCCTGGAAGGCCATCCAAACTGACACCACAGGTCTGCTACTGCAGCCTGGGTAAGGTGGTGCATGCACCCCTTACTGTGATATAGGTTGCCTATATCACTAAATACATACACACATATAAACCTATAAGTCACTCCTATGGCAGGCCTTATCAATCCTGAAGGCAGAGTGCATGGTTCCTATGTGAGAGGGTGCCCCTGCATGAGCAGGGCCCCTCTGCAGCGTTCGGAGACCCTTCTCTGATGCTGTTTGTAGTGCAGCCTGACCATATACTCTTAAGCGCATTATAACCTCGCGTTAAATGCTAACTTTGGAATGGCTGCACCTAAACATGTCGTGTTTGGTGTCAAACATCTTGGAATACTACCCCCGCCAATTCTGGCGGCGGGGTAGCATTCCACCCTTCTAGAGGGAGAGACATGTTAACCCTAGCCTGGCCGGTAACTTCTTTCTAAAGCCCTGGCATCACAAAATGGATGCTGCTGCCACAGACACGAGTCTGGCCTCCTGCTGCTGGACGAAACTCCGGCAGGGGAGGCCTGGACAATAGGTTTCCTGACCCAGGGAGGTGTGACCACCTCCCCAGACAGGATAATGTGTATTGGGGCTGGGCGGGAGCACTTTCGGGTGCTTTGAAGTCCTGCACTGGGGGCACATTTGGTGTCCCTGTGCATACCCCAGTTCAAACCGGATCAGGGGCTTGCAGCCCCTGCTTTGGCGCGAACTGGACAAAGGGAAAGGGGTGTAGCCACCCCTCTGCCCTGACCCACCCATAGGTGGGGCCACAGAGTAGTCCAACCCCTAAACTTGGTATAAGTATAGGAACCCAGTCCTTAGGACTTTAGATTATCCCTGGACGAAACTCTGAAACAGAATCCTGGACCTTCGACGCTCTACTCAAGATTAGAGGACAGAAGAATCTCCCTTGGGGTCAAGGAGTGACTCCCCTGCTTGGCAGGCACCAAAGACGCATCTGTCCGGTCTGCATTTCTGAAGCTCCCGTCGGACGCCGAAGTCTTCGCATCACCAGAGGTGGATTCTCAGACTTCCCCGAGGCTACCCTGAGTCCCCAGCAAAGCTGAGGCCCCTATCTATCGTGGGTAACGTGAGACCGTGACCCTTGGACACCAAGCACATTTGCAAGTGCATCCTTTTCTGGGTCTCCCACGAAGTCGTGCTTTGAGCTCTGAGTAGCCCTAGCCTCCAGCACCAACTGCACCGAAGATCACTGGCCTCCACTTCACGAGTGTCCTGTGAGCCAGATTCACGTGCAATGTCTCGAGGCTCCTTTGCGGTCGCTAGCCCGTTGGCTAGTAGCCCTTCACGAAGGCCAATCTTTTTCTTCTTGGGCATCCTGGTTGCTCCAGGCCTGCCCTCACTTACTCTTGCTGGGTGAGTTCCTCAGACCTCGCTGGTCTGCACCATTGACAATCTTCATCTTCACCGAGACTTGCCGTTGCCAAAGCTTGTTGGATCCAATCCGGTCGCCGACACCTCAGCACTCGACAGACATTGTGTACCAGCCCGAATCCTGCTCCTGGTTGCCAACAACACCTCCTGGACCTCGTGGCTGAAGAGTCAACATGACCGTCAACGCACCTGAAGCACTCGACATCGGTGGGCATCCGCTCATCGCCATCCTGGTCACTGGCTAGTGACCCAGACTCTGTCCCCTCTGCTTTCAGGTTCTTCAGATCTCCGATCCACTCTTGGATCCAACCGGACACTTTCCACTTGGTCGCCAGCAGCACTTTGCAGCAGATCGCCATTCAAATCGACGACGAAACCCGACCCCGAAAGACACCTATGCACCCGACTTCCCTGGGTGAGGTAACACGAGTACTCCGGTGTTCCCGTGGGTAGAGACTCTAGAACGACCTAGTTCTCAAAGGGTTTGCTCCAAGTCCTCCTTTAAGTGTCCCTTTTCTTTAATTTCCTAATCGCGACTTTCTCCATAGAAGTTAACGGCGTATCGCGGTTGTGTATTTACACTGCACGCGTCCCCCGTGGGTCCCCTGTGTCACTACCTTGGGTGGTTCCTTGTGGTCCAAGCACTTCTAGAGGCTCCAAGCCTAGTGTCTAGTTCAGTCGTGGTTCTTATACCACTTTATTGGTATATGGTTTGGTACGCCCCTAGGGCCCAAACGTGTATTTGTGCTATTACTGTGTTTAAATAACTTATAACTTGTATACTTCGAACTCTAGCCTCATAAAGAGACTAGAGGGGTGTGTTTAGTAATAAATACATATATTTTGAATATATACCTGGTGTGGTGCTCTTTCATTTGGTCACTCAAGAGATTATAGACTGGTAAAACAAGCTGCTTTACATTCCTTCAAGACTTAGCCTGAAGGCTGCTCTCCATAGCTACCACTAGGATAGCTTTCAATAAGGTTGTCTTTAACCTATCTCCAATAAGGGGTTGTTTGGACTGGTGCAAGGTGCCCACTATAATTAGTGGACAGCATATGCCAGGCCAACTTCTCACATTGGTGTGCAGCGTGTGGGATTCCAGCTTGCTATTGTTTTACCAGATAATCTCAATTGAATTGATCAACTGAAAACCACTAAAGGTACCTAAGGTACATATAATTTAAGCTTAGAATACAGTAAGTTCTACTGAACTTAGAGTTGTGTGTTAAGGGATAGCACACCCTTGGTACAACTCAAGAGAGTTTAGTAGGCCACACTAGAGTAGGTAGTGCACACACCACACCACACTAGTAATGTCTTTAAAGGTAGGATCTAGAGAATCCTTACCAGAAGCCACTGGGCTTCTCCCCTCCAAGTATGATACACTCCCATTCTTGGAATTGAGAGCATTATGTAACTTGGGGAAATTAAGGACAGGCCAAAGTCCCACCACCCAACACCTTAAGGAGTTGTTGGTAGCTTATGACCTTAGTAAGCCCTTGGGGACTGAAGGGGTAGGAGCAGAGGGTGGGGCAGAAGATGAGGGTGGTGCCAGGGGTAGCAATACCCCCAGCCCCCCCTCTGAAACTGGCCAGGAGGGTGACAATGACCCTGACCTGGATAACCCAATCCCTCCTGTGGAAGATGAAGAGGATGATCAGGATGATGCCCTCTTTGTCCCCCCAGGAAGGATTATGAGTGTGCCCAGAAAGTCTAGATCTCCTTCTCAGGAGTCTAACCACTCTGGCACCTCAATAGGGAGCTCTGTCTCATCTCATAGGAGGGAATCCTCTCATGAGAGGAGAACAAGGCTGATTCAGTATGAGGAAGCTCAGCTTGAACTCAGAAGGAAGCAAGTAGCCTTAGACAGGGAGTCCCTAGATCTCTTTAGAGAGAAAAGAAAGTTGGGACTAGAGTCCCATGGTGGCAGCCATGTCCCTAGAGATAGGGAAAGGTCCTATGACCATAGGAACCTGAGCAAGATTGTCCCTCCCTACCAGAGTGGGGATGACATCCACAAGTGGATGACTGCTCTAGAGAGGGCCAGTAAAGTACAGAGGGTCCCTCGGGAGCAGTGGGCAGCAATCTTGTGGCTCTCCTTTGCTGACAAAGGTAGAGATAAGCTCCTCACTGTTAGAGAGGAGGATGCTGATAATTACAAGGTCTTGAAGAGTGCTCTTATTGATGGGTTTGGCCTAACCACTGAACAGTACAGGTTGAAGTTCAGAGATACCCAAAAAGCACAGACTCAAGACTGGGTAGACTATGTGGATTGTTCTGCCAAGGCTCTGGAAGGCTGGTTGATGGGCAGTAAGGTGTGTGACTTCTCAGGATTGTACAATCTGATAATGAGGGAGCAGATTCTTAATAACTGTCAAAATCAGCTGTTGCATCAATACCTGGTAGACTCTGATCTGACCTCTCCCCAAGAATTGGGAAAGAAGGCAGACAAATGGGTCAGAACCAGGGTGAAGCAGAAAGTACAGAACCAAGGTGGGGACACTAAGAAGCAAGATGCTAAGAACTCTGACAAGGGTGGGGAGAAGGGTAAAGATCAAAAGTCTTCGTCAGGCCCCCAAAAATCTTCTTCAGGTGGGGATTCACAGTCTACAAAAGGGAAAGGCCAAAGAAAACCATGGTGCAAGGTCTGTAAGCAAAAGACCCACTGTACCAGTGATTGCACCAAGTCCAAAGACTCAAGTCCAGCACCCACCAATGCCCCTAAGGCACCTGTTCCCCCTAGTACAGTTACAGTTGGTGGGAGTGCTCCAGCCAAGGGTTTAGTAGGGTTCACCCTGGGTACTGAGTTGGGCTCTGACCTAGTCAGAGAACTGACTCAGGCTGTGTTAGTCTGTGATGGAGGCATGGATGTGACCTCCTCTGTGAGTCCCAGTAATCTGGGCAAGTACAGACAACAGCCTTTAATCAATGGACGAGAGGCTTTGGCATTTAGGGACACAGGGGCAAGTGTCACAATGGTGACACAAGACCATGTGCATCCTGGGCAAGTTATACTTGGTGAGATGTACCAAGTGACCAATGCTAGCAACGTCAGAACAGACCATACTCTGGCAGTTGTTAACTTCTCCTGGGGAGGGGTAACTGGCCTTAAGAAGGTTGTGGTAAGTGCAAACCTACCAGTCGAATGCTTGCTTGGCAATGACTTAGAGACTTCTGCTTGGGCAGAAGTGGAGCTCAGGACCCATGCAGAAATGCTGGGGATCCCTGCAGATGTGTTTGCTGTGACCAGGTCACAAGCCAAAATGTCTAGCACTGAACAGGCCTTGGATTCTGGAATAATGGATCAAGTGCCTTCCAAGAGGAGGAGTAGTAGGGTTAAGACAGTGCCTTCCCCCTTGGCTCAGGAAGAAGATCAGTCCCTTGAGGGGGATGATCTCAGTCCTGAAGAAGGAACTGTCCCAGAGGAACTTGAACCTGACCAGGTTGAGTTCTTGGGGACAGGGGGACCTTCTAGGGCAGATCTGAGCCAGGAGCAGCAGAGCTGCCCCTCCTTGAACCCCTCAGACAGCAAGCTGCTGCTGAGGCTGCTGGGAAAGCTAGTGGTCCCCATACAGTGTATTGGGATGATGGACTCCTGTACTCAGAGTGTAGAGACCCCAAACCTGGTGCCACCAGGAGGTTGGTTATACCTCTAAAGTTCAGGGGCTTCCTATTGACCCTAGCCCATGATATTCCCTTGGCAGGTCACCTGGGCCAGAACAAGACTTGGGACAGAATTGTCCCTCACTTTCACTGGCCCCACATGTCTGAAGACACCAAGGAGTTTTGTCGCTCCTGTGTAACCTGCCAGGCCAGTGGCAAGGCAGGTGGCACTACAAAGGCCCCCCTGATACCACTACCTGTGGTGGGGGTGCCCTTTGAAAGGGTAGGGATTGACATTGTTGGTCCCATGGATCCCCAAACAGCATCTGGGCACAGGTTTATCCTGGTGGTAGTGGATCATGCCACCAGGTACCCAGAAGCTATTCCCCTCAGGACCACTACAGCACCTGTGGTGGCAAGGGCCCTCCTGGGAATTTTCTCAAGAGTGGGCTTTCCTAAGGAGGTAGTATCAGACAGGGGTGCTAACTTCATGTCTGGGTACTTAAAAGCAATGTGGAAGGAGTGTGGAGTGACTTATAAGTTCACCACACCCTATCACCCACAATGCAATGGTTTAGTTGAGAGATTCAACAAAACCTTGAAGGGCGTGATTAAAGGGCTCCCAGAAAAGCTTAGGCGAAGATGGGACATACTCTTGCCCTGCCTTTTATTTGCATATAGGGAGGTGCCTCAGAAGGGGTTGGTTACAGCCCTTTTGAACTTCTGTTTGGCCACCCTGTCAGGGGTCCACTGTGCTTGGTGAAGGAAGGATCGGAGTTACCTCTCAAGCCCCCAAAGCAAGACATAGTGGACTATGTACTTGGTCTCCGCTCCCGGATGGCTGAGTATATGAAAAAGGCAACCAAAAACCTTGAGGCTAGCCAGGAACTTCAAAAGGCCTGGCATGACCAAAAGGCTGTTCTGACTGTGTACCAGCCAGGACAGAAGGTGTGGGTGTTGGAGCCAGTGGCCCCAGCAGCTCTCCAAGACAAATGGAGTGGACCCCACACTATTGTTGAGCAGAAGGGTGAGGTTACCTACTTAGTAGACCTAGGAACACCCAAGAGTCCCCACAGGGTTCTCCATGTCAACAGGTTAAAACCATATGTGGACAGGGCAGACATGGGCTTGCTCATGGCTACTGATGAAGGGCAGGAGGAAGAGAGTGACCCACTCCCTGACCTGCTCTCACAGAACCCTGACGATGGGTCAGTAGATGGTGTAGCCTTGGCAGGCAGCCTCACTACCCAGCAACAAACTGATTGTAGACAGGTGCTCAATCAGTTTAGACACATGTTTTCACTGACACCCAGTCAGACCACCTCGTGCACTCATGAAGTGGACACTGGGGACAGTCTGCCTATTAAAAATAAGATTTATAGGCAACCTGACCATGTCAGGGACTGTATCAGGACTGAAGTCCAGAAAATGTTGGAGTTGGGAGTTATTGAACCCTCAGATAGCCCTTGGGCTAGTCCAGTGGTCCTTGTGCCAAAACCTCACACCAGTGGTGGAAAAAGAGAGATGAGGTTTTGTGTGGATTACAGGGGTCTCAATGCAGTCACTAGGACTGATGCCCATCCAATACCAAGGGCAGATGAGCTCATAGATACTTTGGCCTCAGCCAAATATCTCAGCACATTTGACTTGACAGCTGGCTACTGGCAGATCAGACTAGCTGATACTGCAAAGCCCAAAACAGCATTCTCAACCCCTAGTGGGCATTATCAATTTGTGGTGATGCCCTTTGGTCTGAAGAATGCACCTGCCACTTTCCAGAGGTTGGTGAATACAGTTCTCACAGGTCTGAAGCCTATAGTGCAGCATATCTAGATGATATTGCTGTCTTTAGCTCCACCTGGGAGGATCACCTGGTCCACCTCAGGAATGTTTTACAGGCCCTGCAAAAGGCAGGCCTGACTATCAAGGCCACTAAGTGCCAGATAGGGCAGAGTCAGGTTGTGTACCTGGGCCACCTTGTGGGTGGAGGCCAGGTTCAACCTTTGCAGAGCAAGATCCAGACTATCATGGACTGGACTGCTCCCACTACCCAGACTCAGGTGAGGGCCTTCTTAGGCCTGACTGGGTACTATAGGAGATTTGTCAAGGGGTATGGATCAATAGTGACACCCCTGAATGACTTAACTTCTAAGAAAATGCCCAAAAGGTTCAGTGGACAGCTAGCTGTCAAAAGGCATTTCATGACCTGAAGCAGGCCATGTGCACTGCTCCCATTCTACAGGGTCCTGATTACTCCAAGAAGTTCATTGTTCAAACTGATGCATCTGAATTGGGGGTAGGGGCTGTACTGTCACAATTGAATGAAGAAGGTCAGGATCAGCCAGTAGCTTTCATTAGCAGAAGGCTGACCCCTAGAGAGAAACGTTGGTCAGCCATAGAGAGGGAGGCCTTTGCTGTGGTCTGGGCTCTGAAGAAGTTGAGGCCATACTTGTTTGGTACCCACTTCCTGGTTCAGACAGACCATAAGCCCCTCTTATGGCTAAAACAAATGAAGGGTGAAAACCCCAAACTGCTTAGGTGGTCCATTTCCCTACAGGGGATGGACTTTACAGTGGAACATAGACCTGGGAGTAACCATGCCAATGCAGATGGACTCTCTAGGTACTTCCACTTAGAACATGAAGACTTAACTGGGCAAGGTTAGTTTATTGTCCCTACGTTTGGGGGGTTGTGTAGGAGAGTAGGATCTGCTTCACATGGGTACCCCCACTTTTTGCTGATGCTTCACTGTTTTTCGACATTAGTCTGGCTGGGGCCCTGCTAATCAGAACCCCAGCCTAGCTGCTTCCTCTCTAAAATGGTTTCCATGTGCCTTAGGCACATCACTGATTGGAATCTGGAGTGCCCTTATAAGTCCCTAGTATATGGTATACTATGCACCAAGGGCATAGGTACCTCAGAGGCCTACCAGGGGCTGCAGCATGTATTATGCCACCCCTGGAAGGCCATCCAAACTGACACCACAGGTCTGCTACTGCAGCCTGGGTAAGGTGGTGCATGCACTCTTACTGTGATATAGGTTGCCTATATCACTAAATACATACACACATATAAACCTATAAGTCACTCCTATGGCAGGCCTTATCAATCCTGAAGGCAGAGTGCATGGTTCCTATGTGAGAGGGTGCCCCTGCATGAGCAGGGCCCCTATGCAGCGTTCGGAGACCCTTCTCTGATGCTGTTTGTAGTGCAGCCTGACTATATACTCTTAAGCGCATTATAACCTCGCGTTAAATGCTAACTTTGGAATGGCTGCACCTAAACATGTCGTGTTTGGTGTCAAACATCTTGGAATACTACCCCCCGCCAATTCTGGCGGCGGGGGTAGCATTCCACCCTTCTAGAGGGAGAGACATGTTAACCCTGGCCTGGCCGGTAACTTCTTTCTAAAGCCCTGGCATCACAAAATGGATGCTGCTGCCACAGACACGAGTCTGGCCTCCTGCTGCTGGACGAAACTCCGGCAGGGGAGGCCTGGACAATAGGTTTCCTGTCCCAGGGAGGTGTGACCACCTCCCCAGACAGGATAATGTGTATTGGGGCTGGGCGGGAGCACTTTCGGTGCTTTGAAGTCCTGCACTGGGGGCACATTTGGTGTCCCTAGTGCATACCCCAGTTCAAACCGGATCAGGGGCTTGCAGCCCCTGCTTTGGCGTGAACTGGACAAAGGGAAAGGGGTGTAGCCATCCCTCTGCCCTGACCCACCCATAGGTGGGGCCACAGAGTAGTCCAACCCCTAAACTTGGTATAAGTATAGGAACCCAGTCCTTAGGACTTTAGATTATCCCTGGACGAAACTCTGAAACAGAATCCTGGACCTTCGACGCTCTACTCAAGATTAGAGGACAGAAGAATCTCCCTTGGGGTCAAGGAGTGACTCCCCTGCTTGGCAGGCACCAAAGACGCATCTGTCCAGTCTGCATTTCTGAAGTTCCCGTCGGACACCGAAGTCTTCGCATCACCAGAGGTGGATTCTCAGACTTTCCCGAGGCTACCCTGAGTCCCCAGCAAAACTGAGGCCCGTAGCTATCGTGGGTAACGTGAGACCGTGACCCCTGGACACTGAGCACATTTGCAAGTGCATCCTCTTCTGGGTCTCCCACGAAGTCGTGCTTTGGGCTCCGAGTAGCCCTAGCCTCCAGCACCAACTGCACCGAAGATCACTGGCCTCCACTCCACGAGTGTCCTGTGAGCCAGATCCACGTGCGACGTCTTGAGGCTCCTTCGCGGTCGCTAGCCCGTTGGCTAGTAGCCCTTCACGAAGGCCAATATTTTTCTTCTTGGGCATCCTGGTTGCTCCAGGCCTGCCCTCACTTACCTTTGCTGGGTGAGTTCCTCAGACCTTGCTGGTCTGCACCTTCGACGATCTTCATCTTCACTGAGACTTGACGTTGCCAAGGCTTGTTGGGTCCAATCCGGTCGCCGACACCTCAGCACTCGACAGACATCATGTACCAGCCCAAATCCTGCTCCTGGTGCCGACAACGCCTCCTGGACCTCGTGGCTGAAGAGTCAACACGACCGTCAACGCACCTGAAGCACTCGACATCGGTGGGCATCCGCTCATCGCCATCCTGGTCACTGGCTAGTGACCCAGACTCTGTCCCCTCTGCTTTCAGGTTCTTCAGATCTTTGATCCACTCTTGGATCCAACCGGACACTTTCCACTTGGTCGCCAGCAGCACTTTGCAGCAGATCGCCATTCAAATCGACGACGAAACCCGACCCGAAAGACACCTATGCACCCGGCTTCCCTGGGTGAGGTAACACGAGTACTCCGGTGCTCCCGTGGGTAGAGACTCTAGAACGACCTAGTTCTCAAAGGGTTTGCTCCAAGTCCTCCTTTAAGTGTCCCTTTTCTTTAATTTCCTAATCGCGACTTTCTCCATAGAAGTTAACGGCGTTTCGCGGTTGTGTATTTACACTGCACGCGTCCCCCGTGGGTCCCCTGTGTCACTACCTTGGGTGGTTCCTTGTGGTCCAAGCACTTCTAGAGGCTCCAGGCCTAGTGTCTAGTTCAGTCGTGGTTCTTATACCACTTTATTGGTATATGGTTTGGTACGCCCCTAGGGCCCAAACGTGTATTTGTGCTATTACTGTGTTTAAATAACTTATAACTTGTGTATTTCGAACTCTAGCCTCATAAAGAGACTAGAGGGGTGTGTTTAGCAATAAATACATATATTTTGAATATATACCTGGTGTGGTGCTCTTTCATTTGGTCACTCAAGAGATTATAGACTGGTAAAACAAGCTGCTTTACATTCCTTCAAGACTTAGCCTGAAGGCTGCTCTCCATAGCTACCACTAGGATAGCTTTCAATAAGGTTGTCTTTAACCTATCTCCAATAAGGGGTTGTTTGGACTGGTGCAAGGTGCCCACTATAATTAGTGGACAGCATATGCCAGGCCAACTTCTCACAGTGCCAATAGTGTTAGGTGTGCCACAATCCGTGTACCGACTACTGACGTGCGCTTCGTTACTCTTTTGTGTGATTAGGTTTAGGGACTATACCCTCCAAGTGGCTGGGGGGTTTGGTACTTTGATAGCACCGCAACTATTATTTGTTGCTTATAAATATTTCCGGAAACTTTAATATTAGATGTGCATTTGTGTTTGGCAGAGCCACCTTTGTTCTTTAGGCTGTCCAATCAAAAATGGCAATGCTACAGTAGCATAAGAAAGTGCGATCTACTTGACAAGAGGCGAGATGTGGGCCAGTATATCAGGTGACAGCCTTGCACAAACATTCCAAAGTAAACAGAAAGGAAACACCATCACTCATGATACAATTCTCAACACTATAAACTCCACTCTTTTGGCAGCGATTAGAGCTTTATCGTGGCAGTCGCATAAATTAGAGGTACAAGTGGATCTTATACAAACGCTAGCCCATAGAATGCTAATGCTTGACAAGAAAATGGATAAGCTTGACCAGAAGATAGATAAGTGTGCATGTAAACACATGGCTCTTAATAAGGCACACAACACAGAAGGGAAAAGGACAAAACAGGAAAAAGGAATCAAGGATGACTGCCAAATGTGGCTGCGATGCCATAGTAGATAAACTATCTACTCTACCCGATCTCTTAACAACTTTAGAGAGCCATATAAAATCTTTAGTGCCTGGGCCTGATTCCAGCTTGAAAAGTAACCAAACAATAGAGTGTGCCCAGGAACTGGTAGAAAACGACCCTATTGGAGGCTCAATAGGGAGACACATTAATCAAAGGTCAGCTGAGCAAAGAAGCTTAAAGTTTGAGGCTGAGGAGAAACCATTAAGAGAGGAAAATAAGAGAATGAAATGCAAGAGACCAATCGTGAGACTGAACAAAATGGAGTAATCCCCATCCCAGGAGCATGAGGCACTTCAAAAGTAAATTATCATGCGAATGGGAAACCCTTAGAAACATTGAAACTTGAGCCTCCCCAAGAGACGGAAAACATGCGAAGGCCATTATCACGACGGGAAAAGAAAAGGCTGCGAAAATCATAAAAAGAAATACTAAAAATCAAAATCATAAAAATAGATCTCGGAAAACAATGAGTAGTATAACAAGTATATGCAAGCACACGTTCACCCAAGGATATCTTGCCTCTGAATATCAGATGGTTATTGTTATCCAACTCAGAGGTACTCATTTTATCAACCTCAGAAGGATGAATGGCTGAATGGACCTACCGGGATTTGTACCTGTGACCATGAGGTCGAACGCAGGCCCCTACAGTGAACACAATAATCCACTAAGCCACCAGACCTGGCTATAACCCAGGGGCCACATGTGATAGCAACTGTTGAAGAGCAGGGTCAAAAAAGCATCCCAATAAAAACAGATATATACCAAAGGTTTCACGTGAAGGCACCTGCAAGGAAGAGCAACACACAAGACAGTCCTGAGGATTTACTAACATACCCCTAGTTTATTGAGGAAAATAGGGATGTGTCATCACTCCAATGCTGTTCAACTTGTATACTGCAGACCTAGGGCTGGCGTTGGTAAACGGTAATCTTTTCCCTCCCAGGGTCAGGTCCATCAAATTTCCAATCAAGTAGTATGCAGACGACTTGGTAATATTAGATCACACTCACATTGGCATGCAGAGAGCACTAGGCATACTACACACTTATAACACCACACATTGCTTAAAAGCAAACGCCGCAAAAACCAAGGTCTTAATCTTCATACAGCGAGTAAAAAATATCAGTTGAAATCGAATTTGGGCCCCCTAAACTGTTCCATCTAAAGAGCATCCTAAAAAACAAGGAAAGCAATTGTCGAAAGAGCTAGACTTGAACATAATCAGGCACTTACTGGGTGCCTTGGGTCTCTGCCAATCGCCTGAGGATGTCGCCTGCCAGCCATACTTGAAGGCTCCAAGGGGGAGGCAGGCCCTAAAGAACATTCTACTCACAAGACTCCTGGCACTGCCAATATAGGAATTCAGAATGCCTTGGCGATCAAAAACTCCAGGACAACAGCAGTGCAGACTTTGCGCTTATGCTCCAGACTCTGCGAACCACTTACTATGTTGTTGCCCAGCAATGTTGTACCAAAGGCGTCTTTTACTAAGGCCAATATTTTTGCAGCATGGCCTGAGAACCTGTAATGACGCAGTGACTTATGTCTACATGTGTGAGGTTCCAATGGAGCTAGCAAGATTTGTCAAATATTGTGTAAAAACAGCCAGTCTATTGATGGAGCACAGCCTGTAGCCCATGACCTTAAAGTGAACTGTTACCTTGACATGTCCACTGAGTAAGGTAATCTGTCTCCCTGAATTCATCTCCTAAAATGACGACGTTGGGAGATTGCTTATCGCCTTTTGTGGTCCTCCACTTTGAAGGTATCGCTTGCACTCAACGTACTCAATGTACACACATAAGCAGACATACACAGACATACACACCAGCGTGCGCAATCCACACAGATGAAGTAGATCGCCCTCAGCACATATGGTACACCTCATACATACTACAACAACATGCCACATACCCCCACATTCACTATCAATCATTTAATAATCTTTACTTTCATCTCCAATTTCATAACGCGTCCTTCTGGGACATATTATGATCTATATGCAAGTCAAGTTCCACAATCTGCACAGGTACCACCATTTCATATATTATATAGCAACCCCCACAACACTCCTACACACCTTAAACCCAACCACAGACAGATGCATAATAACACCATATTATAATATGATAACACTACTCAAAAAGTATGAATATCGATTCCCCTACTTTGAAAACTACCAATACATTGAATACTGGCATAGGGTACAACCCTAACCTGCCTGTCAAATTATCCCATTACATGCCAACTGTACCGCTGCAGGACCGCCAACCCTGAAAGTGTTCCGGGCTCGCTCGCCTTACCAACGCCTCCAGCAGAGGGTCCTCCCACCTTTGCCTGTAACTTAAACACATTTTAATGTTGCCAGATCACCAATTATTAATTCTTTCTTTCTTTCTTTCTTTCTTTCTTTCTTTCTTTCTTTCTTTCGGGCAGACCCGACCCAGTGGATGACAGAACACTTCACAAGATGCCATGTCACATGTTATGTGTTACAAAGGAAAGGCTTCATTAAAAAAGAAAAAACAAATATCCAAGACTTTGAGGGAGGGCTTAAACAAGAGGCAATATGTACAAGTTAAAGGTTACCCAAGTAGGCTTTTTGCCTATACATGCACAGGGTATATGTGATACAGTTTATTGTGCACAAAATAAAATTCTGTGGGTGTATACCACTTTTTTTTTGTTGTTGCAGATTTATATAGCGTGAACTCGACCCGAAGGTATTGGAGCACTTTACATGAGCACCAGTTACGTTACACAAGGACACATTCATTATTTGGTAGGCACGGGTAGATTAAGTGATTTGCCCAGAATCACAGGATGTGGAGTTGACTCCAAGGCTCGAACCTTGGTTTCCCACCTCCACGCTCGGTAGTCTAGCCGTGAGACCATACCCTCTCCCCAGATGCATCACGCAGGTCTTTTAGGGTCTGAGGTGTTTTAAACAACAGACATTTAAATTCCTTTGAAAGAAATCATAAGAAGAAGGCGTCTTCCTAATTGCGGAGGAATGGAGCCCCACACCTTTGGACACTTCAGGAGAAGGACTGCTTTAGAAACTACTCCGAGGTTGGGGCTGATGACCTGGAATGGTCAGTTTCTGTGCTATAGGGAATGGGAAGCCTGAGTCAAGAGCCTGAAGGGTGCTGCCCCAGAAGAGCTTGAGCTGATGCTGTGCTGCTCTAGCAAGTGATTTTCAGGGGCGTAGCCTGGTCAGTAAGATTTGGGGGGTATGAGCTTCAGATTTCTCGACAATTACACTGGCATATAATGTTAAAATAGATTATAGGACAAGCAGGGCGCATGATAGGGGCTCACGGGGCAGTGGAAAGGGAGAGGAATGCAGATTGGTATGAGTACTAAGTAAGAGAAAGACAATATTTTGAAAAATGATCAACATTTTTTAGGACTTTGAAAACAGAGATGAGAGTGAATGTGTTTTTGTCAGCTCGCACATGCAAAAATCCCAGATGAAATCACACAGACACCTCACTGTACCCGACTGTAAGCACCTGAACTCAACTATTCATCACAAAATACATTTCTTAGGGGGTGCAGCACAGCACATAAACAGAGCATTTGTGCTTTTCAGGTGAGTGTTGAGTTGACAAGAGTCCTTTCTTGAAAGGTGTCAGTCATTTTGAAACCACTGGGTAATGAGGCGCGAAGGTGAAAGGAGTCTGTCTTCAAATCTTCCAGTGTGACAGTCATTGATAACGCGAGTGCTAAGCCCGGTTTTTTTTTTTAGGTCTCGCCTACGCAGCGCACATGCGCTGCTTAGGAGGGCCTTTAGCCGTAGCTCTGCTCATTTTCAAGCACACACTTGTGCTTGTGGCGGCATCCACCTTGCGGGAGCGAGCAGCGGAGCGCCACAAGCACGAGTACAGTGCTTGAAGAGTGAAGCCTGCGCGCGCACGCACGCACCACTCCCGGGCTTGTTTTTTCCGTTGCGTGTGATCCAGCGCTAACAATAAAAATAATTTCTCCTATTATGCTTTGGTCCTCCAGGTGCAATTATTTCTCTAACACATATACTATATCCATATGACAGTGGGGCCCATAACACCGCATATACATTCACTTACTCATTTGTTCCCTGGATTTCCTCCGACAAAGAACCTAGGAGAAAAACGATTTGCTGGAAGGAGACGGGATACCTCTTTATCATGACATAATATTTCTCATTTGCTTTAAGGTATTCCGCTCATTGGTCGATGGACCAACTAGTAGGAATCAGTTGATGGTGATTAAGACCAGCTCAATCACAATGAACTCTTTTACCATTTCAGTATAAATCATTAAGTTTAAAGAAACTCACTGAGACATTTGCTTAAAGAATAATAAAGTTTATATAAGTTTTGAAATCAGGAAATTGAAATTAAGTTTTATTATTCAGATTATTTCATTTATCATCAATATAAGAATAGTTTAAAATTGCAAGGCATTTTTATTAGACGGAAAAATGAGGTTATCATAATAAGTACTCTATAGATCAATCTATCTATCTCTCTGTGGAAAGCCTAATAATTCTAATAAAAATCTATCAATTAAAGTTCTCCTAAAGCTGCATCTTTATACTCAACTGAAAAAGGAAAATAACAGCAGCAGCATCAGCTCGTCAGCATCAGCAACCGCAAACTCTCCCATCTACAGCACCTAATTTCTTCAGCATCTCCTGCAGCATGTCCGCAGCATTCGAACAGCATTCTAACCCCTCCCACCAAGAGTAGGTCTTCTTATACCCTAATTCTAGCTTACAACATAAAATGTTTCTTCTTCATGGCGCGATTCACTCTTATTGGTCAAACTCTCGGGTCCATATACATTTTATCAAACTTCCTGGTCTTAACCAGTTCCATGTGGAATGTCCATGCAAGCATCGTTTCTCACAGTTCATGCACTTGCTCATCCGTTTCGATCAGTCCAAATTGTATCTTTTTCTGCTACATTTTGTGTAATACGGTACTGTCTATTGATTCAACCAGGCTTCTCACGCTTCTTGCTGATCATCTTGGCACACATCTTCTCAGAAGGGTCACAGCAGCCTTGACCATACTTTCATCTTAGCCTCTTGGCATCAGCACGTGATCATCCTTTTTCCACAGCTTTTCTCCTCTATCACATGGTCTCATCCGTTCATGCGCACTCTAATAACTCGCGGCCATTTTATATTGCTGCTCGGCAGGCCTAAGCGCACTATTTTCAAAGATAAACAAAATGTTATTAAAACAAAGAAATATAAACCCTTTCGTTTCCCTCCCGTCTTTCTACGTACCCCAATTAGGTATTACCTAGCAGAAGCAACATATAAAGCTGTCCCTTACTTACCATCGCTTTATTTTGCAACCACACGTTTTATTTGAAAGCACAAAACATACATTTATTATTTAATTAGTACGCAAAATATTATGTTATGTTGGACATATAAACAATTATAAGTCAATTAATTTGCACACTGAATTGCGTGTTACCATTAACCCTTAACATACATTGTTGGTTATTTACTTAACGAACATGTTTATTAATATTGTACGAAAATATTAGGAGGTTAAAATTTTATATTTACCCTGCTCCATCACGTGTAAACGCGCACGCACGCACCACTCCCGGGCTTGTTTCTGTTGCTTGTAAACGCTCGCGCATGCACGCACCACTCCCGGGCTTGTTTTTTCTGTTGCTTGTAAACACATTGGATGTATGAATTTGTAGGCAAGCTGTAGACTTGGAGTACATTCAGTGTCGTCTAGGTCTTGTATTCTGCATACATTGTAAATGTTTGTAATTGTTTCCTGGTTATCTCGAAACAATTTAACCAAGTTTGTCTCCGTTCCCCGGCCGCCAGATTCCAGGAGGCTGGTCCTGGTCTGTTAGACGCAGTCCTGCATAGGACGAGCCCGGGCAATGCAGGTGCCGCTCTGGAATCAAAGCAACCAGGGCACAACCCTGTTGTAGGATTAAATTCAGTGGGTAGAGACTGGTGTCTGAGCACTCGCTCTTGTTACTAATAATCTCGAGCCAAGGTATCAAAGCCTCATAATGTATAGAATCTTTGTGTGTCTCTGTCAGGAAAATATGCTGTAAACACACAAGGACATGTAAAAATGTAAAGGTTTAGGTTTCACGTGAACAAAACACCGTCACCATATATGTTGCATTGGTATAGAGCAGTCCACAGCGTCAAACATCCTTACCAGAAGCTTTGTTGAATAAATGTTTTAGCCCTTGCAGGCTGCATGAGGAATATTCCTTGTATTGTAGTTGCATATATGTAGCATATACTTCATAGTGCCGTAAGTGCATTTATATAGCGCTTCGTAGCCCTGACGAAGCACTGAAACACGGCGTTATCCCGTATATTACATTATATTGTAGTTATATTTATGTAGTGCATCATACGCCTGACGTAGCACCCAAACGCATTAGCCAATGAGAATCAAGTGGCGCCACAAGTTGTTCTTGGCTGGGACTATTTCCGCTGCAGTGTGGTCTGTGTAGGGAGAGCTTTGGCATCATGTGTGATGACAATGTGGTGTTCTTACCATGTGCCTCTGCGCGCCAGTGTGTAGTGGAAGGGATCCTGCATCACGTGTTGTCCTTACTGCCCTCTGTGGGAGTGGTACATACAGGTGCATTCCTGAATATGTCCCTTCTGATGCAAGTTGTCTTGGAGACTGGAGCGTTATTTATGCACAGAAACGCTGCTTAGCTGGGTGGGCTTGCTTCCCTTGCCCACAACATCTTGACTTTCAGTTTTCTGCGAGTATCTTTCTTTCTTTTTCAAGCTCTCCTTGTCAATCACTCTTTTTCTCTTTCGTTGCTTCTTTCTTTCTTTCTTTCTTTCTTTCTCCTCTCTCTGCCTCCCCTCTTTCTTTTACTTTTTCATTCACATAATCTTTCTGTCTCTATCTGTTGTCCTTCACTTTTTCTGTCTTTATATTCTTTCTCATTCCCTCTTGAATCCTATACCCCTTTCTCTCTCATTCTCTTTCTTTATCTCTCATTCAACTCATCCTCCTCGTCTTCCTCTTTAAATCACTACCTCTCTTCGTATTCCTTTCTAACTCTTTCTTTTTTCCCCAATTCTTTCCATTTCTGTTTCCTCCTATATTACTTTTCTTTCTCTATCACATGTTCTCCTCTCTCGCTACATTTCTTACACTCTTTCTCTCCCATCTCTCGTAGCTCCCTCTTTCATAATCTCTGTCTTTCTTTCTGTGTCTGTCCCACCCTCATTTTATATTTCACTCTCCAATTTCATAGCTCTTTCGTCTTTCCTTTTATTGTTCTTTTCTTTCTTTATATCTTCTTTATCTCACTCTTTCATTCTAGGACTTTCTTTTCCACTCTGTTTTTCCTCTTTCTGTCACTCTTTCTCCCACTCTTTCATCCTTTTCTCCTCTCTCTCTTTCGCTCGTCCTTAGTCGCTGTAGGAGACTGTTAGTTTCAGAAAGGTGTTATGTTATGTGTTTTCTCACACGAACAGGCGGCACAAGTCACCGTCAAGCTCCTCCCCTCTCTCTGTACTCGCCCTCACTTCTTTTAGCCCCTACATTGCTGCTCCAACGCATCTATACCACCCTCCCCCTTTTCATCTCTTCTCCCCCTGCGTGCTGTGTGCCCCACCACTGCAGGCAGCTGCTTGCAGTTAGCAGTACTGTAAATGCTTAACGCTCCCACCCAGGGCATTTTCAAACCGCACAACCCACCCCCTTACCCGTTCTTCTAATGGTAGCAACCCGTTTATGTTCATGTTCATTTTTTTTAGTGCCCGGGCTTATTTTGATCCCAATCCAACCCTGCTCTTTAGGATCTAGACTGTCCATCCTGGTGTTTTATAAGGGCTTTAATTTATCCCAATGTTTGTTTACTTGAGGGCTACATTTGCAGGCGGCATCATAACCTTTTTATTTTCTTCACTTTAATGACGCATCATAATCTCCGCATTTGTTTTTTTTTCTTTGAACTAAAGCTGATTTTTGTGAAGTGACCAAGAAAGGTGAAATGAGTTTGTCATTTAGACAACAGTGGCCATACTCTAAACGCAGCAGAACACGTCCCTATGCTCAACTCTGCATGCTTCAAACCTGCCTGCTTCATTTCAAAGTTCTTTTGATTTCTGGAAGATGAACATCATCCTGCAGCTTGCTTTTCTAGACAGTCGACTCACATGGGAAGGCTTTATCAGCTGATTAATGTCCTTTATGGTCCCCCCTTTTGTTTTTTTTGGGTCTCGACGCTTAAAATTTATATTTTGATATGAAACAGTCCCAGTTATCTGGTTTGCACCACCTCACCACCACCATCTCAGCATCACTCGTCACCACCTCAGCATCACTCGGTACCACCTGAGCACCAGCACAGCACCACAACCTCAGCATGACTTGGCACCACCATAGCATCAAAAAACTATAACAAACCAGCATTGGAACAGGCAGGAAGAAGTTGCCAGCATTGTACATAATGTCTTCTTCGTTATGTATAAGGAGACAAAATTGCTTATAACACTTTTTTATTATATCTTTTCAACATGCTGCGCAGCAGCCATACTGCAACATAGCTTAAAAGCATTGGCAAAGCCAATAGCTCTGGCTAAACACTTTTAAGGTCCCAAAGGCGAGACCTATTGGCTATGCCAATGCTTGTTTTAATTGAAGTTGCTTAGGGTTCCCTATTTGTAGGTTATGAAGTCCTATGACAACTTTTTATTTTTGTTAATTGTTATGTTAATTATTGTGTTCAGTAATCTTTTACACAACTAAAACCGTTCAGAGATTATAGCACCTAAAACTTTTTTCTTTCTTTACACAGAGTAAAACGTGCCAAAATTAACAGCAAACCTTTAGATCTAGTTACTAGGCCCAAATTTGGTTTGAACAACTAAAACTACGGTGCTAATATCAGACTGCACCACCATCCTCGTTTCTCCTTTAAAAGTAAAATGCAGAACTTAGTTTTATTGCACCTCTAATAAAAGGTTTGAGAATACTCACATCGGTGTAAGCAAGGTACCCTGATTCTTCTCGTGGAAAACTCCGGCCCTCCAATGAGCTGCTCGTAGAGGCATCCCGGAGGACCGGAAACCCAAGCCCAGAGATACCGGACCCAGAGCCTTGTGCGGTGCCATGGGGGGCTGCCCCTGCCTGCTCTCCTTCTGACCAACCAGGAAAGAGGACAATCCTCCCCTGACCACCGGAGGATGTTCCATCTCCCACCTCACTGCCTAAGCCTGGAACGAACTACCCGACAGGCGCGCAACGCCCATTGGGCCCAAAGGGCTCTAGCACCCCCCCTCCCCATCGTGTGTGGCAGCCCGGGCTGAGACAGCTTCCCGGGCACACACACAGCCGCACCGAGTACTTCACAGGTCTTTAAAAGACCATTTGCTTGTTAAGGATGCTTTATTGTGTTTTCACCCCTTCTTAGAGCCCCTGCATCTCCACTCAGGCTATTGCTGGAAGAATTAGCCCCCCCCCGAAATTTTTTCTTACCCCCCCCACCCCCGAAATTTGGCTCTAGTTGCGCCTCTGCTACCTGTCCACCTCCGCACTGCACCATTGCTGGCCGCCTTCAGAAAGGGACTCAAGACTTGGTTGTTGAATGAGACCAGCAGTAAGCGCCTGGATACCCCCCTGGGGTGACAAGCCGCGCGCCCTACAAATACGATGTGTTTGATTGATTGATTGAACCCCGCTCGTGAGCACCCACCAGCCCTCCCACTGAGATCTTCCTACTTCTCGAAGCAGGCTGGAAAGGTCAGCGGATTTGTCCCAGGAATCCTCTGGAATTGGCGAGAAAACAGCAAGAAAAATAAGGACCCAATCTTTCTAGGTACTCCTCTGTATTCTCCATTTGAGGACAAAATGTGTAATTGCCAGATTATGGTGCGTGGATACTGTATTACTGTAATCCCCGCACCCAAATCTGGCCAAGTTATAATGAGGGCCAATATGTATTAATATGGCTTCATTGACCAAGCCGTTTCGATCTGTTTTCTAACCAAATCTAACATTCATCTAAAAACTCTGGTGGTGTTCTGGCCATGTTATGGCCCTCCCACTACCTGAGAAGAACAATTCGGTCCCAGCACACAAACAACTGAAGGCTGGGTCTGATGGCTCAGTGGACTAATGCGTCCACTTCAGGGGCCTGTGTTTGACCTCATGGTCACAAGTTCAAATCCCAGCAGGTCCTCTCAGCCTTACATCCATCTGAGGTCGATAAAATTAGCATCATTGAGTTGGGTAACAATAAACATCTGTTATTTAGCGCCAAGATACCCTTCTGGGTGATCGTGCGCTTTACAATTAGTCGTAAATAATATTCTGAGCCTCTGCAAAAGCTCAAGTAATTTCCAGCAGCCTTAATTACCTCACCTCTGAGAATGCAGGGATGGCACTAAAAGGCAAGTCTATGTGTTCTCTAGAAGCCAAGATTCTGAGAAGTACAAATTTCATGTTTAAGTATTTATTGAGTTTTAGAAAACAAAATACCAATATATGGAATAGAGTTACAATTATACGTAGTTATATATTATAAAAATTGCATATGGCATTTAAGATTGAAGTACACTATATAATAAGCGGGAAAAAAATGATAGAAACAGATCTAGAGAACCTAAAGAAAGAAAGAAGAGAAAAGAAAAACAGAAAAATAATAGACCTAAAATGAAGATAAAGGAGAAAATCGAATTGAGTGTGAGCAACAGACATTTGCAAGAGGTAACCATAATAAACCATATTTAATCTTTTGTTGAAGATTAAAAGAAGAAATTATATCTATTCTGTGATTAGCACCATATTTAATAATTTGACAAACTGTTAAACCTTTGCAGTCAATTGCAGTATATGTTTATTAATGTGTCTGTTGTATTGCCATCAATGAAGGCTCAAAATAATCTTCAGTGTTCTTTCCTTTCACATGCAGACTACCCAGGACATTGGTGGATTTCCCTGTGGGCCAATCAGCTCCTGCCTGTTGTGTTCATTATTTACTCACTCTGGAATTGTACCACAGTGTATGAGCACAAGACGTGTATTGCCAAAGGTTAGCAGGCCTACAGGGAAAACTTCCTTTGTCTGTTTGTTGTGGATATTATATTCCACAATCTGGATTGCATTCTAGTAAGAAAGATAACCACTCAGCTTTCAGTCATCTAATTAGGACCATGAAACAATATTATTGGCGTAGCTTTAGTTTGTGAAAAGTAACTGATACAGAGATTCAAAAGGTGGGTAAGAATTGAATTACAACTAAATAACCTTTAACCCTGTATGAAGGACGTAGGTAAGCAATTCATTCACGAGAATATAGCTAGATAGACGAATGGAGTTAATGTATAAATATTATTTACATTAACAGATTTTCTAGCTTAGGCCCTGATGAAGATGCAGTGTTGAAAAGCATTTGGCATGATAACATGCCATAGGGGGCGGTGTTGCAAGAAAACACACGGCACACTGGGGCATATGTACAACAGAATGACGGAGCATGGTGTTAAGCTAAACTTGCTAACGCCACGCTCCGCCATTCTGAAAACGCAGGGATGCGCCATATTTACAAAGATACAGCGCACCCCTGCGTTTCCCCTATTCCGGGTGCCAAATTAAGCTGCCTAGCGCTAACGCAGGCACCCTTGCACCATAGTGCAAGGATGCCTGCATTGGGGGCAAGGATTGTTCATGTGCAGGAGGGTGTCCCTTCCTGCATAAACAATCACAAATGGCGATTTGTAACTCCTATGTGTGCAGCATTGTGCAGAACACATAGAAGTTGCAAATCGCCATTGTTTTAATGATTGTTTATGTGCAGTAAGGGACACCTTCCTGCACATAAACAATAATTCATGGCGTTTTGTTGTTTCAATGTGTGCTGCATAATACAGCACACATTGAAACAACAAAAACGAGGAGAATTAAAGCCTTTCTCATCGTTTCACCATGTTAAGACCAGATTTTCCCTGGTCTTAATTTTGGCGCTGCCCCATATTTATGCCACCCTTGTAAATATGGGGCAGCGTCAAAATAAATGGGTGTTCGCGGCGAAACGCCCACTGCAACACCCATAGCCCACCCCTTTCACGCTAAGTATAGTGTGAAATGGTGCCTTATTTACAAGGCGGCGTTAAACCATGTTAAGTGTTTAATGCCACCTTGTAAATAAGCCGAAGCCCCATTCGTCACAGGAACATTGTTAAAAGTGACCTTCCTGTGGCTAGAGGGGCTTGTAAGAATTCCCCACTGTTTTATCAAAATATGATATACAACGCTGTGAGATTTCAAAAGGCTAAGGGTCTTATTAAGAGTTAGGAGGAGCCGCCGCAGAGTTTGTACGGGGAACAGAACAGGTGTAAATCAACAATGCACCAGTCCCGCCAAATTTGCAGGTCTTATTATAATAATCAAAATACCTAATAAGCAAAGAACGTTATCTACAATAGTGGCTTCTACTTTTGCAATAGGGCATATAGAAACATTTTAAAATACATATTTAAAGTGAAATGTGAAGCTAAAGGGCAGTTTTTTGTAGCATTAGGGTAACTATTCATGCAGTTGTAAAAGCAAAGGATACCAAAACATTTTGGCACATAGTAATAAGAATGGAGGCCTGGAGAAATCTGCGAAGATCAACAGTGTAACTGCTTCGCAGTAGTTAAGTCACATACGTTTGCTCTATGTAAGGTTTTTGATATTCTATCAGCAGCATGTAGGAACAACTTCTATTTGCCTATCTAGATATAACATATTTATAATTAAACAACTAAAAATTCTTATATGATCCAGCAGACTATGTGAGGCTCACCTGGGTTTTCCGCAGGGGCGAAATGGACAGAGCAGATGCTAGGTACCAACTTCCCACACCCACCTCCTTCGCCCAACTGGGTCAAAGCAAAAGAGGGAAGGTGGAGAAGAGGGGAAGCAAAACAAGGAAAGGGAGAAGGAGTAGAGTCCACTGGTGTGGTCAGTACTGTGTCACCAGGTATCCTAATGAAGAAAAACACAAACGTAAGTAAGAACTTGTTAGAACTAAAAAGCTTGCTATTGAATATCTGGCTATTCTAGTGTTCTACCTGTAGAATGGTCTGCCAGTGGAATGTAGGAGTTGACAATTTATTTAAAGAGTAAGACCCACACAGTGCATCTAGAAAATAAACATACATGTATTATTCCTAAAGACTGCTGAATTCTAGCAACTAACAATGATAAGCGTGAAACATACCAACCTCAATGAGAACCACCATTGGAGATCAACAGACCCAAAAACATAACACCTGAAACTAGGAAAAAAACAAAAGACTCATTTTCCTAGCCAGGAGAATAAAGAAAGGGAAAAAATATAGCACAACAAGGTGCAGGGTCGAAAGGTGTGATTATATAGAGTAAACAGGTGGTTTAAAAACAATCTCTCCTTGTACATTAGCAAGAGATATGAAGCAAGTGAAAAAGGAGGCAAATTCAGGACTGAGAAGGCACTCAACCCTATTTGTAAGAACACGAAATGGGAACTTGCCACTGGATACTAATACAGCATGTATCCTACCTTAGTCAGGAACTAGGGTTCTTTAAATACCTCTAACCATATGCAGGCACCAGGATACGCAGCGTTAATGATTGCTGCATTCATGAGTGCAACAATGTAGCAGCCGGCGAGGGAACCTCCGAGGCTGAACCAAGCCCGGGAAGTGGAGATGGTGACCCGGAAACAAACAGAGCTCTGTGAATGCCGGGAGAGTAACGCAGGGACATCTCCACTTTCCGGCATGCATCCAAGAATGCAGGTAAGGCGAGGGTTAACAGGAACAAGAGGGAGGCCTGGCGGTGGTCCGTGATGGAACGCAAAGCGCATTTCCCTTGCAGACCCCTCCCTTAAGACCACGTCAAGCCCCGCCTTCGCCAGCTGATGGGAGTTGGCAGGCGGGGCTTTCACCGAAGGCTGCGGGCGGGGTCGGGAATGCGGCCACGGGCTGTATGGCCTGACAGACTATCAGCGTGCCTGGGATCCAAGGGTCTTACAGTGAATGCCTTAAAATACGATCCCATGTCATGGGATTTGTTTCTGCAGCCTCAGTTGACAAGATTTTTAATTCCTCTAATCTTCCAGACTCTTAGAGGGGTTCAGTAATTGACTCACTGAGTAAAAAGTTTAAACAAACCGAACCAATAACCTATCCAAGAGTAGCATTTTTTGATGTAGAGATATATTCCAGGGTGTTGTTAGAGCTTTCCCTACATGTCACAGAGGTTCCATCCAATGTGCTTTCAACTGGTGGAGTAGGTGGCTGGAGGGTTAAGACAAAGAATCGGTAAGCACCTACTTCACCAGTTGAAAGCACTATAGAACCTTGGAAAGATGTAGGAAAGCCCTATTGAAATTGGGTGGACTGCATAAATTTGCCTACAGAGGTCGGCTCCTATCACTCCCCACAGGACTCAATAACGTGATCTACTGTTTAAATTGTACCACCATCATAAGGGCCTTCCAATTGCCCCTCAGTGACCTCCTTAGAGTGGCTAATTAATAATATACTGTGCATCTTGAGTTGGACTTCTCCTACTCTTGGATGGTCTCCAAAGCATGGTTTACTGGTGGTCTAACTTGCTCCAGCGGGTAAACTCCAATGGCTCTTGAGTGGAGTCCATATAGTGGAATACTGGTGGGTTAAACTATGCCTCACAAGATAGGAGTCCTGTTACTCCTGGGAGGCTCAATAAAGTGAACTATTAGTTGATTATGTATGTATGTATGTGGTATTTCTATAGCGCCAATCTAGTCAAGGCAGTGCAGCATAGTACAGGGTCAAAGACAACCATAAAGTCACCATGTGTTAGGAGATCTGGTTTATGAGTGTTAATGCATTGTGATGTTGTGTTTTTTAAAGTGGTGTGTCTTCAACTCTATCCTAAATACAAGCAGCCTTTGGGTAGTGTTATGTTTTTTGTAGTTTTGATCTGACCAGGCAAGAGGGCACAGAACTGTCAGAGGAGGGCAAGGGAGACTCTGCTGAGCCGGCCGCTCTGTTTCTCCGTGGGCGCAGCTTTTGATTGGTGCTGCAGACGAAGGGAGACATTCGCCCTGGGCTGCCTGTGAGCCCCAGTTATGCCAGGCAGGACTGCAGCACTCGGCCGCCTGTTAAAGAAGGCAGATACGCCAACCACTCTGCCTGTTTACTTGCCTGGGGATATCCTGAAGGCAGAGAGGCCACATCGATTGCGCTGCCGAAAGGTCGATGCCTGTTGACCTGACTGCTCTGCTGCCCCGAGTGGCCCGATGACTTACTGTCTGGGGTGGACATTCAGGTGAGGACCAACCACTATAGCCAATTAAGTTCCTCCACCCCCTGTACGGCATCCTGTCCTCCTTCTGGCATCCAAAAAGGTTTACAGTAGTGGAGGTGTGGTGGGGCAAAAGGCCCCGGAGAGCCTGACTGGTGCCTTGTGCCACCCACGAGATTTCTGGACTTTAGAGGTGATGGGCACCCACTGCCCTGGTGGTGGTGTCTCCCTTACAAACCAGCAGTAGATGCTATCTGGAGACAGCCTCTCAGTCTCTGCCAGGCACCGTAGAAGAACCCCCTGGTGCCACTGTGAGGCAATAGTGACTTTGGAACTTGACCTCCTTGGGTGGCAGATTACTGTGCGGACGTTTGCCGGATAGGTACAGGCTGGTGCCGGAGGTCTCTTGGCTCCACCGCTACAAACAAGTTGAAAGACAAGGCAGCGCATCACGGCCAGTCCAACAAAATTGTTAATTATACCCAGGCTGTGCCGACGGGTGATCCATCTAAAGAGGGGACGCCAAAAGATTCAGAGACCGGTCTTAGCGATATGCAAAGCCAAGCCCCATCGCTGTCCGATGTGATGGTGGCCATTAATGGCTCCTGAGCTACTAAGATTTACTCGGCAGCTGTAGATGTCAACCTCCTTCGAATTGATCTCCAGAAAGTGGCAGACGGGGACATAGTCATGGAAGACAATGTGGGTGTGCTGCAACAAGAAATTACTGTGTTACGAGAGGAACGCATAGAAGATTCAGAGGGAAGATTCAGGAGAAAAAATCTCAGATTTTAGGATTTCCAGAAAAAGCAGAGGGTCAATCGGCGGAACTGTTTTTAGAACAATGGACCACCAGTACCCTGCTCCCTCGGAGGCTCTCCAAATTCTTTACAATAGAGCGAGCCCACCAGGCATTGGTTCCCCCGCCCAACCGGGACGCCGCCACAAGCCATTATGCACGACTGTTTAACTTTAGGGACCGAGATGCCATACTGCAGCAGGTCCGTGTTTATGGCCACCTTCAATTTGAGGGACAATCGATCTCAATTTTTCCGGTCTACATCAAAAGGCAAAAAACCAAAGAAAATCATTGCTGGCGGTCAAGAAATGCATGAGAGACCTCAATTTAAGATATAGTTTGATGTTTCCCATGAAAGTGAGAGTGGTCCAAGAGGGGAAAGTCCTCTTCTTTTGCACTTCTGAAGAAGCCTGTGAATAGCTTGACACGCTGCCCGGGGTATCAAGCCAGGAGACGGTGCAAAAGGACGTGACTGGCACGAACACACTGAGACACTGTGCCTAGCTGAAAAAATGGAAGAAATGAACAACAGACCGTGACACCTCCAATCTGACTGGAAGAATTGTGGTCTATCCAGATGGTGCCCTCATGGATGCGGCTGGGTTGACTGCTTCCTGGTATCCGTTTCACCTCTGACGGAGTGACCCGGGCACAGGCAGTGACAGCCAGTGGCGGCGCCTCCGCTAAGGCAGAGGAGCGTCGCCCCACTGATTCAGAGCAACAAAAGAAAGGAAAAAATCTTTTTATTTTGTCCTCCTGCTGCGACAGCTTTCGTGAGGGGGCGGGGTGGGGCTGAAGAGCAGGGGAGGAGTAGTACAACCCTCCTAAGTGTGCAATGACTGTTTGGTTGGCCCTCTCGGGCTGCCCAAACCAGTCATGCACACTTTCCCCCTTCTCCATGCAGGCTGCATTTCAGCCTGCATAGAGAACATGCCCACCCCTACAGCCCCTGGCTGAGTGCCGTGTCACGGCGCTCAGAACAATCACAACACTGCATTGCAGCATTGTTATTGGCTGCGGGGAGCGTGGGAGCCCTGGTGCTTCCTGCTACCTGTTTTTTACAAGAAACCAGGTAGAGGATGCAGGAGAGGCGGCGGCCGGGGAGGTAGTGTTTTTTTTTATAGTGATGCCTCCCCCACCCACCCCACTGCTGCTGCCAGGCAGCAGCCGCGACTGGTGACAGCACCATTGTGGATCCCTCCTAAATGACATTCATGAAACTGTGAGTACAGTCCTGCTGAGAGAGGGACCTCAAACGACGGTTGCAGTGTGACTGGGGAGAGGTTCCTGCTGCCCTGGACTTCTCTGAAACAGTTGGTACACAATCATTTAAGGGGGAAGTGGACATCATATAATGGTTGTCTTCTTTATTGTTTTAATACTCATATATTACAGATCAAGGATAACATTGAGTAAGTTGGTGCGGACTCACTGTATACAAAATGTTTTTAACAGCCGGCAGGGGCAATGGGGAAGAAAAGGGGTCCGAGCACAAGGGGAGCTGCTTGAGTGCTTCAGATCGCGGCAACCACTGGGCTCCGGCCTCTAGCACAGCTTGAAGTTTTTTGCACTGAGAGACTTGTATTGATTATTCTCTTAACTTAAGGGTATGGGGTGGGAGATGCAAGTTTACGTCCTGCCTAGTTTTGGACAGGAAAAGTTAGCGCTACAGCCCAAGGGGTGAGGGTGTTGAGGGGAAGTTTTTTTTAAATGGTTTCACCAGTTTGGGGACTTAAATACTAGATCGTCAACATATGAGAGTAGTGATTATCTCTGTGGTGTTCTGTAGGATGGATGCACACCGACCTGTTCTAGAGGTCTGAGTGGTTGTTGGATCTGGTTCTGAATGACGATGGCAGATGATGTGTTTAAATTTATGACATGGAATGTCAGGGGACTGGCCCAATTGGAGAAATGCCATAGAGTGCATGCCTATCTATCATGTCTCTATTGCCTTTTTGCAAGAAAGGCATGTTTGGGGGGACTGCAGCTCTAGCCTCCGGAGGAGATGGAGGGGACAACTGTACGCCACCTCATACTCCGGATATGCTCATGGAGTCATTTCATTTTCACTTCATTTGTATACTTTATTTTGGTCGTAGACCATAAAAGCAGTAAATCATAGTACACTATCATTAAGATACTTCATATCAGATCTAAAAACAATACATTAAAAAGAATAAATTAGCAAGCAATGCAATAATAACACTAATCAAAACTCTAAAATCGGTGCAATAGTCAAGAAATAAAATTAGATATCCTCAATCAATGGGCTGGGCAACGTTAGGTATGGATTAAAAAATGTTAAAACTTTACGCCGAATGGGCCAAACACTCTCTAAAAACGTAGCAACTGAAAAAACTACAACTGGGAACGTGTCAGGTCTGAAAATTCTCACTGCTACCCTGTAGCGTCCAACACCAAGAAAACAGCACAGAGGAACTATCCAGCACCTTCTTTGCTTATTGTATTTTGAGCAGAAAAACAATAAGTGATCTGTCGTTTCCTCTGCTTCTCCACATGAAGGGCAGGATTTAGTACCCCCATGGTCGGCTTTCCATTTGCTAGTGACTGTTGCTAAGTGGAAAGTGCCCAGCCTAAACTTTATATACAGTGCTTTCGTAACCAGGGGATCTATTTCATCCATGTAGTTCTCAAAGGAAGAGGATTCCTAAGTCAAGTTCAAACACTAGAGGGGTGCTTTGGGTGATTATGAGCACCATTCTCAAAAAGTTGTTCTTTGCCACTTCCAAAGTATCTAGTTTGACATGACCCCACAATTCAGCCCCGTAGATACCAGCAGCAACAGCTTGGACTCTCCAGGCTTCAAGGATGGGAGAAACTAGGTGAATGGAGGAATTATTTGCACATTTTAGTAAAGCTGCTGCTCTATGTTTCAAGGTGAGAGTACTTTTGGTAACCCGGTTTCCCCAGGAATTAGTACTGGACAAACGGATACCAAGATAGTCGAATTCATGCACTCTCTCTATCTGCTCTCCCTCTAGCAATTTGTCTTTTTAAACCCTCTTTGTAGATGAATGGCCATCAATTTGGTTTTACTTTAATTTATTTTAAAGCCAAAGTCCAAACAAAAGAGGCTGAACTTTCTCAGGAGGGTCTCTAAGCCTTTGGGAATTTTGGATATCAGCAACATGTCATCTGCGAACAACAAAGCTGGTATCTTAGTTCTCCTCAAGGACCGGGGAGTCATTGTCGCAGGTCATCAAGTAGTATATACACCCATTAATAAACAACAAAAACAGTGTGGGAGTGAGTACGGAACCCTGCCATACTCCCTTGTGGACCCCAAAGGGACCAGTTGATTCCCCATTGGGACCCAAATGGACCTGGGCAAAATTGTCACAATGGAGCCTCATGATAATAGTAAGAAGGGGGTCAGGGAACCCCAAGTCGCTAGGAGTTTCCCACAGTCTACCCCTAGGGACCATTTCAAATGCCACTTTAAGATCTACGAAAGCGGCGGAACCCAGGTCCGCCTCTTTCCACCTAACCAATTGAAACCTAAAGACCTGGTTGACAGTACTGGTCTTGAGTTGGAAGCCAGCCTGGAATCGAGTCAGGATCTTATTTTTTTCAATCCAAGAGAGCAATCGATCCAATATAACCTTACAAAAAAAATTCTGACTGGAGTTGATAAGGCTAATCAGCCAGTAATTCACCAGTTCCAATTTTTATCCTTTTTTGTGGATGGGGATAATCTCCACCCCCTTCCAAAACTTGGGTATATCCACACCCGCCAGGATGGCATTACAACTCGGGTAAGATATGGAACCCAGATGTCTAGTTCTGAAGTGAAAACGTCCACTGGGATTAGATCCAACTTTGGGGCCTTCCCTGGTTTTTCTGGGAGATTATGGTGGAATTAACCTTGGTGGTAGAGAAGAAAATCCTAACCTTGTGGGAAGAATCTATGTTAGAAAAAGAATGACAAATAGTAGTAGCTGAAACTTGACCAAGCTTATTTTGGGACCTACAGTTTGGAAGTAAGAGGGAATATCTATAGAAGGTTTTGAAGGGGTCACCCAATCATGTGGTAAAATATGGGATTCTGTTTTCATCCTAACGGACTTGGCACCATGTGAAATTTTGTGCCAAAAAGCCTTTTGGTTCCCAATTTGCACAGCTGCTAGTAAGCCGCTCAAGATGGCTGAGCCCCAGTTGAATTTTGCAAGTTTTTGGGCTTGTTTGTAATCAGATCTAGTACACTTTACATCTTGGGAAGAACCCCCCATCCCTAAGAGCACCTAGAAGGTGAATTGTTGCTGCTCTACAATCTTTGTTATACCATTAGAGATCAACTGGCCCAGTGGAATTCTTTATGGTTAAAGGCCTGGTAAAAAAAAAATATTTTTAGTTCCTTAAACCATTTAGTGTGGATCCCCATGATCTCGTCGGGAGATAACTCTGAGGCAGCTAAAAGTGACAGGGTAGGGATCAGATGATGATATATGATCATAAAGGGCCTCATTATTCCCATGTTTCGTGTAGCATAAGAATGTCAGCCTTGTCTAACCACTGCGTCCCATTTCCCCTGGACTAGCTTGCTTCCCAAGCCCGCAATGCTCCAAGAAATTTAGGTGAAAGGGGTTAACGAATTGGAGTTAAGTGAATCTTGGATGTCTTCGTGGTTAGGGGGCATGTCGCAAGATCGTGCCATGGTTGGGACACCACTGGGGGATTTGAGAACTTCTTTGGTGCATCGCAGGAAACAGTATCACAGGGAACCTCCAGTGGCATGTCTAAAGTGTGGCAAGGGTGTGAAGGGGATAGCCATATAGAGTGTAGTTTACTACCAGTAGTAGTTGGCATCGTAGGAGTCTTCAAGAAAACTAGTCAATCCACGCAAGAAAGACGTGAAAAGGGTTGAGATAGCTCGGCTTCCTGTAGTGGAAATGCCCTGCTTTTGAAGTGAATCTGGGAAGTCGAGGGGATAATGGCTCGTGATTGCATAAGAACAACCCATTCACAAAAGAGTGGTGAGTGAACTGAAGTTTAATGCAATCCAGATTTCAGAAAAGGAGATTCAGGAAGCTCTTGTTATATCAGTACGAATCACACTGGTGCATTTTCTCACATTATGGATCCAGTGGATCACTTTATTGATCAGGGAAGCGTTGTCTTCTTTAGCTTGCAGGGATGTTTTGGAACACCAGTCAAAAATATCGTCCTCATAGAAGAAAAGGCATTTCGACTGGAGTTCAACAGAGGGCAAGTGGGAATAAATGGCTCAGCTGTAAGATCAAGTGTTGGTGCAGCTAAAGGGATTTCAGCTGGTGGAAAACCTGAAAATACTGATTTTTTATACAAACCCCCTTATTCCCTTCCTCTTCCATGGACAGACCATTATTTAATTCACTTTGGGTGGGACACTACTCTACAGGGATGTCAGAAAAATCGTATTCCCTAAACCATGGCTTTTCTCTAAGATCTCCCAGGCTAGTCTGGTAACTACCCTAGAGAATGCGATACCTTCTCTCTCTGGTCCACTTGAGTCAGACATCTATGTTTTTGACAACTGAGTTTGTTCTGCAACAGAACCATTGGCTTCCCCCTCCTCCAATCACCCGGCTGGTAGGATGAAGCCCTCTTGCCCCTGGTTTAATGAAGATATTAGGCAGGCCAAGAAAACTTGTAAGAAAGCAGAAAGATCTTTAATGAATCTGACCAAGAAATATTTTTATGAGGACAAGATTGAAAAGGCAGAGAATAAGTCCACTGAAACTTTTAAGATTGTCGAAAACTATCTTGACCCCATTGCATGCTATCAGAATGTAGATTTGTCGGCCATACAATGTGAGCAATTGCCTCCTTTTTCAAACTAAAAATTGCAGAAATTCAAAGCAATCTTGGGGCACTGAATTCGACTGACCTCCGTCTTCCACCTTCTGTTGATATCAGCTGTGCTTTTTTCCTCCTTTGAGCCCATTCTGTTAGAGGAGTCGAGACTCGCAATACTCAACTGGAGATCGGGATCTGCTGCTGACCCTTGTCCCCCATCTGTACTAGTGTAGGGAGTGGATGTCATTAACCCAGTGTTAAACTCTCTTACTAACAGATCTTTAGCATCTGGGATTATACCCTCTATTTGGAAGCAGACTAAGATTCTTCCACTTCTGAAAAAGTCCAACGCTGATCCTAACATCCTTAGCATTTACAGGCCAATCTCCCTGTTACCTGCCTCATCAACAATTGCTCAGAAGTTTGTGAACTGTCAGCTCTCCAGTTATTTAGAGTCCAACAAGGTCCTTCATCCCAGTCAGTCTGGGTTTAGACCTAAATTTAGCACTGAAACTGCCCTTCTAAAGGTATCTGATGAGATCAATCATACCGTAGATGCAGGGGACAAGGCAGTCCTGGTCTTGTTAGATCTTTCGATACAGTGCCGCAGTCCAGGCTTCTTGCCCGCTTCGGCGAGATTGGTATCAGGGGTTCAGTGCTTAACTGGCTAAGATCCTTTCTGGAGGATAGATATCAAGAGGTCTGGATGCCTCCTTTTTTCTCCAGCAAGAGAGTATTGTCTCAGTGGGAGTACCCCAGGGCTCGGCCCTTAGCCCTACGATGTTTAACATCTAGTTGGCACCTTTGGCAAGTTTGGTCGAGTTCTTTTGGGCCAAAATAGTGTGCTACGTCGATGTCACTCAGTTATTCTTCTCATTAAAAAAAAAATCAGACACTGGATCAAGGGGCTATCAAGCCCTGCCTATCTGTGATCTTTCAGTGGATGAGTCTTAACCAACTTAAGTGCAACCCTGATAAGACCGAGGTTCCTAGCTGTGGCTATAATTTTACTTTGAATCCAAAAGCGCACTGGCCGATGAGTCCCCTCCATCTAAGGTCCAAGCTGAAGTTGTAAAGAACTTGGGTGTCAAGATTGACAAGCAGCTGACCTTCCAAGCTCAGATTAACACAGTTGTTGGCACTTGCTTTGGACTGATGCGTATTGCCAAAAAAGTCTTACAACTCCTCTCTTTACCTGTGAGGAACACTGTGCTTCTAGTCCTGGTAGAGTCCAGGTTAGATTATGCCAATACTCTGTACGCAGGCCTTCCTCAATATCTGTTGCAGAAATTGCAGATGGTCCAGAATGCAGCGGCCCGTCTGATACTCCATCTTCCCAGACGTGCGTCGATGACAACCCATCTGATCAATTTACACTGGTTTCCTGTTAGGAAAAGGATCCTGTTTAAAACCTTGACACTGATGCACAGATCTTTCCATAAGTCTGGGCCAATGTACTTGTCCAATAGGGCTCAATTTTATTCTCCTCTTAGAACTCTATGGTCATCATCTGGTCATCTTGCTAAGGTACCCAGGGTTTGGGGAACAAAAACAGGAAGCAGATCCCTCGTTTTTGGGCCCGCAAGCTTGGAATAGCTTGCCGGCTGAACTACGGTTAGTAGCGAGTGAACCGTCTTTTAAAAAACAGCTGAAGAATTGGCTTTTTCCTCTTTGATTGATCCCTCTTTCTTCAGCTCTTGCTTGTTCTCTAACTCCGGGACACTCCTGGAAGTTGCCGTGCGCTCTACAAGTCCCGCAATTCATTCATTCCCCCCCATGAGAACCCTTCTGGTAGTCGAGGGATTGAACAAGACCATAACTCTGGGTCTGACTTCCTGCCCGGGGAGAAAAAAATGTATTAGCTCAGACCCCAAGGTTATTCAGATTGGGCAAGGATCTAGAAGTAACTAGGCTACAAGGCCTAGTGGAAGACACTTGGGGTTGCGATTCAAAGTGGGGATCAGTCACCTATTTGCAATCAGCCTTGTAGCCCCAGTCCCCCCTACCGAGGAGGGCTCACATGGAGCTCTTCTCAGAGGGACTTAACCTCTGCCCTCGAGGATTTAACAACAGCTCAGAGATCCTTGATCTGGGTACCATAATCCTCCACCTCTAGACCTGCAGGGCTGGAGTAGCAAGTGTTTCAATGATTCTAGGGGGCACATCAGTGGAGGCTAGTGCAGAGAAACGGTTGGAACAAATAACGACAGGTTCTAGGGGCACTGGTATAGCTTGAGATGTAAGTGGACTGCACAAAGGAGAACTATCTTCAACGTTCTCCCACAGTTGTTTTTCATTAGGATTAGATGCAGAAAATGCCAAAAACTTAGGTCTACCAAATGTTTTCTTAAACATAGGGGCTACTTGCATTTTTTCTGGACTGCTTCATTGGAGCAAGAATTCTCCAGCTGTAAAATATGTTCCACCTCTTCTAAAAGATTGTCTATATCACGTAATGTAGCAATGTGGGAGCAATCAGTAGCTTTTTTACCTGGCGGTTCTCCAACAAGTTTGCCAGTACTCTTCCTTTTCCCCATATTTTACTAATACAAATAACCTGACAAGTACGGAAAAATTAAAACAAATACAATTGAATTAAATTGTAACAGGATAGAAGCAAGTAAAATAACCTAGGCTATGGGCCCAAGGATGAGCAAGTTTATAGCGGGCGGAACGCTAGGTGGTAAAGTCAATCAGGCGGGTTTCCATATCAAAATTGAGAAAGACTAGCTTATCCCAGTGATAACAGTCTTTCAACCTCAAGGCCAAGGGGGTTGGCCCCGCCCCGCCTCTTCCTGGCGCTGATGGGTACAGGGCGGACCCACCCTGGCTCGGGCTTCTCATGCAGGTGATGGACTTGCAGGGGGTTATGAGCAATGGACTCCCCAGTGGCTGGTCTTTCCAGCGTCTCATCCCGATGGCTTGCACGTAGTGCTGGATATAGTAGTAGGTCCCCTGCAGTGGCAAGTATAGGCTGATGACGGGCTCTCCCCTTTGTGAGAGCAAGACCAACAAAAGGCTCAGTGCTGCAGTGGAGTCATGAAATGGGTGGCCACAGGGGTTCCCTTTCACCATAAAGGAGAGGTAATTGATCCGGAGGGGCGATATGTGATCCTGTTTGGTATCCCAGACGGGTGTGAGATGTGTTTGGTAAATGTTTTTGCCCCTAATGATGATTGTTCGGTCTTCTATCAGGGAGTAGCAGGGGCTGTAATGCCATACCTGGCAGCTGAAATGGTCATTGCAGGGGATTGTAACTGTGTTCTTAATGGGTTACTTGTCCGCGAACCACCAAAAACTTACACCAAACCAAACATGAGGAAAACACTAGCTGACACTAAGCAGAGACTGAGCCTGATAGACCTCTGGAGGGAGCAACACAAGAAGGTACTCCTGCTACACACCTGCGGCCAGGACATACAGCCAACTAGATACTTGTTTTTTGACATCTAACCTGGCACAAGATGAGAAGGAAATCTCATACTTAGCCTGCTATTTGTCTGATTACTCCCCAGTACTGATTAACTTAGCGAAAGGGCGTAGCCGCCCAGTGGTTCCACTTTGGCGACTCAGAGCGGAAGCCCTCATGGATCCCCCCATATAGGCAGAAGTGAGGGAGGGTTTATCTCACTACTTTCTTGAAAACTGGGGAAATGCGGAGAGCAGGGCCCTCGACTGGGAGTTGATGAAGGTAGTCATTAGAGGCATATGTCTCAAGACCTCCTGAGGCATTAAAATGCAACAAGAGCAAGACCTGAGTCGCCGGGAGTCACGGCTGGCCGAGCTGGAACAAGAACTTCCAGGCCAATCATATAAACTAGGGGAATGGACACAAACACGTAAAAACCTATTAGATGACTGGAGTAGGCTGGAGAAACACACATGTATGGCGCACCGCCAGAGGTTACACATGGAAGGAGACAAAACAGGAGCAATGCTAGCCCATTTGACAAAGCAACAGGAGGGTCGTGAACCAGTGATGCTGCGCTGGAACAAAATGGGGACCCTAGTCAACTCCCAGATGGCCATCAATGACACCTTCTGGGCCCACCTTAGTGGCACATACACAGCGCAGGAGGATGACACATGTGATCATGCAGTCGCCTTCCTAACTGGAATACACCTTCCCTGTTTGTCTGACGCCGACAGAACCTCGCTAGAGAAACCCATTATTCAAGAAGAGATCCTGGCCACCAATAAAAAATTAAACACTGCTAAATCACCGGGAGGTGCTTGCCTCCCGGCCGAATTTGATCAAAAATACAAGGAAGGGATACGCTATTTGCGAGTTAGGTTAGCCTACACAGAACAAACCTTTTTGGAGTTCAACTTTTGTAGAGTGTTGGGTGGTCTCCAAGCTTCAGTTCGATTCTGGAGGGATCTCCCCCTGTCCTTGATGGGCAGAGCTGTGATTGTGAAAATGGTGGTCCTCCCCAGGTGTCTGTATGCACTGCAGGGCAAGTTCTATGACATTCCCCAGCATTGCTTTATCGAGCTTGGCCAACTTATTGTAGATCTCCTGTGGGCCCAGAAGGGGAAACACATTGGCCTACCCATGCTCAGACAGACCTGGTAGAGGGGAGGATTAGTGGTACCTCACATAGAATGTCATTACATAGCAGCACACTTAGAACATGCTATACACTGGCTAGACCCAGCAGGCAACTGGGAAAATAAATTGTTAAGCGGCTCCCATGGGGGCCAGCTACTCCTTATGCTTATCAGTGGGACGTGGGTCCCACCAGATATGCCCTTTATAGTAAGACAAGTATGCTGAATATGAAAAATAACGGTCAAAAGAGTATTATGGTGCGCTCCGTACGCAAGGGATAAGCCCATATGGGAACTGAAACCGTTCGAACACATTGCAGATGTAATGTCAATACAGAAGTGGAAAGACGGAGGTTGTGACGTACTTGGAGACTTATACCTTGTGGGCCAATTTATAACCCTAGATGACGCATTCGACTCCTTTGTGCTTGATACAGGAGATTTCCGCAACAGCACGGGACATATGGCCTTGTGTCCCAGAGGAGCCAGAACCCTCACAGACATTATTATACCTTCTGGCACTGGCGAGAGGTCACTGATTGATTTAATTTCTTCACCAGGCACTAAGAGCGGATGTCTGGAAAATAATACTAAAAGTCTGCCACAAATGGGAGGAGGCCTTGGGAGCGCCCCTGTCCACACGGACTTTGGAAAAAGTCCATGGAGGAGTACAAACGGTCAGCTCAAATGCACAGTTTAAATTGATTCAGTATAACCACACACCAGGTGTATCTCTCCCCTAAAATCTTACATACTATTTATAACACCCAGTCAGCCAGATGTCCCTGGTGCGGGCACCCTGTAGCAGATTGTATACATGTGGTATGGCACTTCCCTTCTCTAGCGCAATAGTGGACTGATATAGTAGCAAATCTAATTAGGGCCACCGGATGGGACATACGTCCCACACCCCATATTGTCCTGTTGGGCTTGATTCCAACTTCGAACAACAAGAAACTGAGTAGAAAATTTCTGTTATTGGGTCTCCTGCTTGCAAAATGCCGAATTACGGAAAATGGCTGGAGCCACTCCCCCAAGATACTCGGATTGGCTCCGAGATATGTCAGATTGGGCAGTGGCGGAAGAGGTGCAGATGAAACATGTAAGGCAGGATGAAAAAGTGCTGGATGATCTGACTGCATGGGCGGCAATACTGGCTTACCTACGTGGCACCCCAGACCCTGGTGAGAGTGTGTAGGAGATGACAAGCATGGATGACTTAAGCTAGAATGGCTATGGGCAATGGGAGAATGATGACCACCAGTGCGTAAGAGATTTACATGGGACCTAGGCTCTTCTAGTGTAGGAGCTATGCGCTCTGCTCGGGGTCTCCGGCGGGGACCATTTTGGTTCGGAATGTTCTATTTCATTTCCATCTCTATGGGTATCAGTCAGCATATTATTATGTACAGACGAGAGCAGCAAGGGGAGGGGGAAAGTTGGGGAACTGTTATTATCAATGTATTCTTTCTGAATCCAATATATCTGGAAAAGCTGATGTTTCAAGATGTCATATTTGTCCTGTAAAAACCGGTAAAAAATATATATACGAAAAGAAAAAAAAAACAATTTACTCAGGTCTAATAAGTATGATCAAAAAGCTAAGGGATTTGCTGACAGTCAATGTTTCTGTCACATACAAAAAGAAAAAAGAGCTTTCTTAAGGACGAGAACCCTCACCCATCCTGAGGTTGCATGCTTCTTTATAGGGTTTCTCCTCACCCCACAACATCAGTTGTGGTGTAGGCTACAGCTCCTAAAATAGGAGGAGCTCTTAGATGTTTTTTGTCCTGCCCTATGTGAGTAACATGTGTGGATGAGCTGTGCAGAGTGTAAAAATGTGAATCATAATGTCTTGCAGCCAGTACCTGGTTCCAAGGGGACCCCATCCCCTGGGCCCAAACATATATATCAAGGGGAGGGGGCATGCAGTAGCCTCCCCTACCCTTAATTGGCCCCAGGGACCGGATCCTCCGGGAGACCAGTTCCAATAAACTGGAGAGGGGGCCATGTGGCTGTTTTTAAGGCTCAGGATGGACCCCCCCTCCCCTTAATAAATACATTGGGCCCCAGGAGATGAGGTCATCACGGCCGAAAACGGTTTAGGAAGGGGGGACAGGCCCCCTCCCCTTAAGGAGCATACTGAGCCCCAGGGCATGGGATCCCAGGGCCCTAAATGGGCTGGGGAGGGGGGCCCCAGTGACGCCCCCCATATAAATATATATATATATATATATATGTTTCAAAATGGCAGCTGCCATTCTATTTTTTTTTGTCACGATACTTTCGCCACTCCCCCGGGATCGTGGCAAATTTATCCATTTTTTTATTTTGTCACCAGGGGTCCCTTATAGTCCTCTCATGGGGTCTAGGGGGCAGGGTATCTCTACCCTGCCCCCTAAAACCATTATTTTTTTCAACTTCAGGACGGGGACTAAGTCCCCAAGTCCTATAATGGCTGCCACCAACAATTTTTCTCATGTTGTTGGCAGTCGATCAGAGTGCTCGCTCCCGCGTGAATCTGACTCCCACAAGAGCAAGATGCCCAAGGGAATAAAAGCTCTCTGGGCCAATCAGAACGCTCTAGCTCTAGTGAGCCTCTCGCGGACCCAACCATCCAGATATTCAAATATTTTTAAACCTTAATTTCTCATAAACTATTGAATGGATTTACATCAAATTACAAAAAGCACAATCAGCAGACCAAGATCTAGCTTCCTAATAAATTTGGTGCAATTCCGTTCAGTAGTTTTTGCGGTAGTGCTTCTTAAAGAAGTCTGTGGAAAATGCAGGGGGATTTTGCTTTTTGGGACCCCCCTTTTTCTCACCCCCGCTTGATGGATCACCCCGACACTTATCATGTGCAAGCCGGGCAAAAAAGAGCACTTTTCTGGAAAGTTTTGTGAAGATTCATCAAACTGTGCCAAAGTTATTAGTAACATAAAAAACGAATTTCCTTTGAAAAGGCTGACCTAACTACCAAGTGAATATATGAATAAGACCATAGCCTTATTTAATGGCTTCTTACATAAAGGGATCAGGCATAAATGTTTGAGAATTCTTTTTATGTATAGCCCAATCTGGAATTTGAGCAACAATTGCTATGGAATGGGTAAACGATCTGTAGATTCTGTGGATACAAGCTAGTCTTTGCATCATGTGCTTTGAATTTGCCCAAGTATTGTAGAGGTGAAAGGTTATTGGTTGCACCCAATGTCTAGAGCACTGAGCACTTTGAATGTCAAGGATGCTGTAGCACATATTAGGAGAGGTGATAATGGTCGGCTGGTTGCTAGAACCATGACATTTGTAAACAACATAGGTAAAAGACAGAGTATCATACAATTTAATTATGTCTATTGTGTATACCTTTTATGCTCAAATATGTGTAGAGCAAATTTAGTTATATGCTTTCAAAACATTTTAAGATGAGTTTACAATTTAATATTGCAAATATTTTTATGGTAACAGTCTTTATTAACTATACAATACATTTCTTCCACCAGTGTAAACCTCTGACCTGGTGACTCGTGCTAACATTTATTTGGAGAATAACCATCTCCTGCCATAACATAAGACTGGGCATCAGCAAGGAAAAAGGCAGCATGGAAAAATGAGGTGGAAAAAATATGCGATACACTTTTCGAAAAATGATAAGCCAGGATCCAAGAGAAATAATCTACGATTTGAAGAATTTCCCAAAAAAGCCATGTGACAAAGCATCACCTGATATTGTAAAAAATAGCTGTAATAGAGATAGCCCTTTAGCCTATCTGCAGGGAAATTGTACTGGAAATGTATTGTTTTTTGATGATTTAATGAAAGCTTTCTTGGGGACAGTAAAGCTTGCCAGGACACCGAAAAGTATTGCAGTATTTCATAAGTGATCCTTCAGACTGAATTTACTACCTTGTCTCTTAATGCGATGTCAACGGAATGCATAAATAACAAAATGTAATAAAAAGATTCAAAAAAAAAAAAAAAAAGTGATCCTTCAGAATCGCTGGAGTTTTAGCATACTTTCATCAACCCTTACTTTAATAAATTTGGCAGACGAAAACAAACAATTAGGCCGGTAGCATCGCTGATGAGGTGCGAATCCAATCTCAGAAATTTGGAACTGTCTACCAACAGGGTTGCCTATAACACCAGTCAAGCCCATGGCCTCTATAAAGCGAAGTAACAGCAGTCCTTGGGTGCCACCTGGTAGTGGGCTAAGTTACCGAAAAAGGAAAGAAATTGCATTTTTATCACATGATGAGCACACTAGCTGACATAGATGCTTTGTCTCTCTGAAATCCCTCGCACTGACATCAGATGGTGCTTGGAAGAAGCAAGGGCGAGGGTTGAGGTGTGTCAGCCTCATAGGTACTTCATCCATCTATCTGCACCTCTAATACAGTTACCTTTGCAGGAGAGAGTCTCTTAGGATAAAGTTAGAGAGTACAAGAGCGCCCTTGTTCATAGCTCTGAAGCGATCCTCCTTTAGAGCACTGAGAAGAAATACTTCTATGTTAATAATGCATTTCATAGAAAAATGTGTATGTAATACACCCCACTAGAGTTTCAAATCTCCTGACAGATTACAGAGTGTTGAAAAATCCCTTTAAGCAAAGGGCCTTGCAGTTTTTGTAAGAACCTTTTTCCACAGAAACAGCCTTATTCCAACATAAATGCAAAAATACTTCAAGCTGTTTTGAAAATGCAAAACAAAAAAATATTATGACAAATAGTGATTAAAACAAACTTTTAAGTATTATGACTTATGCATTATGTATTTTGCATTATATGTTATTTATTTATGGATGCAAACTTTCCTATATTCATGACAGACAGAACTGGCTAAGGCATTTGTTTCACGATAGGTTTCTATGCGTTTTTTTAATCAGAGTTAGGTTGATAAGTTTTAATGGCCTACACGTGTCTGGTACAAGTGCTTGTAGGTGTTTTATGGAAAAAGGTAGTGAATAAGTGTTTGGGAGGAGAGTGTATGGGATGTTTTTAACAGTAGGAGGTATTAGTTCTTAATTTAATGTAGTCAGTAGTCACGTGCCTCTATCGCCCTCCTAAATTTGGGAATTTCATTTAGGGTCCAATCTTATTTTACCATAAAAATGACCACTTCGGTACAATATGTTTATTCAACTAGGCCAATGTATTTTCTTTTAAAGTTCAAGAGGGAACATAGTTCAATTATCAAGGGACTGTTAAAACTTTGATAGGGTGAGTGAATGCTCTTAATATCCCTGAAACTGAAAATAAATTAGAGCATTGGCACAACTGCGGCCAACTAAGACCAACAGATTAAACAATGAGGAATAACTCATGAAAAAGGTTTGCAGCATTTAAGCATGACCTATTACCTACCACATGTGCAACAGTTTGCATGGGCAAGTAGCAACCTGGTAGTACGTTCTGGCCAAAATGCTAGAGTGAGAGCAATATTCATTCATCTCCTTATAGGCACTAGCGTAAAAACAGTCTCATATACGATTTGCACCCAGTTTATTCTGGCTGTGTCTATACAATCCTAAGGTTTAATATAGGTCTAAAATAAGATATTTCTCGTACACAACCAAACCCTTTAACTACCTGAAAGACAAAAGTCTTAGCTTTGTCAATGGCTCCTCGTTTCTTGTGAGGACACTTTGCCTTATATAGCAGATCTGTACGTTGCTTATTGGCTATTGACTGTACACACAACACGTCATAATGTGCCTCTGAATCAGCTGTATAGCTAATAGAGCCACATAAGCCCTCTGAGGCTGCAGCACAGCATAGGTAAGGAAGCAATCTTGTAGAAATCAGTGGTGGGCGAGCTCACTGGTTTCAGCTTATTACTGGTTCTGTGTTCGGGTGTCTTCTTTCCTTCGAGGGACATGTGGGGCCGCACTGCACTTACTTCTTCTGGCTGCCCCTTTCCCAGACAGCCTCTGTTTCCATTTGTTGCTGCTAGACTATGCTGTGCCAGGCTCGTGCACTCCATCATTGCTCATATTCCGATGATTAGCATTCAGTAGGAATACATTTCAAAAAAAGGTTACAAACTATTTGCAATTCTTCTTTTTTATTTCTTATGTTCATGTAAAAAATATATGTGGCAAATTTTACAGCAGAAACCGCCAACGGGTTTCGTACATAGCAATGGACTTCTTCAGGGCTGTAAAGGCAATATATACAAACATATAGTAGTGTCTACAGATATTAATGTAAAAGCATTTGTTAGCAACTTTGGACATCCAACCACTATATGTTGTTGGTGCTGAAAAAATGGGGTCCATCCACCCCGCTGTGGCACCTGTAAACAAAATAAAATAAAGGTGCCGTCACGTCTCATTCACAAAACTTGATGAGAAAACTGACTCTAAATAAGCTAACATGCAGATTGCGGTCATATAAAGAGGACCAAACAAACCTCAAAAATATAACAAACAAAAGGTATATCCCTATGATCTTAACATAACAGGTGTTAGCCTCAAGAAATATGGTACAATAGGACTACGACTGCAGACAGCATGAGGTAATCACACCAGTGCAAAAAACAAATTTCAGATGAAAAAAAATATCGCTTAATCTATCTGAACACAAATTTCAATGCCAACGATCAAGAAAGTCCTGTTACGGAGACCAATATGTAAAAGAAGTACATATACACAGTATAAATCAGAGGGGGAAAAAAATATATTATCCCTCGACATAGTCTGGGCAATTTATCGGCACCAGGAATCGCCCACCCATCCCAATTATAAACAAGCATTGGCATAGCCAATAGGTCTCGCCTTTGGGACCTTATAAGTGTTTAGCCATGCAACAGTTGCATAACTAAATACTTATAAGGTCCCAAAAGCGAGACCTATTGGCTACACCATTATAATCGCGGCACCCACGTTTTACTTTTAACATTAAAAGTAAAGCGCTTTAACATTAAAAGTAAAGCGCTGGTGCCGCGATTATAGCAAAAGTAAAGAAATAGAAAAATAATCTATTTCTTTACTTTTGCTATAATACGGCACACGCGCTTTACTTTAATGTTAAAAGTAAAGCGCCGGTGCCGCTGATTGTAGCAAAAGTAAAGAAATAGATTATTTTTCTATTTCTTTACTTTTGCTATAATCGCGGCACCCGCGCTTAAAGTAAAGCGCGGGTGCCGCGATTATAGCAAAAGTAAAGAAATAGAAAAATAATCTATTTCTTTACTTCAAAGCCACGAAAGTGAAAGTGATCGCGATGCACTTAATGACCCGTGACGCGCGTGCACGCTCACGTGAACGCAAGCTGGTCGCCAGTGCTGTTTGCACTTCCAAAACCCGCTTACTAAAACTCTCGCCAGAGCAGCGCATGCGCTGGCTCAGGCGAGACCTAAAAAGTAACAAACCGAACACAGCATCAAGTTCGGTGTTAATCCAGCCCACATGTCGCCATAGTACTTACGGAAATAAGTGTCAATCATCGATTCAGGAATGGGGGTTATGAGGCAGGCACCTTGAATACCTTGAATAGAGCGGAGGAAAGAATAGGACAAATTATGAGAAGTGAAACTCTTAAAAAAAGAGGATGGAGGCAGACAAGGAACACACAAAATAATAAAGCCTTCATTACACAGTACAATAGACTTAGCAGTGGTATTTACAGCATCCTAAAAAGACATTGGGGCTTACTGATGGAGGTCCCTGGGCTCAGGGACATCATTTCAACTAAACCTAAGGTGACCTACCATAGGGGCAAAACAATAAGAAATTCGTTATGCTCCAGCTATGTGACCACACAAAAAATCATGACAGGCTTCCCATGCCTGTGAAGGAATTCTTCGCATGCAGGGAATGCAACATGTGTAGATTGGGCAGGGACAAGACAAAGTCTTTTTGTCACAATACTGGCAGGACATACGAAATCCGACAACATATAAACTGTAGAACCAAATTTGTCACTTATGTCATTGGCTGTGTATGCAACAAGATATATGTGGGCAGCACTGTAAGACCCTTTGAATTCTGCATACAGGAAAATATCCAGGCCAGAAAAAGGGGGAAATGTGAGGTACCTCTAGACCTAGGACATGCAGGAACACCACACTGACAGGAATGATATGTGGTTCTTTGACATAGATCATTTACCGCTGAACCCTAGAGGGGGTGACAGAGATTTGTCTTTGAGACAGAATGAAGCAGGTGTACGATAGATGTCTCCTTATACCGCTTGGACTCACGTCGCAGCTTGAGAGGCCACCGGAGGATCCTGCCATCCTGGCTGACCTCCATATAATTTATTCTGACGCCTGCAGATCATGCATTACGCCACGCCACCAGATGTCGCTTTTCCTGACGCCGGACCCTGGTTAATTGGATTTATCCCCCTCTTTATGCCGGATTCTTTGCTGTCTACTCCAAGCCTCTTACCAGAGATTCGTCTAGGAACCACCTCGGTCTTCCCCATGACAACCTCACAGGTGTCCCGCCTCCCCTAGCACACCACTTCTGGGTTCTATCCTTGCTTGCCCCTCAGGAATTACCCTCCTACCATCACACTGCACTTACAATTCTGTAACCTGGTCCTGAAGATGGCCTGCACTCACAACAGGTCGTAATGCCGTGGACCCCCCAGCACAATTCCTTGGTACATGCTCTGTGGTTCATCAAATAATTTACCTTCTCCAAATCTTTGTCAATGAATATGAACCACAACAACCTTCTATGTATATATTGACACTATTGTTTCTTTTTGCGCCGTTTTTTTACTTTTTCACTTTTCACTTTGCGCCGTTCACCTTTGTAAGAAGCACACATGTGCACAAGTTTGTACAGGTTACAAGTACATTCAGTGTAATATAGTGCATTTTTTCCCTAGTGTGTTTGAATATAGACTGCTCTTTGCATGTATTACAATAACGATTCATGCCTCCATGGTTCCTTTTTCTTGCAATTGATGTGCTTATTTTTAAAAGTCTGTCTTTAAGTATCACCTGTAGAGACGCTGTTCATTGTTACATGTCCTTATATCCGAGTGCATCTACATGTCCTTTTCAAGGGGTGAATTTTCTTTAAAGATGGCTGATGCAATTTGGTGAAGCTTTGTACCACCTATGCTATGGGGAGAGGTGCCGTTTGCACATTAGGTTATTGAATCCTCTTATTGCCGCATCTTGAGAGTATACTCACAAGATGGCAGATGGTTCACCATCACAGAGTTCTCACATCAGGATATTTCTTTTTTGGTATAGTAGTCTGACTAAAGGGTTGATTTACCTGTAATCAATCAATCAATCACAGAATTTGTGAAGCGCACTACTTACCCGCGAGGGTCTCAAGGCGCTGGGGAAAAAAAGGGGGGGGGGTGCTGCTACTGGTCGAACAACCAGGTCTTGAGTAGCCTCCTGAAGGTCAGCAGGTCTTGGGTCTGTCGTAGGCTTAGTGGAAGGGTGTTCCAGGTCTTGGCGGCGAGGTGGGAGAAGGATCTGCCGCCGATGGTGGTTCTTCGAATGCGAGGGACAGTGGCGAGGGAGAGGTCGGCGGAGCGGAGTTGGCGGTTGGGGACGTAGAAGAGGAGTCGTCTGTTGAGGTAGGCTGGGCCAGTCTTGTGGAGTGCCTTGTGTGCGTGGATGAGGAGTTTGAAGGAGATTCTCCTGTCGACGGGGAGCCAGTGCAGGTTCCTCAGGTGGGGGGTGATGTGGCTGTGGCGTGGTACAACAAGGATCAGGCGTGCGGAGGCGTTTTGTATGCGTTGCAGTCGCTTGATGAGCTTGGCCGGGGCTCCCGCGTAGAGGGCGTTCCCATAGTCAAGTCTGCTGCTGACGAGGGCCTGGGTGACTGTTCTTCTTGTGTCTGTCGGGATCCACCTGTAGATCTTGCGAAGCATGCGGAGGGTGTTGAAGCAGGAGGATGAGACTGCGTTGACTTGCTTGGCCATGGAGAGCGTTGAGTCGAGGATGACTCCCAGGTTGCGTGCGTGGTCGGTGGGTGTCGGGGCTGCTCCCAGCGTCGTTGGCCACCAGGAGTCGTCCCAGGCTGAGGGGTTGGAGCCGAGGATGAGGACCTCTGTCTTCTCCGTGTTCAGTTTTAGTCGGCTGATCTTCATCCAATCGGCGATGGCCTTCATTCCTTCATGGAGGTTGGATTTGGCGGCGAGGGGGTCCTTGGTGAGGGAGAGGATCAGTTGAGTGTCGTCGGTGTAGGAGATTATGTTGAGGTCGTGCTGTCTGGCGATGCGTGCGAGCGGGGCCATGTAGATGTTGAACAGTGTTGGGCTGAGGGGCGATCCCTGGGGTACGCCGCAGATGATCTCGGAGGCTTCGGATCGGAATGGTGGGAGGCGGACTCTCTGGGTTCTGCCGGCGATGAAGGAGGTGGCCCATTCCAGGGCCTTGTCTCGGATCCCTGCGTCGTGGAGGCGTGCGCGTAGAGTGCGGTGGCAGACAGTGTCGAAGGCGGCGGAGAGGTCCAGCAGGATGAGGGCTGCGGTCTCACCGTTGTCCAGCAGGATCCTGATGTCGTCGGTGGTGGCGATGAGGGCAGTCTCAGTGCTGTGGTTGCTGCGGAACCCCGATTGGGATGGGTCCAGGATGCTGTTTTCTTCGAGGTATCGGGTTAGCTGTTTGTTGACGATCTTCTCGATGACCTTGGCTGGGAACGGAAGCAGGGAGATGGGCCGGAAGTTCTTGAGGTCTCTCAGGTCCGCCTTGGGTTTTTGAGTAGGGCGTTGATCTCTGCGTGTTTCCAGCTCTCTGGGAAGGTCGCGGTCTCGAAGGAGAGATTGATGATGTTGCACAGGTGGGGTGCGATGGAGCTGCTGGCTTTGTTGAAGATGTGGTGCGGGAAAGGGTCTGACGGGGAGCCGGAGTGTATTGTGCTCATGGTCTTGATGGTGTCCTCGATGTTCACGCTGGCCCAGGCTGGCAGGGGGTCGTGGTCGATGGTGTGCGGCGGGTCTGGTGCATCGATCTTAGTTGGGGCTGTCTGGGTGTTGAAGCTGTCGTGGATGTCGGCGATCTTGCGGTGGAAGAAGGTGGCGAGGGAATCGCACAGGGGTTGCGACGGCGGGATGTCGTTGGTGTTGGAGCTGGGGTTGGAGAGTTCCTTCACGATGTTGAAAAGCTCCTTGCTGTTGTGTGCATTGTTGTCGAGGCGGTCTTTGAAGGAGATTCTCTTGGCGGACTTGATGAGGTGGTGGTGGTTACGGATGGCGTCTTTGTGGGCTGCGTGGCTGTCCGGTGTCTTATCACTGTGCCATTTCTTCTCTAGTTTCCGGCAGGTACGCTTGGAAGCTAGGAGTTCCGAGGTGAACCAGCTGGCTCTTTTGGTGGTGTCACTGTAGGTGAGTTTTTTCAGCGGGGCGAGTAATATGGCCAATGAGATTTGGTGATGTTGTGGGACAACCCCTATAACTATGGGGATAGGTGCTGCTGACATAAGAGATTATTATCCATAATATCGCCGAGCTCCAGAAGAATACCTCCAAGAAGATGGACGGACAGCCACCACGCTGTCTTTACGTTAGGACCTGTTCCGGTATAGTGGAAACTGGCATTCCCCAGGTACAATTAATCCTGCATGCAATGCGCGTCCTTTAAATATGGTACATGGGAGAGTGCTTGGTCTCTTTAGGTCTGGCACACGGGGAGTACCGGATGCCTGTCTATTTGCAGTCTACGGCACTTATTTCGGTAAGTACTATGGAGACATGTGGGCTTGATTAACACCGAACTTGATGTTGAGTTCGGTTTGTTACTTTTTAGGTCGAGCCTAGCGCAGCGCGCAAGCGCTGCTCTAGGAGATGACCTTTTGGAACCGGTCTGAACTTTTGAAACACTCGTGCTTGTGCTGGCATCCACCTTGCTGGAGCGAGCAGCGGCGCGCAGGGGCCATCTGTTTCCAATTAGCGTGGCCGTGCGCGCTTGTTGACATTCCTCTACTCTCGCTCCCCTGCCTGTCTCACCCTCGCCCTCCCTTGTTTTTTAATAAGCACAGCTCTCCTGCCGGGCTTCCCTTCCCTATTCCATCTCGTCTCTCAGCCCACAGCAGGAGGCGCGTGCAGCATGTTTTCTTTAATAAACACTGTGCCTGCCGTGCTTTAAAAAAAATAAATAGCCACAGCTCTTAACAGCTCTCCTGCCGGGCCTTCCTTCCCTGTCCATTCTCGTCTCTGAGCCCACAGCAGAAGGCGTGCAGTGTGTTTTATTTATTTTACTGTCCAATCCATTTCATTTATTACTAATTGCACGCACCAGATGTCAAAATGGGCTAAATATCTTTGGATAATAAGTAAATTCGGAACTGAAATAAAACATCTGGCACCAGATTGGTTTCCGTGGTACTCATTCGCACTGCTCGGCTGGTATCTGGGTTTAAAACTGATACATGTCCAAACCCTTTTCAGTGCAGTTCTCAGTCCAAGTCCGAAGCTGGTGAGGTCCACCCTCCCTGTCCCATGTGTGCAGTACATGTGTAATCTAGGAACAAAAACAGTGTCAACACAATGAACGTGCTTGTTCCTAAACCCATCTCTACTAGCTGTAAGGCTCGTGTTACCGTCGTTTTATGGAGAGGATTAATGTTTGAAACAGACAGAGAAATGGAGGATGGAGCTGGCAGCCATCTGCCTCGCCATGTTTAACTATGAGCGCTCGTTTCCATAAAACGGAGTGATTCTGTACTGCTGAAAAAGCCTGACGAGCTGACTTTTGAGACGCAGGCGAGAGCCTGATACCTTTTTGCAGCATGGTTAAAACATCATTGCTGAGTATGAAATACAGAAAGCTATACCTGAGAATAAAGAAAACCTCAGCTGCAAACGGGTTCATTCGAAAGACTATATTTTGACTCAGTGATGGCTGGCCCTAGAATGTCCCTTTCTCTTGTATTATTTTAAAAAAAACATACAGACAACATTAAGGGATCGAAAGAGAAGAAAGAATAGGTTTCATTTTGGTTTCTTTAGATGTGAAACTTCGTAGCATATCCTAGTATAAAGTTTGATTGCAGTGGAAACTGTGCTGAAGTGTGAATACTGCTCACACCAACCACGCATGATGTCAGTAACAAGCATTGGCATAGCCAATAGGTCTTGCCTTTGGGACCTTATAAGTGTTTAGCCATGCAACAGTTGATTGTTGCACCAAGGGTATTGTGCTGCATAACTAAATACTTATAAGGTCCCAAAAGCGAGACATATTGGCTATGCCAATGCTTGTTTATAATTGGGAGTGGTTGACGATCCCCGGCGCTGATTAATTGCCCAGACTATATCAAGGGACATTATATTTTTTCCCCCTCTGATTTTTACTGAGTATATATACTTCTTTTACATATTGCTCTCTGTAACAGGACTAGCTTTATCGTTAGTATTGAAATTTGTGTTCCGATAGATTAAGCAATATTTTCTTTTTCATCTGAAAAAATATTTTTTTGCACTGGTGTGATTGCTTCATGGTGCCTGCGGTCGTAGTTCTGTCATACCATGTTTCTTGAGGCCAACCCCTGTTAGGTTAAGATCGTAGGAATACACCTTTTGTTTGTTATATTTTTTTTTTTGCTTGGTCCCCTTGATAAGACCACAGTCTGTATGACAGCTTCCTTAGAGTCACTTTTCTCATCAAGTTTTGTGAATGAGACGTGATGGCACCTTTATTTTATTTTGTTTACAGGTGCCACAGTGGGGTGGATGGACCCCATTGTTTGAGCACAAATAACATATAGTAGTTGATGCCCAAAGTTGCTATCAAATGCTTTCACATTAATACCTATGGACACTACTATATATGACCTCTTCTGCTTGTTGGGCAAGACGTCTGCATTATTCTTCATTTAGTGAAACTTCCAAATTTGGAAATTTTCTCCAAAGCCCCACATAGGGAGTGTCATTGCTTGGGGAGATAAAGGTATATCTACAAGTGGGTTCTTTTGCTAGAAGTGCATTAATTGGTGTATTAATGTATTCCTTTGTTATTAGGGGTCGAATGTATGCTGGTCCTCAACTACAGGCGTTTCAAATGAAGGCCGGTGTTGTGTATATTAACTTTTCCTGATGACATTACCTTAGAATACAATCTTGGTAGGTATTCTATGTAGATCCAATACATATTGTTTTCCTAGTTGATGGCTTATTTTGAATTATACTTTAAATCCTTGCACTTTTTGCAGTCATCTTTGATCTAGGTTTACAGACACGGATGCCTCCTTAAAAGAATCCACTATTATATTGGTTACCAATTTGCACTCAGCTATTTGATGTACACTGGGTTGTGCCCTTTGTTTTATCCTTCTCCCATCCCCTTTCCTATGTAATATGGAACCATGTCTGAAAATGAATATGTCCCAGCTCCATCAATCATAGACTGCACCATTGAATGTACAGGATAAATAAACCATATATCAACTCAGAGGTACATTATTTGTTACCTGCATTTCTATATCATTTACTTTTGGGATGATATGCAATATGTTTCAGTGTTATGTAGTGTAGTCCAAACTGTGTATCTCTTTCCCCATTTTTCATGTAAAAAGTATTTTTAATGGAATTTAGTTTACTTGTAGTATGGTTTATGTGTATTAATGTGTTATTATTGGTCTGTCCTTCGGTTGTTATAACAAAAGCGCGTTGTTAAGCATTTTAGGATATCATGAAAAAACTATTATTATGGTCATGTTGTGTCTTGTGTTATGTAGGTTATAGATATATGTATTTATGTTTGTATATATTGCCTTTACAGCCCTGAATAAGTCCATTGATAAGGACGTAACGCTCTGGCTGTTTCTGCTGTTTAATTGGCGACATATATATTTTTTTTACAAGAACATAATCAATCACAGAATTTGTAGAGCGCACTACTTACCCGCGAGGGACTCAAGGCGCTGGGGAGAGGGAGGGGGGGATGCTGCTACTGGTCGAACAGCCAGGTCTTGAGTAGCCTCCTGAAGGTCAGCAGGTCTTGGGTCTTTCGTAGGCTTAGTGGAAGGGTGTTCCAGGTCTTGGCGGCGAGGTGTGAGAAGGATCTGCCGCCGGTGGTTGTTCTTCGAATGCGGGGGACGGTGGCGAGGGAGAGGTCGGCGGAGCGGAGCTGGCGGTTGGGGACGTAGAAGAAGAGTCGTCTGTTGAGGTAGGCTGGGCCAGTTTTGTGGAGTGCCTTGTGTGCGTGGGTGAGGAGTTTGAAGGTGATCCTCCTGTCGACGGGGAGCCAGTGCAGGTTCCTCAAGTGGGGGTGATGTGGCTGTGGCGTGGTACGTCGAGGATCAGTCGTGCGGAGGCGTTTTGTATGCGTTGCAGTCGCTTGATGAGCTTGGCCGGGGCTCCCGCGTAGAGGGCGTTCCCATAGTCCAGTCTGCTACTGACGAGGGCCTGGGTGACTGTTCTTCTTGTGTCTGTCGGGATCCACCTGTAGATCTTGCGAAGCATGCGGAGGGTGTTGAAGCAGGAGGAGGAGACTGCGTTGACTTGCTTGGTCATGGAGAGCGTTGAGTCGAGGATGACTCCCAGGTTGCGTGCGTGGTCGGTGGGTGTCGGTGAGTGTCGGGGCTAATTTGGAACCTTTTTTTGAAATGTATTCATACTGTTACTATTTGTGGTGCACCTTTATTGTGTTTCAATTTATCATTTATCTAGTTATCTAACAAACTTTGATAGCATTACAATGGCATGTGTGTGTCCCAAAAAGTTCAAGCTCAGGCAGCTGGATAAATGAGTAAAATGATCACAGCTGTGTGGACGGCAAGCACTTTTTTAGTGGAAGCATACAACTTCTGCCCAATCAAAACATGTACTCCGGGGGGGGGGCACGGCTTGGCACCAAGGAAGATGGCCGCCTGTTAGTGCAGCTCCTCAACGGCTGGAGGGAAGTGTCTGTCTCCCAGTGGACTCCTTTGTTTACTGGCATATTTCTAGGGCATTCCTGGTAGGGGAAACCCCCCTGCCCTCAACCACATGCTTCATTTCGCAGGTAAGCGGCAACAGACCAATTTTTTTATGAATTACAGCAGGTGTGCTGACTGAAAGAAGCCATGTTTGCAATTTTGTTTCCGATAACGTCAGATCCCCTGAGGCGCTTCTACATTAACAGAGGATTTCTGTCTGTGTATTAATTTTCTAAGCATGACGGTCCTTATGTGATTAGCCCTAGCTTACTTTCTTTTCTGAGAACATTATCTTCAATCTCTGGACATTTCTTAATCTACACACAAACCATCTACTTCTATCTTTCAAAATATGGCAATATATATGAGGTAATTTTTGATAACTCATCTTGGTGCCTTTTGATATTATAGTTCTTTGTTATTGGTTAATATTATACTGGGAAAACACATAATTTAAAGTTTACTTCTACTCATTCAATATCGCATTCCAAGTCTCCTACTTTTTTGGATTCTAATCCATTCTCTTTTGTACAGGATACCATGGAGGACTCCAATCACGTCAAGTATACCCATCCCTGTTTACAAATCTACATCAAAACTCAATGGTGCCACTGCTCTCTCATCAAATAAAACGCCTAAAAATTATCCTCCATCCCGAGCTAAGTCTCTTCCTCCTATTTCTATGGAACTGCTTCTAGAGGAGATATGAGCTCTTAAACCATAGGTAGAGGAAACAAATAGGCGTGTTCAGAGCCTGGAAGATAAATGGTCATCGATAAAGGAGTCACGCAAATAGAGCACAAGGTAGAACCATTACAGGCTACCGCTTAACAAATCACTCTAAAACAAACAGAAGTTGGCCATCATAAGAAGCAAGTGCAAGATCTTGAAATTCGCAACCGACTAAATAATCTTCGTATTTATGGCCTGGCATATGGTCTGGCAGGATTCAACCCTACTTCCTTTTCTCAGCCATTTTTCCTCAAAAACCTTGGACTGCCTGAAACACCCTTATTGAATAGTCAACGAGCATATAGACTAGGCCATTATCCCCGTAGCGCGTCATCTTCTCAAAAGCCCAGAGTTGTCATCGTCTATTTTCTGGAATACACTGACTTATTGAAAGTTCTTCAAGCGGCTAAGATTAAAGGTTGACTTTCCTGATTAGGATCCAACTTGTTCTTCTCCCAAGGCTCGGCCAAAAATACGATGGACAGAAGAAAGAAACTTCTGGATATGCGGCTTGTTCTCCGAAACCTCAATGTCAGATTTGGATTATTTCATCCTTGTCTTTTTAAAGTGACTTCTTTTGTACAACTGCAGAGAAGAAGCAATAGATGTTACAAGACCCTCCACTGCTTGATAATCTTCTCACATTCTTGACATGAAGGTTCTTTGCTGCCACATTATTCTCTTGTTTGACTATAGTCATCATCATAAAACTTTATTTCGGTCATCCAAGATCATAAACCTTTGACTATAGTATGACTTTAATGATTTTTGTTTCTATTCTTCTCCCCATGTTAAATGTTATTTATTATTTACCTCATTCCTTCCTACGTCCGGCTGGATGACTTGACTTTCTTCCCTGACTTGTCCTGGAGTCCAGTCATGTCATCTCCCCTATGTGGCTTCATCACCCTCGATGTTATGTTTGTCCTTTAGGTATGTAACATCTGTTACTTTATTTATGGTTTCTGTTGCTTTCTTTTGTCACATTCTTCTTCACCCTTTTTATTCCTTCTTTCTTGTATTTTTCTAATGTTTGCAGTACAATTTCCACTTCCATTGTGCAGTTTCTCTAGTGTTGTTAATTCCTTTTAAATGACTTTGCAAGGTGTTTCTTGTAATGTTAAAGGTGTGGGTTCACCTATTAAGAGACAAAGAATTCTCACCCATTTATCCAAGTTAAAAGCAGATAATGTATTTTTACAAGAAAGTCATATTATTACTTCAGTTCAAAACCTTAAGTGACAATTGGTAGGCAATGTTTTCCCCAGGCTCAGGGAAAAAGAATGAGGTTCATGCACTTTGTCATAAAACTTTAGAAGTTACATTAATTTCTCAAGATTCTGATGCAGACAGTAGATGGGTGGAATGCCCCCTACATATTATTAAAATCCCTGTTTCTCTATTCAACATTTATGCACCTACAAAACCAGACCCTACGTTTTGGCCTACTATCTCTCATAAGTTGATGCCCATTTCAGCTGATTACATAATTTTTTACGGTGAATGCAACCTAATTTTGGACCCTTATTTAGACCGTAGTTCTAAAGTCACTTTTGTCCCTTCCACTATGCTTCAATAATTCACTACAGGTATAGATCAACGGTCTCTTATTGATACATGGAGATTGTGCAACCCGTTGTTAAGAGAATATATATGTTTCTCCCCAACACACTTATCCCAATCAAGAAGTAATTACTTATTTGTTTCTAAACCCTTACTACAACATATTATACACGCAGATATTGGTTCCATACTGATCTCAGGTCATGCCGCTGTCATTTTGCATTTAGATTTACTTCTGATCACTAATGAAAATAAAAGATGGTGCTTTAATACCTCCTAGTTGTTGGACATCTCTTTTACTAGAATGCTTGAATCTTTCATTACTGAATTCATTACACCTAGAGGCGTTTTAAGGCATGGGCAAAGTGGGCTCTGGCCCTGGACCCAAGCCTTTCAGGGGGTCCCCAGATAGAGCCAGCTCTGTTCTGCAGAGTGCCTTGTCCTGATGACATTGAATACTTCTTAAACAGATAGTTTTAAATACCGTTTTCCTCTAATTTATTTTTAATGTGGGTAATGTGTGAAAGTCTATTTCAGACATTTTGCAGAGAAATGTTGTGTTTATGTATTATGTTACATCCATAAAGAAAAGTTTCATTTAGATCACAATAGGACCTTACATATGAGAAATGGGAGGGTGTCAAAGAGATTATTTGAGTAATATTAGTGATCTGCTGCTGTGTTACAATATTGAAAACACACATCACTATCCCTGAATTTTAGATGTAAAACATTTAGAATTTTGACCATCTGTGCACTGTCAGTGACCTGGCCAATGATGGCATGAAAGAGCTGTAATTGAATCATAAATTCAAACCTGTTCTGAACAGGGGCCCCAAAATAGGTTTGGCCCAGGGCCCCTAAAATCCTTAAAATGCCCCTGATTACACCCAATTCCTCACCTAACATCTCACCTCACATTATCTAGGATTCTTTCAAAGCTACAGCTAGTATTTGCATTTTTTCCTCTGTCTCCAAAAAGAAGGAATCAAATACCCAAAAATCACTAGAAATTCTAAAACGCATCAAACACCTGAACAGTTTAAAAACTCTGTATTACAATACCAACTCTCAAATTTATTTAGATGATCTAATCAAGAAACATTTCAATAGAACAAACTCTCTACAGAAAATGCACCCTCCTATGTCCGTGAAGCAAGTACTAAACACTATGGAGGTCAAAATAAAGCAGAAATATTATTGTCTAATTATCTTAAAATTAAAAAGGAACAAGAAAAAATATATTTTATTTTACAAGCGGATTCTACTCCTGTTTTTAAGAGCCTTTATACTCCTGAGTTAATTCCACATCACAAGGATATACAACGGTATTTATCATCTATTTACAACAGAATTTGCCACCTCTACTGACTTCTTCTCATTAGAAGCAGATATCTCCCTCAAAGGTATTGTTGAGGCAATGAAGCTAATTAAAAAAGGAAAAGCCCCTGAACCAGATGGTTTTCCCATTGACTTTTATTTACATTTTACTAAGCCTTTGGTTTCAAGAATCCATGGCTGAGTCTCATATTTTATTACCACTTAATAAACTAATGGCGCTTTTTACGAAGTACTAATTTACCTCAGTCCTAAAGAAGCATTTGGGGTGAACGAATTAACACACTGATCTACTACACAATTTCTGGGATATGATCTTGAGCAATTCTATGCTGACTCTTTTTTGGCAATATTGGTTGATTTATAAGTATAATTCTGGTGAGGGCCTTTTTTACTATCTTTACACAGCTATTACAGTATGCGTGACACCTGGCTTTTGTTTTGTGTTATGTTGAATTCAATTCGGTCAGTTTTATGTTTTGGTACCCCAACAATTTCAGGTGTTTCTAATTACAGATTGATTTTGCTGGTTGTTCCCAACAATTGTCCTTTGTCCTGATGATAACCTAATGAATCAATAAGGTCGAAACACCGTCGACGCCTTCCTTTGGCAAATTAAAGAGGGATCCTATACTGCATTTTGTTCCTGCCATTAGACAGACTTATTTTTTTATTCTTTTCCCTCTGCCATTGTCTTTCAGTTACACTCTGAATTGTATTTGTTTGTTTTGTGTGACTTTGTGAGCACCGATTATATATTATATATTGTATTTCTGTATTATTTATGTTTTTATGAACATTTTGCAATAACAAATTATTTTTCAAACATCTGTTGTTGGCACTGTATCATCATTATCATTTTTGTCTGAACTTTTGCCTTATTTGTATGGAGTGGTTGTGTCACAGTAGTATTATTGTTTTTCTGTTCTTTTGCACAAATAATTTCCCTGAACCATTGTAGCTGTTACATCATTTCTAAAGAAGGCCGCAACCCAAAGTTATGTAAAAATTAAAGACCTTTTTCTCTAGTAAACTCCAACTGCAAAACCTTTGCTAAAATTCTTGGTCTCTGTCTGGATCCCTTTCACCATTCCTCATAGGTAAAGAACAACCCAGCTTTATCAAAGGTAGACATATTTCAGACAACACTATAGTATTTTTAAATGTTTTAAGCAAGTCCAAAAATTATAAACAACCCTTAGCTGCTGTGTCCCTTTATGTTAGAAAACCTTTTGACCATGTGGATTGGAATTTTATCTTTCACACTCTTTCCTGGTTCAGCTTTGGTCCCAAGTTTATTGGCTTGGTTTCCCTTTTATATACAGCCCCAAAAACCTACATTTTGCTAATGGTTTAATTTCTCCCTCCTTTTCCTTACTTGGAGGTGTTAGACAAGATTGTTCTCTTTCCATCTCCTCTTTGCCCTTGCATTTGAACCTTTCCTTACAAAACTATGACAAAACCCTAATATATTTGGCTTCCAATATGGTGATAAACAGGTTAAATATTGTGTCTATGGTGATGATGTTCTATTATTTCTCTCTCACCCAGACTCTTCTCTTCCAGCATTACTCACAGAAGTGACTTAATTTGCTAATCTCTCTGGTTATAAACCCAGTGGTGGCTGGCACGGCTCGCAGGTAGTGGGGCAGGTGCAGTGTAAACATTGGTTTCTAAAAAAAAATAAACACTTACCTTGCCACCAGGTCCCGCGTGTCTGCTCCTGCTCGCCTCTGTCAGACTCCAGGAACAGGAAGTACAGCCAGGTGATTGGTAAGCACCCAAGCTCCCCTGACCAATCACAACCCTGCAATGCAGCTTTGTGATTGGTCTGAGCGCCGGGGTTCGACGCTCAGCCAGGGAATGGGGGCCTGGGCATGTTCTCCACGCAAGCTGTAATGCAGCCTGCGTGGAGAACAGGGAAAGAGAGCATGACTGTATGGCCAGTCCCAGAGGGCCGACCAAACATTCATGTGCACTTAGGAGTGGGCAAACGACTCCTCCCCTGCCCTGCTCTGACAGAGAGCAGCCCCACCCGCACGCCCACAAAGCAGCATGGAAACATAAAATGATACTATCTCAAAGCTATCATTTTATGTTTCCTTTATTTTCACTGCTTAAAAGCAGTGGGGTGATGCTCCTCCACCATAGGGGAGGAGCCACCACTGTATAAACCTAATCTAGACTAATGTGAAATTATTCCTCTTAATCTTTCATGCTTTAAACATGATTTTATTCAGTCTAATTTCACATGGAATCCCTACTAAATTATGCAATTGGGACTTTGGTTGCAACTTTTATTAAGGAATCACTCTCCTTAAACTTAACTGCAGGTATAGCTAAATTGAAAACCTTAACAGCTAGGTGGCAGCCTTTGTTTTTGTATTGGTCAGGTAGACTTGACTCCATCAAGATGATACTTGTTCCTATGGTTCTTTTTACTCTATCTGCAATTTCTCTTACCATCCCAGTTCACTGCTTCAAAAAGTCTACTCCATTCTTTACTCCTTGTTATGGAATATGAAAGAACCTCGTATGTCTCTTCTTAAACTCAAACATGGTCAAAACCAAGGTGGAGTAAACTTCACTGATTTTCAATTATATCATACTGCTTTCATTCTTAAACAATTTTCCCAATGTCTATCAGACCCTTCCCCAGATTTGAAAGACATTGAAATATCTTTTATATTAGGGGTGGCTGACATTTTTAATTCCCCTGGTGGATTTGGAGGAATTTAGTAATTCTGCGTTACTCTTGTAATGCAGAATTACTAACAAATTCCACCTCTCCACCGGCGGAATTAATCAGCACTGTTTGTTTTTTAAACAGGGCTGGAAGAGGAGCAGTCCCTCTATTTAAAAAAAACAAAAAACACTGCAGATTAAACTTTAAATTGATGTGATTTTTAAACATAGAGGGACAGCTCCCTCTTCTGGCCCTGTTTAAAAACCACTGTCTGGACTGCTGTGCATACCCTCGGCATCCTTACATACTCAGAGTATATAAGGCTTATACAACCTGAGTATGTAAGGGGCCAAGGCTAATGCACAGCAGTGCATATACCTCGGTGCCCTTACATACTCTGCAGTAATCACTGCAGAGAATGTAAGGGTGCTGAGGGGTATGCACTACAGCACATACCCTTCGGCGCCCTCAGTCACTGCGGAGTATGTAAGGGTTCTGAGGGGTATGCACTGTAAGTGCATTTGGTATTTGGCACTGCTGTGCACACTCCTTGGTGCCTTCACATACTCTGCAGTAATCACTGCAGAGTATCCAAGGGCACCGTGGGGTATGATACACCTCAGCGCCCTTACATACTCTGCAGTGAATATTGCAGAGTATGTAAGGACACCAAGGGGTATGCACATCAGTGCCAAATTCCCCATGCGCTTACATTGCATACCCCTTGGTGCCCTCACGTGCTCTGCAGTAATTACTGCAGAGCATGTAAGGGCGCTGAGGTGTTCACTGTGTGCATTTTGGTATTTGGCAGCAATATTTCTTAGCGCAAAATGTATCCTCGCATCCATTTTTGGACACAAGGGTGCATTTTGCGCTAAGAAAATAGCACCAAATGCACACTACGCACTGCTGGAAAATTCTGCAGAATCTCATGGAATTTTAATGTTATTCCACAAAATTCTGTGAATCAAATTCTGCTCTCCCCGACTTTATATCACCTTTCTTTTTTAAGGAATTTCTATCCTTTAACCAGACCCCTTCCTTCATGTCACTTCCTATTCATAAGACTACTTACAAACTATTCAGGGCAATAATCTTCTCTCACTTCTCAGACAAAGAACAATTCCTTCATTTCCTTTGGTATAACACATTTTAAAAAATTAACAACAAACCTATTTTTTGGAACACTTGGAGAGAAAGCTGTTTGATTTGAGTACCCCAACTTATTTGAAATGACTCTTTTCTTTCATTCCACCAAGCACATCCACTTTTCAATTTCCCAAAATCATATAACAGTAAATTTTATTCCTTAATACATACTATTGCAAACACTTTAGCCACACTATCATCACATACTCCTACCCTTTTTTATAACCCTTAGATAGTTTCCTTGCTTCCCTCATCCCTCAGTGCTTCTTCTATCTGTAAACACCTTGATAAACTCCTAGATGATAGAAATAAATTGGAAGTTGAATTACAACAGGAAAAAGATCTTCAAATCTCCTGGCCTAAAATCTGGCTGAAACTATGCAAAACATTGCGATCTGCAAACACAACTCAATCTCTATTCTTTATTTATAACAGGCTTATGATTACCCCAGTCGCCTTAAACATGATAAGTTCCGATACATCACCAACATGTTGGTCATGCAATTCCACCCCAGCAGATTTGTATCATATTATTTTTTCTTGTCCATCTATACAGCAATTTTGGCTGAAAGTTTGGGACCAAATTAATTCTATTTTTAACAGTAATGTTCCTTTTCAATACCAAATATATTTCTAGGCAGCTTTTCAGATGAATGCTAAAGTTTCTATAATTGACTTATTAATTGCGGTTGCTTTTCAGTTGAAAACTAAAAATTGGAAAAATTCCTCAAACCTCTCTTTTGAAGCTTGGTAATATGGTGTCTGGTACAATCATAGACTTGGTGGAGCATGTGATAATCCCATTTCACTTGCTTGTAAAAAAGACAATAATTGGTCGCCTGTTACCAGGGCACAAGTCCTAAAAAAAGAAGTGGGGGGACGCTCCAAGTTAGGTGGTGTCACCGGAAGTGACGTCACGACAGGAAGTGGCGTCACGAAATGTAGTTCCCTCTAATTAACAAAGGTTACAAGGCGATGGGGGCAGGTTCAAAGGGCAAAGCAGAATGTTTACATTGGAATTCGTCACCGTATTGACACTCAAAGGAGCGGGGAAATTAAAGCTGCGCTTGTTCGGTGCGTATTTATTGCCCACAGTAAATTTGCCGGTCTCCGTCTGAAATGCGTGAATACATACTGACCTTTTCTAATATACGGCCACGAGCGCCCGTCTGTCATACTGAACGGCTCCATCAACGTGAAACAACTTAAAGAGCTCTGTTTGCCCTCTCTCGACAATAGGAGGTGAGGTTTGGTGAGTGCTGAGCGCGCGCGCAGGTGCAGACTCGGGTACCGGCTCCATCTTTTGGGCAGGGGGGACTGCGTCCACCCGGTAAGGTAAAAACCCGGAAAAATACGTGGGGGGACGCCGTCCACCCGTGTGGTACCCCGACTCGAGCCCTGCCTGTTACCATCTTTTTGGACACCTCTTCGCTGAACTTATCATCCCTCAATGGAAGAAATTCCCAAACCTCCATGGATCTTTGTTTCTCACTTTTTTATTGTATGCTTGTAACATTGATTGATGATATTTTACATTGACTATATCTCTCTACACCACTTTATAATTCTCATAATCTCTTCTTCCCTGATCTCTCTCATTACACTCTTTTTTAAATCTTATTTCTGTTTCTTTTCTCCTCTTTCTTTCTCTTATACTTTTACCTTTATTTCATTTTTAGATCAAACCCTACCAGATGGCACAGATGTCTTGTTTGCTGAAGACATCTTGGGGACATTCAGAAAGCTTCCCTGGGAATACATTCTGCCCATTGCTTACTATTGGCTTTGTGGTTTGTAAATCATATTTGCTTGCTTTCTATTTGCTGGTTTTATTTGTTTTTGGGCTGTCCAGTTTTATGTAGTCCATCACGTGGAGCATACCTTGTTCACTGTATCCTTCCACGAACTCACTTTCTGTAAACAGGCCTTTAAATTTTGTTCTTATCTTGTCACATTTGCGGTGCATTCAAAGACAGAGGTCAAATGTCTGGCTCTTCTTTCTGAAGGCGCTTGGTGTTTACTTCTCTTTCTCTTACTTCAAAGTGAGAGGATTTATGTGACAATCCTGCTTGGTACCCATGTGAGAGGACATGCTCTAGGATGTTATTTTTTATAAAATGTAAATGTCTGTAAATGAACTGTGCAAATATTGCAGGATATATAACTAAATTAGGAAAGCACAAATGAAGCACTTTTTTGTCATTTTGAAGGAAATAAATAATTTGATATGATCAAACAAATCAATACACTTGGAGATGCTAATTCCATACACAATTGTTTGTGTGCTTTATCGTTTTATCAGTAAAACTGTATGTCTGCAAATGTAATGGCCATTTCAATTAAAAATGTGTAGTCTGTAATGGCAGTGCACTATCACATCATGCACACTCCACTCTATGCAACTCCACTGTACGACACTCTACTCCACCCCACGCCAGTCTTCCCTACAATATTCCACGACACACTATGACACTACCCTCTCCGCTACTCCACTCCATGCCACTCTACTTTATGCCACTCCAGTCTATAACACTCCACTCTACGACACTCTATGCCACTACACTCCACTCAATGACACTTTACTCCACTCTGTGCTATGCCACTCCACTTTATGGTACTCCACTTTGCAACACTTTACTCCATGCCACGACACTCTACACTCCTCCACTCTACAACACAACACCCTACTCCTCTTTACTCTACGACCTTCCATGACACTCTATGACACTTTACTCCACTCTATGACAGTCTACTCTAAGACACTGTATGACTACCTGCTCTACGACATTCTATGCCACTCTGCGCCTTTCCAATCTACAACACTCTATCCCACTTCACTCTACGCCACTCCACTGTATGATACTTTACTCCACTCTGTGACACTTTACTCTACTCCATTCTATGACACTTTACTCCACTCTATGACACTTCCTCCACTCTGTGCTATGCCACTCTTCACCCCTCCACTCTATGTCACTCTATGCCACTCCACTTCCCTCTATGACACTCTACTTTATGCCCCTCCACTCTATGCCCCTCCACTCTATGACACAACACTCTGCTCCACTACACTCTGTTCCACTCCACTCTACGCCTTTCAGGGCCACTCCATGGCGCTCTATGACCCTCCACTCTACGACCCTCCATGATGCTCTACTACTCTCTACTCTACTTCACTCCACTCTAATCTATGCCACAACACTCTATGCCACTGTACTACACTCTCCTCAGTGCCATTTCTCTCCACTCTAAGCCACTCTACTCCACTCTATGCCACTCCAGTCTATGACACTCTACTCCGCTCTACAGCACTTTACTCTACTCTACCACACTTTACTCAACTCCATGGTATGCCAGTCTGCACCCCCTGTATGACACTCTACTCTGTTCCACAACACTCTATGACCTTCTACTCCATGCTACACCCCTCCACTCTAATCCACAAAACTTCCATACAATCTACGACACTCCACTCCAATCCACAACACTTCAATCCAATCTATTCCATGACACTCCACTCCAATCCACAACACTCCACTCCAATCAATAAAACTCCTTTCTAATCCACGAAACAACACTCAATCTACTCCAATCCATGATACTACACTCCACTCCTCTCTAATCCATGACACTCCACTTTAATCCACAACATGACACTCTACTCTAAACCGCGACACTCCACTTCACTCTAATCCATGATACAACATTCCACTCCACTATAGTCCACTCCACTCCACTCTAATCCATGACACTCCATTCCACGATACTCCACTCCAATACACAACGCTCCACTCCAATCCATGACACCCCACTCCAATCCATGACACTCCACACTAATCCATGACATGGCACTCCTCTACCCTCTAATCCACTCTATTCCACTCCACTCTAATCCACGACACTCCACTCTAATCCATGAAATGAAATGAAACTCCAATACATGACACAATACTCCACTCCACTTTAATCCATGACACTATACTGTAATCCACGACATGACACTCCACTCTAAACCACGACATTCCACTCCACTTTAATACATGACGTGACACTCCACTCCACTCTAATCCACGACACTCCACTTCACTATAATCCATGACACTCCACTCTGATCCATGATACAACAGTCCACGACACTCCACGACACTCCACTCCATGACACTCCACTCCACGACACTCCACTCTAATCTACGACACTCCACGACACTCTAATCCATGACACAACACTCCACTATAATCCACGCAACTCCACTCTAATCCACAACACTATACTCCACTCCATGCCGCTCTACAGTACTCTATGCCACTCTGAAATACTCTATGCCCCTCTGCAACACTCCATGACTCTCCACTTTACGCCACTCCTCTCCACTCCACGACACTCTATCCCACTCCACTCTCCTCTATGCCACAAACTTTTAGCCATGCTGAACAGAAGCCATGCTGGTGTACAACTTGGCTAAAAGACATTCGGAAAGCAAAAAGTTCGTGCATAGGCTCGAACTATTGTCTTTGTCAATGCGTGTTATCTAACCGCAGTTATACTTATTTGGTATGTTATACTTACTTGCATTGTTGTTTTTATTATGCATATGTTTGAGGTATATACTGTGATTATCTAATGCTTGTTGCAATTTCCTGCAATAAAGTCTTCTTTCAATCTAAAAAAATACTTACTCCAGGCTCCTAACATGTGGGTGGAGCCAAAGCCCCTCTCTTGGGAATACTCACACAATTGTCTGGCGACCATTGCATTGTCAACCCAGACCATAAAAAGCGCTCACATTTTCCATCAAATGCCACTCTCAGAGAAAACCCAGGTCAAGGGTAATTCTTCTCAGCAAGGGATTCCAGGATTGGATGCTCTCCATGCAAAACTCTAACCCATAGAAAAGCCTTTTAGGGAAAAAATAGTGCCATCCTATTGAGGTCAGTGTGAGGATTGATGCCTATCCACAGCAAATTGGCCTTTTCCCATCCTACTACCACCGCACTTTGGGAACCCCCTAAATTAGGGAACAAGGTGTGGCAGAGAAAAGGGGGTGGAGATGCGATGGATGAAGCTAGAAAAGCAAAGTCTGACAGTCAACATATAATTTTTTTTAAATCTGATGCATAGTAATTGGCAACAAGGACATACGTGATGGGAAATCTATTCTAGAGTACTTAATTGGCTGCAAAGAGGCTGCATTTTAAACTAATTTACAGGGTTAAGACGTCTGCTACAGAGATCATTGTGTGCCCAGCAAATCTGAGTGGATTATAATAGCGGTAAGATGACTCTGGGGGTTAATGTAGCCCTAGGAGAGTTCTATGTTTTGCTCAATCACAGTTTTGACTCATAACTTAGCATAGAGGGTTTATGTGCCTACTAAAGTGTCTTGTGATTTAGAGATTATAGAACCCTTTGGCTTCAGAAGGACTCCGTAGAACTGTGACATAGTGTTAGAGCGGAATGCACTGAAGGCTGGTTTAGAATGCTGAGTCTGCGGTTACACCAAGATGAATAAAGACTTGTATTAATAAATCCTGTGCGGGTACCCAGGCTGGGGAGGACGCTACCGCTGGCGATGAGTTATGGTATAAGTAACCTGAAGATCGACAGTGCTCTCCCAGAAAGTTTGATGTGGTCCAAGCAAACTGCTCATGCGTTCCACGTTTGTTTCAGTTGAAGTGAGAAACCAACGCTTAATGCATGTGAAGTCAAAGCTCAACTCTAGCCACCGTAAAGAAACTACAATTACGAAAGCATTGAAAATAAATCTTCATATCGATTACAGAGGTCATACTGGTCAGATCAGACGTAAAGGTACCGCACTCCTATGCAATATACATGCATATGTAATCCGGAGTGTGAACGCTAAAGGCCCTGCGTTAACCAGGATTTGAAAAAGCAGTTACTGATAATCACAAAGTGCAAGATAGCATTCCAATTAGAAAGTGGAGAAGACAAAGAACATGCAGAGAGACACCTAAGAATAAAACAATTATTTACTCACTAGAACCTTAGCAAAGGTAGTCAGTACGACCTCAGTCCAGACTCCACAACCTTGGTCAAGCACAGAGGTTGTGTTTGACAGGTGTGCGACTGTCACCACAGTGTCCGAATATTTCCGGAATAGTGAAATGTTTCAGCTGGCAGAGAAGGAAGTAACATTTCCAGCTATCATTAAAGATGATCCCGGGGCGGGGGGCGTGACGCGCACGCAGACAAGATGGCCGCACCTGTTTAAGCTCCGGAGAGCCTCCGTGAGGCCGTCCGGTTTTCCAGTGAACGGAGTCCTGGAAGGTTGGTTTCGGTGATGTGTATCGGCAGCGGAAGGTAGCGAGGGCACGCAGGAGAAGTTGCGGCGCATTTGGAGCGCTTTTGGTGCCTTTTCCAGAGGTATCTGTGTTCACCTCAAGGTGGCGCCTAAGATGGCGGCGGCGCGAGGAACACGGGCGCATTAACCCTCACAACTTGGATGTTCCAGGATACAGCTGTTGTTAAAGTAAGAGCGTTTCGCCTGAATCACATAGCACGCTGCTGCTGAAGGATAATATATGCTCTGAGGCATTTGAAGTTGAAGTCCATTCAGATGAAGTTTCTTTTAAGCAGCGCTGAGACTCTGTGTGTGTGTAAACTGACAGTGGTTGCTTATGGGAAGTGCTGCTTGCCCTGAGGGGAACTCCAGGGGTCAAAAGAATGTGAATATTTGCAGCTTTTTTCACCTATAAATAAAGCGCTGTTCTTTTCAGAGGCGATATGTTTCTCCTGAGGGGCAGCACATTTAATATGAAGGCTCCTTGAATGTGCGCTGCTGTTGGATGTTGTTTTCTTCACCATTTGAATATGTGGAGCATTGTTTAAAACAGGATCACCAACAACCTTTTTGCGCTTAAAATCTGACTGAAAGTTCATAATGTGTACTGCGATGATAACCTTGTCTACCAGTTTTGGAGTGGCAGAAGATTAATACCTGCTCCTTAATGAGCTGGTTTGCTACGGTGTCAACAGTTTGTGTTTTTCTGCATCTGCACCTGTTCCTCTACCATTATCGCTGGTTGGACACTAGTCTCTCGGTGGCGCGCACTTATTTAAGTGCTCTTTAACCACGAGGTAGAGGTTGCTATCTGTCTGGACAGTGACACTTTGTAGGGTACAGTTTATGTGTTTGGTCATTGTTCTTTGTCCTCTGAGGGGCTTCCTCCGCCATATTTCCATGTAGCGCTCTGGTGGTCTGGAACACGGAGTGGTTGGTAGTGCTGTTTTTCTTCTCACCTACATTTGTCTTTTCCAATGGCAGATAATATGGGTCTCCCTGTAAAAGATATGGATGCAAAAGGTGCTCTTAAGAGATCTAAACAAACGTCTCCCACGCCAGAGGTAACATCTAAGGAATCTTCTACTACTTTAGACACAATCCTTCTACGTCTAAATACGGTTCATGATATTGCGCAGAGTACTAAAACAAATACAGACCTACTTCAGGTTGAAGTTGCAGCGATTAGAAGTGACTTCAAAAGTTTGTCAATACGTGTTTCAATGCAGAATCTCGCATAAGCGCAGTTGAGGACACATCTCATCAGCAGGCCAGGCAGGTACAGAATTTGGAGCGCTCTATGGCTTCTTTGCGGAGGGACCTTACAGAACAGGAAGATAGGAATCGTAGGAGTAACTTACGTATTTTTGGTCTACCAGAAGATGCGGAGAAAGGTGCTTTTTCAATGCTTGAGTTTCTGCTGGACTGGATCCCTACGGTTCTCCATATCTCCTTTCAGAAAGACTTTGAAATAGAACGTGCCCATAGAGTTCCCTCTTTTCGCCCCTAAGTCCTCGTCGCATCCTAGGCCTATAGTGTTCAAGCCTTTACGACATCAACACTCAGAACTTATTTTGTCTCAGATGAGGAAGATCAGATCGATTACATGGGAAGGCCACAGGATTGCTATATCTCAGGATTTTGCTAGAGATACTGTCATCAGGAGGAAAGGTTTTTAAACCTTCGACGGAGGCTTTTGGACATGAACATTCCTTTTTCCTTCGCTGGTCCCTCACGATTCAGAATAACTTTTAAAGGTCGCTCTCAGATTTTTTATGAACCATCAGAGTTAACAACTTTTTGGATAATCAATCTGAATCGCGAATGGAATCTGACTCTCCCTCAGTCTCCTGTGGTTCTTGAAGGGATCATTGCTTTTATGGCTGGACTCTAGTATTTTCTGTGCCTATTTTTCCTCTTACAGGTTTTGAGGCTCCTTTTCCTGTGGGAAGTTGGAGGTTCCCTTACTTCATCCACGGTTATGGGCCTTTCAGGTTTATCTTTATCTTTTTTGTGTATTAACCTTTCCTTTGCAGGTTCATCTTTCCGCTTATAACGATATCTTTTTTGAGGGAAGGTTGATGTCAAAATAAGATTGGGCCCTTCTCTTAGTGTTCTTTATTCAAGATATATTAATTGCCTTTTGTAGGTGTGTTTTTTTTTATCGCATATATGCACCCCTCATGTTATTTACATATTTTTTCCTCGTATTAATCCTTCCTTTGCAGGTTTTTCTCTCCACTTATAGCTTGTAATGCTGTCTCTCTTTAAGGGAAGGTTAGAGTTCGAGTAACATGAGGCCCTTTGTTTAGTGTATTTTATTCACTTATCTAATTATTGCCTTATATAGGTATGTTCCATTAACTCTTTTTCCTTTGCAGGTTTTTAACTGGAGCGGTTATAGGAATTTCCATTTCTTCATTTCATTGTGTATTGATAGCTTGTGTGACGCTCTTACAGTTCTCATTATCTTGTTTCATAGCGTAATTTATTTCCTAGATGTTGCTGAGGATTACTTTGTGGCTGCTTACCTAAACATTAACTGGTTTTTAGGTGATATGTTTATTGTGACAGTTGGATGCCCTTGTAGAATCCTTTTTTCCGCAGGCGTTAAGAATGTATTTATTTAACTCTTTCTTAGATATTTATTTTATACTATTTGTATGATACGTAAAATGTGACTCGCTATTCAGGTTTTTATCAAATGGTAATGTTGCTGGTATACTCATTAATTCTTTCTAGTCGTCTTCCCCTTCTTTATCAATCATAAGGGTGTTCACTCATATCCTGGATGAATTTCGTATTGTAGAAATAATATAGTACATGTTAGCTAATTTGTATTTCGTCTGATGTTTATTTACACAAACATTGTGTAACCTATAATAATGAATGGATTATTTTATATACTGTTTATACTCTATCCCTTCTATGGCTAGTGGTAAACAATGGCCTCTTTGGCTGCTATTTCATGTTCCCCCATTTATGGTTCTGGTCTCTTATAGATTTCCCCTGGTGGGGTTATTCTTTTTATTTTTGCAGTTTGTGTTTTTCTTCTCACCTTTTCTTTCTTTCTTCCATTTCTGTTTCTTTCTTGCTGTACTGAGTTCTTTCTTCCTACGGACTTCAGCCTTACTCTCTTACTTTTATGTGTATAAGTTTTCTTCCTGTCGTCTATCTCATGCAACATACATCCCTTAGTGTTTTTCATTTACTGACTTTTCTTATCTTTACTGATCTCCCTTATTCATGGCTGGCTTAAATGTGCTGTCACTTAATGTGCGTGGTCTGAACCACCCAGTAAAGAGATCAAAAATTTTGGATTACTGCAAAGGCCTTTCTCCTGATATTGTGTTATTGCAAGAAACTAAGATAGCGTATAAGGAGGCTTTATTCTTGCGTAAGCAATGGGTTTCTGATGTGTCGTGCTCAGAGGCTTTTGGGAAGAGGAACAGGGTGGTTACTCTTATTTCTAAAAGTTCGGGATTGTCCATTGTTTCGGCTGAACATGATCTTGAAGGTAGGTGGCTGCTTACGCGATTGTCTAATGGGTCATCTGATCTCTATATTATGAATATATATGCTCCCAATAGTGATGACCCCTCTTTCTGGCGAACAATAACCAAGAAGCTTTCCGAAATATCTATTAGTGACAAACTGATTGTCGGGGGAGATTTCAATCTGCCAATGGATCCTATCTTGGATAGATATTCTGCATTCCGATTCCGTCCTCCCAGGGCGCACAAACAAATGCTTAACATGTGTTCTTCCCAACGACTCATTGATGTGTGGAGAATGCATAATCCCACTGGCAGTCTCCTCACTCTAGCTTCTCTCGCATTGATTATCTCTTGGTTCAAGCTAATATGTTGAAACATACTACAAATGTGATAATCCACCCTATAGTTGTCTCTGATCATGCCGCAGTCTTTTTCACTCTTCTTAATCTCACAGATAGTTGTGGACCGCGTACTTGGCATCTCAATACAGAAATCTTACAGGACAACAAAGTGGTTGAGTTGCTTGATGCAGCTATACATACTTTTTTCCGAGAGAATGAATCATCCGTGACATCTCCTGTAGTACTATGGGACGCTTTCAAATGTACCCTTAGAGGCAACATTAGTCAAACTATGGCACGAAGAAACAGTATTATTAAAAAGAGCTCCTCTCGATTACAGACAATATTAAACATAAAGAATCACTATATAGAGGTTCTAAAGACAAATTGATACTGCAGGAAATCAAAAATCTTAAATATAAGTATAATTCTATCTTGACCAAGAGGGCACACATTGGGGTACAATTACAAAAATCAAAGCGCTTGTTACTAAAAACTGAGCAGGTAAAGTTCTGGCAGCTACTTTAAAGTATCAGGACACTAATGTTCGATCAACTCAGATTACCTGTATCACAGATACTGCGGGAACTCGGAAATTCTTGACTAAAGATATTTTGGAGGTATTTCGTGATTTTTACTCCAATATATACACCCCTGAACACCAATCTTCTTTAGCGCAGTGCCAACAATTTCTGACTTCTATTCCTACTAGTACCATTGCCGACACGGATATTGTTTCTCTAAGTAAACCGATTGAGTCCGAGGAAATTGTTCAAGCCATTAAGGCAACTAGATCAGGGAAAGCGCCAGGACCGGATGGTTTTTCTATTGAGTTTTTTTTTAAATTTAGTTCTTCTCTAGTACCACATCTGCAACAGGTCTTTGATGCCTTTGTTTCTTCTGGGAAGGTTTTGGGTTCGGCAACAGAGGCTACTATAGTGGTTATTCCCAAAGAAGGTAAGGATCATTCGGACCCCAAGAATTTCCGCCCAATCTCTTTCCTAAACATGGAAGCAAAAATGTTTGCAAAAATTTTGGCAAAACGATTGGAGTCTCATATTCCTACTCTCATTCATCCCTCCCAGACGGGTTTTGTCAAGGGAAGATTGGCTAGGTATAATATCCGTACTTTCTGCCATATCTTAGAGAAAGCTAAGGGTTCTAGTTCGCCGGCGGCAGCTATTGCGCTTGACGCCGAGAAAGCTTTCGATAAGGTCTCGTGGCCTTTTCTTCAGGCTGTACTTCAATCCCATAACCTGGGGATGTATTTATTGGAATGGTTATGTCCTTGTATACTCAACCTAAGGCTAATATTAGAATTAATGGAATTACCTCACCCTTCTTTGATCTAGGCCAGGGCACTCGACAAGGTTGTCCATTGTCACCACTTCTCTTTTACTATCTATTGACCCGTTACTTCGCCTACTTAACCTTAATCAGGACATTCGGGGTTTCAATTTGGTTCACAGCGCATTAAAACAGCCGCGTATGCGGATGATGTTCTTATCTTCTCTGAAGATATAGAAAGAGCAATTCCTGCTATTTCCACTATTATCAAACAATTTTCTCTTGTCTCAGGATATACTTTAAATAGAGACAAAACCGAAATGTTTCCTCTTAATCGGCTATGCTTTTCTTCTCACATGGGAGATGCAGGATTTAAATGGCAGTCTGAGCGGCTTAAATATTTGGGAATTTGGTTTTCTGCGAATTTATCGGATACCATCTCTTACAATGAATCTCAGGTACTGGATAAAGTTAAAAAGTTATTGGAGGCTTGGTCGCCTAAGTTCATCTCATGGTGGGGACGGCTCCAGTCATTAAAAATGATAACTCCTGGGGCGTGGCCAAGCAACGAAGCGTAATGGCCGCCTAACGCTGTAGCTCCGTAAACCCTGTCCCCATACGCCTATCCGCCGCACTGATCCGCTCCCCCCGAGGAGGAGAGAATACACCGGAGGTCTACCGAAGGGGATTCCTTCCGACCCCGAGACCAGCAAACGTTTGTGCCCCGAGAAACCGGGGCAGGCTAAGTGGGGCCTATCCGCAGCGCTGAGACCGGGGAGCACAGTGCCAGTGACACCGCGGCAGTGAAGGGGCGGAGCCGCCTGTCCCGGCCGTAGCCACGGGCCTGGCGGAGGGCCCTGTGATTCACCCGCGCTCCGCAGCGACATCAGCGGAGTGAGCGACAAGCGGTCCAGGCGAGAAGCACCTGCAGCAGCCCTCACCGTCCCGAAGAGCGACACGGAGGTCTGGGACGCCATTGCTCCGCGAGGCAGGACCTGCGTACTGCGGCGTGACCTGGAGGTGAGGCCGGGGGCCGGGGTATCTTGGGGCGGCGCCCCCGAGTGAAATCATCGGTGGACCCTGTTTCCCCCCCCCCTCGCTGACCTGTCCGCATTCAGCTGCGGGTTTTTTCTCCCCCCCCCCCACTGGCATGCTGTGAGGAGGCGCCAGGGACTCATTGACAAAGCCCAGCCACCCAGTCGAAGAGACAGGGAGAGTGTTTGTGCCGGCCGGCCCTACGCCTCTTACCAGTAGGCCTCCGCAATAGCTGGCAGGACGGAACGGGCGATTAGCTCCCACATATGATGCCTCCTTAATCAACGCTGCCGGCCATAATGTGATCTGGGTGCGCGTGGACCACATACCAATATCCTGCAGTCATGGGCCCCTCCCCCGCCTCCATTATTAGACCACTGGCCGGACACATTATCAGCCAGCTCCCTCCTGGCTACCGGGGTCATATATGCCTCGTTCAATTCCACCATAAGCCCTTTGAGCGGCGAGGGGAGGACACAATGGATAAAAGCAAGCCCCCAGGAACGAGAGGGTCTAAACCAACACAGACCAATAAGCTAGATCGATACACGATGCCCAAAGACATGATACAGGGCCGTCAATCCAGAGGTACACCCCTGGGGGACCCAGAAGAAGAGGAGCAAGAACTCTCCCTCAAAGACGTCATGGAGGCCATCACAAGTGTCAAGACCTCTCTTGAACATAAAATGGACACTATCGCAATTGACGTGAACCTAATAAGAGCAGACCTAGCTACATTTAAGGAAAAGGTCAAGCAGGTGGAAATCGCTATGACCAGCCTGACGGGAGACGTCGCACAGCTTCAGGGGGAGGTCTCGGACCTGCAGAATTTCCGTAAATTCACGGAAATGAAACTGGATGATTATGAAGGGCGCCTTCGCCGCAACAACCTACGCATTCTGGGAGTTCCGGAGCGGGCGGAGGGGCAATCTCCGGACCTCTTCGTTGAAGACCTTATCCTAAAACACCTCCAACCCAAGGGCCTCAGCCGATTTTTCGTTATCGAGAGGGCTCACAGGGTACCGGGGGGGCGTCCAAAACCCGGGGCTCCTCCGCGCCCTATGCTGGCGAGAGTGTTGAACTTCCGGGACAGGGATGTAATCCTCCAGAATGCTAGGACAGGAGCCCCACTCCGCTATGAAAACGCAGACATCACCTTCTTTCCAGACTTCACTCAGAGGGTGCAAAAGATGAGGCATACCTTCCTTGTGGTGAAGAGGGAGCTTCGAGAGCGGGGCCTGAGGTACTCCATGTTGTTTCCGGCACGTTTGCGGGTCGAGGCGGAGGGGCGGACGTGGTTTTTCGAGCACCCTGAAGAGGCGCGGACTGGATTGAGAGCAGGAAGACCCCAGGCCCACCAGATAGTCGTCCCAGAGAGGAGACTTCACTGTCCCCTACCGGATGAGACATGGTGATGGAGAGTTGATGTCACTGGGACATTTTTGGCCCATAACCGATCAGGGTTAAGCACTGGGCGACCACGCAGTTGGCCCGGAGGGAACTTCTTCGTGACTGTTTAAACTCAAGACCTTGAGGTGTGACTTTTCCTTGGGGTTACAGACTTTAATTTTTACAGGGGACAGAGATACGGACAGCCACACCCCTATTTTCTTCTACTTTTAGTTTTTTGCTAGGGCGACAGGCACCCTGCAAGTTTGAAATGGGCAGTTCTACGCCCTGAGTGCAGGGCAGCAGGGAGGGGGGTTGTTGGGTGGGGGAATTTTTGTTTATTGTATGTTGTAAATTTTGCATCGGTGTTAACTATGGTTTCCTCGGCAGAGGGGGTGTCGACTTTGTTCCTCCTAGCACTTCAGAGTCCATCAAATTGTACGACAGATGTGATGGGGGAAGGGACAATTAAGATATTAAGTTGGAATGTCAACGGGCTTGGGGACAAGATTAAGCGGAGTATAGTTCTCCAGTACCTGAAACAGCGATCTCCGGATATTGTCCTGCTCCAGGAGACGCACCTGATTGGTAATCTGTGTAGGGTAATGCATAGGGGAGGATACAAAATGGTAGCACACGCGGGGTTCACTTCTGGCTCCAGAGGGGTGGGCATTATGATGAAAAACACACTCCCCCTCGCTATAAGTTCCACATGGGCGGACGATCGGGGCAGATACGTTGGAATTACGGGAACGTGGGAGGGCCGTCTTCTCTCTCTCATGTCCATCTATGTTCCGCCAGGCCTGCAGGGCACCACCTTTGCGGACCTGGGTACGGTCCTCCTTTCCATTCCAGACGGCCTTATGGTCCTCGGAGGCGACTTCAATGCGGTGGTCTCGGGCACCCTGGACCGCTATCCCCCGCGGGAGGTGGGGTCCGCTTCCCGCTGGCTACCTGACTTCCTAGAAGCTATGGGGCTAGTCGATGGTTGGAGAACTTATCATCCGGATCAGATACAGCACACCTTTCACTCCGGGGCACACCATACCCTTTCCCGCCTAGACTACTGTTTGCTGCCAGCCGCACAAGCATCCCTCATACACGAAATCAAACATCTCGCGAGAGGCATCTCCGATCACTCACCAATATGGCTCCGCATGGTCCTCCATCAGAACAAAGTAGGAAGACTAGCCCCAATCAATCCCTGGTACCTCCATAATCCCAAAATCCGCACAACCCTTATTGAAGCCATGGATAATTACTTCTCAGATAATGAGGGGACGGTGTCCTCATCCCAGTCCCTATGGGAAGCATTTAAGACTGTAATCCGGGGGCAGGCGCTATCACTGATCTCGGGTGCGAAGAAAGAAAAACAGAAAGAAGTTCTGGACATCGAGGCTGAAATCGATAGATTGGAGAGTGACCTGGAGTCTGGGGTGACACCAGAGAAGCTTCACCTCCTGAGCCTGAAACAGCACAGCTATAAGGCCTTAGTCACTGACAAAGCCAAAAACCTGGGGAGGGAGCGGCTGGGTAGACTCTATGACCTGGGCGACAAAGCAGGGAAGCTTATAGCATGGCTAGATAAACGGGAGTGGGCGAGCAGGCTGGTGCCAGAAATTAGGGTAAAAGGGGACATACCCGTCACGAATCCACAGGAGATAGTCGATAGCTTTGCCAGCTATTACCACACGGTCTATACGACAGTGGCCTCCTATACGGAGGAGGACTCTCAGGAATTGTTGCATGACATCAAACTCCCCCGCCTCTCCTTAGAAAATCGGGACTTCCTGGACAGTGACTTGACCCCAGACGAGATAGCGCAATCGATCCGCTCGTTAAAGTCGGGGAAGGCTCTCGGCCCCAATGGACTCCCCATCGAGCTCTATAAGCTGCGACCCGATAAACTCTCCCCCTACTTAAAATCTATGTTTGAGGAATCACTGGAGACGGGAACGTTGCCCAGGGAACAGAGGATAGCCACCATAGTTACCATCCATAAAGAAGGGAAACCCAGAACAGACTGCAGTTCCTACCGGCCAATTTCCCTCCTAAACGCCGAACCAAAAATCCTCGCCAAGCTCCTGGCCAATCGCTTGGTCAAGGTCATTAGTGCTTTAGTACACCCAGATCAATCCGGCTTTATGCCGCATAGGAACACGGCCCTGAATCTGCGTCGAGTCCATGGGGTAGTGGCTAGAGCACATACTCTCCGAGAGCCAGCTATGATCGCGTCCCTGGACGCAACCATGGCATTCGACACTATTGAATGGCCTCACCTTTGGGCAGTATTGGCTAAAATGGGTTTCAGCCCTAATTACATAAACTGGGTACGTCTTCTGTATAATGAACCCCTAGCCCAAGTGGTGGTCAACAATAAGTTATCAGCTACCTTCCATCTGAGTCGGGGAACCCGTCAGGGCTGCCCGCTTTCGCCTCTCCTCTTCGCCCTGGCCCTGGAGCCTTTGGCAGCCTGGATCCGTAGGGATCCCAGGATACGGGGATTAAAATGGTCTCCCGGCTGGGAGGACCGGGTCTCCCTCTACGCAGACGACCTGTTGCTTTATCTGGCCTCTCCTAGGAAATCCCTTATAGTGGTCTTAGATATCCTGGCGGTATTCGGTTGATACTCTGGATTCTCTATCAACTGGAGTAAGTCGCTTTTGTTTCCTCTGTGGGGTGATCCACCCGTCCCTCCCAAGCACTGCCCCATACAAATCAACACGGCAGGCTTCAAATATCTGGGGATTTTCATTTCACTAGATCCCGCAATCCGGTATACTCAAAACCTTCTCCCCCCCCTTCGTAAGCTTAAAAGTGATATTGCCAGCTGGAGGTCGCTACCCCTCTCCCTTCTGGGCAGGGCCGCCCTATTCAAAATGATGTCCCTGCCTAGATTCCTATACACCCTGCAAAACACCCTGGACCCTGTTCCCGCCAAATATTTCAAGGAAATTGAGGGTCTACAGAGAGACCTGTTGTGGGATGGAAAACCTAGAATCGCCCTGACTAAACTAACACTAAATTGGTATGACGGTGGTATTAGCCTCCCGGATATCAAGAAATACTACTGGGAGGCTCACCTAGCATCCATCAATCACGGCACGTATGGCCGTGTAGACGATACCGGATATGCCATGGATAAATGGCTCCTCCCAGGCAGCAATTATAACAGGGCGTTATACTCACGGCCCAGACGATACACCTTGACTGGCCCCACCAAACATTCTGTCCAGATTTGGCATGACGTTATCGCCTCATTGGGATGGAAAAACACACTGACATTAGCCACTCCACTTTGGGACTCAGAAAGATTGGGCGACTTATGGAAATCGAAGGGTTTTGACAGATGGGACCTTATTGGTATCTCACAGATTGGGGACCTTTGGGGGGTCGGAGGGGTCAAATCCTTTGACATGCTCCAGGCGGACTACGATCTGGCAGACACCGAGTATTTCCGCTACCTGCAGGCCCTGCACTCACTGCAGTCTTCGCTGCCTAAGGGGACTCTCCCTCCAGAGGCCTCTCCGCTGGAGGACAGAATTTTAGACGGCCACCTTCCCGAGAAAACCATCTCCCTGATTTACAAAAAGTTAATCAACAACATGGAGAGTCCCCTTCATTCACTACGTGAGAAATGGACGCAGGATGGGGTGGAGGTGGATGATGAGGACTGGCAGTTGGCGGTGTCTTCCCCCAGAGTGGTCGCTATCCCGGCACGTTTGAGGCTGGTACAGCTTAAAATCCTCCACAGAATTTATATAACAGGGCCCCGTTTGGTACACATGGGGTGGTCTGACAATGGGAACTGTAGGCGGCGATGTGGTCACGTGGGGACATTCATATACATAATTTGGGAGTGCGAACATATCATATCCTTCTGGCTCAAGATCCACGACACTATCAATGCGGTACTACAGGTTCACCTCCGCCCAGAGGCAAGACGATGCCTCCTCAATCTGTGGGAACCTACAGATCTCAACACTAATCAGACACGGTGGGCTACGCTGGGGTTCATGCTGGCAAAACGCAACATTGCTCAACGATGGGGGGCCGCACATCCACCCACACTGGCAGCATGGGAGAAGAACCTTGACTGGTGCATGTTTCGGGAGAAAACAGTCTACCTGGCAAGAGGGTGCCCCAAAAAATGGTCCCGGATGTGGAACCCCTGGAATGCCTACCGGGGAGAGATCTGTGTGCCACCTAATTGTCACGAACAAAATGACCCCCACACCCTGTAGCATTCCTCTATCATGTAGAAATCCGACGCATTTCCTCCTGTACCGACTGTAATGTACGATTTGGCTAACCCTCTGTAATGTTTATTGGAACCGATGTATGTTTAATAAAAAGAATTATAAAAAAAAAAAATGATAACTCCTATTGTCAATTTTGTGTCATCCATGCTCCCTGTAAATCTCTCCTCTTCCTTTTTTCATGAGATAGATGTGATCACTTCCAAATTTCTCTGGAGCGACAAACGTGCTAGGATTGCATACAAACAATTAAGGAAATCTTATGATATGGGTGGTTGTAACTTCCCAGATTGGAGTTTATATCAGTCAGCGTTTTTAGCCTCTCAGGGGGCCTTATGGTTTCCTTCTGATACTAGACATATTCCACCATGGCTATGTATTGAACAACATTTGTGCTCTCCCTTACCCACCTCAGCTTTGATGACTGCGTCTACATTGACTTTTCCTTTCTCTGGACGTATCATAGCAGACACCATTTTAGCATTAAAAAGGATTGATAAGAGAGTTTCTTTACACATTCAAAATTCTAGGTGGTCTTCTTTGTGGCACAATCCCAAGATTAAGATTCAGTTGGACGCGGAGACAAGGTCATATTGGGCCAATAAAGGTGTTACATTGGTCAAGCATCTTTATAATGCTAACAATGATCCTTTGCCTTTCTCCTCGTTGGCCTCAGCTTATTGTCTTAATTCTATTGATTTCTATTCATTCCTTAAAATTAAAGTAGCTCTGTCCAAGAGTACCTTTCATCCAGATTCGCATATGGTTTCTCTCCTACAGCTTTGGGGTAAGGTAGGACATATGGCTTCTAGGATATATAAATGTTTGTTCACTTCTCCGTCATCACCCTCTACGGTCACACAGCTCAAATGGATGTACCATTTTGACGCTGATATAGTCAAACATATTACATCGGATACTTGGAAAACTATTGGGAAACTTTCCCTACGGAATAAAGTTGCTCCTTCTCTGATTCAATCAAAGTTTTTTACTATCAACCTTCTACATTGGACCCCAGCTCGTCTATATACACTCAAACTTAAAGATGATGATCTTTGCTGGAATTGTAAAAGTGCTGCTGGTACTCCTCAACATATGTTTTTTGAGTGCTCCCTTCTTCATACGTTCTGGGAATTCATCCATAAGCATTTATTATTAATTTTTGATATTCAATTTGAGCTTTCCTTTCCTTTAGTCTTGTTGGGTCCTTGGGCAACTCCATCTCCACTTCCTTTAGACGAGTTAGATTTACAACTTTTGGATTTACTGCTATCCATAGCTGTTAAGATTATTTTGTCAGAATGGAAATCATTTAATGCCTTATCGTATCATACATGGTGGGCATGGGTATCATTCCTCCGTGGTGCTCACACTTCGGTGGAGGAGAAACATTATACTCCCTCCATCTCCTCTGGTGTCTGGAGATCGCTTGATAAATATATCCATTTAGCCTCTCAGGGCCTAGTCGCTCAGTACCCTTTTTCTACCGCTGGTTGATTTTCCCTCTCTATTTTACTAAGGCTGGAGTCCCTTTCTTTCTTTCTTTCTTTCTCTCCCTTTCTTTCTTTCTTTCTCTCTCTTTCTTTCTCTCTCTTTCTTTCTCGTTTTCTTTCTTTCTCTTTTTCCATTTGTCTCTTTTCCTTTCTCCGTTTACGTTCTCTTTCTTTATTTTCTTTTGTGTGTTCATTCCTTGCTAGTTAATGTAATACAAATGAATTCACATGAATAGGTTCTTATATTCCTGCTGGTTTTAGATTTTACCCATTATTTATCATATTGCTCATATTTATGCTTTTTGTTAACTATTTATTGGTCAAGATGGCTTTTATGTATTACATGCTGTAGTACCTTAATTATTTATACTCTCTCTCTTAAATTAATAAAAATTGTTGAACAAAAAAAAAAAAAGATGATCCCAGGGCCAGCACATTGCAAGGCCTCGCTGCTGAGTCATATAAACCAAGCCACAGAGTTCCACACACAGTGCCAATAAGTTCCATTCTATTCTACAACGCTTCTGCTTTCCTGAAACCTCCCCCACCATTCGATACTGCCAAAAAGCAAAATATTGCCTATAGATGGACTGCTTGGATACATTTGATGATTTCATCGATGCACTTAAAGAGACTAATAACAAAAAGATTATCAAGTATCACAAAATTCTTGCCAATGACAGTGTTAAAGAATTCATAAAGAGAATGCTGCAAACCAATGAAGAAGTCACATATCGTCAGAGTAAAGAAATGTTGAATCCCAAGTTTAATCCAATGCCAAATGTTGATTACCAAAGATACATCTTCAACCAGGAATGCCAGAAAGTTGGTGAAACCATTGATGAATTTGTAGAGAGACTCAACACACTCATCAGACATTGTAAGTTCAATTAATTTAATAATGAAGAAACTATGCATCTGAGAGTTATTGATGGATGCTTGTCAGATTAATTCAGAGGACGAATGCTGAGAGAAACTCTGTCTGGAGCGAGTGTTAATGGCTACCAGAGCTGAAGAGCATTCCTGTGGATAGGCTGACGACATGGAGGCCGGAGATGCCCAGAATGAATCAGTCATGAGTGTAAAAAGTAAGCTAAAGCCAAAGACTGAAGGACACAAGGTGATGTCTGCCTGTAAAATAAAGTTGTGTTTTAGATGTGGATTTTCGTTTTCACACAAAGGTATATGTACCACTCTCAGAAAGATTTGTAAAGGTTGTGGGAAGGAGAAACATTTTTTAAGGGTTTGCAGAGCAAAGAGAAATACAAGTGTGTCACGGTGTGAAAACAAAGCCCAAGCGACGACATCAGTTAAGAGAAATCAGGCAGAGAATGACGTTGATCGGCATCTAAATCTTTGTGAAACAGTTCCTCTCTATCAATGTCAGGTGAGAGTGAAGAAAATGATTGTGCCATGTTGATGTTTACCTCAGAAAAGCCTGCACATGTTGGGCTGGCTGCTTGTGAAGAAAAATGTTAGTCAAAGAAAGATTAACATGCCAAAGTACCAAAGTCATTCAAATATTGTCCTAAAATCACACTTAAATTAAATTACCTTTCATTATCGACAGTGGTGCATCGATAAACATTATGCCTGAGGAGAAATACAATGAATTATCTCCATGACCGCAACTTAGGCCATCAAAAACCAAAGTGCATACATGGGCTGCATCAACGCTATTAAAAAGTCAAGGTAATTTGTGGCGAGAATGAAACACAAGAAAATAAAGGCGCAAGCTCCCATCCATGTGCTTCAAGGCACAGTGTCCAGTGCCTGTCTGCTCAGTTTCAGCACAGCAGCTGATATGGGACTGATTTCTGTGAATTACAACATGAATGCTCACCACGAAACAGTATGTCAGTTCCTTTGGTTATTTCATGGCTTGGGAAAACTTAAAACTATGAAAGTGAAGTTGCATATTAATGAGAACATCCATCCTGTTGTTCAAAGACATAGACAAATTGCTTTTATTTGCAAGAGGCTGTTGAGAAAGAACTTGAATCACTACTTAAGCATGATATTATTGAGCATTCCACTGGTCCAATGCCATGGGTTTCTCCCATAGTAGTTGTGCCCAAAAAGGACAGTAAAGGAGCTGTACGCATATGCGTTGACATGTGTCAAGCTAACAAGTCAATTGAATGAGAATGACATCCAGGTCCACAAATTGCTGACATGATAATGCAATTAAATGGTGCAAAGGTCTTCTCCCGACTTGATTTAAATAAAGGTTATCATCAGTTAGAACTTAAAGAAGATTGCAGGTACATTACAATCTTTTCTACACATGTTGGTCTGCAAGAGAGTAGCTAGAAAATTAAAATACCCCGACTTGGAACCACAGCTCTTATGGCAGCAAGCAAGCGAAACAAGTCATCATAACCCTCCTCAGAAGAGCTAGCTTGCCTCTTCCATCCAAGCAACTATACATTTATTATTTCATTCTTCCATCCAACATTCAGCCTGTCACCATTCCATTTATCCATCCATCCACCCATCTATGTCCAAGCTTATCCATCAAACATATCCATCCTTTCACTGACATCCATCCTTTCCCTTTTCCAGCCCCTTGCATCCATTCATCCAACATTTTGCTCATCCATCCACCCTTTTACTCATCCATCCACCCTTTCACTCCATACATCCACCCTTCGGTCCATCCATCCATCCACTTACCCTTCACTCATCCATCCATCCTTTCACTCCATACATCCACCCTTCGGTCCATCCATCCATCCACTTACCCTTCACTCATCCATCCGTCCATCCACCCTTTCATTTGTCCATTCTTTCACTCCCTCATCCATCCATCCACCTTGTTACTCATCTGTCTAGCTATTCACCCTTACATCCAACTCCATCTATCATCCCTTCCACTCATCCATACTTTGTTTCACTTTTCCATCCTTACATCCATCCTTTCACTCATCCATCCTTTCACTCACTCATCCATCCATTCATCTTTCCTCCTTTTCACTTACTCGTCCTTTTAGCCATCTTTTGACTTATTCATCTATGCACCTAATTATCCTCCATTTCACTCACACATCCATTTACCCTTTCATTCATCCATCCATTCTTTCACTCACTCATCCATCCATTCACTGTTTCACTCATCCATCCATCCACTCTTTCATCCAGCCATCCATCTATACTCCTTTCCACACACTCATTCATTCCTTCACTCATCCGTCCTTACATCTACCATTTCACCCATTCATCCTTTCACTCCATCCATCCATTCACCATCCATTTACCCTTTCACTCATCAATCCATCCTTTCACTCACTCATCCATCTACCCTTTTACTCATCCATCCATCACCCTTTCATCCAGCTATCCATCTATCCTCCCTTTCACTCATTCATCCAGTCTTTCACTCATCCATCCTTACATCCATATTTGTACTCACCCATCCTTTCACTCACTCATCCATCATCTTTTATCTCATTACCCAGCCATCCTTTCTCTCATTTTCCATCCTCCCTTTCACTCATCCATCCTTTCACTCATCCATCCATTCATTCAAGCTTCATACAGGGGTTGTTGTTGATGCTAGCCTAGTCAGGTTAGGCATTGTCCTTGCAGAGCACAATAGACACCCGAATGCTCGAAGGCATATTGTGGCATATGCAAGTAGAAGTTTGTCCCAAACAGAATGTGCTTACTCACAACCTGAGAAAGAAAGCTTGGCTGTGGTTTGGGTTTGTGAACATTTCCATGTATACCTGTACGGAAAACCTTTTATGATAGTAACTGATCATCAAGCTTTACTGACTATATTTTTAACTCCAAAGGCCAAAATACCTCCTTGCATTGAACGATGGGGACTATGGTTACAAGAGTATGGTTATACAATTGTCCATCATCCAGGGAAGGGTCAAAACTCTGCTGACTACTTTTCCAGAGCGCCTATACAAGGTCACAGCACTCCATCCAAGTCGACTGAGGCCTGCATCAACTTCATTGTAAAATCCAACACACCACCTGCCATTTCATTAGCCCAGGTTATCACTTCCACGAGCCATGATAGTGACAAGTTAAAGCTGAAGAACATAATTACACATCAGTCATGGAACCAACAAATTACTAGTGATGGTGAATATCAAAAGTACAAAATGTCAAGGATGAACTGTCCATAACTCAGGAAGGAGTGATATTAGTAGGGTCGAGAGTTCTGATTCCGAAGAGTCTGAGACAGAAAATAATTGAGGTAGCCCATGGAGGACATTGTGGAATTGTAGCCTCAAAACAAGCTCTCTGAGACTGAGTTAAAAAGGAATTAAAGGCCTGTCATTTATGCAACTGCCTTTCTACAAAAACTATTCACCACACCTTGAACATGTCAGAACTCCCGTAGCATGCATGGGAGAGAATAGCCATTGACTTTTTCGATCCACTTGACAATGGACATCATCTATTGGTGATTATGGATGAATACTCACGATTTCCACTATTTAAAGATCTTTTATCTACAACTCAAGAAAGAATGATTGAAAGACTAGATGGCATCTTTGCGACATGGGGTGGTCCAGCCATAGTGAAATCTGGTAATGACCTACCTTTCAACAGTCGAGAGTTCAGAGATTTCTTGGAGCATATGAAAATGAAGCATCAAAAGAGCTCACCTCTTTGGCCCTTTGTTGAGCATTTTATGAGTACAATAAAGAAAGCAATGGAGCGTGCCACTCTTGAGAAACTCAATTTGAAAAATGCTACCTTGAGAGCTTATTGTTCAACACCCCACTCGACCACAGGTGAAAGTCCTGTGACTTTGATGTTCGGGAGAGCAATGAACACCAAGTTACCTCAATGGACCAATCAGAGAAAGAAAGATGAGACAACAACTCATGAGAAGGACATGGTTACCAAACAAAAGATGAAAGTGTATGCTGACAGAGGACGACATGCACAGAACATCATCTTTAAGAGAAGAGATCCAGTGCTCAGACCTCAAATGCAGAAAAGAAAAGCTGATACTCATTTTGGTGCAGAAACTTTCCAAGTGGTGTCTACTAAGGGACACATGGTGACTGCCCAGTACCCTAGGAAGTTTATTACCCAAGACTCTTCTCATTTCAGGCAATTGACCAATCATTCATCAGATCTAATAGTTGAGCGAGAGATTGAGTCTGAAACATCAGCAACTGCTGTTGCTTCTACACCCCTTGATGCAGATTCTGGACATCGGTGATGACGCCTCCCAGTTTCTCAGAACAAGATTAGGTCAAACAATTAAAGTGCCAAGAAGATTGATTGAAGAGATTTGAATGTATATGTCTATCTATATAATATAAATATTTTGAAATGTTTTTATTTTTTTATTTAACAGAGGTGGCAATGTAGTGTCTTGCAAATTAGAAATGATAGAACCCTTTTGGCTCCAGATGGACTCTGGAGCAGGGACGGCTCCTCTGTTTTTGTAAAGGAGTGTCGCTCCACTGCTGGAACCAGCATGAAAACATGTAAAATAAAATGATGATACAGCAATTAATAAAACTGCTTTATTATCATTTTATTTTACATGTAGGAGGGAGCCACAGCCGAGTCTTAAGGGTTGGGCCATCAGCAGCAAGAGTGGTGGGCACAGGGCACAAAGTGCACATGTTGGTTTGGCCGGCCATCTTCGGACGGCCAAACCGACATGCGCACTTGGATAGCTCCAGGCTGTTGCTTGGAGATATCAGCACGGTTCAGAAGCACAGGCTCCCAGTGCCTGCTGGAGCGTGAAACCAGCTGTGTAATACCAGTATGAGAGCAGTGTCTGGATTGGCACAGGGGAGACTAGGAGCCTGTTTGTGCAGCTTCTGTGCATCAGGAGCTGAAGAGCATGGTGGTGCGGGGAGGCGGCTGCCAGCAGGCAGCAGGGTGTAAGTTTTATTCTTTATTTTTTTTGTCCCCCACACGCATTGTTACGTAAGTGTTAGAGCGGAATGCACTGAAGACTAGTTTAGAATGTTGAGTTTGCAGTTACACACAGAAGAATAAAGACGTGTATTACTAAGCTCTGTGTGTGGCATATTCCCTTGCCAGTACCCAGGCTGGGGAGGGCGCTACATCTGCCACAAAGCACATTGTGTAACATGCAGATTACAGATGTGTATTTTATTCAGCTAGTGTGCTACTGCTTCTGCTACTGAAATAATTGTGTTACTTCCAGTTCATAAGTTGTAAGCCTTCTAATATAGCACAGTGATTTACCGGCATCAAGGAGCTGCATGCAAACTGTAAATCATAGTTTAGATTATTATTGTTTTTTCCTCAATCTGATGTTATTCCAAGATTGCAAAGAAGGGTTGTTTTTTGGCAAGTAATAAAGTCCTATTATACAGACAATCACAATCACAGTGTTACGTTTTATATCCTGGCTTTGCATTCACTATTAACATACATTGCCTACAAGTATGGATGATATGTGATTCCTACACCTTACAACCCTTATTTTCTTATGTAACATTTGTTGTACATTGATTTACACACTTGTATGATTTAATGTGCCTCTGTGTGAAGCACCCTGACACCCTAGACTAAAATGAGTAACACTATAAAAGGATTAAATAAAAACAATAGTAGGTGCCAATTACACCAATATGTATTACTCCTGCAGACAGATAAATCTTGCATTCTTACATTACATGCACATCTCTTATACAAGGAGCTGAACAAAATGTAAAACCTGTCTCTAAATCATAGTTTCTCTAATGCACTTGTGAAGTGATAACAAGCTGTGCACCTTTGTTTTCTTTCATTGCATTGGAATCAGGTGTTAGGCTCCAGATGGCTCCCAGCCAGGATGATTTTTGAACAAAAGAAGGACTGATGGCCCTTTAAATCAGCCTTTGTTTGGGCCAGCTGGAAGTGTAAATAAGAAAGGCCCCTCCCTGCCTGCACTTTGCTGCTCTGAACAAAATGCAGACAACAAGCGGGCACCGCTGAAAGGTGTCCTAGTATCAGAAAATGCCACTGGGACAAATTCAGCATGTTTCCCTGGGATCCAGCCCAGAATATCTGCCAGAAAGGGGATCCAGCAGAATCCCCCTACTTTCCGGCAATGGCCATTTTCAATGCCCTGGGCATTCTGATGCCTACTTGTTAGTGGCAAGCAATGCAACTGCGTTGGCATCAGCTTGAGTTGTACCCGTTCCTTCCAAACCTAATAATATGAAGTCTGTAACCAAGGGGAGTGTGTTGAAGGCTATTTCAAAACTCTATAATTGAAAAAAACATAATCAGTGAGCCGCTTCCTCATGTCCAGTGTGTAGGACTGCATCAAACCAACCTAACTGCTAAGAACAGGTGTTTTTGTGGCTAGGAAGCTGGTCTGACCTCCTGGAAATATGGCTATTTACATTCCCTTTCAGAACTGAAAACAGCAGTGGATGGGTGAGCTCACACAGGCCTCCCACAGGATCTCTGGCTATGAAGTGAACCATGGAGAACACAGCATTGAGAAGGGCTGGGGTATGTCCATTGTGCTGGGGCAGAGAAGCGGTTGCCAGGTCAAGGGGCACCTACAGAGTGGTCTTGGGTTTATACAAATGGTGAACAGCAAAAGCTAGGAAGTAGACTGTGTTATGCATGTGGTTAGGGTCTCACTCATTTTGAGGGAAGTGAACATAGTTCCAGAATAGGAAAGGGAGAATGGTAGAAGAAAGCAATGAAATTATTAGAGATGATACTGTGTCTAAACTAAAAAAGTTTAGTTTTATTTCCATTTTTACTTCATTCTTTGTGGTTTCTATGTTGATGAGTGCTGTCAAGTAAGTCACTTTGTGCACCTCGGTCAAAACAAAGTTGTTGTCCTACTTCTGTGTCTTTGGAATGTCACCCTTCTCAAAATCTGGTAATCTTAACTAAGTGAAAGTGCAGGTCTGTTGGTAAGCGTACATAGCACCCTGGTCCACTTAGGTAGAGCAGCTGTGAGTCCCTGCAGCAGGGAGAGCTACAGCAACAGCCCCGCCTGGACCCTGGGAGAGCCGCACCCAGGGTCGGACTGGCCTATGGAGCAATCAGGCAGTGCCCGATGGGCTGGTCTGACAGATCAGTGTGTGGGCCGGATTTTGGGTCTATGGTATGTCCAGGTGGGTCGGTTTTTACTGTTGATTTCCCTGATGTTACCACAAAGGTTTCCTGCAGGATACACAAATCTGTGCAGTCTCCCATACCTTGCAAAATACCCATACAGCATGTCTTTACAAGTTCAATACCGGCCTGATTTGCAAACGTCGGCCACTTTTATAGCTCTATGGTTCACTAATGGGGGCCACTTTTAGTTTAGGGTCTTGGCTGATGTTTTTGTGCCAGTCCGATCCTGGTGGCACAGCAGGCGATGGTGAGTACACTACCGGGTACGCTTTGCAACGGAGGTGGAGGGGGTTGGGAAGTCATTCTGCACAGTGTCATTGTCGTCCTCCCCAATTGGTACCCAGACAAATTACAGCATCTCAACTATTGGTACAGTGCAGAGGACACCTGGGGCATTCCAGACCCCGTCTACACCTGCCACAGCTGGAGTTTCCCTAAAGATGTGATGTAGAGCACAGTAATAATAATGGTAATGATAAAACTGCATGCCTCACACGTCTAGACTCTCACTACCTCCTGAACGTACACTTTATGGTGCACTCCTGGTTCTCCAGAGAACCAAAAAATCAACCTTTGGGTGTCAATTGCTTGTCGCTGCAGAACCCAACATTGTAAGAAGAACCCGAAACTCTTCTTTGCGCCCGTACCTCCTCAAAGAAAAAGCAGTAGAGGCTCAAAACATTGTAGCGCTTAATCACCTTTGTTTTGGTTTTTAGCACTATATAAATTGTCCTGATTTAGTTGGTCTAGACGAAATAGTTGGTGTGGGACAGTGCCAGTAGAGGTCTGTGTCAAGCATATATCTTCATTATGTATACAGGCAGTGCCGGATTAAACCCTGTGCAGGCCCCTAGGCAGTCAAAATTGCGGGGACTTTGCAAATTATCACCTAATACCTGTTGCACCAGATCTTTTACAAACTGACAGCTGTGAAAAGATTAGCTTTTAAGAGACAAACTGTTATGTGGATCTGATGTCTCTGGTTTATGTACTTTAAGTTGGTAATGGGTACAGTACATTAATACAGTATTTTATCTATAGAGTCTTTAATGTAAAGTTTTCGTTTCTTTGAGTTGCTTCATTTTTTTCTATCTTTTAGAAACAATATTTAAGAAAGCTTGATTGTAATTTTCTTTCAAGATCAAATCAAAATTATTTTGATCCGTTGTCGCGGGGCCCCTAAAAGGAGTGGGGCCCATATGCCGGTGCCTACTTTGCCTATTTGGTAATCCGTCACTGTGTACAGGTCCAGGATCCATCGGTACTGGTGTAAGGAAGATGGGGGGTGCGCCCTAGATGAGTGGATTCATGGAACCTTTGTGACCACTGAAGCATGGGATTGTGGAAAACAGATTAATCTGCAAAGTTTATGTCAACACTAGACATTAGCAATGTTTCTATATATATATTGTGTTTGTGCACTTTTGAGCACATGGGGGCCCTGAACGGGGAGGCAGAGACCTGAAGGTAGGGGTTTACATGGTGGAAGGCAACGAAGGGCCACCTCCAGCAATGAAGGGACTCTCTGCACATCAAAAGTGCAGAGAAAGTGCCACTGATACAGGGAACATAAGACGAGAATGTCTGCATATGCTTAGGGGCAGAGAAATGCCATCTCAATAGTTAAGGTATATAAAGAAGTGGGATAGACAGGAAATGGGTACAGGGGCCACTTGCACAGGGAACAAGAGAGCAGGAGGCAGGGCTAGTTGCACAAGGCACAGGGAGATAAGCTGCCAACATACAAAGTCAGAGGGGGCAGTCTGCACAGAGAAAGCAGATAAAGATGTACCCTACATAGGGAAGGGTAAGAGATGCCAACTTTATAGGAAGGGACAGAGATATGCCACCTTCACACAGCAGGGGCAGGAAGAGATCTTCTGCACAGGGAAAGGCAGCGGTGGGGGACATGCAATGGAAAGGGCAGAGTGAGGCGACCTGCAGAGGGATACTAAAGAGAAGCCGCTTGTACAGAAGTGGACAGGAAGGGACGCCATCTGCACTCATTGCATGGAGAAACCTCTTATAGAGAGTAAGGGAAGGGAGAACTTATGAATAAAGGGAAGGTACAGAGCGCAGTTACCAATATGGAGAAAGAGGCCACAGTTGAAGCGAAAAGAGCCCATGAGAGTACCTCACTAAAACGGACAGGAAAAGTCACTTTGAGAAGGTAGAAAGGTATAGTTTGCATATGGAGCGGCCTCCCTGGAAGCACCCTTCTGGCCCAGCAATGGGTGGTACAAACAGAAGATTGTTCAAGCAAGGAATGTAAAGCAAAAGCAACTCCCTGTTTCGTTCTGCATGCCTATTTTAAAATTCGGTACCCTGCTGGAATAGTTTCCCTTTTTAAGGTTGAAACAAACACTTTCGAATAAAATAAAGTGCAGTCAGAAATGCAATTGAGAACCGTAAAATGTTAATTTCTGATGACACGAAATTTGCTAAACCATGCTGCAATATCCTGGAGGGTCTGTTTAGTGTCATCTGCATTTTGCTCCCATCTATCCCAATAAATAGGATGAGGTAATGGGTCAACCCACTTCTGCCAGGGTTCTTTTCTCTGTGAGTGACAGCATTCCATCAAATAACAGTGTAATCATACCCAGAGAAAGGAGTCCCACATTTGGACTGAGTCTTCTCCCCTCCCATGCAGAGCATGGCTGCCTGTGTTGCCTAAACTAACCAGAGGCGGCACTGAGCATTCACAAAGAGCCTCATAAAGATGAAACAGTTATTTTGGGCATGTATACTGCTTTTACTGTCAATCACTTGCTACAGTCCCACCACGCACCTACTAATAAGTGTGAAAGGGATGTTTTCTTGTTAAAGTATTCGAAACATTTTTAGTTTAATTGAAAAGTAATGTAGCACACCTCAGTACAACGTGCAAAGTTTGATATTAAGGGCCCTATTACGATGTAAGTCGGAAAGCCTCCGATCATTGGTTTCAAATCAGACAGCCTTATTACGATGAAGGCTGTCGGATTTGAAACCGTCTGGTCGGACCAACCTGCCTCCGATGGGCTCAAGGAACCCATCAGCCAGGCGGAGGCCGCTCATAACCCCCTATGTACGCCGTATACGCCGTGAGGATTATGATGTCGGTTTCCGACAGGCTTTTCATTTGGGGCTTTCAGACATGAAAAGCCTACCAGAAAGTGACTTTGGGGGCCCATAGCAGGGCCACCTTGCCACAGCAGCCTCCGGTTGGAGGCCTGGGGGGCACCTATGGTGCCCCCCGTTAATCCCTGCACCAAGTGGCAGGCACCTGCCACTCGGTGCAGGGATTAACAAAAACACCCATTTCTCTATGGGAGCTTGTGCTACGGCCGGTATATGGCCGCAGCACAAGCTCCCATAGAGAAATGGGAGTGTGCAACTGCACCATGTGCGGTCGCATACTAATAATGCGGTCCGGACCGCCGACCGGAGGTCGGTCAGCGTCCGCCCGACATCGCAATGAGGGCCTAAGTGTAGTTTATATATACAGCCTCTTGTACTAGAGTGTCTTTCAGTTTGTTGTGGATTTCTAAACAAGCCTACAAATAGTTTTTAAAGCTTTCATTAAATAGGTAAAATGTATTTAAAGGGCAGACACTTTACATTATGAACTTGAATGTATCTGAATAAGAGCACAGTGAATACGTCGAAGTGACTCTTCGGCTCGAGGGCTTTCTTTTATGTAGTGATCCTATTCAGGGACTTCTATATCACTCAACATTCCACACAAAATATGGCAAACAATAAACAAAAATCCCATACGACTCTACATATTGTGTATGAATAAATAGGATTCTGGAACTGGGTTTCTATACCTTTTACATGCTATATATAATACATGCAATAAAAATAGTGTCTCTGAAGACGCAGTTGCAAGATATGGGCCAACGGCGAGAGGTGCTGACTTGGAACTGGCAAATCAGGTTCTAGTCCTGGCCGCGGCTCAACATAGTGTGATTCTGGGTAAATTGCTTAATCTCCCTGTACCTAAAAAACAAAACAAAAACGTGTAATGTAATCTGGTACTCATGTAAAGCACTCTAATGCCCTTGAGGCAAGTTTGTGCTATAAAAAGAACTGCAAGAAAATATCTCTCTGTGTGCATCGAGACAGACACATCTGCACAAAGACCCAAATGTATATGTTTTTAAAATGAATATGTGATAGCTACATTTATAGAATATTTTTTGGTTTGACAAGGCAGTATTAAAAAAGTTGTTCGTGTTTGTTTTACTGAATTCTTCATTGCGATTGTTTCTTTCTCTGGGTTCTTTAGCCTGCATCACTATGTTGCTGTACATGAAATTGTGAAAGTCAGGGTGTTGTCGCTGGGGATCATGTATTATTGACTGTCGGGGTTGCTCTTCATAATTTTCTTTTAAGCCTAAATCAAAACAAACTAAAAGTGCCCAGTATGATGGCACATCTAGTAAGCTTTTATCTAAAGATTTTATTAACTAAATATTTTTGTTACTTAAACAGCAAATCCTATAGGTATGGCTGATAACTGAATGTGCCTCCTCAGTGATTAGTGAGTCTTTAATTTGTATAGTCAATCAATCAATCACAGGTTTGTTAAGCCGACTACTCACCCGAAAGGGTCTCAAGGTGCTGGGGGGGGAGGTGCGATATAGTGGATGAGTGAATGGGAGAAGTCTTGAATGGGTGGATGAACAAAAGCATGAGCAGCAGAATGAGTAAGTGCATGGATGGATGAATGAGTGATTGATTGCATGGACGCATCCAAACACTTTCAGTTATATGCAAGACCTATTGGCTTTGCCAATGATTGTTGCTCAAAGAAACGGTAGAAATGGTTTTAAAGCAGTTTATGAAATATTATTAAAAAGCTTTCAGTTAATAAGAAAAGCATTGGCATGGCCAAAGGCTCAGACATTTTAGAACCAAGACTTATTTTTTTAGAAGCTACTGACTGTTGAACAAATAAAACAAGTCATAAATCCTGATAAAGCAGAAATAGTCCATAGCAAGGGATGAAAGGTCAGATCTCTGGGGCCTGGCCTTGCCACTCCTGTTCATGTTTTATTGGATCTGAGAAAGCACAGTTATTTTTCTTCTGTGCTTAATTTGTATTAATAAAATATGAGTGCCAGTATGTTCTTACTGATGGCAGATTATAAGCAAAAGGAATACTACAGAGAAAAACAAGCAGTTTGTATTTATCTCCAAAACCCGCCACTGATAGAGGGGGGGTACTCCTATTTAGTAGATGTCACCAGGCCGCAACACAGATTTATATTACTGAGGTTCCGCATGAATATGATCCCATTGATGTTAGGTTATCCGGAAAAAACATATAATCACGCGGATTTAAGCGCGTGTCCATGTGATAACCTTTCACCTCAAACTGAACTGCACCTAGTTTTTTTTTGCAGGCTCTATGAAAAAGAAAGGAACAACTACCTTAAACCAATTTTAAAGCAAGGGAATTTTAACCAATGCCGCGTGGCATTTTATTTTTTAAAATCGTTACCTGACCCCCTGGTTTGTTATTTAGTAGCTACGTTCTTATGGGCCTGCATGAGAAAGAGGAAGGGGGGGACGCCAAGAGACTTGAGCCTGTTATGCCGTAACTTTTAACATGTGAAATGATTTTGCTGTAACAGTGTCTTTATTCTAAGATCAATGATGAACTATTTGCTGATTTTAATATCTTATTGTAATGTATTCTTATCTGTGCTTTTATGATCATTTTACTTTGATCGAATAAAGATTGAAATTGAATTGAATTGAGTGCCAGGGCCCTCATCAGGAGTTTACTGCAGCTCACAACAGCCGCTGCCAATGACAGTACCAACACAACTACTAACCATCACACTCCTACAAGTGGAACAATTCAGACTATTTCAGGCCCTCAAAGTTAAAAGAATGGCCTGGGTCAGGCGGCAGGCATTAGTCATTCGTAACGTACATTGTATTAATAAACAACTGCCGTTTTGCTCAGCTCTAAATTAGACTAACAGCGCCACCATGTGGCAGACTGTCACAAACGCCGGTGTGGACAGTTAAGTGCCAGTGCTGAGCACTGGAAACCAGAGGCTCAAATTCAGCACTGTTCTCCTTCCATAATTGAAGCGAACTAGGATACCGGAGAGCTGCAGATGGGAAAGATTGATCAGTTTCATTGCTAGGTTCTCTATCAGAGGTGCCCCATGTAACTGCCACAAACCTCATCATAGCTCACAGCAGTAGCTCTTGACTCTCAATTCTAGAGCTGGAGTGTGAGGTAAAGTGACCGTAATGATGAGCGAATGCTAAGCGGAGTAAATAGGCAGCAATCCGTGCACATAAGAAGCATAATTTATGCTTACTTTAAGTTCAGTGTGAGATCGCATACTGTGTAACCAGTATATAGACAGGTATAGACTTGCCCAGGACAACAGACAGTCAGCCATGCTTGTCCTGCTGGATCTGTTGGCCGCCTTTGATACCATCTCTCACAGTATTTTAGAACAACGGCTGTGGGAGATGTGAGTCAGGGGAACAGCCCTAGACGGGCTTAGAAACTATCTAACAGATCGAACTTCCAACGTACAATTGGGCACCTGGGTGTCCTGTAGTCGGTTGGTAGATAAGGGAGTCCCTCAGGGATCAATTTTATGTCCCATGCTCCCCAATCTCTATGTGGCACCTCTAGCCAAAGTGATTAGATCCTATGGGTTCAATGGAGTGTCATACGCCGACGATACCCAGCTACTGATCACGCCTTGGTCCTAATCCAACTAACACTAGACTTAGATTCACAAACTGCATGATCCACATCAACAACTGGATGCAAATCAACCACCTCCAACTCAATGCCAGTAAGACAGAGATCATCCTCTTTGGGAAGGCACACGAATTCTGGTCGAACGACTGGTGGCCTCTGAGCCTTGGTCCCTTTCCACCTCCCAAACCCTTGGTGTGTAATCTTGGAGTAAGAATCGACAATCAGTTGTCCATGAAATACCATGTAGGCCATATAATGAGTACCTGCTACGGACTTATGCGTAGCCTACGTAAGATCTTTCAATGGATTCCAATAGAATTTAGGAAACCGCTTGTTGAGGGTCTAATCTTAAGTCGGCTCGACTATGGAAATGCCCTGATGGCATCCATTAATGAAGAGCTTTACACCAGACTTCAAGTCCTGCAGAATACTGCCACCAGGCTGGTGCTAAATCTTCCATCGCGGTCCCCCTCTGCACCTAATCTGAAAGCTCTACATTGGCTTCCCATCAGAAAACGTATACGTTTCAAGGTTATTTGTCTGGTACATAAGACCATGTACGGAAATGGGCCAAGTTACCTGGCCAAAAAACTCAATTGGTACTTACCCAATAGGACGCTCAGGTCAGGAACTACATTTCTACTCACTCCCCTTAGGATTCGTACCACCAGGAATGGCGGCAGATCCTTTTCGCATTTGGCTCCTGCTCTCTGGAATGAACTCCCTTTACAGCTTTGCATGCTTACGGACCATGAACAGTTCCGTAGGAGGCTAAAAACATGGCTTTTTTTACCCCCTTTCTCTTACGGTCAGTCGGCTCCCTTTACTTTAACTGGAGTTTCGCTAGCGCTCTGAGACCCCTGGGTGATATGTGCGCTCAACAAATCCTTATGACTTATGACTTATAGACAGATAGCACATTTATAGACAGTGTTCGAAATGTGATGTGTGCATTATATGCTAAAATATCATTTTTTTAAAACAAGAAACCTGCTGCCAAGCTTTAGGATTTCTCCTAATATAGCCTGGTTATGAGTTAATCTGATGGGAGTGCAGTATTTACTGAGTGCACTTTTATGGCCAGAACGTGGCCGAATAAAGTTTTAATTGACTTGATTGACTTGAATGCAGTGAATATCTCCTATTCCAAATTTTCTCTTGGAATTTAGAGACTGACATGCAGTATGATGCAGTCAGCAAAACATTCCGAATGTATTTGTATTTAGTGTACATTTTCACCCAGTAAATTTCACCAATTTTGAAGTGCCATAATGTTCAAGTGGAAAATTGAAAGAGGTGCAGTAGTTCCTGCAACACTCTAAATTCCAGGGTGTTCAGGATCAGGAGCACCATACAGTGGAATTCTCCATCCCACTCCTGGTCAGGGCCTAAGAAACAGTAGTCACAGACCTAACTAAAACGGTGGCAGCACAGTTGCAGGTAGAGGAGAGGAAGAATGCAGTCCATTTCATTCTAAAAAAACATGTCAATGGTAACCAAAATATGGTGATTCCATCATCTGACTTGTGTCTTGTGGAGCTTTTTGTCAATGACGTCTGTAGTCATGGAGACATGGAGCTCCGCCCCTGGGCTCTAGCCTTTCAGGTGTCCCCTGCTTACGAAGAACAGAGCTCTACTGATGCCTGTACTGTGCCTGTTCCGCTTGTTATCAGAGCGTGTAGACCTGTTCTCTATGCCCTTTATTGTTTGCACAAGGTAAGCTGGTCATGGGTTTGCAAATTTATAAAATACCTACTGTACAAGAGGCGAGATGCTTCAGAAAGGTACTTGTCTAGTAAATATTCCACTTGTCTCATTTGGTGCTATGCAGTTAGGTGCCATAATATGTCCGCATTCTCATTGTATAAGAGCTTTGATAGATGTCTCTCTGATAATGTCAAGTCTAATGTTAAGCCAGGGTCTGAATTCTAATACGGCTCTGATTATGCCACTTCCTCGTTACACTGTGCTCTGAATTTATTAGAGAGCTATTTGAGTAAAATCCTACACTTAGACTTTGGGTATAGAAAGGTTCTGTTTATGAATGAGATCAGTTTACACCAGTTTTCTGATCATGGTACTGCCCTGACCATGCCAGCATTTTTTATTATGCCAGAGTTCAAATTAGAGCAGAGTCCAGGATTTTCCATTGTTATAATTGTATCATAACTCTGTTTCTTACTCTACTGTCTGAGAAATTGCCTTGTGAATTGCTCTGACAAATTTACTTTTAAGCAAAAGCTCAATTTAAATAAACCCAGATTATACTTGCAGTCCAGTGCCTAGCTTGCCAGTTCTGAATCAACAATACCACTTATAGTCAGCCCTTATACACTTGACAATATTGTGTAAATCTTGCGAAAATGACTTGATCTCAATGTGCCTCAGTTCAATTTTTTGCCAATCTCTTTTTCAATGGTAGACATTTTCTAAAAGAATTTACTCGCATGAAGGTTTTCATGTAAGCATGTCTGCTGACGGGCTGGAAGCAGGTGGGGAGTTTTTATTTCAAGATTGAATGCACAGTGACTTTGTGCACACCCATAAACGTAAATTAAAAGTCTTACCACTCCGCAAAAGGTTGAACATTTACTCGAGATAAAGGTTTGCCAGGAAATGAGTTTCTCCTCGGTGGCAAATATTTTTCCCTGGTGAAGAAAAAAACAGTTGTAACCAAATATACCGTTGTAAATTAATTCAAACAAAAATGGAATTCACAATTGTTATCTGGGAGCACTCCTGGAAACCTTCAGCTGCTGCACATTTGTAGGCCTGCTTCTGTAAGGTTTTAAAATCTTCATAGACATGAGGGTGTACTTTGTGAATGTTTTTAAGAATAAGAAACATGATTGATAATATTATTTTTAATGTTGCCTAAAATGGTTTTACAGTGTTTATTTTCTTTTAAACCATTAACAGATTTTATTAAATTATACCTTTGAGAATGATATTTTAAGTTGCCTTTAAAAATTGAACAATAATTTAGCAAAACGGTCTGTAACATTTGTGGTTTTTTTTTCAAATTACCAAACAATTTTGGTGTACCGAATTTGTACATCTTATGCATACTTAAACATATTTTACCTTTACATATGAAAATACTCTATTCTGCCTTTATAATGCTGCAAGACAATGAAAGGGCTTGCCATGTGTCCAAAACATGTCCTAGAACCTGCCGGAGCCCTGGGCCCTTCAGACAACGTCCTTCTTTGGTCGATGGTTCTTGTAGTACCTTGAGAGGTAAGAGGGAGTTAAGCATCAATATACTACATTAATTAACAGTATAATGCATTTGTTCAAACAATAAAGCCAAGACTACTAATGAATGTTAATTTGATTTATTACACACTGTGAGAAGTTGGCCTGGTATATGCTGTTCACTAATTAAAGTGGACACCTTGCACCAGGGCAAATCGACTCTTATGGTAGATAGGTTTAAGACAACCTTTTAAAGAAAGCTATCCTAGTGGTAGCTGTGGAGAGCAGCCTTCAGGCTAAGTCTTGAAGGAATGTAAAGCAGCTTGTTTTACCATATAATCTCTTGAATCACCAAATGAAAAGACACCACACAGGTATATATATCAAATATATATGTATTTATTTCTAAATAACTCTCTACTAATCTCTTTATGAGATTAGAAGACAAACATATGCACAAATCAACGTTTCACAATAAGTTAAGCACAAAATATGGCTGGGGCCCTAGGGGCGTACCAGACCATATACTAAAAAAGGGACTTAGCAACAACGACTTGCAGGGAGACAAGGCCTAGGGCCTTCAGAAGTGCTGGGGCCTCACGAAACCACCCAAGGCAGGTAAGTAAAGGACCCACAGGGGACGCGTGCAGTGTGGATACACAGGCGCGGATCGCCGTTAACTTCAATGGGGCAAGTCGCTGTTGGAAATTAAGAGTTCTAGGAGACTTCGGGAGAACCTACAAGCAAGTCACTTACAGGGTAAGTAGTTCTAGGGCCCACACCCACAGGAGCACCGTAGTGCTGGAGTTACCTCACCCAGGGAAGCCGGGTGCATAGGTGTCCTTTGGTGTCGGGTCGCGGCGTCGTTTTCAATGGCGAACAAAGAAGACTTGCTGCTTGCGGGAGCTGAAGAAGTGTCCGGTGGAATCCAAGCCTGGATTCTGAAGAAGGATGACCTGAAAGCAGAGGGGACAGTGTTCAAAGTCACTTGGCAGTGACTCGGGGCAAGGAAGATGGATGCCCACCGTCGTCGGTTGATTCAGGTCGGTTGCAGGTGCCTTGACTCTTCAGCCACGAGGTCCAGGAGGTGTCGACGATGACCAGGAGCTGGATTCTGTGTGTCCCACGAAGTCTGCAGCTTACTGTGGTGTCGGCAACTCGATTGGAGCCAACAAGCCTTGGCAACAGCAAGTCTCGGGGAGATGAAGAAAAGTTGATGGCACAGACCAGCAAGGTCTGAGGGACTCACCCAGCGAAGGTAAGTCAGGGCAGGCCTGGAGCAACCAGGGGAGCCCTTTGGTTTCTTTAAGAAGTCTTCTGGGGACCCACGAGCCGGCTGGCAAGGGATCGCGAAGACACCTCGGGCGGAATCACTCAACAGGGGCCCACGGTCACTCGGGACGGTGTAGGCCTCTGATCTTCGGAGGGATTCCTGCTAGAGGTCGGGACCACACGTGGTCCAAAGCACAAGTTCGTGGAACATTGTGAAGGGGTTGCACTCGACAATAGTGCACGGTACCCAGGGGTCGCGGTTCCTCGTCACTCGTAGGGTCCACTTGCCTCAGCTTCGCAGGGGACTCACGATGGCCTTGGAGAAGTCAGGAAATCCACTTTTTGGGCTGCAGGGACTTCGGACTCCGGCGGGAGTGGCGTAGTTTGCGACCGTCGTTGTCGTTTTTGGTGCCTGCCAAGCAGGGGAGTCACTCCTTGACTCCAAGGGAGATTCTTCTGTCTTCCAAAGGTAGTGGAACGTCGAAGGGCCAGGATTCTTCTGTAGAGCGTCGTCCAGGGGTTATCTGCTTTGCAATGGCAAGGTTCCCCTCTTATACTAAAAAGAGGGGATGGACTAGCTCTATGACCCCACCTATGGGAGGGTCAAGGGAGGGGTGGCTACACCCACTTCCCTTTGTCCAGTTTCACGCCAGAGCAGGGGCAGGTAGCCCCTGAGCTGGTTTGAACTGGCATATGCACAGAGGAGCCTTCTGCTCCCCCAGTGCAGGACTTCAAAGCACTCTAAGAGTGCACCCACCCAGCCCCAATACACTAAACCCTGTCTGGGAGGTGGTTACACCTCCCTGTGACAGGATGCCTATTGTTGGGCTTCCTCCACTGCGAGTTTTGGTCATCAGCAGGAGGGCAGCCCAGTGTCTGTGACTGGTGGCATCCATTTTGTGATGCCAGGGCTCTTTAGGATTCTACCGCGTTTCCACAGCAGGTACATGTCTTATCCTCTAGAAGGGTGGAATGTTACTCCCCGCCGCCAAGATTGGCGGGGGGTAGTATTCCAAGATGTTTGACACCAAACACGACATGTTTTGATGCAGCCATTCCAAAGTTAGCATTTACCGCGAGGATATAATGCACTTAAATAGTATATGGTTTAACCGCATCCACAAACAGCACCAGAGAATAGACTCTGAGAGCTGCAGAGGGGCCCTGCTCAGGCAGAGGCACCCCCTCACATAGAAGCCAAGCACCCTGCCCTCAGGATTGATAGGGCCTGCCTTAGGGGTGACTGATAGGTTTATATGTGTGTGCAGGAGAGATATAGGAAACCTATATCTCAGTGAGGGGTGCTAGCACCACCTCACCCAGGCTGCAGTAGCAGGCCTGTGGTGTCAGATTTAGACTGCTTCCCAGGGGTGGCATAACACATGCTGCAGCCCCTGGTAGGCCTGTGAAGTACCTATGCCCTTGGCACCTAAGGTACCATATACTAGGGACTCATAAGGCACCACAGTATCCAATCACTAGTGCACCTAGAGTGCACTCCATGTCGTTTAGAGAGAGCAGATAGACTGGGGCCCTGAATAGCAGGGTCCCAGTCCAACTAAGTCATAAACCAGCAAAACACCAGGAAAAAGTGGGGGCAACCATATAGTCAGATTCCACCTTCCTACATAACCCCCCCAAACGAAAGGAGATAAGGCTAACCTTGACCAGTTGAGCCTTTATTGATTAAGTGGCCATATAAGGAAGCACCTGCACTAGCATGGTTGCCCCCTGTCTTATGGTCCCCTAAGCAATCCCCCACCCTAAGGGTATGAGAGGGTCTCCACCATGGGGAATCACTACCTCTGGTGTGCTTTGGTAAAGTACAAGGCTGGTGGGGTGTCTGAGTAGGGAAGTGAGGCCCTAGGAAGGTTGGCCTCAGCTTCCTCAGATCACTGGTCACCATGTATGCCTGTCTTTCCATGACTGAGTTGCACTTTGCTCTAAGGGTCAACCTTTGACTGCCTACAGCTGGGGGTTGGGTCCCTTTGGGTGGAACACTGGAGGGACATGGCATGTTTGGAACCTTTTGGTTCCAGGTTTGCCCTTGCCTAACAGAGTCCTTCTGGGGTGGTCCCTACATAAAGGTATGGGGGATCCCTCAGTGGGTTGAGGAATTTTCACCTGGCTAGGGCTACTAGACTGGGTGCCCCTAATCTGCTGATGGGGGTTCCTCTGGACAGGGGGCCCTGGGGGTCCACTGACCTCCCTGACCTCTGCAGCCCTGGGCTGACTGAGGCAGGGTAGAGAGGGGCAGTTTACCTGCTCCAGACTGGGTACCACCTTGGAAGGGTCCTCTGCCATCAGGGGTGGGGCCAGGCCAGGCCTGACTACCTCTGTGGCAGTTCCTTCACTAGGGGAGGGTCAGTTCCCTGAGGAGGCTGACCCTTACCTACTGTCTGGAGGGAAGAAGACTTTTCTTCAACCCTTGTGCTCTCTTCTGGGGGAGAGTGGGCCATTCTTCCAGGCTCCATCTCTCCAAAATCTTGGGCTGGGGCTGTGGCCATCACAGCCCCACTAACCTTTACAGGGACACCCAACATCCTCAGATGGGTTTGGTGTTCAATTTCAGCCCAGGCTGAAATTTCCAGATCATTGCTCATCAGGCAATCTACAGGTAAGGTTGGGGACACTGCCACTCTTTTTGGGCCTGTGACCCCCTCCCAGCTGAGATTGACTATGGCCATCGGGTGCTCTGTTCTGACACCATCAATGTTGGTCACCTGGTATTTAAACTCAGGTAAAAGCTGGTGAGGGGGGACTAGTTTCCCTGCCACCATGGTGACACTAGCCCCTGTGTCCCTAAATGCCACAGCTTTCTGACCATTAATTATTGGCTCCAGTCTGTACCTGCCCAATGCTGTGGGACCCACGGTAAAGGTGGCAAATCCTATACCACCATCAGAATCTGAGGAGTCTGTTGAGGGGGTCCTGTCTGAACTAGGGCCCACCTCTGTTCCTCTTGCAAAAGCACCTAACTTTTGGGTGCACTACTCCCAACTGGAGGATTACTACTGGTAGTACCAGGAGGGGTGGTAGTAGTTGTTGGAGGAACATTTTCTTTATTGCCAATCCTGGGACAACTGGGATCAGATTTCCAGTGCCCAGGCTTTTTACAGACATGGCAATAGGGTTTCTTTTCAGGAGAGGAAGGAGTTTGGGACCCACCCCCAGAAAAGGACTTTTGGGGCCCTGTAGTGGACTTATCCTTAGATTTATCCCCACCTTTCTCTTGGGACTTGGTAGAATCTTTCTTGTGGTCACCACCCTGATTCTTAGGCCTTACTCTGGTTCTGACCCATTTGTCTGCCTTCTTTCCCAATTCTTGGGGAGAGGTCAGATCAGAGTCCACCAGGTACTGGTGTAAAAGCTGGTTTTGACAATTATTAAGGATCTGTTCTCTCATCATTAGATTATAAAATCCTTTGAAATCAGTAACCCTACTGCCAACCAGCCAACCCTCCAGAGCCTTGGATGCACAATCTACAAAGTCTGTCCAGTCCTGAGTCTGTGCCTTCTGGGTATCTCTGAACTTCAACCTGTACTCTTCAGTGGTTAAGCCAAACCCATCTATCAGTGCACTCTTCAGGACCTCATAATCATCAGCATCCTCCTCTCTAACAGTGAGGAGCTTGTCTCTTCCTTTATCTGAAAAGGAGAGCCACAAGATTGCTGCCCACTGCTTTTGGGGGCCTGCTGTACTCTACAGGCCCTCTCCATAGCAGTTATCCACTTGTGGATATCATCCCCACTCTGGTAGGGAGGAACAACCTTGCTCAGGTTCCTATGGTCAGGAATATATCCTCTGCCTCTAGGGACACTGTTGCTGCCACCAGGGGGTTCCAACCCCTCTTTTCTAGAAGCTCTCTGGATCTCCAGGGCTTCCCTATCCAGGGCCAACTGCTTGGTTCTGAGGGCCACTCTGGCTTCCTCATACTGGAGCAGTTTGCACCTTCTCTCAGAGGAGGTCTCTCTTAAGGAAAAGTATGAGCTCCTCTGCTGGACAAATTCTCTGCCAGAGTGATAAGAGTGGTCAGATTCCCTGGAAGGGGATCTGTGCCTCTCCTCCTCTCTGTCAGTTCTCTTAGGGAGAATTCCTCTGTCCTTTTCAGGCCCCTTGAAGCCTGGCCCTTCAATCACAGAGTCTTGGTCATTCTGATTTTCATCATCTGACCCAGATACTATGACTGACCCACCCACTGATTCAGACCCTTTAGCTCCTAGAGCCAATCTAAGGTCATCTGCTGTCAGCAGATCTATCAGGTGTAGTGTTGAGGGACTCTGTCCTAGCCTCAGGTGTCTGTCAACACACATGGCTCTCAAGTCAGAGAAAGCCATGTCCTTATACTGAGGCTGAGTGGATCCACTGGGTCTACCCCTTAAGGACATTCTAGTGTTGTGCAGTGTTGTACTACCTACACTAGTTTGTGGCCTACTGATCCTAGCTTGAGCTGTGGAAAGGGTGTGCTATCCCTTGGCACACAGCTCTAAGTTCAGTAGAACTTATTGATACTAAGCTTGACTTTATATGTACCTTGAGTACCTATAATGGTTTTCAGTTAGTAATTCAAATAGAGATTTTCTGGTAAAACAATGGCAAGCTGGAATCCCACACGCTGCCCACCAATGTGAGAAGTTGGCCTGGTATATGCTGTTCACTAATTAAAGTGGACACCTTGCACCAGGGCAAATCGACTCTTATGGTAGATAGGTTTAAGACAACCTTTTAAAGAAAGCTATCCTAGTGGTAGCTGTGGAGAGCAGCCTTCAGGCTAAGTCTTGAAGGAATGTAAAGCAGCTTGTTTTACCATATAATCTCTTGAATCACCAAATGAAAAGACACCACACAGGTATATATATCAAATATATATGTATTTATTTCTAAATAACTCTCTACTAATCTCTTTATGAGATTAGAAGACAAATATATGCACAAATCAACGTTTCACAATAAGTTAAGCGCAAAATATGGCTGGGGCCCTAGGGGCGTACCAGACCATATACTAAAAAAGGGACTTAGCAACAACGACTTGCAGGGAGACAAGGCCTAGGGCCTTCAGAAGTGCTGGGGCCTCACGAAACCACCCAAGGCAGGTAAGTAAAGGACCCACGGGGGACGCGTGCAGTGTGGATACACAGGCGCGGATCGCCGTTAACTTCAATGGGGCAAGTCGCGGTTGGAAATTAAGAGTTCTAGGAGACTTCGGGAGAACCTACAAGCAAGTCACTTACAGGGTAAGTAGTTATAGGGCCTACACCCACAGGAGCACCGTAGTGCTGTAGTTACCTCACCCAGGGAAGCCGGGTGCATAGGTGTCCTTTGGTGTCGGGTCGCGGCGTCGTTTTCAATGGCGAACAAAGAAGACTTGCTGCTTGCGGGAGCTGAAGAAGTGTCCGGTGGAATCCAAGCCTGGATTCTGAAGAAGGATGACCTGAAAGCAGAGGGGACAGTGTTCAAAGTCACTTGGCAGTGACTCGGGGCAAGGAAGATGGATGCCCACCGTCGTCGGTTGATTCAGGTCAGTTGCGGGTGCCTTGACTCTTCAGCCACGAGGTCCAGGAGGCGTCGACGATGACCAGGAGCTGGATTCTGTGTGTCCCACGAAGTCTGCAGCTTACTGCGGTGTCGGCAACTCGATTGGAGCCAACAAGCCTTGGCAACAGCAAGTCTCGGGGAGATGAAGAAAAGTCGATGGCACAGACCAGCAAGGTCTGAGGGACTCACCCAGCGAGGGTAAGTCATGGCAGGCCTGGAGCAACCAGGGGAGCCCTTTGGTTTCTTTAAGAAGTCTTTTGGGGACCCACGAGTTGGCTGGCAAGGGATCGCAAAGACACCTCGGGCGGAATCACTCAACAGGGGCCCACGGTCACTCGGGATGGTGTAGGCCTCTGATCTTCGGAGGGATTCCTGCTAGAGGTCGGGACCACACGTGGTCCAAAGCACAAGTTCGTGGAACATTGTGAAGGGGTTGCACTTGACAATAGTGCACGGTACCCAGGGGTCACGGTTCCTCATCACTCGTGGGGTCCACTTGCCTTAGCTTCGCAGGGGACTCACGATGGCCTTGGAGAAGTCAGGAAATCCACTTCTTGGGCTGCAGGGACTTCGGACTCCGGCGGGAGCGGCGTAGTTTGCGACCGTCGTTGTCGTTTTTGGTGCCTGCCAAGCAGGGGAGTCACTCCTTGACTCCAAGGGAGATTCTTCTGTCTTCCAAAGGTAGTGGAACGTCGAAGGGCCAAGATTCTTCTGTAGAGCATCGTCCAGGGCTTATCTGCTTTGCAATGGCAAGGTTCCCCCTCTTATACTAAAAAGAGGGGATGGACTAGCTCTATGACCCCACCTATGGGAGGGTCAAGGGAGGGGGTGGCTACACCCACTTCCCTTTGTCCAGTTTCGCGCCAGAGCAGGGGCAGGTAGCCCCTGAGCTGGTTTGAACTGGCATATGCACAGAGGAGCCTTCTGCTCCCCCAGTGCAGGACTTCAAAGCACTCTAAGAGTGCACCCGCCCAGCCCCAATACACTAAACCCTGTCTGGGAGGTGGTTACACCTCCCTGTGACAGGATGCCTATTGTTGGGCTTCCTCCACTGCGAGTTTCGGTCATCAGCAGGAGGGCAGCCCAGTGTCTGCGACTGGTGGCATCCATTTTGTGATGCCAGGGCTCTTTAGGATTCTACCGCGGTTCCACAGCAGGTACATGTCTTATCCCTCTAGAAGGGTGGAATGTTACCCCCGCCGCCAAGATTGGCGGGGGGGTAGTATTCCAAGATGTTTGACACCAAACACGACATGTTTTGATGCAGCCATTCCAAAGTTAGCATTTACCGCGAGGATATAATGCACTTAAATAGTATATGGTTTAACCGCATCCACAAACAGCACCAGAGAATAGACTCTGAGAGCTGCAGAGGGGCCCTGCTCAGGCAGAGGCACCCCCTCACATAGAAGCCAAGCACCCTGCCCTCAGGATTGATAGGGCCTGCCTTAGGGGTGACTGATAGGTTTATATGTGTGTGCAGGAGAGATATAGGAAACCTATATCTCAGTGAGGGGTGCTAGCACCACCTCACCCAGGCTGCAGTAGCAGGCCTGTGGTGTCAGATTTAGACTGCTTCCCAGGGGTGGCATAACACATGCTGCAGCCCCTGGTAGGCCTGTGAAGTACCTATGCCCTTGGCACCTAAGGTACCATATACTAGGGACTCATAAGGCACCACAGTATCCAATCACTAGTGCACCTAGAGTGCACTCCATGTCGTTTAGAGAGAGCAGATAGACTGGGGCCCTGAATAGCAGGGTCCCAGTCCAACTAAGTCATAAACCAGCAAAACACCAGGAAAAAAGTGGGGGCAACCATATAGTCAGATTCCACCTTCCTACACACACTCAGAAACACACTGGCATAAAAGTCTCAGAAGTAGATTATAGAAGTATAAAATCACCAAAATAAGTCTAAATCTCCTAGGGAAATTCAGTTTAAAGGATATGAAGCATGCTAGAAATTCAGTCACTGCAATGGAAAAGGTTAGAAATAAAATGTGCAAGTTAAATGGTTAGTTTTGCTCTTTCTGTCGAGTCATGAGTAAAATCAATAAATCTATATTATTCCACACTATTCTAAATTAGGTATCCATAATTACAAAAAGGAAGCAAAAAAGGGCATCAGCATAATGGAGACTACCATACAATTACTCCAATCAAAAAGAGTGTATAGCATAAAGCACTCAGAGATATAGCAGTGAGGTCTGTACCTCCTGAAAGTTGAAAGGCATCTGCTGTTCTAACTAACTATAAAACACCTATTAACACACTAAGGGGCTTATTACGAAGTCGGTTGGAGTTGCCTCCGACCGACACCATCTCGTTCTCGGGACCGACAGACCTCCGGTCGGCAGTTCCGACCGCCTGATTTCGATGCGACCGAACACTGTTCGGTCGGATACTCCCATTTCTCTATGGGAACTTCTGTTACGGCCGTAAACCGCCCATAATACAGGCTCCCATAAAGAAATGGGGGTGTGTGTGTACAACCCTGCACCCTGTGGCAGGCACCCCATGGTGCCTGCCACACAGTGCAGGGATTTACAGGAAGGCACCCTAGGTACCCCCTCGGCCACCAACCGTAGGCAGCGGAGGCAAGGGGGCCCTGCTAGGGGCCCCCAAAGTCGCTGTCCGATAGCCTTTCCGTGTTGGAAAGACCAGCACGGAAAGGCTGTGGGAAACCGACATCGTAATCCCGATGGCAGAAACGCTGTCCATAGGGGATTACGGTGCAGTACTGACCGGCAGGAAGACTCCGAGAGCCGGTTGGACCCGCATTGAAATGGCCGGCCGGTTCACACTCCGACCGCCAAAATCATAATTCGGTGGTCGGACAGCAATCCAACCGTGTCTCTCAGAAAGCTTCTGACTAGCGGTCGGAAGCTTTCCGACCAACATCGTAATTGGCCCCAAATTATTCAAGGTAACCAACGTCCACATCTCCAGCACATTTCCATCTTCCTTGGTACAAATTGGCAACATTCAGCTTTTCTCCCACACCTTCTATGGGCACATTCGCTCGACCTTGAGCATTCTGTCTCCGCTATGAGAACTTGTCTCCAACTTCGTTAGCATGTCTTCTTCTTGCCAAAAGTTTCCTACCGTAAAAAAAATCTCCATGGCTTTGGATCCAGGACGAATCATGTCATGTTCATCTTAATATTATTGAGGGTCCCACCTGGTAGACCCGCTTAAGCAGTACTTAATTTGTAAAAAAATAACTGCCAGGGCCCTTGTCAGGAGGCCATTGCAGCTTGCACCATCCATTGCCCCCACTAGCGCAGCGGGTGACAGTACCATCACAACTAACCAGCACACTCATACAAGTGTGACAATTCAGACTTCAAATATACATTAAAAATTATTAATACATGCCGACCAAGCTATTCTTATAGCTTTGAGTGGCAGGTATTACTGATTTTAATGTATATTTAATTATTAAACAACTGTTGTTGTGCAGCTCAAAAAATCAGATAAACAGCGCCACCATGTGGCAGTTGCTAAAAGAGCCAGTGTTGAGAATAAATTGCCGGTGCTGAGCACTGGAAAACACCGGCTCAAATTAAGCACTGCCCTTAAGCTAAAAGGAAAAGTACCCTTTTCCAAGAAAAGGAGAATTGGCGAGTGTCTCTCAATCCTCCTCTAGCATGCTTTGCCATGTTAAGAAGCAAAGTATCTCTTTGGTGATACCATAGATCCCTGCCTTTGTACCCCTAAATCAATATACATTCCCCAATCAATACGCACACACACAGTGATTGATATTTAAAATTGTATTATTATTTATTAAGCAGTACTTGTTTAAATAATGTGTATCAGATTTATTAGGATTATTATCAACAACACAGCAAATAAAATGCAAATTATGGTGAAGGGTAAAAAGGCTGCAATTATATTTCATCACACATCCCAACTCCTTATCAAATGTGAGTATAATGGCTTCAGTCATCCAACCAACATGGCTGAATATGTTCCCTAAGATTTTACTATTCCAAGACATGTACAGAATATGGCTAAATTAGCCAAATTAAGTATTTGATTGACTGATTGACGTTTATAGTTTATCGGTGTGCCTTATGCTGTCATCTGGTCATCAGTTAGAATTTAGCTCTTGAGCAGTTCTCCCTCAGTAACTGTTTCATGTGTCTGACCTGCACCTGTAAATTGCACATCTTTATTACAATTAGTGTGTTATGGAGAGAGGAGGGGTCACTCATGCTCAGCTCCCGTTTTGATATTAAGGACAAGATTATGATGTCGGTTGGAGTTGCCTCCGACAGACATCATCGCAGATTCTGGACCGACCAACCTCCGGTCTGAGGTCCAGACCGCAGTATTACAATGCGACCGTACATGGTGCGGTTGCATCCTCCCATTTCTCTATGGGAGCTTGTGCTGCGGCGTAAACCGGCTGTAGCACAAGATACCATAGAGAAATGGAAGATTCTGTTAATCCCTGCACTGCATGGCTGGTACCTCAAGGTGCCTGCCACACAGTGCAGGGATTAACAGGGGGGCACCATAGGTGCCCCCTCGGGCCCCGACCCGGAGGCAAAGTTGCTTTCCGACAGGTTTTCCATGTCAGAAAGCCCGACATGGAAAGCCTGTCGGAAACCGACATCATAATCCCGATGGCGGAAACGCCGTCCTCAGGGATTACAATGGGGCCTCCGACTGGCCGATGGGCTCCTTGAGCCCGTCGGAATCCAGCTGGAATGACCGGCCGGTTTCACTTTCGACCGCCGGCATTGTAATGCGGTGGTCGAAAGTGAAACCGAAGATGTTGGTCGAAAATCCTCCGACCGCAGGTCAGAGGCTTTCCAACCGACATCAAAATGAGGCCCAAAATGTGCAAACAATGCCCCAATACAGAAGAATATGAAAGCTAATTATACTTTTTCCTCCTACTTCCCAAGTCTGAATTAGGTCACGCATATATATTGTAAATTCATTTGCATTTGTATTTTACATTAAAGTATTTTTTATAATTTTGTTAAAGAATGACAATGGGGAAGAGCTTCACGAGCATGTGCAAATTTAGTAGTAGTGACTTTACACACATAAATCCTGATGTAGAAGGCTCCATCCCCTGGTTTGAGGTCGAGGACACATGTAAGTCTTAAACGAGGTGCAAATACACTCTGAAATGGCAAAAAGTGTAGCGTTACATCTAGGTGTAACAGCAGTGGTGGCTGCTCCTGAGCAGCAGTAGTGGGGCAGGGAGGGAGGTGTTAAACAAAAAAAAGATCACTTACTTGCCAGCAGGCCAGCTGGCTGGCCGCCACCTCTCCTCCATCCTCTTCCTTTTATGTGATCCGGAAGCAGGAAGCAACCAGGCTCCCTTTAGCAAATCATGACGCTGCTGTCACCATGACAGCAGTGTTGTGATTGGTCTCAGCGCCGTGGTTCAGCGCTCAGACAGGGTCTAGGAGCCTGGGCATGTTCTTCACCCAGGCTGTACAATACAGCCGGTGGAGAATATGCAAAGTGTGCATGACTGTTTGGCCGGCCCAAGACAGCCGGCCAAACTATTAAGCGCACTCAGAGAGTGCCACCACTCCTGCCCCCTGCTCTGCCCAGTCCTGCACCACCCGTGAAAACTGCCTCAGCACAGAAAAATAAAATGATAATAACACTGCGTTATTATCATTTTATTTTATCTTTTTTGCAGTGGGGCGACGCTGCTCCGCCTTGGCGGAAGAGCCACCCATGTGTAGTAGTAAAGTAGTAGTGGTGTGCAAAATTTGCATAATTTCCGTTTGTGTAACTATGTAAAATTTCAGCAAATTTATGTGTAATTACGTGAAATACAAATCTGTCATTTAGAGCTATATTTTAGTGGAAAATGCATCCTTGCGTCACTTTTTGACATGGGGACGCATTTTGTGCTAAAAATAGTTCTAAAAACCCAAACGCTCCACAAACAGCCACTCACTTTCTGTCGTTCTCATGCTTTTATGGTTGTTTGTACCGTCAACATGCACATTCACAGTAATTTTTTTATGCGAACGGCGCATAATTGCGTGAAGTGGCATATTTCTTGAATTTCGTGTCACAAGCGTAATGCCAGCCATTCAAATTATGCCAGGCATCGTTTAAATTTTGCCTAGGCCTAGTAAATATACATGTGAGTAAATATGCACATGTATATATTATTTTGTGTATAGCCCCCACAGAGTATGGCTTCTTTCTAGGCTTATGGTAGCCTAGAATGGTCGCAAGCATCAAACATTAATTCAAAAAAATATTCCTTCATAATTCTGTGATAGAAAATTCTAGAGTTTATGCGGATCAACAAACTTCCCCCATACAAGATGCCATGCTTTTACTGATAAAAACAGCACCTCATGTGTGGAAGGGTCTCATGTATTGGACAGGAACAGGTCAAATCTATGATTTGTGAAGTTGGTGTACTGTAAATGTGGTATGTACACGTTTACAAATTTGGGCTCTTCCTGTCCTGTGCAATAGGCCCACCCACACATGTGGAGAACTTTTGCCATTTGCCAGAAGATCTTCAGTGTCCTGTCACCGAAATGTAAAGATACCAAGAATCCAAAACTCATAAAGGAGTCACCCCCAATGCAAAGAGAAAGGGACGGGATGTATATGTACTAGTAACAACAGAAATTCCCTTCTCTAGAGAAGACCTTAATTATTGATTACTCAATCGGTAGAAATTAAGCTTTGTATATAATCCTCAAAAAGCATAAAAACCATGTTAAACATTACACAACAATTATAATTGATGAAGTCAAAACATATGCATAAGCCTACTTTATTTCACTGAGACTAGGATAGAACAGTCCTTTTGCCAAAAAACGAATGTCTATACATCTAAAATGGTTTTCTTATGGAACTTTTCTTAGTTAAATTCTTATTTTTATTCTCATTATAAAAACAATTAAAAAGCTTAAAAGTACATGAGCATTTGCAATTACTGCACAGATTACAATTTGTCAATTCGAAGCATACATCAAATATCAAAACATTTTAGTAACACATAGTACAAATTCATAAAGTGCTTATAGTATTTATATTTTAAAAAAAGGGATAAGAACCAATAAAACAAGTGTTGACGCGGCGTTTCGGTGAAACATTCAAAATATCATCACCTTCTTCGGGACAGTTTTGATAGATTCAATATTAATCACTATAAAACAAACAAAAACGATCTTTTAACATTATATTCACTGTGGCTTATTCATAACAGGACTTTCTATCCAAAAAAAGACTTTCCATCTTTATTTAAAACAAAACATACAATAACAAATAGGTTCAGTTCTACCGATTATCAATTATTAGACTATTTAATCCCCAAATTAAATTAAAGGGAAAACAAACTAGTTTTTGACTAGATTCTCCAAAAGAAGGAACATACCTTTGTAATTGAAGAGGCAAATTGTTGTGCCTTTTCTGGTGTAAACGAAATTAAATTTTTTCCTAAAACACCTTCAAACTGCTACTATTTCCTAATAGCATATTGTGCAATCTGTAAATAAAGTAAATAATTAACATTGACGCTATTAGTAGAGATAAATTATCTACTGTCTATAGAATTAAAACGCTGTATTACTTACTATGTGTGAATATCTACACTTCCTTAATAAGGATCCGTAATTATGCACAATAATACTTATAGGGGCGTGCTGGCATTGGCATCCCATATATTCATGCCTAAAAAATAGAAAAAAGCTCTTCAACTCTATTTATTATATTATTATAACCATATGTCATTAGTTAGTTTATGGGCTCACCTTTTATATATGGTAAGATCAAATTACGTTTTGGCTCTTTACTTTCCCAACGTAATCAAGCAAAAGAAAGCCACTCTCTCAATTCAGTTTGTTTAGCTTTTCCTTGCGTATTGGTTTTCTTAGATCTGTGAAACAACCACAAAACAACTTCATAAAACCTAAAACTTTGTAAAGCCCTTGTTGTGCGCTTCTTTCTCTTAAAGCGATCTTCTATATGTTCTCTGTTCTTACACAGAAAGCACCTGAGATAGACATTCGATACCCACTCCCAAATGCTACCTTGAGACAAGGAAGACAGTGATCGATATCCACCTCCCCTCTCGACAAATAACCACAGAGGGGCACTGCCCTATTTTTAGCTCTCTTCCTGTTAAATATACAGCCCCGTTTACTCCATAGTGGGAGCCCGCGTCTAGTAGTCTACCGACTCGAATTCTTACCATCTCAGAACGATTTCTTTGAAATCACGTGTCGATTCGCCCAAACATCAACGGGCTAGTCGGCACCCTTTAAATGATTACGTTGGGAAAGTAAAGAGCCAAAACGTAATTTGATTTTACCATATATAAAAGGTGAGACCATAAACTAACTAATGACATATGGTTATAATAATATAATAAATAGAGTTTCAGAGCTTTTTTCTATTTTTTTAGGCATGAATATATGGGATGCCAATGCCAGCATGCCCCAATAAGTATTATTGTGCATAATTACGGATCCTTATTAAGGAAGTGTAGATAGTTCACACATAGTAAGTAATACGGCGTTTTAATTCTATAGACAGTGGATAATTTATCTCTACTAATAGCGTCAATGTTAATTAATTACTTTATTTACAGATTGCACATTATGCTATTAGGAAATAGTAGCAGTGTGAAGGTGTTTTAAGAAAAAATTGAATTTCGTTTACACCAGAAAAGGCACAACAATTTGCCTCTTCTATTAGAAAGGTATGTTCCTTCTTTTGGAGAATCTAGTCAAAAACTAGTTTTGTTTTCCCTGTAAATTAATTTGGGGATTAAATAGTCTGATAATTGATAATCGGTAGAACTTAACCTATTTGTTATTGTATGTTTTGTTTTAAATAAAGATGGAAAGTCTTTTTTGGATAGAAAATCCTGTTATGAATAAGCCACAGCGAATATAATGTTAAAAGATTGTTTTTGTTTCTTAATATTGAATCTATCAAAACTGTCCTGAAGAAGGTGATGTTATTTTGAATGTTTCACCGAAACGCCGCGTCGACACTTGTTTTATTGGTTCTTATCCCTTTTTTAAAAATATAAATACTATAAGCACTTTATGAATTTGTACTATGTGTTACTAAAATGTTTTGATATTTGATGTATGCTTCGAATTGACAAATTGTAATCTGTGTAGTAATTGCAAATGCTCATGTACTTTTAAGCTTTTTAATTGTTTTAATAATGAGAATAAAAATAAGAATTTAACTAATAAATGTTTCATAAGAAAACCATTATAGATTTATAGACATTCGTTTTTTTTGGCAAAAGGACTGTCCTATCCTAGTCTCAGTGAAATATAGTAGGCTTATGCATATGTTTTGACTTCATCAATTATAATTGTTGTGTAATGTTTAACATGGTTTTTATGCTTTTTGAGGATTATATACAAAGCTTTATTTCTACCGATTGAGTAATCAATAATTAAGGTCTTCTCTAAAGAGGGAATTTCTGTTGTTACTAGTAAAAGAAACCAAGAAAACCTTTAAAACTTTGAAGGGCACTTGCATAATTTAGCAAGCTGAGATTCACACAAACCATTTCATTGTGGGTTCTCTAGGGTCTCTACTTTGTAGAAATGTCTGGGGTTGGCAGGTTTCCCATGGTGCGGGACAACCATGGTCCTAAATACTGTAGACATTCCCTTTGGCAGCTCCCCATCAAAAACATTATCTGGGGCCTACTGTGTAGATCCCTGCTCAACCCCACTGAAAACCCATGCATAGTTGGTACCTCCATACTTGGGAAACCAGGGGATCGCAGATGTAGGTCAGTGCTTGGCAGGAATATTTTCCTGTGTGAGGAAGATTGAAGGGAATTTTCATTCCTTGTGAAAAAGAATTGCTAAGAAAACTGATAAATAGCATGGTCAACACGTTGCCTGGCCAGCTAAAAAGGAGGCGGGCCGTCTGACACCCATCCATAGAAACATTAGGATGTGATGATGTTATAAAATATATCATGTCTGTGACTGATTACGGAGTTTCAGGTTAGCATTTCCTTGCTTGGCATTCTGGGATTTACATTTGTCCATTTCAGAAATGCAACAAAATAGTGAGCAATGTTTGAAAAAAAAAGAACAAATGTCCACATTTTTCATTATATTTTTAAGCTGCGATGAGACATTAATGCTGGGTTTGCAGCAATACATTGTGCTGAAAAATATATAGCTTCTATGGATGCATAAAGAGACAAAGGGGGATATTCTCAAGAACGTGTGATAATTATCGCAAAATTAGCTTAACGCAACTTTGCACATCGCAGTCCATCGCGGGAAAATAACACTGTGTTAACGTTATATTCTCAACGCGGGGGAACCATGCGATAGTCTCATGCTAACGCGTCAAATGACCGCGATAAAATTACCGTGAGAGCAAAAAAACGCGAAACACGAACGCGAAAAAAGTGGCGATGTGGCCAACCGCAATAAAAAAATCAGTGATAACCAGCGACAGGCCCGCAATTCCCACGCGTCATGCGGGAAAATGCACTATAAAAGCACCGAAAATCACAAACAAAATAATTAAAACTGCACAGCACCATGGAGGAAGCCGGAGCAAGTACAGAGGACGACCAGAACCCCACAAGCCCCCAGGAGGACCAGCCTGGGACCTCGGGGTCACGGAAGGGCAAGGAGAAGAAGACGAGGAAGACGAGGTTCAGTCCGCAGGAAAACAGGATCACCATCACGGAGGTGATAGAACACCACCAAGAACTGTTTGTCACCTCCAACGTGTCATTGGCAAATAAAAATGCAATATGTCAGTCCATCCTGGACAAGGTGAATGCAGTCGGAGTGAGGAGGAGGACAATTGGAGAGGTCAAGAGGCGCTGGAATGATGCGAAGCGCAAAACCAAGAAGAAACTCGCTGACAACCATCAGGCAGCAATGCAGACTGGAGGTGGCAGTCCAGCGGAACACCAGGAGCTGGATGAGATGGAGGAGATGGTGGCCACAGTCATCAGTGGGGAGACGGTGGCAGGAGTTGGGGTCCGGACACTGCTCAACATGACCTGACACAACAGCACCAGGGTGAGTACCGAACAGGGACTGGGGGACGGGGAGATGGGCACAATGGCACACATGCACAATTAAGTAGAGCACACTGCACACCCACAATGACTCTGGATCATGTCCCTGATCCCCTTGGCACACTGCAGCACACATACAAACAGCAAGTAGGCCCCTGTCCACCATGGGCACAAAGGGGTCCCTCCCCACACAGCACCAATCTCACAACCAACCCATGCACATGTGTCAAAACCAGCAAAGCTGCGTGTCTGTGAGCCACACTGACAATGCAAGTGACACTGCATGACGAACAGCATGGCTGCAGTCCAATTATCATGACATGGTGCACGCCACGACACTGAAGTGGCTGAGTGTGGAACACATCCGTAAAGGAGCAGGTCACACCCTGACACATCCACGTGCACAAACAACCCCTGACGTCAACAACACATCTGCGGATAAACAATGCCCAGGAGTCCAAAATCCGAACCAGAGCCAAAATTAGCCAAGTCTGCAACATCTCAGCACTGTAGAAGCACAGAAGTCAAAGGCACACCGCCTCAAAGGGATAAGGGGCAGCAAAATCACAGCTGCAGGGGCGACTCTCCCACAATGCAGCACACACACATAGCAATAACAGCACATCATCATTGACGACAATGTGGTACAAAGTGCAACACTCTCACTACAGAACAGAGGACACAACTGGTTCCGCTTGTGCGTAGAAACTGGCCAATCACATGTGGCATAGCAGGAAACTGTGAGATGACAATGTACTTGTACAACCTCACATCTGTGATGTAGTTCAAATGTCCTCTGTCCCGCATCAAATAGTCAGCTCCTCCCAAACAGTCACAATGTACATTGTCATGCAGTCTGTATGTAAACTCGAACAATGCGTCAACATACATGTCAACACAATGTTAAAATGCATCTCCCCTTCACATTGCAGAGGGACAATCAACACCTCCTGCAGAGCAGACCAGATAACTCAGCAGTGATGATGAAGAGGACCTCCACACCTTCGACACCGACGCCCTACAACAGCTCATGGACAGCTACGGCAACCCACCTCCAGGAGCAGGGCAGCCCAGCTGCATCGAGGAGACCCCGCCCCCTGCACAGACCACACAGCAGGAAGCACCCACCACCACGGCTGGCTCCCAGCACCTCACCGAAGAACACATCGCATTCCATACACTATGTGTTAGACTGCCAGAAGGAGGTGGCTGAACAGGTGCGGGTGGGGTTCGACCTCATGGCAGCCAAACTAGATGACATACGTGGGTGTCTAAGTCCCATCAGGGACCACTTACACTCCCTAACGGACACCCACAGTTCGCTCCATGATGTCCAAGAATCCATGCCCGACATCGCTGGAGTCATGACTCTGAGAGGAGAACAACTGTCTAGTCAGAGTGGCCTCAGCGATGTCAGCCGAGAGTTGGCACAGATGCTGAGGATAATGGAGAACATGGAGCGGATGCATGTGGAAAGAATGGCTGCCACGGATGCACACCAGCGAAAAGTTGTTGGGATCTTCCATGCCCTGCAGATCCTCATCATCGCATTGCTGCCACTAAGGCAGTTGCTGATGAATGCTTCTGGTACTTCTACACACACATCTCCGGCCCCTGATGTGTCAGTGGCACACAGTGTTGCAGACCAAACATCAGCACCCACATGTCAGACAGATGACATAGAGGACGAAGATCAGGTGATTCCACCTTTGTAGTAAGAAGGAGCCAGTAGCATTCTTCTCCGCCTATGCCCTGTTTCAGCTTGGTTCTGCCCTCTGCATCATGCCCTGTAACAACACCTCCCACTGTCCCCCGAAACACTCTGCGACACTCACCTTGGACCTCGACATGGACTGCCATATTTTGTTTGCTTACCAATGACACAGCAATCAGACTGCGGACTGTACTCTTCCTCTTCCGATGTACTTGTCAATCCCTAAATGACTCTGGCTGGCCCTCCACTGGGCTACAATGTAATGTGGGGTTTGCATGGCCATGTACTGCTCCAGCTCCGACACTCCACCGAATGTGAATAAATCATTCAAATTCACACAGATGTGTCATGTCCATAATCGATCAAGTATGAAAGTATGGATGAAGGTAAGGACATTGATTGCCCAAAAAGGTACACCCTGGGAAATGAAAGCAATGCGCATGTATGACCGTGACACACATAGGAAGTGAGATGACTGGGAATGTGTGCACTAGCTGTGGCCTCATTGCTCTGAAACAACAATTGCGCAATTCCTCAACTTTGCCCCATGCAATGTTAGAATTAGGGCTGGGTATGAAATGTCAAAGTCGTTTGGAAGGCCTAAAGTAGTGTCTCCCATCACATTTGACAACAGAACATCTCTTTGCATACCTACTCACACTAAACTGGGTGCACACAGCCTGTAGTGATGAATCACATTGATCCACATGGCAAGAATATGGACACCATACTCACATTGCTGAAGACACGTAAGAGCACAGGTCTATCAGCAACTATCCCAACCACTATGTCTGGCTCACAGAGGTGGAGCTGGCAATAGGGACTCACCCCTAAGTGAAATGCGTCAGTCAGTCCCTCCCTGTGTACGGACAATGCTCATTGAGGCACATGATTTGTCATTCTAATCAACACTCATCACAGTTGAACACTAGTGAAGTTGCGTAGAATTTATTGCCATGTGCGTGTCAGTACGCGCAAGACAAGGGCCACAACATGCAGACCAATGCATCAGACAGTAACAGGCAGCATTCGGTCACGGTACAGTCTCACGTGACAGGCGTTGTGCATGCGTCCGGGATGTTCTGCCATTGCGTTGGTGGCTCTCGTAGAACCGGCACTCTTCTGACCTGCGGCAGTTACGTGGATGATATGGCATAGCTCGGAGCAATGAGTCGTATGTGTGTGCAACGTTTGGACGTATGGGTTGTTGTGTATGTAAGTGTCAAGGGCATTCCATGCAAGAGTACCTCGAGCAAGGACTTCTGTGTGTGGGGTCTGGATACGTTGGTCTATCATTAGCGCTGTGCGTAGTGTGGGAGTCGTCATCATCTGCTATGGTATCTCTCTCAGGGGGTGCCTGCCGCATGCAAGACAAAGGTCGGAGGTGCAGATGTCCTTCCGCCTTATGTATTGAGACAAAGGAGCTTTCATCCCTAATGTTAGTCTGACTACTGCTTGCATTCTGGGAATGTGATGTGGCTTTCGCGCTGCAATTGAGGCTAGGCCTTAGGCTTATGGTGCACCAATAGCGATACACACACAACAGTTGGCATGCATGAGCCAAGAGCCCGAGCGGCCTTGCGCTCCTTGTACAATCCCTTCGTGCGCGGCCGCCCTCTGGGTGCATGCAACATTGCAACATTGTCGATTGCAGGCCGTGTGGCGCAGACACTGCAACAGAGACACACGCATCAGTTGGTTTTCTGTCCAGCCCAGAAATGAACCACGCCCAGAGCCCAGGGATAATTATTCACACCCCTACGCTGGCCTGGCGTACGCCGACCCAGCCCACTCGGCTTACGTATAAAGGGGGGGAGGACGACGCTACGTGTCCCAGTTCTTCCCCACTGCCGGAGGTGACATGGCTGCGTCCGCCTGGCATATCACGAGACTCAATCATAAAGGGTCCATGACTTGCGTTGCACAGAGTTGGTGGCACCAGATAGACTGCGGCCGGCATGGGCCTAACGCCACGGGACGGTGACTTTCGGTGCACTGAGGTAGGGGCACCTTAAGTGCTGAGCGGGTGTGCAGCCTGCGATGATGCACCATCCTGGCGGTCCGGACTGGTAAGGATTTGTGCGAGCCCTGCTGGACCGCAGTGTAGGCCTGAGCCAACGGGCAGCGCTGGCCTACCGCCACGTGGCATTGCCTCGCGGTTCACAGAGTTAGTGGCACCTATAGGGCTGAGCAGGTGTGCAGCCTGTGATGATGCCGTGTGCACTGATATGATCTCTGCCATTGCGAAATCAAGACCCAGAATCACGTGTGTGACCTGGTGGCCCGCGGGCAGGGCTGCATGATGTGGAGGCTGCCAAGGTCGCTGGCCCCGGGTTTGGAGCTTGCACCGGCACGTGGTGGGCCCTCTTGGAGACACACTGGTGGCGGAAGGTGAGTAGTGAGGCCTGGGTGCGCAGGGGCGGGCAAACACCGCTGGGCGGCGGGAGGGGCTGGGGTGCAGCAGCCTGTGTGCGCAGGGGCGGCCAAGCGATGATGGCGTGTGCAATGATATGGACTCTGCCATTCATAAATCTGGACTCTGTTTCAGATAAGGGACCTGGTGGATTGCAGTGTATATCGGCACGTGGTTGGAGACACACCGGTGGCAGCAGGTGAGCAGTGAGGCCTGGGTACGCAGTGTCGGCACTCTCTCTACCTCTCCCTCTCTTCCTTTCACTGTCTTTCTCTCTTCCTCTGTTACTCTCCTTCTACCTCTCTTCCTTTCACTGTCTCTCTCTCTCTTCCTCTGTTTCTCTCTCTCTCTCCTTCTCCCTCTCTCCCCCTTTCTCTCTTTCTCTCTCTCTCTCTCTTTCTCTCTCTCTCTGTCCTTTGATGAGCCTTCTTATCTTGAATTTTGTCTTGCAGGCTGTACCTTACAGATTGTCCAGAGAAGACCCGCCATGACTCTTCCGAATAGTTGTTTTGAGTTAAATTTGAATAAAATAATTTGTTTGGAAATTCAAAGATGAATGAATGACTCTCCTTTTTCTGACCACACATGAATGTTAATCAGTGGCGTAGCTAGGGGGGGCGGTGGGGGCGGTCCGCCCCAGGCGGCACTAATTTGCAGGCGGCGGCTGCGCGGCACTGGTGGCCCGTGGCCAGTCCAGGATTTTGTTAGGGACAACACGGTCACCCACCACCCCCCACACCCACACGTGCGGCTGTAACTGAGCAGCACTGCACACGTGTAGGTAAGTGCAAGCGCACATGCTTGCAAATGCTGCACCACCTAGCTTAGTGGTGGTGCAGCGCTCGGCGTACAGTGTATGTGGATCCCAGGGCTGTCAATCTTGTAGCGCGCGAAAGCGCTACCAATGACGGCCCTGGGCATCTTTTTCGGCCAGCCCCCGCGCTGTACGGTCGTCGGTTAAAATATACTAGTAACGAGCACCACCACCACGCGCTCTCTTTAGTGGAGTCTCTGCAGTGAAGGGCGTTTTGCAGCAGACAGTCTAGCTGATTAAGAACAGCAGCAGTCTCACTTAGTTCGAGAGCTGCACTTCGCGCCCACAAACTTCCTCTTCCCAACGATGTGAAAGGAGCTGAGGCTGAACTTCCCTCCGTTTAACCCTAATCCTCGCTTTGCACAACGAGAAACAACAGCACAGTCAAGCTGCGTTTCCATTGTCTTCTTCTGTTGCACGTGTACTCTGTGGTCTTCTGGGCGCTACGTCTGATATGGCATTTACAGCTCCGACCACCACCGCTTCGAGATCCCCGACCGGGCCGTGAGTATTTTCTATATATAGCACTTACTATCCCTGACGAGGCGCTGAAATAAGTTATTAGATTGTAGTAAAATACCTCGTCAGCCACAGCCTCGCCATTGTTCCTAAATCCCGTTAAGTAAAATCGGTACATTTAAAAAGATCAAATGGCAGACCCTCTTGCATTACTGGAATGTAGACGTAGCGTTTTTGTGGTTTTTAAACTGATTATAATTTATATAGCCCACATTTCACAAGATGAAGTTTTGGAAGCGCTTGGTATAGTGTTTCAGACGTTACCAAACACACCAAATCAAAGCATACTAAACACACACAAGCAGTACTCAAGGTTTAACAGAAACATGAGACCCACTGACTGAGCTCACACCATCTAGGTGGAAAAGTAAAGGGAAGCATAATTTAGTATTTATGGTTCTACACATATCCCAAATCTTAACATCCTAAAATTCAAACTTAGATACAATCAAGGACAAAGAACGCAAGGGATAATACATCTGAATTGCCTTTCACCATTTCTGACAAAATCCATTGCTTTTGAACAGAAAGGCTGATAGCAAAAAGTGTTTTAATAAACTTGGAAACTTGGCCTGTGGATTGGAAAGAGGGGCAATGACATAATGGGATGCGGAGACCCAGACACGGACTGTGTAACAGAAACACGAGCAGGTCTGACGAGGTAGGTGGAAAATGGCAAGACACATCCTCCGCAAAGAAAAACTACTATCAGTAGACTACAGCATTGCATAACAAGACACTCAACAATGGCAGGTGGACAAGGAATTCGCAAACACCGGGCGAGATGAAAAACCCATGATATAACATTGCATACCATAATATCCATGTAGCATGATTTTCAGGCCGAGCATACTAGACTTTGCTGTCTGCTGTAAACCATTTTGTGGCTCACAAAGAACATACAGGGTTCGCCAATCGCTTGAGCTCCGACCACCACCGCTTCGAGATCCCCGACCGGGCCGTGAGTATTTTCTATATATAGCGCTTACTATCCCTGACGAGGCGCTGAAATATGTTATTAGATTGTAGCAAAAATACCTCGTCAGCCACTGCCTCGTCATTCATGCCTCACGAGCCGCTCACGCCTCAATCAATATGGAACAATAACAATATTATTACCGAAACACTATGACCTCATTATAATATTTAAATCCACGGGTCATTAACCTTCACTCTAACCCTGACCAATATTAAGCATTCTATCATATTCATATTAAGTACATGTAAGTATCCTAAAATGTAACATCTAGAGCTAAGTATGTTGAACTTAACCAATGTTACATACCTAATTGTCACAATTAAATTAAAGAAATGAACACTTACCATAAGGCTAATGTTGGGTCTAATCCTAGTCAATTTAAATATTTAATTATATTAATTAAATTAAATCCAATGACATTTTTAAAAAAATAAGCAGCCATTACCCTAACCCTATTCCTTGGGTAGACCTTAATACTAACCATAACCAAATATAAAAAATATAATATCAAGTAAATAAAACTACATTCAATTAACCTTTACATGAGGTAATGTTGCCGACTGTAATGGCAAACAAAGACGAAGACGTGGAAATTGTCGAGGTAAATGACATTGCAAAGGTGAGACAAGGTAATGTGCTCGAAATAACAGTATGTCTCCTGTGTGTGGTTCTGCAAGTCCAGGCTTGTGAAATATTGTTAGTTAGAACCTCAGGTCTAGCAAAAGCTGCTACACGTATCATGGGCCCATTGGCAGCCACCGGCCCGTTACCACTGTGGTCTTGGTCATGTACAAGAATTCCACCCCTGTTTCTGCTTCAGGGCTGTGAGTCTTCTGACTTACTTGTGGACCGGGGTATGTAAAGCATTCACGTGAATACTGTTGGTGCCACAATCAAAAGTAAGTGCTATTTTGCCTAATTTACATCAGTTTTCTCCTACTGGAACCCCTCCCTCTCCCAACCCAACAAAGAACGGGTCGTGTTTGCAGGTGCCACTTGTCGCTTAGGGGTGCTGACGGAAGCAGCTTGATTTATGGTAGGGCCTGCTCTGCTTGTGTGTATTGGTGTTTTATTATAGGATGATGTGTTTCGTGTGTGAGTAAGAATAATACTAGGCAGAGCTTTTCTGGACCCGCAGATTTAGGTAGTGCGAGTATAGGAGTGTGAAAGACCTATTTATTAATCTCCTGACAGGCCGACATCTAATTGATTTGTTGCTTTTCAATAGCAGGATAATGGCCTCTTCAAAAGGCCACAAGCCTGCTACTGAAAAGCAACAAGCCCTCTGGTGTGCATGTTTGGTAATTTAATGCCTGCTAGTCAGGCCTGACGTTACTTGTACAAGATGGCTCGCCTCTCTAGGCTCTGTCACCTCGCCATTGCCATTGTCACCGGCCCAGTGACAGATGCTCCAAGTGGAGATGACTTGTCTCGCGCAGGTTAATAAATGTGTTTCCAGTGCTTTGAAGGACAGCTGCCAGAAATTGCAATTTTCTGAATGTATGAAACTTGTCATGCAGTAGGTACTGGTGCTTCAGAGAAGTTTTTTCTACTTATGAACTTTATGTTCACAAAATAATCGCACAGTGCTATCTTCAGGTGAATAGTTTACGCACTTTAAACAATTGCTGTGCTTTTCAGAGTTAGTTGTGTTGCCAAGGAGCAGTAACTGTTACCTTGCTTTTCGGTTCCCCCAGTTTTGAGTCTGCACTAATCCTCCTGTTCACCTTGTGTATTGTGCAGCAAACGAAAGACAAGAAGGCTAGCTGCTTGCAGAATGCTTATGGGTTCTTATTTCAACAATTCTGGCATTTTTACCTTGTAATATCAAATAGGTTAAATGCAGTTAAGGACCTAGAAGAAGCACAAATGTGGAACTGCTAATGATCCAGAACTTGGCATGTAGACTATTCCTAAATTTAAAAAAACACAATCACGTCACCCGGGCACTGATGCCCCGCCTTTTATATTCTGAAGCAGTAAAACAACCAGTTCCAGGTTTTGTGTCCCATACATGCAGCCTTTCATTGTAGAGGCACTTGCTACTTATAAGAAATGGTCACACACTACCCATGAGAAATCTGTTATCCAGAAATGCTGCCTGCTCCTACTAAAATAACTCCAGGTATCGGAAGCATTGATTAAAGCTCTGATAGTTATGGTCCTCCTCCTGTGAAATTAGCTAGACTTTGTTTATGAGTTCATCTTCTTTCAGTTCAGTAAACACTTTAAAACCTACCTCTTTAAAAGGGCCTGTGGCACTTTCTTGTCTGAACCGGACACCACCCTCGATCCCATGGATTGGGCAACTCCATCGAATAGGAGGACCCTTCCAAGATCAGATTGTTCGCAGGAAAACTGTAAGGAATCTCCCAGTTAGCTGGAATTCCTGGACTGAACAGAAAAAAAGACTAGATAGCACCCTGGAGTGTCTGAAACCCTGCCAATCCACCCCCGCTGCTCGCCGTCCTTTTCCCCAGCACCCCCCCCAAGACTTTTTCCCGCAGCAACCCCCCCCCCCCAGTACCTATCATGGGCGCCAATCTGAGGGATAGCCCCGGCCGCCAGAAGCTCTAGCTACACCACTGATGTTAATTGTTGTACTTGTGCGACATCAGGCGAATTGTTTTGTTCATGATTTCGTAAAGTTGATGTAAAATATCTTTGTCCGGGATAGGGCCCGGGGGGGGGGGGGTGTTGTGGCCCTCTTGGGGCTCCGAGCTGCATGATCAGTAGCTCCATGGCATCTGTTGTTCTTCAGGTGTGGCTCTGGTCTGGGCTCCCTTTTGTGGTGCAGGTTGTCGTCCGACTTAACACCAGGTAAGAGCAGGTGTTAAATCCCTGCTGCTAACGCGCCTTATCGCCTGTTTTGGGATCTTATCGCCGATCTGGCTGGTCGTAGAGAATATTGCGAAGTGGTATTTTCGCGGCTTTTTGCACAGGAACGCCTACTCTGCATCTCATTAGCGTTAGTTGCCGGTGTCATCGTGGCGATGTTTTTTGCGGCTGCTATCGCAGGGAAACTGGCAATATCGGCTGTTAGCACCAGCTTGTGAATGGTGCGATAAATCTATTGCCACTTTGACTGCGATAAAGTGCTGCTAACTCGGCGATAAGTCCTTGAGAATATGCCCCAAAGCTCGTACATAGGGCACAGAATTTTCAATATAGCTCTGGAGCAAAGGCGTGCAATGAAAGTGTTAACTCACACAGTTTTCGGATTCTTTCCACATGAAGGAGCATTTCAGTCCGGTATGTTTCATTTAATGTGGAGTCCTTTAGGCTGTGCGCCCTGTCAGGCTGCTTTACGTGTGCCCCTAGCACATATACTTGTACTCGCCGAGTTACATATTTCTACCTCTCATTAAAGTGCTTTACCGAAACCCAGCAGTCAGTCCAGAATGTACCATTAAAAATTGACCTGCGGGGGGGGAGAGCAATGCAGCAGAACTGGTCACGCTGCCTGAGGGCCTGCCCAGAACTGGCACGTGAGCATCCGCATCTCTGTGGAAAATCACCAACAGATTTTGTGCAAACGAGTCCCCGAAAAGCTATTTAATGCAATGCAGCCGGGCTACGACAAATGTTTGAAAAATGAAATTGCTCTGTGTCCCTTCTCTTGTTTATTCAACGGGTCCCTGCTTCTTTTGTTTCACAAACTTTGTTGGGTTATTTGCAGCGCAAAATATTACAATGAAAGGCTTTGCCGAGCTTTACTCCCAAACTTTGAAAAAAAAATGCTTCTTCGGCTATCATTCTGTGGGCACGAATCGCTTCTTCAGGCAGGGCACGTCCCTGGCTGGTACTGGTATGCGCGGAATGCGAACCTACAAAATACGTCATTCATATTTCTTCTAGTGGTGGGAGCAGCCGGCCTGACGGGTCCCTGGCGGTTACACCTCATACCATACACTGAAATTCCTGGAAAAAGATGCACAAGCCGGTACTTCGAATAACCCCACGCTCTGTTCATAAACCATGAGAACAGTCAGAGCCTGTCGGTCAGGAGCGGGCGGGCTCTGAATTACGTCGAAATGTCACATGGGGTGACATTCTTTCCCAAATGAGACTATTTAGTAAATAGTCTCATTTGGGAAAGGTGTCACCCCATGTGATGGTGTCATGGGGTAAGTCGTGAGGGGGTGACACCATGAGTTACCGCACTGGGTGACACCAACCCTAGTGACACCGCTGGGCAGGACTCACCACAGGCACAATAAATACAAAGGCTGCAACAGGCACACATGCATAGCTGTGAGCTGACCCCATGTCACCTTTCAGCCAGTACTGGTCTTTCAAACAACAGCAGCGCTGGGCATTCTGGGACTTGTGGTTTCACTTTTACTATCATTAGTATTGATTAGAAGTCCCAGTTCATTAGTTCTTGGACAAGGTCGGCTCAAAGACAGCCTTATGTAGTTGCCCCCAGGCTGGGTTCCATTTTATCATGGTTGGGAAACACTAACTAGGGGTGAGATTGTGGATAAATCAGGAATAATTCAACAATTGTGCAATAATAATTAACTAATGCTTAGGCTATGGAAGATTTTTTTTTAATATTGGAAAGGATTCCAAAGAACCCTTGGTATATTGGAAGAAATTTGGTTTATCAGTTACCATTACTGGCATACCCTTCGGGGATTATCAATGGCCTGTTTCGGTCATGTTTCTTGGTAAGTTCGCATTTCAGGTTTTTAGTTGTGACTGTGTTTGTTTCATTTGATGGCGCAAAGACAAGCCCTGTGTCGCCAAAAGAAAAAGAGCAGCAGGGCGGCCATTTTTACTGGAAGCTGGTGGCCGAAGCAGCGAGAGGATTCATTTCATCTGCCACGTCAGAATTCTCAAAGTTTTTAGACTGTTTTCAGGGTTGGCTTGGTATCAAAAATCGGCCCGGGCACACCAAAAAAAAGTGGCATTTGCGTATTGCCTTTCCGCAAAACACTGCTTCAGCGAAGTTTTATGAAAAGAAAGGGGGTGGGGGGCATGTTTTATTAACTTCACTCAGATAAAAAAAAATACACAGATTAGTTCACACTGCTGAGCCACACATGAATGCAAGTGAGGCGACTTCTGCTCAGGCCCCCTGCCCCCGCTCAATCTGCATACATTAATGGGCCGGCCCAGCGAGAGAAAGGCAGTGATACCTCCGCCCATCTACCTCTGGAAAGGCCACTCAGGCACCCACTGGGCCGCTGGCGGCATCCGAACATCACAGACAGTCCCCAGGCTGCCCAAAAAAGCAGCCCACAGCTAGAATTCCGCTACCGGCCCTTCGGCCATTTCCCGAGTGCCCACGTTACCAATCCGACCCTGACTCTCTATTGATCTCTATTCAAAAAGGTTGTTTTTGGAGTGATGACAAGAGTGAGGTTCAGTGTTTTTAATGGTTGGACACCATTTTGTAGATTTAAAATCTTTGAGTGTGGTTTTTTTTTAATTAGCATTTGCACGAAAGAATCAATGTTTTTGTGTATCTCAATCCCAACCACAAGACAGTATTTTGATACAGCTGTTGAAGACTGAAAAATGTTTAATTGTATCAAAAGAAGGCAGAATAGTAAATGAATGGATAGTGAAAGTCAATTAAAATGATCAAAATTATCAAAGCAAAATAGGATTAAAGCAAAAGGAAAAGTGACTTGTATTAATAGAGTGACCTTTGGCAATAACAAAATTATTAAAGCCATGTAGTTGTATAGCAAGAAGAGAAGTGACTGGCATTAAAAGAGTTGACCTTTGACAATGGCATTTACTTGACCAGGTGTTTTACCCATATATTAAATATATATATTGTATATATGCAGACATGCACACTGTAATATGCTATTTATTACTATTGCTGAGTGTGGGGAGGGGCCATGCCATAATGACCCTCAACAAAGGTAAGAAACAGCACTCTGTACTCTGTGCATATGTACATATGGTTTATACCATGGTGGGTTTTTGTGGTTATTTGTTTCATCAAATGTACTTAATTAAAACCAGGATGCAATGGAATAAATTTGTACAGCAAGGTAAAACCACGCTCAAGCGATGTCATGATTAGTAGGACCGTTGTTACCATGTGTGTAAAGTATTTTTAAATGTTTATTTATTAGTACAATTGCTCTTGATGGTGCCACATTGAAAAATCCAACAGGAGGCAGCCATGCCGCTGCAGGTAAGAGCGTGGGGCCGGCTGGGGGGATTTTGAGAGACGACCACAAGGGAAAATTTATGATTTATTTAATTTTCCCTTGTGGTTGTCTCTCGAACTCCCACCCCCAGCCGGCCCCACCGCCCCACCGCTCTCACCTGCAGCAGCCGCGGCTGACAGGAGGTTGTAAGTGTACTGATTAAACCAGAATTGTAGGTATTTGGTCTGAAATAGACTTGCCTCCAAAATCCTTCCTGACTCTCTGGACCAGCTTGGGTGAGCAGTCAACACCAAGCTCAAAGGAGACCAGATATGGTTTTAACAGATGCAATAAATACAGAGTTGTTATTTTGCTTGAAAAGAACAATGTCATAACAACTAGCTGCATAATCATGTATGCACGAAAAAGGAGAATCCATCAGTAGAAATCACACAAACCAATAAAGCAAGAACATCACAAAAGAAGCACACACGGAGTTGCAACACTGGTTCCTCACATCACATAAGATACATATGGCTTTTGGTCACAAAGTGATTGCAAGCACTTTGCTGGTCATAATTATTGGAGAACACGGAATATTGTGAATGTCATGACATAAACAGTGCATCATAAGCACAATCACTAGTTGGTAGCAATCACAAGGGAAATCACACTCAGCACATGGTATTTACAATGTCATCTGTGGTGAAAGAACTGTTTAGGCGGGAGAATTTTCTTAGTAGTGGGACCTTATTTTGCAACATGTTGAGGGCACGCTACATCATAACTGTCATAACTATACCTTCACGTTTATCGGATTATATACCCTCTGGCTTGCCTATCCCATACCCTGCAGTTCCCTTCTTCATATCCCTCAATGGTACGGTCCCCCCCCTCCCCCATGCATGTTGGTACATCCCTTCGGTTTAGAATGTTGCATGAGGTGAAGCCTCACCTCAGTTGAGAGCCAGGAGAAGGTTAATAAAGACAATTTATATGCTGTTTCCTTCTTATCTCAGTAAGGCATTTTCATTTGTTAGAAACTAATATATTCTACTATTTGGGTCGGACCGGCCTCTTCAAGAGTTTTAGATAGACTTAAAAATGTTGGAAACTAAACCAGTACATAATAGGAAGTGGATCTTTTACCAGAAAGTACATTTCTTTCTGAAAATTATTTTAAATGTTAGGGCTACCTGGAAAACAAGACTAATTGCTCCCTCAAGGGATTTTTTAATCCAGGTTAATGTTTAAGCAGCGTGTTCTATGGGCCGTAGCCAAGGCCGTGAAACAATTGAGTAGTTGGCTTAGTCTGGGCGGTCTCGTGCCAAATTCCTCCTTTAATGACACAGTTTGAAACAAAGGCCCTTATCGTAGGCCAGCATACTTTCTTACACCACTGACTGAGCGGGCGAATGAGGATTAGCTATTACATTGTGGTGGGGGGTGAGCTGGCCGGGGATGGGCGGGGGCGCTTGTTTGTCGGGGATGAGAATGAAAGGTCAGACTTCCCTTGGTGTATTCGGTGTTTGTCTGCACACTCAGCTGGGCGCTTTAAAAGGATTAAGACTTCTTGGCTCGGCCAACTTCCCCTTCCAACAATTTCTCCAAGAATTAAAGAGACAGGAGCTTACAATGTCAGCGTGAGTCACAAACAGCTGCATGGCAGATAGATACCAATTTACTTTGTCTATGCAGAATTCTCGCTCCTCCTCCCCACCTGCTGAAAATCGTGACCTCAAGAAACGGGACTTACCCTCTTTTTCCTTTCCTTTATTCGTTCCCCTGAGAAATGGAGAAAAAAAAACACATTTCTGAAAATGTCTTCTTTTTCAGACATTGTTCCTTCCAAAGTGCAGCCTCAGGACAGAGGAACATAAGGCAGGAAAAAAAAGTTCAAACAAAAAGTGGCGGCAAAGTAGGCAGATTGGGTTTTATCACACCCGCACACAGTAGCGCCACTTGACAGAGTTTGGCAGTGAAGCGCTCCATTCGCTTTCTCGTCTTTCTTTCAACAGCATTGGGACCAAGGCATGCAGCACTTCCAAATCAATGCTCCTCAAACCTGACCGGCAGCAGCCTCTGCAGTTCTAGTTTTAAGATGCCCGCATATTCACCGAGGGACCTCTGACCTGACAGACTGGAGACAGCAGCGGCGTGCAGGTAAGAGCGTCGGGGGAGAGGCCGGGTGGGAGGGGATTTCAACAGACGACAGCGAGGGAAAATTAATCATTTCTTTAATTTTCCCTCATAGTCGCCTGCCGAATTCCCCCCAACCCAGCCCCAGCGCCTCCCCGCTCTTACCTGCACGGGCTGCTGCTTCTGGAGCATTGTGCTATACCTGTATGGAGAACCTTTCTGCTCATTTTGAAAAAGATGCCAGAACCAGAGACTTGCGCCCAGCAGGGCCCGTGGAAGGTGAAATGTGTACTGGTTCAAACAGAAAAAATGCGTCTCGCTGCTCGCTTCTTTTTGCCTGCTCTCTCCCCTCTTCTGGTCTCTTCTCTCTTCTCTCTCCCACACTCTCTCTCCCTCTCCTCTCCTCTTGCTCTCTTCCTCTTTCCCCTTCATTCTGTCTCTATTTCGCATCTCCTCACCTGCTGAAAACTGCTGGGCATATTTACTAGACCCTATCGCCACCACAGCATCACTTTTTCTGACATTGAGTTGGCGATAGGGGCTTCGCCTTATTTACAAGGCAACGTTAAGCCTTAACGCTGCCTGGTAAATAAGGCCCCCTTTCACGCTATACTTAGCGTGAAAGGGGTGGGCAATGCGTGTTGTGGTGGGCGTTCCGCCACAACACCCATTGATTTTGATACTGCCCCATATTTACAAGGGCAGCATAAACATGGGGCAGCGCCAAAATTAAGACCAGGGAAAACCTGGTTTTAATCAGACGCAATGATGAGAAATGCTTAATTTCTCCTGGTTTTTGCTGTTTCTGTGTGCTGCATTGTGCAGCATACATAGAAACAGCAAAAGGCCATTGATTGTTTATGTGCAGGAAGGTGACCCTTCCTGCACATAAACAATCAATTAAAAAAATGAAGTTTTGCAACTTCTATGTGTGCTGCATTAAGCAGCACACATAGAAGTTTCAAAATGCCATTTCAGATTGTGGCTAACACCGCGCTCGGCCACTTCCTCGTAAATATGCCCCTGTGACTTCAAGGAACAGCGCTTACCCTCTTTTTCCTCTCCTTTCCTTCAGTCCTTCCCCTGTGAAATGGATCCAAAAAAGAGAGAAAAACACATTACAGAAAATGTAGTCTTTTTCTGTTTTTTTTCTTTTTCAAAGTGCAGCCTCGGGACACAAGACAAAGTAGCCGCAAAGTGGCCAGATTGGTTTGATTCACACACAAACACATCAGCGCCACTTTACAGAGTTTGCCAATGAAGGCTACTTTCGAGCTGTACGAGTTCTGAACGTGTACATTGTACTTTCACTTCTGTAATCCCTAATGCGGCAGCAGGAATCAGACAGCTATTACTGCTGACGTGTGTGTGCCTACAGCCAATAAGATGTCACCATTTTTTCCCTGTCTGACGGAGACCTTTTTTATGCAGCCAAACAGATTAATATTGCGGTCATCATGCTCCTCAGCTGATTTTGCACTTATTTGCGAATCGCGAAATCGCAAAATGCTAGAGGGTCAACTGATTTGTCAAATTGCCAAGCAGATGGCATTTGCCATGATCCCTGTAGGGAATTTTAGGTTCACCTACTCAACAAAGATATTTTTAACACTCTGCAGTATGCAAGATTCTTTTGTCCCTAGGATGGCTGTGAGAAGACATCAAGGGTCGTGCTTTATGTGTGTGTGGCAGAGACGACAGGTGTCTGTCAATGGTCTCATCTGTTGAAAACCATATGTGTGCGGACACTAGTTTCAGTAACAATTGGTAAAGGCGATGCCCTTCCATTCATACAATACAAGAAACAGATCCTAGCGCTTTAATACCCTCGGGTTTAGTGCACTTTATAAATTCCGTCCCATAATAAGGAAGAACTACGACGGACCTCAGCCATGCAGACAGACCATATTGCATGAGAGGCACATATCGGTTCTCTACCCCTGGTAATGTTTCTCTAGAAACTCACCAAACGCACGGAATGCTCTCCTACCAGACAGGCCCATCAATCTCACCTTCAAGGGGGACCTCAAAAATCACTTTACTGCATTCCTTACAGTAGCAACATCCTTTGTCTAAGCATCTCTTTGAAAATCAAACATTGACAAAGCTAATAGGTTTGGAGTTGGCTGCCAGACTTTTGGCTTTGACAATGCTTGTTTTGTGCTGTCATGGTTTTTGCAAAATGCTAGTTTTGTGGAGCTGCTGGGCGCTCGTCAAGATAAATAATAAATATTGGCTTAAAGCAACAAAAAAAACATTTTGGGCCTCACAAAGCACATTTTGCCCTAGCAGCTCCTGGTAATGAAGAGATCTGCTTGGAGTGAGTGTGCTCTTTGTGAAAGAGCAGAATGCTGTCACTCACAGTAAAGGAAGCCAATGGCTGAAGTGGGCAGATCCACAGCCCCTTGCTGTATGCTGTAGTGGGAAGGAAAAATGTGAATGACACAACAGATGAATGGATGAAACAGTCTGGCTGAAAGCTCCTAGAAGTAAGTAAGTGGTATATATAAGTTTAGTAAAATCTTAAGTTCTTTGCTAACACCAGACCTAAAAATGCATACTGAATGCCTGTCTTGCTGTGTTGCTAAACTATAATTTCCTGTTGATAATTAAAATCACCCTTTCACAGCCTATACTTTATATAACAGCACTATTTCTGTGAAGCCCAGTCCTACCTTGTGCCACGAGTCTTGACGAGCTATAGTAAGAACTAAAATAAATATACAAATGACCCTACATCCAGATTTCACTGTGTCCCTTGGTGGTGGGGGCGGCATCCCTAGTAGATGTCCTGTATTTCCAGGTCTGGGTTTTCACATACATGGAACACCCAGCCATTGGAAATAGACTCCGCTTAGCATTAATTTTTACAAGGCTCATTATTAAGTTGGAATATTTCCAGGTTAAATCGTAAAATAGAGGACAAAGATCGAGTTGCCTTTATCAAACCCTTTGAGTTTAGTTGCTTCCAAGAAACGTGGGCCATGGAAGATGTGGCCAAGGATGGTTTTACCCCATATTTTGTTCCAACAGCAAAGGCAATAATGGGCAGACCAAAAGGAGGTTTGATTGCATGGATTTCAGTTACATTTGTTGTAAAGGGTCAAATGAACTCTGCAGTAAACAACAATATAATGTTGCAACAATTCCATGATCATCATCATCTTTTATATTTAATTGCCTCATGACAAAAAACAGAGGGGCATATTCTCAAGAACGTGTGATAACTACCGCAAAAGATGCTTAACGCAACCCTTCACATCGCAGTCTATCGCGGGAAAATAACACCGTGTTAACGTGGCATTCCCAACCCGGCGGCACCATGCGATAGTAGCACGATAACGCGCCAAATGACCGCCCAAAAACCAACACGATGCACCAAAAATGCGAAACACGAACACGAAAAAACCTGGAATGCCCCAAATCGCGATACAAAAATCAGCGACAACCAGCCACAGGCCTGCAATTCCCACGCGTCATGCGGGAAAATGCACTATAAAAGCAACCAAAAAAACACACCAAAACCAAATCAAACTGCGTAGCACCATGGATGCACCCGGACCGAGTGCAAAGGACAACCCGAACCCCACAAGCCCCACTGAGGACCAGCCAGGAACCCCGTGTTCGGGGAAGGGCAAGGAGAAGAGGAAGAGGAAGACGGGGTTCAGTCCGCAGGAAGACCGGATCACCGTCACGGAGGTGATAGAACACTACCAACAACTGTTCGTCACCTCCACTGCGTCATTGGCAACACAAACGGAAATATGGCAGTCCATCGTCACCAAAGTGAATGCAGTCGGAGTGTCGAGGAGGTCAATGGAGGAGGTCAAGAGGCGCTGGCATGAAGTGCACAGCCAAACCAAACAGAAACTCGCTGCCAACATGAAGGCAGCAAAGGCGACTGGAGGTGGGAGTCCTGCGCCACAGGAGGAGCTGGATGAGCTGGATGAGCTGGAGGAAATGGTGGCCACAGTCATCAGTGTGGAGACGGTGCAAGAAGTTGAGGGTCTGGACACAGCCCGATATGACCTGACCCAACAGCAACAGGGTGAGTAACGACTAGGGACTGGGGGGACGGGGGCAGATGGGCACAATGGCACACATGCACAATCATGTGCAGCACACTGCACACCCACAATGAGTGTGGAACATGTCCCTGATACCCTTGGCACACTGCAGCACAGATAGAAACACCAAGTAGGCCCCCGTCCACAATGTGCACAAATGGGCCCCCCTCCATATCACCAATGCCACAACCTACCCATGCACATGTGCAGAATCCAGAAAAGCAGCGGCTCTGTGAGCCACACTGACAATGCAAGTGACACTGCATGAAAGATAGCATGGCTGAAGTCACAATACATGACATGGTGCACGAGATGACACTGAGGTGGCTGAGTGTGGACCACATCCGTAAAGGAGCAGGTCACACTCTGACACATCCACGTGCACCTACGACCCATGACGTTAAAAACACATCTGCAGACAAACAATGCACAAGAGTACCAAATATCTCCAGTAGCACAAATGACCCAAGTCGCAAACATCCCAGCACCCGAAAAGCACACAAGTCAAATGCACACCGACTCAAAGGGATAAGGGTCCGCCAATGCAGAGCTGCAGGGACGAATCGCCAACAATGCAGCACACACACATAGCAATCACAGTACATCAACATTGACGACAATGTGGGACAGAGTGCAACCCCTACACCACAGGACAGAGGACACAACTGGTGCTGCTCGTGCGTAGAAACTGGCCAATCACATCTGGCAATGCATGACACTGTGAGATGATAATGTACGAGCACAACCACACATCCGTCATGTAGTCAAAATGTCCACTGACTCCCATCAAATAGCCAGCTCCACCAAAACAGTCACAATGTACATCGTCATGCAGTCTGAATGTAAACATCTACAATGCGTCAACATACATGGAACACACTGTTAACCTGCATCTCCCCTTTACATTGCAGAGGGACAACCAACACCTCCTGCAGAGCAGACCACACATCTCTTCAGTGATGATGAAGAGGACACCCTGCCCATTTGCCCAGACACACTCCAACGGCTCGTGGACAGCCTCCACACCCCACCTCCAGGAGCAGGGCAGCCCAGCTGCATCGCGGTGAGCCCACACCCTGCACAGACCACACAGCAGGAAGCACACACCACCACGGCTGCCTCCCAGGACCCCCAGGACCAACACATGGATTTCAAACGCCGTGTGTTAGGGTGCCAGGAGAAGATGACAGATCAGCTGCGGCTGGGTTTCGACCTCATGGCAGCCAAACTCGATGCCATACGTGGGTGCCTGAGTCTTATCAGGGAGCACCTACAGTCCCTAACGGATACCCACTGTCCGCACCATGCTCACCAACAAGCCTTGGCTGACATCGCTGGGTCCATTACTCGGATACAAGAACTGTCTAGGCAGACAGGCTCCAGCGATGGCAGCACAGAGTTGGCACAGATGCGGAGGACAATGGAGACCATGGAGCCGATGCACGCTGGAAGTATGGCTGCCACTGCTGAACACCAGCGAGATGTAGCTGCGATCTTCCATGCCTTGCAGATCCTCATCTTGCCATTGCTGCCACTGAGCCTGTTCCAGATGACTGCTGCAGGAACCTCGACACACACATCTCCGCCCCCTGACATGTCAGTGGCACACAGTGAGGCATCCCGATCCCCTTCGCACCCTGATGTGTCAGTGGCACACAGTGACGCAGCCATAACACCACCACACACACCTGACACACCGGACACAGAAGACGTCTCAGAGGAGTAAGATGTGGAGGGTAATGACTGTGTGAGGAAGGAGGTAGTAGCATCCGTCCCCGCCATATGGCCTGTCCCTGCCTGGTTGTGCTCTCTGCATCATGCCCTGGAACAACACCTCCCACTGTCCCCCAAAACACTCTGCGACCTTCAAATGGACCCCGACATGGACTGCCATATCTGCTCTTGTACCAATGACACAGCAATCCGGCGGCGGACTGAACTCTTCCTCTTCAGATTAACTTTGCCTTGCCACAAGGACTCTAGTTGGCCCACCACTGGGCAACCATGTCATGTGGGCTTGAAGTGGCCATGTACTGCTCCAGCTCCGACACACCCCAGAATGTGAATAAAACATTCCAAGTCACACAGATGTGTCATGTCTATGTTCACTCACGTATAAATGTTTGGATGAATGTAGGGACATTGATTGCACTAAAAGGTACACCCTGGTAAATGTCATCAATGCGCATGTTTGACCCTGACCCACATGGCCACTTAGATGACTGTGAAGGTGTGAACTAGCTGTGGCCTCATTGCACAGTAACAACAATCTCGTTGCCCCCAACGTAGCCCCACGTCCATGTATTAAATAGGGCTGTGCGTGGAAATGTCAGATTCGGTAGCAGTCCTGAAGTGGTGTCCCCCATCACATGTGACAACAGAACGTCTCTTCGCATGCCTACTCACACACATCTGTGTGGACACAGTCTGTTTTGATGGATGACCTTGATCTACATGGCAAGAAGTTGGACACCATACGCACATTGCTGGGGACACGTAAGAGCACAGGTCTGCCAGCAACTATCCGAGCCACAATGTCTGGCTCACAGAGGTGGAGCTGTCAATAGAGACTCACCCCCAATTCACAAGCGTCAGTCAATCCCTCCCTGTGTACGGACAATGCACATGTAGGCACAAAATCTGTCATTATAATCAACACTCATCACAGTTGTACACAGGTGAAGTTGCGTAGACTTTATTAGCATGTGCGTGTCAGTACGTGCAAGGCAAGGGCCACAACATGCAGACCAATGTTTAAGACACTTACAGTCAGCTTAGGAACATGTCGAGGTGCAAGTAATGGGGTGGCAGAAATGTACACCCATCATCACGGATGTCGACGGTCTCAACCCACCTTGCCTTGCTGGCAGAGTCATGTGATGTTTTGCGTCTGCTCATTGGCCCCTGTCAGGGGACACGACTCACAGCCCATGAGATCTGCAAAGTGCTGTAGCACCGGACTGCGCTGACTGTGTGCTCTGCTGACAGTGAGCAGGTGAAGGGATCCTACAAGGTCACATGTCGTACTACATTGCCATGTGTGTACTCTCACCCCAGCGGTTTCTCCGATTTTGGAACGTTGCCAGGCGACGCTGTGCAGCTCCGCCCATGGGACTGCATCACCTTGCACAGGTGTGTGTACACACGCGTAGGTCCACGCACATGCATTCTGATTCCAGGCAAAGGCAGACATGTCCACTGTTGTGGTGGGATATGTGACCATTCCTCCAAGATGCTACAAGGTGTGGGGACCTGTGCTGTGGGTGACAATCAGTTGTGGCTGTAGGAACGTAGTTACTCGTCCATGTATGCGAGCGCTGCTTCATGGGCAACCTGTTCCAAGAGTACATCGTTGTCGAGGTCAAGGTACACGAGGGCGAGCCAATCCATTACCTGCTCCGGGCAGCTGTGCTCCGTCCACGCCGTTTCCCCAATCCGCAACACAGCCCAATAGGGGAGTGCCTCGATGTGGTCACTGCACATGAGGAGTTGTGCAATCTCCCATGCCCAACTGCCTGCACATACGCCAAATATCAAGGCATCCCATGCACGGGTATCACGGTTGCACTCCTGTTCGTGGGCCAATAGGGGGCGCACACACGTGTCATAATCCAGTTCAGCTACCTTTGTGTTGGATAGGCAGACATCCATGGGCCACTCAAATGTGCATGATCGACAGTGGAACCAGGGCTGGACGCAGGTGACGTACGCAAGACGGAAACTCAGACGGTAACTGATGCGCAACACTGCCAGTGGCAGTGATCCCAACAGATGCAGCATTCGTGCACGGTACAGTTCCACGTGACAGGGGTTGTGCATGTGCCAGGTATTGCCAGCCATTGCCTTTGTTGGTCTCGCAGCACCGGCACTCTTCTGACAGGCGGCAGTTATGTGGATGATATGCCACTGCTGGGAGCAATGAGTCATATTTGTGTGCAACGTTTGGGCGTATGGGTTGTTTTTTTACTTATGTGTCAGGGGCATCCCAAGCAGGTGTGCCTCAAGCAGGGACAAGCGTGTGTGGGGTGTGGACACGTTGGTCTTTCATTCGCGCAGTTCGTGGTGTGGGAGTCGTCACGATCTGGTATGGTATCTCTCGCAGGGAGTGCCAGCCGCATTCAGGACCAAGGTCAGGGGTTCAGATGTCCTTCAGCCTTGTGTATTGAGACAAAGGAGCTTTCATTCCTGATGTTGGTCTGACTACTGCTTGCATTTTTGAAATGTGATGTGGCCTTCGCGTTGCCATTGATGCCAGGCCTTTGACTTAGTGTGCACCAATAGCGATACACACACACCAGTTGGCATGTATGAGCCAAGAGCCCGATTGGCCTCGCGCTCCTTGTACGGTCTCTCTCTTTCTCTCTCTCACTCCCTCTCCCTCTCTTTCTCTCACTCTCTCTATCTCTATCTCTCTCACTTTCGCTCGCTCTCTCTGTCCTTTGATGAGGGCATGACACACCTTCTTATCTGGAATTTTGTTTTGAAGGCTGTGACTTACAGGTTGTCCTGAGAGGACCCGCCATGACTCTTCAAAATAGTTATTTTGTATTTATTCTGAATGAAACTAATTATTTGCTAAGTCTAAGGTGAATGTATGATTCTCATTTTTCTGACGACACATGTATGTTAGGTGTTGTAATTGTGCGACATCAGGCACATTGTTTTGTTTATGATTTCGTGACGTTGATGTGACATATCTTTGTCTGGGTGTGGGTAGGGGGTGCCCAGAGTGGGGCCCCGGAGGGTGGTGTGGTCCTGGGTGTGGTGGCGGTGGGTGTTGTTGCCCTCTTGGGGCTCCGGGATGCATGGTGAGTGGCTCCATGGCATCTGTTGTTCTTCATGTGTGGCTATGGGCTGTGCTCCCTTGTCTGGTGCAGGTTGGCGTCCGACTTTACACCAGGTAAGAGCAGGTGTTAATTTCCTGCTGCTAACGCTATCTAGTAAGATTGGGTTATGAGTGTCCTAATCACAAATTTGGGCACAGAAGTTGGCCTGAGCAATGGCTGGAACATTTCAGTTCTTTATTTTCAGTTGAAGTTCTTTATTTGGCTTTAGAAACAAACCATAAAAGCATACTGATAAAAACAATTACAATTTCGATCATAGACACTAGTAATCTGTTAAGGTTTAGACTTGGTCTGACCCACTTTTTGGTGTCTTACCCTTCCAATGTTTTTACTGAGAAAGATTTGGCTCCGTGCCATGCAATTCAGTTATGCCCTAATCTCAAATGCACATTTTTTTTCTGTGAGCTTTATAAAGAACAGTAAATTCGGATCCTAAGGCCCCTCATGAGGATTTTAAACATTAGAAAGTGCAAAGAGGCTTTAGGGTATCTACAATTGCTCCAGACTGAGCAAGTTTGTATAACTCTATATAGATTTATTGCATGTGTCATGAAACACTGGAAATTAGTTGGGAAACAAGGGTGACTTATTTGATGCTTGCCTGTTTTAATACCATTTAAGGCTGGAACATTTATTCTTTTTACCTGCCCTCAAGTTCTTCAAGAAAGAAAATGAGAAAACATCAGAAACAAAACACTCTCTAAATGTAAGCATGGTAGTAATAAACTTCTTAAATTTATAATTCATTAATATGTCCTTCATCATTGGCTCATAGATTTTCTGATGGGCATGAGGATGGAGGCAGATGTATGTAGATATGTTTTCCCGTAGAGCACTACGAAGTCTTTATGCACCTTTCAGAATCCCCTAAGGTCTATTAAACCCTTGCCTAAGAAACCTATACTGTTCCTGCCACCAGTAATTCTTAATCTTGAGTCATTAATGTTGGGCCTGTTTCTGGTCAACAACCAATGCACTCCAGTGTAAGTAGCTGGGTGAGTGTGGTATTTTGTGTCCTAGCTTGTATAACAAAAGCACTGCAATATAATGCATTACAAGAAAGAAACCAGAAACACTCACCTCTCAGAGGCCGTTCACAAGTAAGAACAAAGGGACAAAACTGTTTTTTGGGGACCCCACACAGGGCCGGACTGGCCGTAGCGGGCACCGGGCTTTTCCCCGGTGGGCCACCAGGGTGGGGGCCGGGTTTGGGCCCCTGGGGGTTGTTTATGTTACCGGGGGCTGGCAATATCGGCCCCCTGTAACAAAATCAGCCAAAACCGGCCCTGGCAAGCAGCTCGGCCGCACCCTCACCCTCCCCCCCAGAGGGGGCGGCCGAGCAGTTTGCCAGGGCCGGTTTCGGTTCCCAGTCCGGCCCTGACCCCACAAGTAAACTTTCCATATGCAGCTCTTGTAGTGTTGGCGCTCTGTGCCAACTGCATTAGGACGGTGTTCTCTAAAACGGCAGAGGTTACACTGTTTGTCTTTTATGTACCCTTATTTAATTCATAGTAGCTCAGAATACTTTTCATTGATCAGACGTAGCTCTGACTATAGAAAGGTTGAAGGCATCTATTTTCGACTATCCCCCATTTGGTTGCAGAATCTCTGCTAAAGGCATATTTGTGCCCCGAAACAGGGCTTAATGGTGGCGTCATACGATGTGCAGGTGATGCCCTAACATGTACCTATTGAGTCCAAATCTCAGCTGTATTGTGGAGCCATCATCTTCAACATCCCTGCCAGCGGCAGCGGCTTTTCCATGTGTGGCAGTTAATGCTTCAGAGCCTACTCGGGGATCCCAGGGCAGCACTTTAGCAGACTGTGTACCATCTTTTGGGGGGTACTTGTGCCACCCTGATTGCCTTTAAGAAGTTTCCATCATCTTGATTTCATTGTCTTCATGCTGTAGTCTGTTTCTGGTGCTTCTGTAATTGTGATTGGGACACTGCTGCGTCTCTGAGTTCACCATGGGGGAGTGGCCCTGTGCGGCTGCTTATCGCAGGATTTTGCTGGAGTTTGTCCCATTGGTTGCTGTATAAATCGGGGGCTGCAGTGACTTCCCAGTCTTTTTTATTTGCTGGCATCTAGTTCCAGTCCTTGTGCAAATTGTAGAGCACATACCATCTGCTAGCACCAGGAAGTTTCTGCTCCTGTCTTGTTGATCAAGATTAAATGAAGCCCTTTCTGGCACATGCATCAAGGAAGGCTTTTGCGATTCCTTAATTGCGATTATTAAGGAATCGCAAAAGCCTATGCATGTAGGAATCGCTATAAAAATAGCGATTCCTAAACATTCCTTAATTGCGACTCGCAAATTGCGAGTCGCAATTAAGGAATGCCTTCCTATTCATTCCTATGGGCCTTTAGGCCCATAGGAATGAATGGGAGATTGCATGCGCAATTTGCGAGTACCAGTAGGTACTCGCAAATTGCTCATGCAATTTCAAGGGTGCAAGGGTGTCAAAATGACACCCTGTTGCACCCTGAAATTGTGATGTGCACCCATGTAGCAAGCACACACATGCCCCAAGGGCATGTGTGTGTGTAACCTGAAACTTTAAAAATGCATTTTAGTGCATTTTTCAAAGTTTTTGCAAATTACAGACAAGTTTGATTTGTCTGTAATTTGCGGTCCCAAATAGCGAAATCGCTATTTGAAAGTGCTTCTAGCATTGCTTTTAAGGAGTCGCAAATTGCGATTCCTTAAATGCAATTGCAATTTAGGAATTCGCAATTTATTGCGAATTCTTAAATTGCGCATAGGAAACACTTTCATGCATCTCCAAAGGCCAATTTGCGATCGCAAACGGCCGATTTTTGCGAATCGCACCATTTGCGATCGCAAAAACCTTTGATGCATGTGCCCCCCCCTAGTGACTAATATGTCCTATTAACCACCAGGTATAAAGAAAAGGAGCAACAACACCCAACCTTGAGGAATCGCACATGTGTTGGGCAGAGATGCAGGGGTTAAGTAACAAAGTCTCACTCGTGTTCTCCCGGTGTTTTTTTACCAGGGTAATGTGTTTTGAAAGTAATACCATGTAATAATGCCAATTTAGTGTATTGGTCTGTGCTGTACTTCAGTAAAATGACAACGGAAGCATGAGTGACATCACACAATTTGATAGAAAGTGACATCACACACCATTTGACCGACAATCTCATTAGATGGTTGACCTCTTTATCCACCATTAATGATTCCAGAATCTCCTATGTACTACCCAAAGGCTAGCTGGAGGCAACAAAGTGTAATAAAGAAAGAAAACTGGACTTTTAGAGCTGTGTTTCCTTTCCTTTCCTGCCAATGCCTTCGCGAACCGTGAGATCAGTGGTAGAAATTGCAGTGATCAAAAAATCAAAGGGGGGGAGTGAAGAGGAAAAAAAGTAGAATCGTCCTCCTCATGATATCGTAATTCAACAAAGGGATTCTACCATTATCTACATAAAGATATATATGTGTAGAAGTGTATACTCAGTTTTACTGCAGGTGTTTTTAATGTGTTCTAATGATGATGTCTGGAAAAAATCCTTCTCTAGTTTATAGGAAGGGCAGTGTTCAAAAATTGTAAAATACCCCTCACACACTGAAACCTGATTCAGTGTCATGCTTCATCATTGGGGTCTTCCCGCCCCTCTACGGGATGGGGCGTGCTACTACCTACGTAGACGCGGGAGCACTTAATTTAGTGATTAGTGTGTATGTGTAGTGCGTGGGATCGGGGAAAAAATATATAAGTGTTGATTTAAAAATTCCCTGGATAGTGGAAAAAAATACACTTTATTGGCTTCCCTAGCTGAGAATAGTAAAAGTGGGGAGGTGTAGATAGTGTACTTTGATAGGTCACTTTCTACAGGGTCGACATGTTTCAGAAGCCATCCCCTTGGCTTACTTCCTCAGGACCAGAACGATCCCTATTGCACCTCACTGGGTGATATTATAAATGTACATATGCCTGCTGGTCACACATACTCTTCCATGTACCCTATTAGGGCAGTAGACACAATATACCAATTGTATATCCTGTAAAGAAACCTGAAAATGAAAAACATTGTGGATAAACAATAGCTTTTATCGTTTATCCCCTTCATATTCACATCACCATCATGTGGAAACGATAATATTGTCTGTCACTGTGATATATTTTTCTCGTCTCACCCAATTGTGGGTGTTTTTGTGACTTTCACTCATATTTTAGCTATAGAAACACTCCTCGTGGTGTTAGTATCCAGTATTTCATGCATCCAGAACTTTCATACATCTAATGCGGTGGTTTTTGAAATAATCCTCGTGGTGTCAGTATCCAGTTCCCATGCATACAGAATTTCCATACATCCAAAATTTGTGGCTCTTATACATGCTCCTTTGTTAACTATTCAAACATTCACAAGCAGAAAATACGATATAGTTTTGATTTGACAGGATTTTGGGATTATCATATGTCCACTCGCTCTTTTCATCCTGGGCGTAAATTAATTCCCATGTATGTGCATGCGCTCTCTTTTTAGGAAGTGCTCCCATGGTGTGCCTTTAAAGGTGTGAATGTTTGAATAGTTAACAAAGGAGCATGTATAAGAGCCACAAATTTTGGATGTATGGAAATTCTGTATGCATGGGAACTGGAATACTGACTACACGAGGATTATTTTAAAAACCACCGCATTAGATGTATGAAAGTTCTGGATGCATGAAATACTGGATACTAACACCACGAGGAGTGTTTCTATAGCTAAAATATGAGTGAAAGTCACAAAAACACCCACAATTGGGTGAGACGAGAAAAATATATCACAGTGACAGACAATATTATCGTTTCCACATGATGGTGATGTGAATATGAAGGGGATAAATGATAAAAGCTATTGTTTATCCACAATGTTTTTCATTTTCAGGTTTCTTTACAGGATATACAATTGGTATATTGTGTCTACTGCCCTAATAGGGTACATGGAAGAGTATGTGTGACCAGCAGGCATATGTACATTTATAATATCACCCAGTGAGGTGCAATAGGGATCGTTCTGGTCCTGAGGAAGTAAGCCAAGGGATGGCTTCTGAAACATGTCGACCCTGTAGAAAGTGACCTATCAAAGTACACTATCTACACCTCCCCACTTTTACTATTCTCAGCTAGGAAGCCAATAAAGTGTATTTTTTTCCACTAGCCAGGAATTTTTAAATCAACACTTATATATATTTTTTCACGATCCCACGCACTACACATACACACTAATCACTAAATTAAGTGCTCCCGCGTCTACGTAGGTAGTAGCACGCCCTGTCCCGTAGAGGGGCGGGAAGACCCCAATGATGAAGCATGACACTGAATCAGGTTTCAGTGTGTGAGGGGTATTTTACCATTTTTTGAACACTGCCCTTCCTATAAACTAGAGAAGGATTTTTTCCAGACATCATCATTAGAACGCATTAAAAACACCTGCAGTAAAACTGAGTATACACTTCTACACATATATATCTTTATGTAGATAATGGTAGAATCCCTTTGTTGAATGTAGAAATTGCAGTGCCAGGGGTATGAATTGGCAAGCCAGTTGTAGCAGTTTCTACTACTGGTTACTGTGTTGCATTTTCTGTTTGCCTCCCGTTTCATGTACTTGTTTTTTACAGTTCTCAGTCTGCTATGAATGGGTTGCTTCAAAGTGTACTTTAGTTTCTGTCCCTGTATTTGACTTCTCGATTTATTTTTGCCGGTGGTTGCCCTGACACTCATATGTCTTTTATGGTCCTGGATTTATCAAGGGAGAAAGAAGGAGGCTTGGGCTGCAGGCTTCTAAGAAAAACTTTGTTGCCCTACGCTTATTTTTTCATTAGATTTATTCCTACAAAATAAGCATGGCAAACACATAGTAATGAAACCGATCCTCTCTCTGACCCAAACAAAGGCATATCACAACTAGAACACAAAAAGGTGCCCTATGGAACATATCATCTCTATGGTCAGCCTAACCCGGAAGTGATGGACTCAAACCCGGAAAAGGCAATCCTATCACGCAATATCTGATCACAACAGATAAAACGTTTGTGAAAACCTCCGCTATGGGTAGGTAAACCATTCTCCGCCGAAGGAGCCAATGCAGAGAAGAGCTATATATTTCTGCTGCTCTTGCTTCATAATTTCGCAATCTAATTAACACTGCAAACACTGGTGAGTGCTTGCAGAGGTTGTTAAGTGCCTGCAATTTCCTGTGAGGGAGTTATGATGGGAAGAATCTGCCAGGTGTGCTGCAAAGCAAACCACTACAAAGGAAATCTAATTTCGACCACTCAGTTATACAGGCACTTGGGTAAAAACACCAGGAGCTTCTACTATCCTGGATGACAATTTGAGCTGAGTTACTTATTAATTCAACATGCAATATTTACTTCCTTTGGTTTCTTTGCATGTTCATAAAAGGGTCTTCCCTAATTAAACTAGGGTTTTTCCGCCTTCCTACTTTGATGTTTATATTTCGTGGAATAGTTGCACGCCTCTCATTAGCCACTCGGAAATTCTTTAATTTCTACAGATAAAATAGGAAAGGAAACAGAACAGCCACCATTGTACGAGCTAGGACTATTGTACGTATTTGATCCAGAATCTTAGAGAGGGCTTTAAACAGAGGACTCTTCAGTGGAACACTGAACCATTCCAGTATCAGTGTCTTCAAAAGTCTCAGTTCTAGTCCAGGTCCTCATCAAAAAATTGATTTTTTTGTGTCTCATCTACAATTAAAGGGCTTTTCCAAAGTCTCTAAATTAGCCCTGCGGATGTCTTACAACGTATACTATTCTCTCCATTTCTCTTCTTTCCATTACTTTGTTCATGCACCACTTTCAAAAGTAACGAGCATATTTATACTCCGACCAGTGTTATTGGAGGATATTCCTCATTGTTGCTAAATATTATCCTTGACTTGGCCCCAAACTGGAAGCGGAATGGCCGCATGGGTACATTTCTTCTTAATATTTTATTTGAATCTTGACATCACCTAACTCTTGATTCAAGTGGGAAATCTGAGCTACTCAACAATTTCCTTACTCCTTGCCACTGAAATTCCATCTATGAAGATGAAGATGGTGTGTCTCTTGCTGCTAAAAACCCATCGCCATCCTATTCTCTATCATTTTCACTCTCCCAGTTCCTCTGACATCTGGTTATGAAGCTTTAGTACCTGGAGGCTATCTATTTGGTGATATCCCCTTTCTGAGTTTGCTCTTCTAGGCCAATTGATCCAGGGCCCACACATTTTTTTCATTTGTCTGAATGCCCAGATGTGTGTACTGCACGATTTGAATGTACTTTGAAAAATTAGAGCTTAGTGTCTCATTTATAGGTCTCAGCTGTAGACAGCACATGCGCTGTCTCGAAGAGACATGCTGTATCTACTTTGAGGGCTTCCAGCCCGTCCATAGGCTACCCATTTGCTGGCTCCATCGTCGCTGTCCTATTTTTTTTTTCCCATTTGTCCATGTCATGCATTTGTCATGCCTCTTCCTGTGTTTCCCGCTCCCCAAGAGCAGGTAATAAGTACACAATCCCTCCACTATCCCTCATTTTATGACCAATTTAGGAACTTGTTTTTTCTTGGTTTACGAGCCCTCCTCAGGTGCGCTGGTGTTTTCATTCACTCTGAGCGCCAACCGCCATTTTGTTTCCATATGGTAACCAGAGTTCCACTCATGCACCTAACGCTGAATCAAAACAAGGTTATGACCCATGTGCTCTGTGTTAATTGGTCGCCTTTTCTTGCTTTTCTGACAGATTTCTTTAAGGTTATGAATCTGTCTCGTATTGGTTTTTTCTTATGGCAACCAGAGTTCCACTCACGCCCCTTTCGCTGATTCAAAACAAGGCTATGCCCCGTCTGCTCTGTGAGCAGGTGGAGGCGACTGAGCAGCGAAACTACACACTCCATGCACACAAAGGTAGCTACCATGTAAGAGTCACCACTGGTGTGGGTTCTACCGTATGCACTGATTTTCTGTATCAAATGGTGTATAGCATCACCTTTAGTAAATTATAATTTAATATATGGTGGTCACCTGTATAGGTTTTCAAGGGACCACCTCTGCATCCTTGGATGCCACAAAGCGCATTGAGGCTTTTCAAAATTGCTAAGCGTTGTTAAGTAAGTTCGTACATTTATGCATTCTGGACGTGCTCAGTTTGACCACATTGGCAATGTTTCATTTTAAATGCTATTACTGAATGTCTAAACTAGATGTTTACACATTTGTATTACATTTATAAAGAAGCATGCTTTCTGCACACCACGATTTGTATCAAATTTATAAATCAGCATGCTTTCTGTACACCGCGAAGCATTTATTTGCTTTAATCCCTGTTTGCGAAACATCACACAGTATTTGCATAAGTGAGTGGAGAATCCGGGATGACAGCCTATGGCTGCTGGGCTTACCATCACATTAATGCACACACTTTTCTATCTTGCCAAGTTATTAGTAATGCAGCCTTGTTCATGTAACTTCTGCCCTGGTACTCGAGGTGGTTTGCGGGTGGGCCTATCACTGACAATGCCCTCTTGAACAATGTAACCACCTCTGTACTTTTTACTGTCAGGAGTACCAATCTTCGCGCCCACAAGTGGGGTGTGTTTCACTACAAAAATAAGGTTGGTGCTGTTGGTGACTACGTACTGCTTCCAGGGGAGGAGCTGCTGCTGTGTACCCACTCTTGCTGTTTTTTCTTTTCTTATGGCAACCAGAGTACTACTCATGCCCCTACCTACCGCTGAATCAAAACAGGGCTATGCCCCATCCACTCTGTGTTAAGTGGTCGCCTGTTATCTCGCTTCTGACAGATTCCTTTAAGGTTATGAATCTGTTTTGGTGTTTTTCCTTATGGCTGCCAGAGTACCACTCCCTCCCATACAGCTAAATCAAACCAAGGCTATGCCCCATCCACTCTGTGTTAATTAGCATAGGCATATGAAGTGTGGGGGGCGCGGGGAATATATCCCCCCCAGATTTTGAAATGAGCGGGACGAGGGGGATAAATAAATCTCCCAAGCACCTCGAGTAGGGCAATTTCCTCTGTTCCTCTCCTCTCATATCACCAAGGGGGACAGACATCATTGTTTTATAGTTTCTCCTGCTGTGCTGCAGTGCCTCAGTGAAGCAGCACAGCAGGATGCAAAGAGAGGTAATCAGCTTCTGAGGTCAGACCATGGGCTTTAATTGGGCCGGTCCCACCTGGTCTCAGAGCCAGTAGTAATAAAGAACGGACATTAAAGCTGGTTCCTATCAGGCCCTGTATTCATGTCCTTAATCATAATGGCAAAAAACACTGATCGATTTTTGAACAATAAATGTAAAAAGGATTAGGTAATCCATGTCAGTGATTTGGTTTTGTTTATATTTCAAGTTTTACTAAATATTGCGTTCCCTATGCTACTAGTGTTAGCTAGTTCCACGTTGTTATGTTTCTGGGTTTTTTTGTTTAGCATTTTAAATTTATATAATGCATATTTTCAACTGAGTTGCCTCCGTGTAGTTATAACCTGCCATGACTGAGCGCTCTGGAGTTCAGACTGAACGAGCTTGAGTTTCTCAGTGGGTCAAAAAGGTGTTCAAACATAGGCATCCAATCCTAGGCATCAACTCAGAATGAACAGAGAAATGGTCACATATTTCAGTTGTAATTGTGAATCTATACAAATGTGTGTGAATGACGGTCACATTTGTCAAAATATTGACAAGACAAAAGAAAATGTGAGTGAGTACCTTGGGCATTTGGAGGTGGTGAAGTGAAAGAGTTGCGAGGAGGTGCATTGAAGAGAAGGAAAAGAGGGTGCAGAAGAGGAAAGATGAAATGTAGGATATGCAGATGGAGGTAAAAAGGGTGTACATGTCTAACATAAAGTGACCCTAACAGGAGGGATCGAGACACACTATAGACAACTATCCCCTTCCACAGGCCTCAGTGATATTTAATTCACATTCTTACAATTTCAGAACTGAAGCATTTTCAATTTTAATTACATAAAACAAAAGCATTGTTGTTACTCAGTTATCTTAAAGAGCTAGCAACCATTGACAAAGCCATTAGTCCTGGATGGTTTCAGGTGTATGTCAGTTGTTGCGTTATATATCTGGATGTGATGACAGAAAGCAAAGCAATTTACAGCTGAATCTGGGGCTTTTCGCATTACAAATACCCCACTTTATCCTGCTCTTCCACTGCCTTTGGGAGACACTGACATAAATGTAGAATTCCAGGTTAGACATTCGTCAGTATAATCTGCCCTCTGCCCTTGAATGTTAGAAACAACTTCGTCTTCCTCCTAAGGTCCTCTGTGGCTCTGATTGTTAAGTGGGCCGAATCGGGTGATGTATTTATAGATCATACTAAATACTATTATTTTGGGTTAGATATTTACCAGGTGTTGTAAATACCTTCGATTACATGTTTTTGTAATTAGAAATTCGGCATAACCTGTATGCACCCAGGTCTAAAAATGTTGATTTGTATCTTGGTCCAAGAGATGGTCTCACTGGTTTTTCTGCCTCAAAAGTCTACTCTGTGAAGTAATTTCTAACCTAATTTGTAATCTACAAAATCCCAGTGGAAGCTACACAGTCAAGGACTGATTCCGTTGCAGCACAGCAAGCAACACTAACAAAGAGAATCCCGTTGCAAAATGGCTTCCGTTTTTAACCGGGCACAATTCAAGGGTAGACAGCGTCTACCTACTCTTTTCGCAGGGTGGACGCTGTCAACCCTGCCAAAACATTGGGCCCAACAGAACTATGGTATTTTCATCCCAGTGTAATTTTCAGACACCAGGACACATTCAGCAGTGCCTGCACGTTGTCTGCTTTCATTCAGAGCAGCAACGTGCAGGCGAGGGGGCTTTGTTAATTTAAATTCCAGCTGGGCCCAAAACAAAGGTCAGATTTCATGACTCCTTTTTTGGGGAGTATCCTGGCTGGGAGCTAACTGGAGCCTCACCTTTAGCTGAAAATGCAATGGAGGGGAGAGAAAGGCGCACAGCTTGTTATTACTTCACAAGTACTTAAGAGAGGCATGCTTTTGACTTGTTTCAAGCCATGTATGTAAGAGATATGCATGCACTGTAAGAATGTCAGATGTGTTGGTCTGTCAATATTTACACAAAAAACGATTTAAATACCACTATATTGTTTTTTTTTTTTTTCATTGCGCTATAGCACTATTCATCCCAATGGAGGGTATCAGGGCACTTTACATCATATGTTTGCATCATGTTATGTTATGTTATTTTATTTTATAGCGCGCACAGATACTCCAAGGAGTGTCCCGGCGCGAACCAAGAGGGGTAGGAGGGTTGCACTAAGCAAAGAGAAATGTTTTCAGGTTTTTAGGTCTCGCCTAGTGTTGCAGCGCGCAAGTGCTGCTCGCGTAGCGAGATTTATTGGGGTAAAGTATTTTGTGTAGAGGGACTTCTGTTACCGCCCATGCTTTCAATTGGGCAATGTTGATATTTATGTTAAACTTTTGTTTGTGATTGGTGTTCAGCGGGTTTTTGTTACCGCCCTATATTTTTTTTGACACGCCCATGGAACAGCGAGTCTACGGCGTGTCTTGCTCACGCTGCCTGCACGCGCCAGTACGCTCTGTGATTGGTTGGCAACTTGCAAATAAGCAGTGTGATTGGTGGACCTTGTCAACCAATCACAGAGCGTACTGGCGCATGCAAGCAGCATGAGCAAGACACGCTGTAGACTAGCTGTCCCAAGGGCAGCAACGGCGCCTATTCCTTTTAGGTCTCGCGGCTCCCTTCCCCCCGCCCCTCAGGAGAAACAGACGCTACGCGCGTCTTCTGTTTCCCTACATTTGTCAGGAGACATGGGAACACTCACTCCTCCAGATCAGCAGAAAGCTGCCTGGTCTCACATTACAAACAGCTCAGGACTGGTTTAAACATTGACGTGACGCCACTGCTTCGAGGTTGAGCTATGTCTTTAGGGAAATGTAGTCCACGTCCGCCTGAATTTGTCTTTATTATTGTACAATTGGACTAAATATCCCATGTCGCCATGCGATGGCTGGCTTCCAATCAGAGCTTTGTTTACATACTGGGATACGTAGTCCCACCCCGCCATGCTCCATTGCCTTTTACATTCTCAGGACTCGTTTTCCCATAGCCCCGTGCGAGCCGATAGAGAGCGGTGTGCGGCCTAGCGGTAGAGCCGGCAGGAGGCGCTGTGTTTGGCGGAGTGCGCAAGGGGCGGAGCGGCTGCCGGAGAGTGAGGCCCGGTACGCGGCCTGTGCTGGAGACCGGGATGCGGCGCGCCCACTGAGCCCCCGCCATGCTCAAGTGCATGCCCCTGTGGCGCTGTAACCGGCAGCTGGAGGCCATGGACGGGCGACACTGCTCTCTACAGGCTGTCCCCGAGGAGCTGTACCGGCACTGCCGGAGCTTGGAGGAGCTGCTGCTGGACGCCAACCAGCTGCAAGAGCTGCCCAAGGTAAGGGGTGGGTGCACAGTCCCAGCACAAAGTACCGGGGCACATGGAGCCCTCAGAAACGAGTGTAGAGACTGACTGCTCATAGCGAGGGGGAGCCGAGGCTGTCCATATGGGATGTGGAGAGAGGGGAACAGCTGGGACCTGGGAGGATGTAGGGTAAGGGACCCTACTAGGTACCAGGGGAATGGGGCCTGAAGCCCGTAGCAGCAGCTGCTCGTGGCCAGAGAAGCTGCTGGGGTTTGGATGGGGGTTGGGGGTGGACAGCTGTTGGGATCTGTGGGGTTCAGGAGAGTAGCAATTTATCAGAAGGTAAGAGGGCATTTGGAACCAATTAATGGTACCAATGAAGTGCGAAAAGGTACAGGACCAGTATGGAGGCTATTGGGCCTTCTGGCCAGTTTCTAGGAGCTACCACCTGTGAGAGATGGATGGCACCTGCTTTTCTCTGCCCAGGATTAGGGGTCAGCTGCAAGAGTGGAGGCGTGAAGGGGGCAAAGGAGGAAGCATCACCCCTACGTGGAAAGGTTCATTTGAAGCGGTTGTAGTAGCTACCCCCTGTGGTGGTGTCAGGTGGGTGGCAACTGCTGGGGATTTGGAGGACTGCACCACCGCAGGATAAGGAGGCAGCCTTCAAACCGGTAAAAGAAGTTACTAATGGTGAGGGGTTTAGCTATTGGGGACTACCCAAGGTTAGAGTGCAGCTTCGTGTGTCACAGTAGGCTAAAGTGGCAGTTCTTAACTTGTTGTCTGCAATGCCTACTCTGGTGGTCCTCAGTTATTTAGAAAAGTAAATAATGCTTGCAGATTGATAAAGTATATATACATAAAGAGCAAAACGATATTTTTTAAATCTCTGTAAATAGGAAGGAGTTTGAAATTGGGAACGGACAATTAAGTTGATATTCTTAGCTTGGTTTGTGGGTACAGTAAACCGTCTAGAATGGACGAACCATGGCCTCAATTGAAGCATCGGTATGAACCGACAGACAGCATAGATTAGGAGAAAAAACTATAGTGATATTGTTGCATCTATCATAATTACAGCCAAATTAAGGAAAGCTCCAGTCTTCCATTTAACAGTATCGTTTTTATATTTGTTTTGTTTGTAGAATGAAGCTTTTCATAATTTGTGTATATGTTTGAAGGCCACTTCTGTCTTTATCTCTAGGTATTGTTTTGTGGTTTGAATTGTAGAAATAGCTTGGGCTGTGGTCTTAGGTTTCCAGTAGTGATTCACGGAGAGGCCCACAGAAGTCACAAGATTAAGAGCTGCGGGGCTAAAGCATCTGCTACTGTGATCTGTGTTTGACTTAATGGTTATAGGTTCCAATCCCAGTGGCTCCACTTGGTCTTTCATCTTCCGTGGGCAATAAAATGAGTATCATTGAGTCGGGCATTAATATACATTTGTGATTCTGCTCCAAGGTACTTTTCTAGGTGAACATGCACTGGGTCTTTGTGGGTGAAAGCGAAGGACCATTAGAAGGTTTTGGCTGGGGCATAGTCCCGTAGAACAAGTTATAGATGCTATCCATTGAGAGGGGAGAGCAGCTCGGGGGGCATGGTCTGGGGGCTCTAAGGGGAGGGAGCAAGCACCATGGTGTACGGATGCCTGAGGCCTTAGGACCAGTTGGAGGAACTATTGATGGTGAGTGGAGGGCATCTAATGTTTATACAATGATGGCAACTCTATGAAAAGGGTGGCATGACCACGGCACTCTAGCCTAGGCAACACATTTCTTGTGAGAAATTAAAGAAAACAGCACATTCTGGAATATTTTTCATTTATCAGTTTACAAGTTTGAAATCCACTTATCAAGGTTATAGGTTTTCATATAAAACGCTGAACTGTTGTTCACCTTGTTATCCCATCTGTATGACCATTGTTTAATTTGACCAGGTGGTTTCCGGTGCTCGGCACAGGCACTTATAACAACCAGTCGCATGGCAACGCTGTTTTTTCTAATTTAGTGATGAGCGGAATCGTTCTTTTATAATTCAATATACATTAAAAATGACTAATAGCTGCCACCCAAATCTGTAAAAATAGTGCAGGCAGCAATTATTTGTCATTTTTAATATATATTAAAAGTCTGAATCGTCACACTTGTCGGAGTGTGATGGTTAGTAGTTGTGTTGGTACTGTCATTGGCAGAGTTGGCAGGGATAATGGGAGATGCAAGATGCAGTTGCTTCCTGATAAGGGACCTGAAACTTTTTTTTTTTTAAACTTAAGTACTGTGTATAAATTTGCAATAAGACATTAACAAGAGTTGTGAAAATGTCCGAAAAGAATGCAGGATAAGGTGCACAAATTAAACGCTGCTTGTTCAGCCTATAATATGCCTGGCAGTCTGCCTTTTGTTTACATTGACTCGTTCACTCAAAGACATGAGTAGTATCTACTTTGGGATCTGCCTCTCCAAGCTTGAGAAATGCGAAGACTTACTATCCTAGTGTGACTGCTTTCTAAGGGTGCTGCCTAAAGTACCTAGAATTCTATTCTAGAAGAAAGTGCTTCTGGGCTTACCTTTGTTTTTCCATCCTGTGCATGGCTATTAGGTCTGCTCATGGTATGTCAGAATTTCAGCACTTCATTTGGTATATAGTTAAGAATATGCTCAAGCTTCCATTTTTAGGTGTCACTACAGACCGCTTTACCTTTTTGAAGACTCATTGTTTCCAGTACATTACATATACTTAGGGTCTGCGAGCCATGCTGTATTGGAGTATGGAATAGAAGCCCCGCCCATATTTGTCATTGGCCCATATTTGTCATTGGCTCCGCAGGATCTTCAAGTGGATCCCCACCGAAACAAGAAAAACAGTCACCCAGGCCCTCGTCACCAGCAGGCTGGACTACGGAAACGCCTCTACGCAGGAACGACGGCTAAGCTCCTGAGACGGCTGCAACGCATCCAGAACGCCTCTGCACGTCTTATCCTCGACATCCCCCGACGCAGCCACATCACACCCCACCTGAGAGACCTGCACTGGCTCCCTGTCAACAAGAGGATAACCTTCAAGCTCCTCACCCACGCACACAAAGCACTCCACAACTCCGGACCAGCCTACCGCAACAGACGACTCAGCTTCTACACCCCCACCCGCCAGCTCCGCTCGACCAGCCTCGCCCTCGCCACAGTCCCCCGCATCCGGAAAACGACCGCCGGCGGCAGATCCTTCTCCCACCTCGCCGCCAAGACCTGGAACACCCTCCCCACCAACCTCCGACAGACCCAAGACCTACTGGCCTTCAGAAGACTCCTCAAGACCTGGCTCTTCGATCAGTAGCAGCACCACCCCCCTCTTCCCCCAGCGCCTTGAGACCCTCGCGGGTATGTAGTGCGCTTTATAAGTGACATGATTGATTGATTGTCATTGTCCTTCATAAATGCTGGCTTCTGATTCGTTAATAGGGTTGTTAGTCCCTCCTTAGTACCGCCTTGTCTTCATTTGTAACCTCCCATGAGGACTGGTCCTTTTACTTCTGTTGTTACATGGTAAGTCTTATTTAGTCTGTAAGCGCTATTTTCTTTAATGAGTTTCTCCTACTGCAGGCATGACATGCTTTCCTGCAACATTCAGCGCCATGCGTGCTTTCATTTTCCGAGCAGCCGGGACAATGGCAGCTGCTTCTTTGAGATGAAAAAGGTCTCGGATTTACAAGAGTTTGAGCTATTGGCATTATAAATGGCAATGCCTTTTATTTATGTGTTAATTGGCAAAACAGATAAATAAAAGGCATTGTCATTTACAATGCCAATAGCTTAAACTCTCGCAAATGCGAGACCTATTGCATTGTAAATGCTTGTTCTTGAAAGCCGTGGGGTCTTGGGTGTTGCGTAGCGCAAACGGCATACATTTACAATAAATCATTTGTGTGTAAATCAATGTACTGGATGTGTTACATAAGTCAGTGAGGGTTGCAAGGTTTAGGAATCACACGTCCTTCATAACTCACTATTCTATATTAGAAGGATTACAATTTATGAACGGCAAATAACAAAAGGATCTCTGTGTTGAAAGTCGTAAACCACTTACCCATTTCCATAAAATAAAAATCTGTCATCATGATGTGCTTTGCTGGAGACATATTAACCCTCTATGCTACTTTGGTTCGAAACTGGGACTAGACAGAACACAAATCTCTCCAGCAAACATGTTAACCTCCAGAGGTTCCTTACCATTTTATTATTCCCTGAGATTTACTGGGCGCGCAAAGATCTCTGCAGCAGGTGTCTTACTTCCATACGATATTTTAAAATGCAGACTTTTCAACCAGTTAAGTAAAACAAACTTACTACCACATTTCTCCTTGTTGCGAATTTCTTTGTGGCAAGGTTTTAAAAAATAAATGCATAAATTGAGGGCGAGATTTTGCAGGTCAACTCCGAGGGAACATCTCATTTGTTAAACATGGCAACAAACTCAAATGTACTCATAACAGACCTGCTAACTGTATGTGTGATGTCACTTCTAGTGATGTCACTTCCTATGAAGTAAGGGTTTGTGATGCCACTTCCTGGGATGCCAGGTGCGAGGTCACATACCGTGATATCACGCACTGTGATGTCAAGCACCATGATGCCACGACCTGATTAGCTTCCCCCCCCTCTAGTTTTTTAGGACTTATGCCATGAGTTTTTACTGCCTGACTGTCAGCCCAGTGCCAGTCACTCTGCTGTACAACATGGCTTTGCCAATGCTTCTTTTAATAGGCTTTAAGCATTCCACCCCTGCGCACACTACTGTTTGTACTCGGCGCCCTGCAGCGCCTCTGATCCAGACGACGAGTCTCAAAGCACATGATTTGGACTCTGCATGCAAACACCTGGAGAAACAAAGCCCACATTGAGTTTTTTTCACTCATAAAAGGATTGTACATTGGCTGATGGCTTCAGGTAACCATAGCCGTAGTGAACGAGCACCAACACTGAATGAGATTTTGGTCTACTTGCGATGCTGCAGACTTTGATGAGAGACATACGATCCTGGCTTCTTAACTCAACAAAAGTTGTGACCCTGGGCAAAAATTGGTTCATACTGGAGGTTGAATAATGAAAGCAAATGCGTTAATCGAGACTTGCCACAAATTGGGAATCACAAAACTTAAATGGGTGTACAATGATTTTAGGCCTAGTTAGACAACTTCATATCTTACCGTCTTTGTTTTGTGGGTGATCTGTCAAGGACTCGGGCTTAGTTGTGTGTTGATTTAATGCTCTTCGTTACTTTGTTTTAATTCAGTCTGAGTATCTTTTCTATCATTCGTACTTGTAGCAACTTGTCCTCATCTTGCCGAATACTGCAAGAGGTACAAAGGCTTAACGTTTCTCTGAACCTTCTCCAAAGCATTGACTTTAAAATCTGTGATTCCATCTCAGATCCATGCCCTGGGGCTTGGAATGCTTTGTAAGGCTACATTTCAGATAGTGATCCAGTCAGCACTGTACCCTTCTATGCCGCAAGAGCCGTCCAATCGACTTTAGGCACAAGAGCAATTACAAAGCAGTGATCTAAGCAAAATAAATCCAGGATAGGTGTATGAATATCTCAGAGGGTAATTGATAGGGGCACAGTGAACTAGGAGTCACAATCAGCTGCTTTTAATAGGCTCTCTTCCTGGCTGTCGCAGTTGAGAGGCCAACGGTTGCTTGGGCATTGGGTCGGGAGTGTCCTCTGTCCCTTCAGAGTACTGATGCAGTGCGAGAGAGCTTCCAGTGTAAAGTATGCTGTGCTTTCTGCTTGGAGGTACCTATTTTTTTAACCATAAAACGTACACACAAGATAGTCTATGCGGTTTGTGCACTTGCTGCAGAGATCTGAGTATAACCTACAAATAACAGGTTCGATTGTGGCCAGGTTAGGCTCGGGTTTTTATCCTCCCAAGGTGGATAACGGAGTAGTCAGTATTTAAGCGTTGTTGCAGGCAAGCAAGCTTGGGCACTTGAAGGAGAGGGTAATTTACCTTTATTGCCCCATTGCCAGGGACAGTGAGTCTGCTTGCAGTATGTTTAGTCGTCCTTCGCACAGGATATTCTTCGCATTTCCATGCACAAGCTGACCTGACAATACCATCCTATACAAAGACAAGCCATACCATACCATACTGTACAATGACAAAACATACCATGCCATATTGTACAATCATAGTCCGTATCATACTACACCATGCAATACAATGACAGGCCACACCATACCGTACTACACTATAGAATGACAGAGCATACCATACCATACCATATAATAAAACACCATACCATACAATGACAGATTGTGCCCATAATATACAACGATAGGCCATACCATACTAGATGACAAGCCCTACCATACCATACCATACTATGACAGGCCATACTGTACTCTACAATGACAGGCCATACCATACCATGCCACACTATACAATGACAGGCTATACCATACCATGCCACACTATACGACAGGCTATAACATACCATGCCTGCTATGCAATGGCAGGGCATACTATACAATGACAAGCCATACCTTACTATACAATGACAGGTCATACTAAACCATACTATACATTGACTGGCCATACAATGCCACACAAAGACATACCATACCATATAATGACATGCCATACTATATCATACAGTGATGGGCCATACCATACCATACTATCGGAGTGAAAGGCCATACCATGTCATACCATACCGTACTATACAATGACAGGCCATAAGATACAACATAGCTAAAAAAACATTGATAAAGCCATAGATCTCTCATAGGCAAGATCTATTGGCTTCACCAATGCTTTTTTATGTTCATCTTCCTAGTGTGTTGCTCATACTGTGTATAAACGCGTACTCTTATTCTATGCACCTTATACAGGTGTGTGTTTTGCGTATACTATATGTGCATGTCTATGCCTTCTATACACTTAGCACATGTGTATTACGTGCGTGCATGATGTATGAATATGAACTGTGCACTCTCAGGGGCGTAGCTTAATCAAAAACGTTAGGGGTTGTGAGTATGAGATTTCCCAACTAGCAACATGATGGACCCAACTGAAAAGAGTAGCGACGGGCGGAGGTCACTGAACGTCAATACCGGACAAGCTTAGGGGCATTAGTTTTAAGTTAGTCAGTAAAGCAAGTACATTCTTGGTAACAATAATATCATGCGCGGCCCGTGCAGGTGAGAGCTATGGGGCAGATTCGACATACAACGACGAGGGAAACTTAAATTTTAAAAAAAGGAAACCTGAGTTTTCTTTTTTTTTACTTAGGTTTGCCACATCGTTGTATATCGAATCCCCCTCCCCACCCTGCCTCACCGCTCTTACCTGCACGGGCCTCGCCTGAATAATATAATCTTAAGACACAACACAAGTTAGCGTAGAACTCAAAGTGTCTACTATGTAAAACAAAGCTGCACATTTTCAAAGTAACTGGCAGTCACATGGCAAATCCAAATGTATTTAAAAATGATCCGATTTATGAGGTCATAACATTTGTATAGAGATTGAGAATATACACCAATTACTATACCCACGTTTATGTGACGCGAATTGTTAAAACCAGAATGTATGTGATCGGGCACAGAGTTAAGATTTGTTCGACGCAGTTGTTGTTGTTCATTGATGAGGATCCTACATTACCCTGTAAGATATGGACTGTAACTTTCCCCTCGAGATATTCAGTGGAATTTTTTATAATGTGTCCATAACTGCTTGGAAACTTGGTATTAACCCTCACACACTCAATAAAATACGTTTCCCCCCCAAAAAAATGATACGATTTGATTCACTTTTGTCTTACTGGGCTGAATACATCAGGCGTGTACTGACTGGCATGGTGCGAGCGTGGAGAAGACGGATATGCATGATCTTCAAATGTGAACCCGTTTTGTGAAGGTCTATGTTAACGACTGGGAGATAAACATTGAGTGTTTTAAGTTGCATCCGACACCCAGGTCACTGCGTCACAAAAGGACAAAAAGTTAAAATTAAAAAAGAATATTTTAAAAGGGGCGATTCTTTTTCTTTTGAATTGTCTCTTGTTTATGCAACTTATTCGAATGCCAGGGCCGGCTTTAGCACTGCTGGCGCCCTGTGCGACAAGCTTTTTCAGTGCCCTCTCCCCCCAATGACCTCCTTCTCCACAGATTTCCTCATTACAACTATCCAACATTGCCCTTCATCTCTAGCAAATGCATTTCTTTTTTTTTACAGCACTATTCATAGCAGTGTAGGGTGACAGAGCACTTTACATCACACATAAACTATGCAGAGACAATGAATCATACACTTGTAAATCAGTCCGTAAGAAATGTTGCATAAAACAATAAGGATTACAAGGTGTAGGAATCACATCATCCATACTAGTAGGCAGAATATCTTAAGAGTGATTGATCTTAAGAAACACAAATTTAGGATTTGAAACATACCGTTGGGATTGGCTATACTAAAGATGCTGTATTTCTATCCAAACCAACACTTTTTTAAGCAACATTAGGATAATGAAAGACTGGGGAAAAAGCAAAATGTTCTAACCTATACCATGCAGTTTGCATGTAGCTCTTTGATGACAGCTCATAGGTCACTGTGCTATATTGAGGATGTAACTTATAAACTGCAAGTAACAGAAGGATCTCTGTGACAAAAACAGAAGCCCACCAAGCTTTCCACATAAATACAGTTCTGTGGTTTGATCTGTATGGTACACGTTCTTTGTAGAAGGCACATTAAACCTCTGCACTACAATCAAAACTGCTACTGGACAAAACTCCGATCTCTCTCCCGCAGGAACATAACGTTTAATCACCAGTGTTATCTTGACATTTTTATTGTTGCCTAAAAACTGCTGGACACACAAGAAACTCTGCTGCAGGAGACACATTTAAGCCAAGCTATTTTCTAACACAGAGAGTGGCCCCGAACTCAGCGCCTGGTGCTCTCCGCCCTTAAAGCCAGCCCAGTCCGCTGTCCAGCTGTTGGTCACACAAAATGACATGTGCATGCAGCACGTTCCCAGAATGATGTGAGAAATCAGTTTTCTATTGTCTGACTTTCTTAACAGTGCTGCTAATTACTGAGAGCCACATCAAACCACAGGACAATACATACACACATGAAACTCCTACATCAGAGTTTCCAAACAAGTTGAGTACAATACACGGCAGGTACACATGCGGCCTGTGGTAGACAAAAAATGTCAAAAATACACACCTGAAGAGCTTCAGTCCCCCCCACCTGCCTGGTCCCCCTGCCTTCCCACGAGCAAGCACAGCGCTCCCAGAACACATCTGAGTAGAATTCCAATTGTAGTTAAAGTCCCTGGCCTGCAGAGGCAGCGTTTGTTATGATGCTGCTCAAGTACTGTGCCCCGAATGCGGCGCCACACCCTGACAAAGGCGCGAGGGGGTGAGACTTAATTAGGTCACCGAGGGTTCACCCCAGCAGTACATTGGAGTGAGTGACAGGCAGAGAGAGGCCTATTACTCTGGCGCTATTGTGCCAATTTCATTCGGATGTGTGCTTTGAGCTGTGGTTTCGCACACTTCCTCCTCCTGGGCCCTGTAATCTTGATAAAATTTACACATGAATACCAGAACCAATTACGCAGCCTCGTAACCGACAGAGCAATTATTTGGGGGATGTTCAACGCCATACACCCCCCCCCCCCCCGAAGCTACGCCCCTGTGCACTCTATGCAGTGTGTACGTGTGTGTTCTGCACACACTGTGTATTTGCGTGTTCTCTGAACTGTAGACACCATGTATGCTTGTGTGATCTGCTCATGCTCTGTAGGATCGATTAGGCAGAAAAAAAGTTTTTGTACAAACATAACGACGATGTATTAATTAAAAAAAAAAAAAAAGGATAAATATTTTTGTATCAATAAATGTTTTTGATAAGAATAAGCATCTGGGTGTTTATATATTGCGATTGAAGTTTTAAAGGTCCACCAATTTAAGAGTTTCCTAAGTGTTTTCTCACACACGTGATCTGCTCATGCTACATGGAAACATGACTGTGTCCTGCTTCGCAACAGACGCCTTCTCCTTTACAAGAGGCTAACGGTGGATGAAACGTGATACTTCATTCTCAAATGAGACAGGCCTGTGTAATGAGTTACGAAATTGTTTTCACAAAAAGGCCTGTCAAAGCCAAAAGGTCTCACCTATGTGAGAGCCATTGGCGTTGCCAATATCTTTAGCCATGTTGTAAAGCAGGGAGGCTGCTGTGCTGCCTGGCTGAAAGTTATAAACAAAGCGTTTATAAATAATTTTAAAAAAAATGTCATGACACAGGAAGGTATAAAAAACACCTACAGCACTTTTTAAAATAACTTTTAGACATGCTGCACTATAATATTTATATTTTAATATTGTGTTTGTTGTTTTAATTGTTCAATATTTATTTTTGTTATTTATTTATTGGGTTGTTATTTTGGGATTTGGGTGGCTTGTTTATTAAATTACATGTTTTACATTTTTTATTATTATTTTTAATGATAATCTTACATACGAAAATTGAATTTTGTAATCTGTTTGTCTAGCATGGGAGTTTTGTTGCGGTTTGGGTGTTTACTGTATTAAATTGCTATTTTTAGTACTATTTCTTTTGAAATTTCTATTATTTTTAATTGAATTATTGATTGTTTTTTATTTATAGTTATTTATTTTGGGGGGATGTTGGTTATTTGGAGATTTAGGTGGATAAGTGATTACATTGCATTTTGTTTTAATTTTGTATATTTAAAAATGTAAAGTGTAAAAATGTAATAATTCAATGATATTATTTTATGGAGGTTTGGGTTGGTAGTGTATTCCATTTTTGATTGCATTTAGATTTTTTAATATTGTTTTTCTAATTCTTATTGCTTTGGAGGCCTGAAATAGGCAGAATATTCGCACTTGTAGGAGCATAATGGTTAGTTGTGTTGTTATTATCATTGGCAGGACTGGCAGGGGCAATGTGTGGTGCAAGCTGCAGTGGCCTCCTGAGAGCCCTGGCACTTAAACTTTTACAAATGTAGCATTGGACATGGTCAAGCATTCCAAAGCTTACTCAGGGAGGTGTTGTGGGGTTAGAGGCTCAGAACTCAACCATGCACACAATAACAAATAATTTCAATCCCCAGTCAATTTGTGATCTTAATAAAAGATATGCATCATATCCTTAAAATAAATTAATACAGCACAGTATAAAAAGGTTAGTCCACAGAGGAATCACTCACAGGAACATTTACTTTTTTAACCTTCCTAACTGCATAATGTTTCTGTGGTAATGTGTGTATTGTAAGAATCAATGTAATCTTGACCTTGACTGCTTGGTCATATGAAGTTGGCACATCCTTTTGCACCATTTTGGACATGTATCCATGTTCGCTCAAAGGAGAGGGCTATTGGTTTAGATGAAGGATCAGTTTGTGTCAATGTATCATTACTAAAATTCATGTCAGTGCACACTGTTTGTGTGAGTGTGCATGTGCACTGCATTTTGGACTTTTTTGGTGTATTGTTTACTGCCATTCCTCACAGACTGGATGCGGTCATGTTTGTGTCTCAGTGCCAATATATGATGTGATTTTGATGGGCATGCTATTTGGCATGTCACCCAGTGACAGCTCATCCGCTAAGGCGGAGGAACATCGCCCCACTGCTCCGCAGCAGGAAACATAAAATGATAATAACTCCAGCTATTATCATTTTAAGTTTCCTTCTGCTGCAGTAGCTTTCTGGGTGGGGCGGGGCTTCTCTGAGGACAGAGGAGCAGAGGAGGAGTGGTTTGCCCTCTACTAAGTGCACATGATTGTTTGGTCAGCCCTCTCGGGCCGTCCAAAACAGTCATGTGCACTTGCCATATTCTCCATGCAGGTTGCATTACAGCGTGCATGGAGAACATGCCCAGGGCCCCATTCCCTGGCTGAGCGCCGATCCCTGGCGCTCACACCAATCACAATGCTGAATTGCAGTGCTGTGATTGTTTATCGGGAGCCGGGTGCTTCCTGCTGGTTCCTGTATCTTGCTGGAACCGAAGTCAGGAAGAAGAGGCCGGAGGAGAGGCGGCAGCCGGCTGGCCACCACAGGTAAGTGTGTTTAAAAAAAAAAAAAATTCTTACCCCTACCCCCTTGCCCCCACCCTACCACCCGAGCCCGGTAGCAGCCGCTACTGAAGTCACCCTAAGGGTTTGATTGTGTGTGTGCTATGGGCCCTTAATTCCAAGGGCTTTGTTGTATTTTTGTAGTTTTTAGCTGTTCCTCACATCGGTTTCGCCACCTGGCTCTTTGCTCTATTGCGACACAAAGGTGTACAGGTCGCTATTTGGCCAAGTGGATGTTTGCGATTGGTGGGTTTCAAGGAAGCACATTTTAGCAGGCTAAATGGAGCAACACTTACCAGACCTGCAAACAATTGCAAGCTATCTGCCCACAACTTTGCACCCAGGATCTGCACAGTAAATCCTAGGTGATCGGGTAATCCTGTAAGAATGCACCGCTCTGTGAGCTGACAAGAGCGAAGGCTCAACTACAACAAGTGAGGAGGGTAGAAATATGAATTGTTTCTGACGTTTGTAAAAGGAGCATGTTGTTCCGTTCTTGCACCAGCATCGTCAATTCTGCAGAATAAGAGAGTGATACCCAGACCTAACTAGATCCTCTGCCGAGAGCTCCAAGCAGGGGCGCAGCTGGGTCACTACGACTGGGGGGGGGGGGAGGCGGGGGGGGGGAGCTTCTGATTATGCAATAATCAAGCTGGCATGTCATGTTAAAATAAATTATATGAGAAGCATGGCACGAGGGGGACTTAAGAGCTGATGAAAGGGAGAGGAGTGGGAATTGTTTGGCGTACTTAAAACACATGAATTTGTTAAATAATTAACATGTCTTAAGACCTTCGAAACAGAGACAAGACAGAGAGTGTGTGTGTGTGTGTGGTGTGTGTGTGGTGTGTGTGTGGGGGTTGGTGTGGGTGTGATTTTGCATGTGTATATATAAAAATCCCAGGTGAAATCCGACAGATAACTCCCCATACTCGACTGAAAGCGACTGAGAGCACCGGTACCCAACTAGTTATTAGAGAATACACTTATTAGGGGGGTATAATACCCCAAACACCCCCTCCCCCCACGAAGCTACGCCCTAGGCTCCAAGTGTTAGCTGTGCCACTCTTGCTTTTCCACCTGCTTGTGGAGACAGAGGACTCTTTGGAACTAAGGACATCTCTTTGCAACAGATTTTTGATGATATTCAGTTATATAAAGAGTGACCACTAGCGATGCCGAATACCTAAGGAAACCCTGCAGAGCTTCCACGGCCGCATCTTTAAAGTTAACCGGACAACAGTGTTGGTATTTCTATCACGCTCGTCTGTCATATTCCACTCATTCTATCATGCAGAGCTTGTTCCAACAAAGGACTGTCTTATGTCTCACGGCCCCAATGTTTGGGCCACACTCGGCTAGGTAACGTTAGCTCTCAAAGAAGGTGTATATGTACACAGTCTCTCAGGGGAAAAAGAGGACATTTAATTTCCACTCCCCTCTTTAGGGGTGTACTCGTAGAAATGTTGGGGATGCTATGAGAACAAAGAATCTCGAGAAGTCATACCCATAGCCTCTTGAGCAGTACATACACACCTTTTCTATAAATAGTTAAGCCGTCTTTATGAGTGGTGCATAGGACAATGCAATATTTATTGCACCTGATAAAGTCCACCTCTGCAGGGGTTGGTATTGATCAGGTGAGACGAATAACACCTATTATGCCTCCAAAATCAGCATCGCCGGGTAACTACTGGGGGGCAGATTTACAAGCCCCTTGCGCCACTTTTGCGTCATTTTTAACATGGGAAAAAATGACGCAAAAGTGGCGCAAGAGGCTTGTAAATAAGCCCCTGGGTATTTCTTCCCGACAAAATTGAACAGGGTATGCGACCTTTATTTCACACAGTGATTACCAGGCGATAAAACATTTGTATTATTTATAATTTCAATTCCTACACAAACTGGGATTTGCGCACGGACGGAACAAATCGGGCCACTCGTAATGATGGCCTAAGATTTTAATATGTGCTCCATCATATATATCAGAATAATCATTGTAATATTAGATAAGTCAGCAATTATGAAAATCATTAGAATGAGTACACTGTATGCCCCAAACATTGTTTAGCACATGACCATATTTTTCCAACAAGCATCATATTGGTCTAAGATGCTGTCTAATTGTGGATACAAGTTACACCTTCCCACAGGCCAGTTGTGATCTGGTAGTCTTCAGTACAGTGTCCCTTCAGGCAGCATGTATCCCAGTTTTCGTCTCTCTTTTCCCTCCCTCTAATTATGGGCCTCATTCACGAGGTTTTGGCGCAGGGCAGCGTTGCGAGAAATCTTGCGGCGCTGCCCTGCATCAAAAGAAAAGGTCAGGAATGCACCGTATCTAAGAGATACGGCTCATTCCTGTCCTTTACCCTGCGCCGGCGCACAATGGGCTGTCATGCGCCAATGCAGGCACCCTTGCGCCATAGTGCAAGGGTGCCTGCATTGCGGGGCTGATTGATTTTGTGCTGGAAGGGACACCTTTCTGCACAAAATCAATCTGTTCAGGCGATTTCCTCTTTCTATGTGTGCTGCACTATGCAGCAGACATAGAAAGAGGAAATAATGAGGAGAAATGAAAACATATCTCCTGGTTGTGCCTCCCTAACGACACCCCTGGGAGGCATTAGAATCTGACGCATTCCCAGGTTTACGATTCCACGTAAATCTAGGAATGCTTCAGATTCCATGGGTGTTGCGTGGGAACACCCACAGCAATACCCATGGAACGCCCCTTTCACGCAGTGTTGTGCCTGAAAGGGGCACATATTTACAAGGCCATGAAAAGTCACGTAAAGTGGCTTTGCGTGGCCTTGTAATTATCCTGCGGCACATTGTGACCCAGGGGCGTCAAAACAGTGTCTGTCCGGTGGTGCAAAAGGGCGGCTTGAGGACTCGTAATTGAGGACCTAGGTATCTTATATAACCAGTGTTCCACAGCATTACTATGGAGCAGATGGGGGCACTTCTCTCTTGGCACACCGAACTAGGTAAAGTTGTGTTTTCATATGAGCATTTGAATTATTAGTATTTGTTATAACTAATGCTGGAACATGCAACCTGGGAACCTATCAAGGATACATTAAATCAAAAGTTTACTTCCAATGTATTTATTTTTATTTATTTATAAAGTTTTGTATAGCGCGAACAAGACCCTAGAGGGTGTCAGAGTGCTTCACCTTATAGGTTAGGTAGGATACAGTTGTAAGAAAAGACATTCATTACATATATGGGAATAGCATGGTAAAGCTGTAGTTCATGGTTGCACATCAATGTAGTGGTCATTCAGGGCATCGGGATAGTGGGCAGGTAAGTAAACAATAGAACCTAAAGTATCTTAGGGCAGAAACTTGTTCATTAGTATTGTTTTCACTTCTTTTTTTAATGAAGCGGTAGATGAGATTCGACGGACATCCGGTGACAGAGAGTTCCATATATTCGGGTGGGGCCGAGAAGGCTCTGTAGCTCGTTTTCTTTTTGTGGAAAATCTGTGGTTTCAGTAGCAGTGAACTTGCACTTCGTGAAGGTCTGCATCCCCCTGATAACTCTAGCTTTTGTGCCAGATATATGGGGGTCTTGAAATGTAGGGCTTTATGAGTCATGCAAGCAATCTTTAGCTGTATTCTTGCTTCGTACGGCAGCCAGTTTAGGGTTTTTAGGGACTGATCATTTCTTTTTGTACCGGTTATCAGTCTGGCCTCGACATTAAGGGAGGCCCTTAGAGGGGCCAAATTGTATTTAGGAAGACCGCAAAGGGCGGAACTTCCATAGTCTAGCCTCGGCAATACAAGAGCTTGGACCGCCTGTTTAAAGTCGTCCTGTGGTATGAAGGGTTTGAGTTTCCTTAGTATACTCATCTGGTACTTAGCTCCCTTGGTGGCATTGTTGATATGATTCTGCATATTCAAGTGTTTGTCTAGTGTGATTCCAAGGGATTTAGTGGACTCAATAATGTGAGGAGAACAGTTGAAGGCTGTTAGATGATTCATCCAGAGGTCAATCTGGGAGTGTGATTAGGAGGAGCGATGAGGAGGAATTCCGTTTAGGAAGTGCTGAGCATAAGATGGTTATCAGTGAGCCAGTTTTGAGTGTTCAGTTTTGAGTGTTCAGCCAGGTAGAGTTGAGTGAAATGAAGTCTTCTGGGGAGGAAATTTCCAGATACAATTGAGTGTCATCTGCGTACATGTGATAAAGACTGTTCGCAAAGTTCAGTGCATTTGCAAGTGGTTCCAGGAATAAGTTGAAGAGTATGTGTGAAAGGGCGGACCCCTGTGGAACCCCCATATTGACGGCGGAGGGCTGGGAGAGGGATTGATTCACCTTGACTCTTTGGGTTCTGTTGTGGAGGAATGAAGGAAACCATTGCAATACAGGCCCTGATAGGCCCATCCTTTGTTCTAGAATGGACAGTAAGCTGTTGTGTTTAACAGTATCGAAGGTAGAGGATAAGTCAAGTAGAATCAGATATCATTCATTTTGGTCTAGAATTTTTAAAACGTCATCCATGATGTGATTAGGTGCAGATTCAGTGCTGTGACCTCGATGGAAACCGTATTGATGTTGATCAAGAGTTGGAATTTCTCAATGTGTTTGCACGCACTTTTCTAGAAGTTTCGCCAGAGTGGGGATGTTGGAAATAGGGAGGAAGTTGTTAAGATCAGAGCTGTCTGCATTAGATTTTTTTAGAATGGGGGTTACCTGCGCTACTTTTAGGCAGTCAGGATAGTGCCTTGCAACAGTGAGGTGGTAAGGGGAGAATAGGGAGAATGGTAGCTTTTATTTCTTTGAAGATTGGAGGTGGTAGTGGGGTCACTGTAGTGGTTAGATGGGTTGATCGCTAGAAGAATGTTGTAGATGTCACTTTCGTTGAGTGGAGTGAAGGTGTGCCAATAGGCATTGTTCTTAGGGACATCTCCAGGGGGACCGAACCGGTCAGGGCCCAGAGAGGCGAGTGGAGAAGCGATCCCTGTAGGGATCCAAGATGCTGTTAAATATTATGCAGAACAGAAGCTAAAGGAATGTGTCACTGCACACTCAAAGCCAATAGGTTTCACCTATGCGAGAGCTCTTGGAGTTGCTAACTTCTTTTAGCCATGTTGTACAGCAGCGTGGAGTGGAGTAGAGTAGAGGGGAGTGGAGTGGAGTGGAGTTGCATGGCATAGCGTGGTTTGGAGTGGCGTAGAGTGGAGTGGCACAGAGTAGTGTGGAGTAGAGTGGCTTGGAGTGGCTTGGAGTATCATAAAGTGGCATAGACCAGAGTGAAGCAAGGTAGAATAGAGTGGCTAATAGTGCTGTAGAGTGGCTCAGTGCTGTAGAGTTGAGTGGCATACAGTAAAGTGGCGTAGAGTGGAGTGGCATAGAGTGGAGTGGTTTGGAATAGCATGGAGTGGTGTAGAGTAGAGTGAAGTGGCGTAGAATGGATGGGCATATAGTGGTTTCGAGTGGAGTGGCGTAAAGTTGCATAGAGTGAAGTGGCATAGAGTAGAGTAGGGTGGTGTAGAGTGCAGTGGCATAGAATGGATTGGAATCGAGTATAGTAGAGTGGCGTAGAGCAGGGCCCGGTAGACAAGATTGGTTTAAAGTGGAGTGGCGTAGAGAGGAATAGCATGGCCTAGGGTAGTGTGGAGTGGCGTAGAGTGGAGTGGAGTGGAATAGCAATAGGACAGAGTGCAGTGGTGCAGAGTAGAGTGCAGTGACGCAGAGTAGAGTGGTGCAGAGTAGAGTACAATGGTGTACAGTGCAGTGCCGCAGAGTGCACTGGTGCAGAATAGAGTAGGGTGGCATAGAGTGCAGTGGCATAGATTGCAGTGGTGCAAAGTAGAGTAGAGTGGCATAGAGTGCAGTGGCGTAGAGCGCATTGGTGTAGAGTGCAGTGGCGTAGAGCTGCAGTGGTGCAGAATAGAGTGCAGTAGCATTGAGTGCAGTAGCGTAGAGTGCATTGGCATAGAGTAGAGTGGTGCAGAGTAGAGTGGTGCAGAGTAGAGTAGCATAAAGTGCAGTGCTGTAGAGTGCAGTGGCATAGAGTAGAGTGGTGCAGAGTAGAGTGGCATAGAGTGCAATGGCCTAAGTAGTGTGGTGTGGCAGAAAGTGCAGTGGCATAGAGTAGAGTAGTGCAAAGTGAGGTGTCATAAAGTGCAGTGGCATGGGGTGGTGCAAAGTAGAGTGGTGCACAGTAGAGTGAAGTGGTATAAAGTAAAGTGCTATAGAGTGCAATGGCATAAAGTGCAGTGGTGTAGAGTCGAGTGGCATAAAGTGGTACAGAGTAGAGTGCAGTGGCATTGAGTGCAGTGGTTCATAGTACAGTGACGTAAAGAACAGTGGCATAGAGTGCAGTGCCCCAGAGTAGAGTAGCATAAAGTGCAGTGGCGTAGAGTAGTGTAGAGTGCAGTGGCATAGAGTAGAGTGGTGCAGACAAGAGCAGATCAGCATTGAGTGCAGTGGAGTAGAGTGCAGTGGTGTAGAGTAGAGAAGAGTAATGTAGAGTAGAGTGGCGAGGAGTGAAGTGGCGTAGAGTAGAGTGCAGTGGCATAGAGTGCAGTAGTTTAGAGCACAGTGGCATAGAGTGGTGCAGAGGCATAGAGTTCAGTGGCGCAGAGTAGAGTGGTGCAGTGTAGAGTACAGTGGTGTACAGTGCTATGCTGCAGAGTGCACTGGTGCAGAGAAGAGAGGGTGGCATAGAGTGTAGTAGTGTAGAGCGCATTGGTGTAGAGTGCAGTGGCAGAAAGTGCAGTGGTGCAGAGTAGAGTGCCCATCGAGTGCAGTGGTATAGAGTGCAGTGGCAAAGAGTAGAGTGGTGCAGAGTAGAGGGGCACAGAGTAGAGGAGTATAGAGTGCAGTGGTGTAGAGTGCAGTGGTGTAGAGTAGAGTGGTGCAGAGTAGTTGAGTAGAGTGGCGCAGAGTGCAGTGGTGTAGAGTGCAAGGGCCTAATTTGAGTGGTGTGGCAGAAATTGCAGTGGCATAGAGTAGAGTGGTGCAGAGTAGAGTGGCGTAGGGTGCTGTTGCATAAAGTGCAGTGGCGTAAAGTTCAGTGGCATGGAGTGGTGCAAAGTAGAATGGTGCACAGTAGTGTGAAGTGGCATAGAGTAAAATATTGTAGAGTGCAGTGGCATAAAGTGCAGTGTCATAGAGTCGAGTGGCATAGAGTGGTACAGAGTCGAGTGCAGTGGCATTGAGTGCAGATGTGCATAGTGCAGTGAAGTAAAGAACAGTGACATAGAGTGCAATGGCATAGAGTGGCGTAAAGTGCAGTGCCGTAGACTGGTGTGGAGTAGCTTAGAGTGCAGTAGAGTGCAGTGGCATAGAGTAGAGTGGTGCAGAGAAGAGCAGAGCAGCATTGAGTGCAGTGGAGTAGAGTGCAGTGGCATAGAGTAGAGTCTTGTAGAGTAGAGTGGTGAGGAGTGCAGTGGTATAGAGTAGAGTCCAGTAGCGTAGAGCACAGTGGCATAGAGTGATGCAAAGGAATAGATGCAGTGGTGTAGAGTGGAATCAAGTGGCATTGAGTGCAGTGGTGTAGAGTACATGGTAATGGGGTGGAACGTAAAAGAAGCAACATGGAAGGAGGACGGTGGGAGGGAATAGAAGCTACATGGACAGGGATATGAATGACTGTTAGAAATGGGGATCTCTAGTTGGCAGGTTGTTACTCTGTCCAAGTAGGGACCCTTCTTTCTAGTCAGGATAAGGGGGATACACTAATGAAAAACCCCGCTCACCCCCTTGGTAGCTTGGCACGAGCAGTCAGGCTTATCTCAGAGGCAGTGTGTAAAGCATTTGCACATAGCATACAGTAATTTAGTGAAAGCACTACAAAAGGGCTCCACACCAGTTTAGAAAAATATCCAATATTGTATCTGTGCAAACAAGACCCATCCACCATATAGTTCTCAGAAATATCAATAATCAAAAATAGACTTAAAATACAGTTCCTTGATGCCGATAGCTCCGTCCCGGGCTACCATGGCGTCGTGAACAACCAATCCAAACAGTTATGGCTGACCGCAGCGTTGCAGGCCAGCTACCGTGTTGGGGAGAACCACAAAACAGTACCTTTAGAAAGGCAGGGTGTCGGGCGACCTCTTGTTGAGCTCCGAAGAGCCGGCGTCGGCAGGCGTCGGTTCTGGAGGTCAGTGCAGGAGTCGTCGGGCCCTTGAAGTCACACGTGTTGCAGATCAAACTCCTCGTGGTTGAAGTCGGGAGCACCGACTTCAGCAGGCGTCAGGGCTGCGGTGTGAAGTGCAGCGGTGCAGTGCCCTCAGGTCGCGGTGCAGGCAGTGGCTCATTGACTCACAGCAGCATCGGTGAGACCAGGGCTGCAGTGCGAAGGGATGCAGTACTCGTTGCGGTGCTAGCAGGTCATGGTTCAAGCAGCGGCATCGTAGTTGCGGAAGGGGCTGTCATGGACTGATGAACCGGAGTCTATGGCTCCGGCATCAGTAGGCCAAGGCTGCGGTGCGGGATGAGGGCGGTGTGTCGTGTAACTTACGAACGGTGCCATCGAACCACGGTGCAAGCGGCGGCGTTGATGTTGGCGTGGAGCGGCATCATCGGGGATACCAGGGCAGCAGCGTGAAGCGAGACGGTGCGAAGTGCGGTGCCCACAGGTCACGGTGCAAGCAGCTTCTCGTGGCGGTGTCGACCGTCGTCGTTGGTGAGACCAGGGTTGTGGTGCGAAGTGCGGCAGTGCCCTCTGCGATGCCTTCAGGACACGGAGACTGCAGCGGCATAGGTGACAGCGTCGGGTTGCTTTTTCTGCTGTTATAGCACAAAACACACAGGGCCATATGTACAAGGAAGTGGCGGAGCACGGCGTTAGCCTCCTTCTGAAACGCAAGGCTGCACCACATTTACAAGAAATGTGGTGCAGCCTTGCGTTTCCCCCTGCGATGGTGCTAAGTTTAGAAACTTAGCGCCAACACAGGCACCCTTGCACCATAGTGCAAGGGTGTCTGCGTGCAAAGGAGGATTGTTTATGTGTAGGAAGGTGTCCCTTCCTGCACATAAACAATTCTAAAATGCCATTCTGTCACTTTCATGTGTGCTGCTTCATGCAGCACACATGAAAGTGACAAAATGGCATTTTTTAAAGGTTTGTTTATGTACAGGAAGGGACACCTTCCTGTACATAAACAAACCATGGAATTTTGCTTTTTCCATGTGTGCTGCACAAGGCAGCACACATGGAAAAAGCAAACCCCTTTCACGCTAACCATAGAGTGAAAGGGGGCCTTATGTACAAGGCAGCGTTAAGCCACGTTAAGTGGCTTAACGCTGCCTTGTACATAAGGAGCAGCCCCTATCGCCACCACAATGTCGGTAAAAGTGACGTTGTTGTGGCGATAGGGGCTTGTACATATGCCCCACAGTTCCCAGTGCTGGTAACAGATGAACTTGATGTCTTTGCTGTCCCTGAGCCTTCTTGAACAGAGGGCAAGCTCAACCTCATGCCCTTGGAGAAACTCAAACAAAGAAGTTGCAGAAAGTTCCGTCCAGTCCTTTCTCTGCCCAAGACAGAAGCAGCTACTGCAGGCCAACACAGCAAAGAACACAGCAAAGGGGTAGTTCCTCCTCATAGCTTCTTCAGCTCTTCTTCTTGGCAGGGTTCTGAGTCCAAAAGAGTTCTAAAATCCTGGGGTATGGGCCCCAATATTTTTACCACATTTCCCTTTGTTCTCTTGTGGCAGAGAAGGTCTGTGCTCAGTCCAAACCAGTTCTGTCCTCTCTGGCCCAGCTTCCTGGCAGGAGGTGGAGACAACATTATCCAAGGCAGACCAGGCCTATTCAGGTGCAAGGAAATCTCCTCCCACTACTCTAAATGCAGCCCAGGTCTATTCAGCCCAGCCCTGACTCATTCAGGTAAGGCAGGACACACCTTGACCCCCCCCAAGTGGCTGTCTGAAGCGAATGCAAAACCCCAGCCCCTGTCACTCTAAAGCCAGACAGTCAATCCACAAACCCAGCAGAGGCACACAGGACGGCTAAGCAAGAAAATAGACTTTTTCTAAAAGTGGTATTTTCAAACATACAACATAAAAATCATCTTTACTAAAAGATGCACTTTTACATTCTGAGTTCAGGCATACTAAACTCCATTTCTCTATCTTGTCCCAACAGGAAGTTATACTTGTAAGATGTTACAAAGTATTTCCCATTCTATCCTAAGGGACAGATAGCCTTTCAATAGTGAAAAACGAAATACACTGTATTTCACTATCAGGACATGTCTCACACACCAGTACATGTCCTACCTTTCACATACACTGCACCCTGCCCATAGGGGTACGTTGGGCCTACCTTAGGGGTGACTTACATGTAATAAAAGGGAAGGTTTGGGCTTGGCAAGTGGGTGCACTTGCCAAGTTGACATGGCAGTAAAAACTGCGCGCAGACACTGCAGTGGCAGGTCTGAGATACATTTACAGAGCTACTTCTGTGGGTGGCACAATCAGTGCTGCAGGCCCACTAGTAGCATTTGATTTACAGGCCCTGGCACTGTCAGTGCACCTTACTAGGGACTTACCAGTAATTCAAACATGCCAATCATGGAAACACCAATCCATAACATAATTTACAGTAGGAGCACTTGCACTTTAACACTGAATAGCAGTGAGACAGTGCGCAGAGACACCAAACCAGCAAAAACAGAGTCAAAACCAGGAGGTCAGAAAGCAAAAATACAGGGGAAACACGGCAAAAGGTGCCAGGTCTAACAATGACGGACTAAAAACACAAGCACTCATATGGAATGCTTGAACACAAAAAAAGTAGTTTCAAAAACAGGAGCATTGGATGGACACAAGTACCTGGTCTATGCTCCAGGAGAAGGCCAAACACAAGAAGAGGACATGACACCCGCATGCCATGACAAATGGGGATGAAGGAAATGCGAGCGACGCTGAAGCTAACAAATGGTAAGCTATGGGGGGGCTATAAACCCATTGTGTGTAAACAACATGTCTCGCAGAGACAGTGCATTCGCTATGTAGGCAAACTTAAAAAGGACTGTACTGCAAAGTTCTGTTTCGCCTGAGCAAATTAGTTCTGCGCAAGTTAAAAAAGCTGTTTACAAATTTGTCTTACGTGAAAACATCTGTAAACGTAAATGCAATTCATGGTAACATATATCAACGCCTGTAATGTCTGTTAACATCAGAAATGTAGTACACATAGGGAGCTTCAATACAGGATACACCCACAGAGGTCTTGAAGAAAGCCCATAGCACATAAATCAGGGCATTCCATAGGACTTAAACATGTCGACCGTCCTTATAAGTGTTGAACTATTACCCTCACAAGTTTTCAATTCCACCCAGGTGGGACCTTAATAAAATTGACAGATCCACCAGGAGTTAGTTTGACCAGTCCTTCTCTCTACATTAGCTACACATTACAATTACTTCAGATCATTGAGGTACCCCCGCCACTTGAGTGGACACCCAGTTCACCCTTTAGAGCTCCTCTGAGTGGTAAGGGTAGAAGACCACATTAGTGGTCTTTTCCACCAGTCGTGAGGAGGGGCCTCGGATGACGCAGGCCACCTCTTGCTGGCTTAGGGCTTCTGTCCTTAAATAATTGAGGTTCCCTCAACAGATTAACAAGATCCTATTAATTTTAACCATCTGGGCACCATTATCTTGGAAAGGGGAATAACACCTGCAAAAGAAACAAACTATGATTGCAGGGACAACCAGTGCTGATGTATGGAGAGTGATTAGTGTCATATGCTGGTTACCACACAGCCAATGCTGTGATTAGTAGCTTTCCATGCATGAAGCATATACTACAATGTGGAACGGTGAGTTTATAGCGGATGCGATAGTGGGCATCTAAAAGGCCGAGTCTGGCCAGTGCATACTGGCAGTCTTTATTTAAAAGATTTGTATTGTGTGCAGCTACCCCTAGAGTTTTCCCGGTGGAAGGCGGCAGAGCCTTTATGGGTTCAGCAGCCTACAAATGCCAGACCTTCAAGCCCTTGCGGAAAGTGAGTAATGACGTGCAAGCCCTTAGGCCCTTATGTCCTTAAGGAGTCAAATCCACATTATGGCCTCATAGAACAAGATCAGTTCAAGAAATATAGTTCAAAATCAGCCACCAAATGAAGCAATCAATGAACAGCTGAACAGATGAATGTAGCACTGATATTAGTTTATGAGGAATATCAAATAGAGCAAAATCTTTTGCAAAAATAACAGGGCAGTAAAGATTGACAACCAAAGTAGAGTGAAAAACTCTTATCAGTCCCAAAAACCATTAACTTTTGATGGGTAGCTACACTTATAGTGATGGCGTCATGAAAAACAGTGCCCAAAGCATCAATTAACTCAGTCTGTAGAAACTGAGGGGCATATGTACAACAGAATGACGGAGCATAGCGTTAAGCAAAACTTGCTAACACCACGCTCCGCCGTTCTGAAAATACAGGGATGCACGTATTTACAAAGATACGGCACAACCCTGCGTCTCCCCTAGCGCTGGCGCTAAATTAAGCTGCTAGCGCCAACGCAGGCACCCTTGCACCATATTGCAAGGGTGCCTGCATTGGGGGAAGGATTGTTTATGTGCAGGAAGGTGTCCCTTCCTGCACATAAACAATCACAAATGGCGATTTGAAACTTCTATGTGTGCTGAATTGTGCAGCACACATAGAAGTTGCAAACCGTCATTTTTGTAATAATTGTTTATGTGCAGGAAGGGTCACCTTCCTGCACATAAACAATCATTCATGGTGTTTTGCTGTTCCTATGTGTGCTGCACAATGCAGCACACACAGAAACAGCAAAAACGAGGAGAAATAAAGCATTTCTCCTTGTTTCGCCATGTTAAGACCAGGTTTTCCCTGGTCTTAATTTTGGCGCTGCCTCCTATTTACGGCACCCTTGTAAATATGGGGCAGCATCAAAATCAATGGGTGCTATAGCAGACCGCCCACTGCAGCACCCATCGCTCACCCCTTTCACGCTAAGTATAGTGTGAAAGGGTGCCTTATTTACAAGGCGCTGTTAGGCCACGTTACACCGCCTTGGAAATAAGGCGAAGCCCCTATCGCCACAAGGACGTCGTAAGAAGTGACGTTCCTATGGCGATAGGGGCTTGTAAATATGCCCCTGAATTACTTGTGTTTCTATCCGTGCTGTGTGCTATGTGAAATAATTAGCAGCACTGGTGAGTTGTATGTCTTACTTCAACGATAATGATATCTTTAATAATTTGTCAAGCTTTGCATGCAAATAATTCTTGATGTTAAGCCAATAAAGCAATGACATTGCCTTTCAAAGTGGAGGAAGACATTTAAAATCACAAGAGGCAATGCACTGGTTTATTGCTCTTGTAAAGTGGTTGACTATAGGGATGTGAATACCATGGCGCAGCGGAGCACTCTCCTGAATGTTAATAGATATGATGAACTGTTGATTATTGGAACTTTTGTAAAACCCCAATAAAGTTTGTTTTATAAAAAAAAAAAAAAAAGAGGCAATGCACTGGTTTAGAATTACTATGTAAATGAACCTAGTGTATAAGAAAATACACAAATTAGAGAAATGCAGTTGGTAAGATCAATTTGTTAGAAGTACAAAAACCTCAGAAATGACAGGTTTAGGTGTCACTATTAGTGAGTATTAGCTTCCTGGAACAGTAAAGCTACATTATGCATGGAATGATATCTGCTTTCAGCTAAGTGAAGTCCCAATCAAATCGTGCATTCACATGTGCTTAGTAATACAGGTAAGCCATTCAAGATACAATAGAATTCCTAATCTAATAACACCTCATTAAATTTAGTCTTCCACAGCCTTCGAACTTCCATGTTATAACAGAAAGACAAGTTATATCATGTTCAAATTCTTAGCTTGTCATAAGGGGATGGTAGATACAATTCAACACCCTGTACAGACAATGAGAACAAAGCATCTATTTTACTTATTTAACGTTGTTGAACTGAAATAGAATGGACAGAGCATCTTTCACGTTTGTACACAAAGATTGCAAACACAGCAATGTACGGTTCTTGTCCTTCTTAAAAGATTCAATTTAAAATGCAGATGAAGTAAACTCAAAAACAGAGTGAGATCTTACATTTATTATTCAAAGGTCATTATTTAAGATGCTTCGTGAATCATTAATGGCATCAGGATCGGGTGTAGCTGCTTCTCTTGAAGAATATGAATATATTTGCATAAACACTCTAATTGAAAGAGTAATCAAATCTCTCTTGGACCCAGTTGGACTCTACTGCCCTTTGAGACAGGTATGTACATCTGAATGCATTAATGTGTTGTGTAATTGAAGCTAAGGAATAATCCTGAGACCACACCAGAAAGAACTTACTAACACTATATGGTGTAACTCGAATCTTACCATACTTGAGATCTGTCTCTGTTTGCAAGAGGACGTCAAATCCTTTTTTTGCAAATCTTAAATGACATTCATTTCTGTGTAGGTTGCAAATACACAGTCCCTTCCAAGTGGAAGACACAGTGGCCCTGATAACAAATGGGCCGGTAAATTCCCCTGTTTACGCAGGGGTCGGAATTACGAGTTTGGATGTATTTAACGCATTCCATAATTATCAGATGTGTTAAATAGTTCAGCTATCATTACATTTCAGAAGGTTATACCTGCCAAAATTTAACAGGGGAAATTGTACTGTGTTTACCATACCATGCAGAACTTGGTGCGTTAAACACCAAATTCTGCATGTTATGCCCCACAAATTCGTGATAGGTGTTATTTATCACATACGATAAATAAGGTACCCCGTGGTATAGTTATTTATCATGTGCAATAAATAACACCCAACTCATAATCTGGGCTAGTGTGGATTGTACCATTACTAAGCAATGAATATCTAACACTGTTTAGTTCTTCTTCCACTCGCTCCTCATCATCAGAAAATGAGAATATTTTTGTCATAAAATTGAAGGTGTTGTGTGATGCATGAGAGAGGTGAATCCTTAACATGTGTGTCTTGACATTCAGAAAAACAAAATGGGCCGGATATAAACAATCGAAAAGTGTTCTAAATATTCAAATGTTGCCCTTGTTCTCTGCCCTAAACAGTTTGTAAATAAGCATTTGTGTTCCACATCTCGTAAGGCTTCTCAAATATGAATTTCAGTGAGAAGGTGAGTATAACATTTCACGCCAACAAAGAAGCGCACAAGTCAAATTTGGGTGAATTGAATGGTTGCTTTGAAATATAGGGATCTGGCTTAAAACACAGGTGCACTATTCCAACTTGGAGCAGAACAGTGGTCTCATTGCTAATATGGAAAGATCACTTTATTGGTAGCTAAAAGATGTATGAAACTGTCTGCATACCTGTTGGATCAATCACATCTTCATAACTACTGGTGTCAAAATATTGGTCAGAAACGTGTAATGATCTGTTGGATTCTAGACCTGTGACAATATTCTTAACGATGACAATATCCTAGTCATTTGCACAATGTCGTCATGAGGCTACGCCATCAAGGCTGATATTGGAGATTTTCCCAGAAGACTCCATGCTGTCATAGGATCTCTTGCTGAGAGCAGACACACTCCTCTCAGGACATGATTAGGTCTGTGGTGCAGCTGGGCATGTCATTGTTTACGTACAGTGAAATCAGGCAAATAATGTGCATAAGTATGAGAGGTTGCTAGTGTGATCCACGCCGCATGGGATAGGAGTCCGGATCAACGAGGCATAAGTGCATGGACTTATTTGCATTTATCCGTTGATGCCTATCAATATATATAGCCTAGTGACAGCCCCATCACTATGCAGTCACAAAGCTCAAACTCAGGCCACTCCTCTCCAGCAGCATACACTGAGCTTGGATGGCGTGGGCTCCATGGCAAGCTAAAATGGTGGTTGTCACATAAGTAAAAAAATCCCAATTTGTTGAACAACTCATCCAGTGCCAGCACTGGCGAAGGCTCCCGCCGTTTCAGATTAATCAAATAAAAAATCCAGATTGATTTGGAATACCGATGCCAGCTGCTCAGTACACAGTCACCCTAGACCAACAAACAGCCCCCCATTTGCATCTGGCAAACTTTCCCAACAGACCCGCACCGTGACTCAACAACTCATGCACGACATATGAGCTCCAACACGTTAAAGCCCAGCATGGATGCAGACACTCTTGCTAATAATTCCAAATGTGTCATTTCCATGGGGAAGCCTCACAGGAAGTCAAAGAAAGTCATACAGCACAGGTAGAATCAAAGCCCAAGCTCAGAATGGGAGCCTGAGAGCCAACAGATGGCAACCTCCCTTGGCCATAAATAGACCTGGTTCTCAAACTCTCTAAAAAAAAGCCAAAATGCTACAAACTGCTGGCATTTAGATGGCGGAAGAATAACTACACCTTTCTGGACTATCTGGCTTATCCCACCAAACTAAAAAATGCAAGAAATCTCTGAATCAGTCTTGAGAGAAATATTTTCAGTTTCAAGACATCCAACTAAATAAATGTTTCTAATTTTTAGAAATGTTGCCTCTTCAACTGCAAGCAAATCCTAAATCGCTCTATCTCTCTAATTGAACTGTGATAGTTCAGACTTTTTTCAATCTGAGATCCAGAATAAATCCAGTATCCTGGTCCCCTAATAACCCCACAATGTCATTTTCCTCATGTAACTCAAGTATTTATGCATCCAGCACCCTTTGCAACTTATACATTTTTAGTTAAGGAAAAGATTAAAACTGTCTCCTCTGGTTCTCAGCTAGGCACCTGGCCCATAAAAATAATAAAATAACTCAATTCTATGCTCAATAAACTCCTGAAAACCCTTTCTCTTTCTTCGGCCATGCTCCACATATCTGGAAAACTGCCACGGTGTTACCTTTTACTGGGAAAAAAACCTGTTGCTATTCCTTCTGTTCTGACCAACTTCAGGCTAATTTTCTCTCCTTTCATCCCCAGCAAAAATGACTGAGTTTTGTTGACACTCAGCTTTCGACCTTCACTGAAGCACACAACGTTCTTAGCTCCTTTGGTCTGGCTTCCATCCCTCTTTTGCACGGAAACCACCCTTATGTCAAGTCAAGTCATTCTTTACTGTAAGATCCATTGAGTTCACCACAATTGGCATAAAAAGTCAACACGATGATAGTAATAAAAACATCTTGTGCAAAATATTGGTTAGATAAATTGTTTAGTCTTTATAAGGTCAGTCAAATTTATAGTGACCTCCTGGGTTTCCCAACTGCTGAATAACTATGTTTATGAATTTTACCAAGCGTGCCTTGAACACAAGCTTTCATCCCAATGTCAGCTACCAATGACATCTACATCATCCTGGTTTAGGTGGAAAGGCTGCTTTAATTCTTCAAGGGCTCTCCACTGCTTTAGATAGGATCTCTCATCTGGTTCTCAGTTGTATCTAGTAGGCATCTCTGGCAAAGCTATTAAATGGTTCTCTTCCGTTTTCACCGATAGATCTTAGGAATTTCTTTAGCCCCTTCTTGCTCCACTTTTAAAGCCTTTACCTGTGGTGTGCCTCAGGCTCCGCTCTCAGTCCTACCCTCATTAACGTCTATGTTGCTCCTCTTGCTCCTCTAACCTGATGGAGATTGGAGATTACAAACAGCTGATCCTACGGCTCAGCACAAATCCTAAACTGATGCAATCACATGGGCCAATTCACAAAGGGCCTCCGCCCTCGTGGCGGAGGCCCGCAGTCGTGGGTCCCACACTCGTGGCGGGGTCTCTTCAATGGGTAACTGCAGCACAGTGGTCCCACCACGACTGCAGGATCCCCGCCATGACTTCAAGGCCTCTGGCACGAGTGCGGAGCCCCTTTGTGAATCGGCCCCTCGGTTTACAGGCTGTATATGTGTCACCTCTTAATGGAAGTGTATAGACTCATTGTGTCTCGGTTCTGATAAACTGAGCTGCTTTGTAAAGCCTGTATATTCGGTAAAACCTGGCCACTGGGAGAGCTTTGCAGACATCTAGCAACATGAATGAGAAAGCTTTGTCCCGCAGAACGCATCAAAGAACAAATTGTGGGGGATTACAAGGGTGTCCAATGACCACGCTCATAAGAAATGGGGTGGTTAATGGATGCCCTGCTTCACTGTTTGGTCCACTCAAGAGGTATTCTCCAAGATAATACACTGCCTACAATATCTAAACAATCCAGATGTGTAATTGTGCAACAGAGTACAGTGGAGTATGGAATAGAGTAATCAGCCTTGTCTTCAGGGTGTGTACACTGTAGGCTCTGAGTGGAAGTAGGTGTCATGGGTGGTGGGAGCATCATGTAAAGGCACTTTCTGGTGTTTGTATGTTATTTACTCTTCAGGTAGGACACAGTAACTGTATTTGAACTGCTGAATTATTGCAAAGACAGGCTTCCAGGAGGGTTCCAACATGTCATGGACTCAGTAAGTGTTGGAAGAATCTAGGCATTAAGTTTGATGGCGGGCTTTCGTTTTTGCCTCAAGTTAATGCAGTGGTGGGGACATGTTTTTGGCCTGCTGCGTATGCTAAGAAAGGTTTTACATTTTCTCTCTTTCTCGGCTCAGAAATAGGTAGTACAGGCCTTAATTACATCGAGGCTTGACTACGGTAATGCTCTGTATCTGCGCCTGCCTGACTATTTGGCTAGCAAACTGCAGGTGGTTCAAAACACAGCAGCTCGTACTTTTCAAGGCCTACCACTGAGAACACATGTATTCCCACATCTAAGGGTGTTGCACTGGCTCCCTGTTCAGAAAAGGTTCTTTTTAAGACCTTATTATTGGTACATAGGGCCCTTCATTAGGCTGGTGCGGGTGTACCTCAGAGCTAGGATCCGTTTCTATGCTCCATCCAGATGCCTTCGCTCAGCTCACCTTTTTCTGGCCCAAGTCCCAAGAATTCGCGGTCTAGAACGGGTGGCAGGTCCTTCTCATTCTTAGGATCATCAGCGTGGAACAAACTCCCTTTGGAGTTACGGAACATTTTTGCCACCTCCCAGTTTTGGAAGAAATTGTAGACATGGCTTTTAAATCAGGCTTAATGGTTAGGTCTCTCTTCACCAGTCAACAAGTGAGGTGCATAGCACCAGGATTCTCCCTGGAGTAACAGGGCGCTTTACAAATGCCCTTTACATTACATTATTTGACAAGTATCCTGTGAAACCTATTTTGACATCACATACCAAATGGATGTTGAAGCTGAACTGTACTTTTCAGTGAAGTAGACAAAGGAATACTTGTGGGGCGTTTGATTGTTATTTTTCCAATGGCCACTAATGCTGTAAAAATTCCCCTGTAGCTGTCTTCTCCGCCGGGTTTTGGGTGTAAGGAAAAATGATCTGCCACAAAAAGCTTGAGGACATTGGTGACTTTTATGCAGCCATACAGATGTGTCTGTACCCCGTAACTCCAGGTAGGGATCCAGAGACATAGTAGCATGAGTGCACAATAGTTTGGTCTGTATGGCTATGGCATGAAGACATTTTCTTCTTGACTATAGGAGGTCATGTTTGATGTTTGTGTTGAGACTGAAGGCGTTCCTGATCAATGTTTTCCCATAGTGATCTGATGTACATTGAAAAGTGATGTCATCCTTTTCTCTACATTTGTTTTTTATGCATATTTGTAGCCTGCTTTAATTCTCTATGTTAGTTTATTTCAAAATAAAGTAACTTTATATAACAAGTTTCTATGTGTGTTGTAACAATTTGTTTGTCAGTTGCACTTTGGGGCAGTATTGTAGTTGATTGCCGCATTGGCTTTAGCGGTAGGGCGCTAATTTAAGTGTGAGGGTAAATGTTGGGCTTGTTCTATCATTGGTTAAGGTGAAATTGGAAGAATCAGCAGAATGTGTGCTGACCACGTAATTTTGATGAAGAGGAGAACTTTGGGACTATGCCCAACATGCCAATGTGGCTGGTTTTGCTAATTGCAAACATATTGCCATCGCCATATTTGCTATTTTTAGTGATTTAGAATTTACTCCTGGGAAATTCATGCAAGTCCCTCTGTAGCCCTTTTCAGGGCCAGCATAATGGCCTGATCTCCACAAAACAATAGATAAGAATGAATGAATGAATACTTTATTTGTGCGGTTAATCAAAACCATTACAACATGCAACATATTTAAAATGGAAGAGAGCAGCATTTCGAAGTATAAAACAATAAATATTGGATCAAAACATTATTAAAATCTCCATTTGTTTTTGTTTATAAGATAAGACGGTAATTATAAAAACCTTGATGGGCAGAGCAAGTCAGAGGTCTCGATATTGGCCAAGCATCCACGGCCCAGGCCCTCCCTTTAAAGTACCCAGAAGGGAGCGCCCACTCGGCGTGTGGAGAATTTCCTTCAATAATATGCGGGTATGGTAAACAAATTTCCCAAAGCTGGCCATGTGCTTTACAATGTCCAAAGTGTAAAGTTGTTGGACTGCCTCTTTTGCTGTACGAGTGCCCAATTGGAGGAGGATCGTCTAAGGTAGATGCTGCGAACTGACTGAAGGGCTGGACAGCAAAATAGAATATCGGCCAGGGATTCTCGTTTGTAATTGCAGAAGCGGCACTCCCTAATACCCGGCCTTATATTCACAGTTGGATATAGTTCTTTTAAAGGGAGAGGATGTAGTCTGGCCGCTAAAATCCTGTGTAGGGCTTGCCTCCCCACGGCCTGCGTGAGATGAAGTTTCCGACTGGTCCGTGTATGTGGGAGGCTTTGAGTCTCATGAAAGCCTCTTGCCGCCAAGGATTCCATATCCAGAGTGCGAGAGCGTAGACACAGTTGCTTTTTTATTGTTGCTTTAATAATAGCGTAGTTGGTTATGCTAGGGTCCCAGTTTTCTGTAGCTAGCTGCAGAAGATCTTTGGCTAAAGCAAGACAGGCAGACCATGGGCTGCTGGATTGTAGAAAAATCGATTTTAAGGCAGCCTTCATAGAGTTTGTAGGGGCCGCCGTTGTTAAAAAGAAGTATTTCGAGAGAGTCGCCAGCTCTTCTAGCTTTTGTTGGTTAAGATCAAATTCCAAACGAATTAAGGTGTTCCTGGTGCAGGCTGGTAAACGGAATAGCTTTTTGTAGGCGGCACAATGTATTTTTTCCAGGTCCTGCGCAAATTTCCCTGGGAATGCCTGTTGCGCATAATTGAGGGACGGTAAAAGTTTAGCCCTCAAGACTCTTTGTATGGCCATTGTTGATGGACTGTCCAAAGTCGCGTATAGTTTACAAAGTGCGTAGGTGACCATTTTCCCCTTCTGCTGCAGTTTGTGGAGGTGCACCCGTGGGCGGCCCGATTCGCTGATCCAAACCCCGAGGTAATTATAAAATTGGACACAGTCCAGGGTCAGCGTGCCCAACCGCCACTTTGCCACTTTTTTTTCTCGGATAGTGGCCGAAGATCACTATTTTGGACTTGGTTGGATTGGCAACCAGCTTGTTCTGAGCATTGTATACAGAAAGGGCCGTAAGTGCTTTTTGGAGGCCTATTTTGGTATGATCAAGGAGGACCAGGTCATCGGCATACTGCAGCAGCTGTATCTTTGTGAGGCCAATCCTGGGCGTAGCTAAAGTGGCTCCATGCAGAGCCCGGCCCATGTCCGCTGTGTACAAATTGAAGGGCATCGGGCCAGGACGCATCCCTGTTTTAGCCCCCGATCCGTGGTAATTTTTCTGTGGCGAACTGGCTGGTAAGTTTGACCCTTACCCAAGTTCGCGAATATAGTGATTTAATGGCTTGTAGTAAGGGTGGACTGATGTTCCAACGTGCCAGTTTCTGCCAAAGGATGGAACGGTCTACCCCGTCGAAGGCTGCTGAGTAATCAATAAAGCAGGCAAAGAGCGGCGGGGTACAGTGGGACACCGCTTGATGGACTAGATATGACAGGGCGACGATGTTATCCACGGTAGAGCCCCCTGGTCTGAACCCAGTCTAATAAAAGGGCAGGAGACCTTCCGTCTTGACCCAGTCCACTAATTCCGCCAAAAGTGACCTTGCATAGGCCTTGCCCTCGATGTCCAACAGGGCAATCATTCGGAAGTTCCTAGGGTCAGTGTTTGGCCCTTTTTTATATATTGGTTGCAGCAGTGAACCCCTCCAAGAGTCTGGGACGTCCCCCAGGAGCCTGCATTCTGCATATAGCTGCGCCAGGGTGTCAGACCAGAAGTCTGTATCATCCCTGAAAAGGGAGCCTGGTAGACCACTGGGGCCGGGGGCTCCATTCCGTCGTATCTTTTTTAGGATTAAACAGATCTCGCCATTTCCTGGGAGAACTGAAGCGGCTGGAGGGACAACGGCTCTACTGCGAAGTTTCCATGTCCCTCCCCGGGTGTTGTAGCACTGTTTTGCGAAGTGCCATTCGGATCCTCAGTATACAGACTTTTAACATGGGCTACCCAGGTAGCTGTGTCGAGAGGGTTCTCTCTGTTGGAGGTCCCGTGGAATAGTTGGTTTAGATATTGCCAAAATTCTTGGGATTTGCGCGGCCCCAACAGGTCAAAGATCTTCACCCATTTCGCCTCTGTGAGTTCACGTTTTGCCTTCCAAACCTGTTGTGAATGGTTTTTTGCTGCTAATTTAAGTTCCTTCTTGGCGGTCTCTGACCTGGGTTTTTGATAGGCCCTTCGTTTGGCCTTTAGATGTTTTGCGCATTGCTTTATTGCTGGAGCTTGACCCAGAGCGTATGTTGGGTTTGGGGGGATACTGTATATGGTGTTCCCCCGCAACAGTGTGGCTAGTGCATATGCAAGTTTGTCCCATTCCCCTATACGACCCCAGTTATTAGGACCGGTCTGCCATCCGATCCATGTTATTTTCCATGAGGCAAATTCGTTGATTGTCTTTGCCCCCCATTTGACCCTTCTGAGGAGCCTGTGCTGTTCTTCACCCTGGGACGCTCCGATACAGCGGGGGGTATAGCGGATGTCCGCTGTGATGGTTAAATGTAGAATTAAGGCGGCGTGGTCACTTTCACTCCGTGGAAGCACTTCAAAGTTCAGCATATGTTTTTGTAGCCTCTCACCTAGTAAAATATAGTCTATAGTGGTCTGATTGTTATAGGTGGGTGCGTAAGATACCCATGGCTTGGACTTTATAGATAGAAAGTGCGTAGTGGCCAGATTGTATTCCCGCATGAAGGCGTTAAATCTCCCAGCGCATCCAGCGGAATGACTGTCTGGTACATCCTCTCCTATTTTATGCATGTTAAGATCCCCAAGGATAATGGGTTCCATTGGAGCGAACTGTATAAGCAAAGACTCAATCTGAGCAATCAGCCGAATGAGCTTATCCTTGGGGGCCGGCCCGTGAGGGTTGTAATATACGTTGATTAAGAGTAGGGATAGTGGGCCCTCGCCCGTATTAAGGCCTTTCAAGGTACCGGCCAGGAACATGTCCGAGACGTTCTTTATCTCGGTAAAATGGACTTTCAAGGCATGTTTGATGTATATGGAGATGCCCCCCGCAGGACTCCCAAATATAGTGCCTTTGGTTGCAGGTTTAAAGTATTCTGCATAACCTCCTATTGGAATGGATGTGGTTGTCCACGTTTCTTGAACGCAGATTAAATCAGCCCCTGCAAGGAGCGTGGTCGCCGAAGTACTTTGCAGAACCTTGGTCATCCCTGCAACGTTCCAGGTCATAATGTTTAATGATTGGATGTTATCAGAAGGGTGTCTGGGCTGAGCAGGGCTGTTGCATGAGGCGAGCCGGGCCTTTGACGATCCGGACCCCTTACTTGATAAGGCCCTGAGATTTATTGGCCAAATTGGCAGCGACCCAGCCCCAATAGGCCGAGTTTGGGGAGGGTGGGAGACAAAAGGGGGGGGGATATTAGATGTAGAAATAACCTGTCTCCCCCCGCAAGGCCCGTCGACCCTGCACTGAATGTTCAAATTTGCTTGTGCAAGGGAGCCCTCCCTACCACGAATCCCCTTCAGTATGCTAACCGTAGGGGGGTTCTTTGTAGGAGCCTGGAGGATAAATGGATACTTTTCCTGTTCCAACCTCCGCACGTCGATCCCCCATTCTGCAAATTGTTCTTTTTCCGTGAGGACTCTGTCGGCGGTGTCCGCATTGGCCCAAGTTACAATTGTTTGTTCCTTCCCCGGTTGTGAAGGCAGGGAGGCAAATTGGACCCTGACAATGTCCCCGGGTTGTGATATGGGATAGTGTCTGTGTGTGATGGAGAAGTGTCAAAATGTTTGTTCTATTAAGAGAATCATGATTGCCCTTTGAGGTATAGCTTGGAATCATACTTGTTTTTGGCGAATGGCCCCCTCCCAAAGTTCCCATGGGGGGCCTGAGTGTCCCAGCATTGTGGGAGGGCCGTTGTGTGATGAGAGTTGTGCCTACGTGGATCGACCTGGGTTGGGGGGGTTGCAGGAGGCCTGGAAGGTCAAATTCCGTCCCTTGTTTTAATCTTGGGGGCTCAATTCTGGTAGGGGCGGCATTGGGCTGATGAAAACTACCCGTTGGTTGGCCTTGAGAATTGCCCGGGCAGGTTGTAAAATTTCCCCCGTGCCTGATATCGTTCTGGGTGCTAGTGGGGGAGGTTGGAGTCCAGCCGTTGGGCTGGAGGGGATGACCCATTGGTTGGCCTTGTGCGTTGCCCGGGCAAGTTGTTAAATGTCCTCCATGCCTGGTATGGTTCTGGATGTCGTTCTGGGCTCTAGTAGGAGAGATTGGAGACCAGGTAGGGGGCCAGATGGTTGCGATGTTCCCGGTCGACAGCCTCCCTGCTGGATCGGCGCTATGTGCGCCGGACATCCCATCGTTGCTGGCTTTTAAGGTGGAGGGTACTGGCTGTCTGCGCTGGTTCAATGTTGGCACAAGCCCTACTGTGTCTAGCCCCCCAAGCGTATGGCTCCTCGACTTCTTAGAACCGTCCCCTGCCGCTGAATCCACTACTGAGGGCTGGTTGATTAATTGCGTGTTCGATAAAGTTAGGGCAGGTGAGGATTTGCTGTTGGACTTCTTGCAAAATATTGGAAAAAAAGGCTGGTTGTTACCCGGCTCAATTTTCCGATTGTCTGCTGCATTTGTTTGTTCGGTGGCCGTAATATTGCGCTGGCGATTTCTTAGTGCTAGACTCCTGGCTTGCTTCTTTTGTTTTTTGAGGCGTTTCTTCTCTCTCCATGTTATTGGCGGAGCGGCCTGGGCGACTTCCAACCGACTGGTGGACCCTGAGTTAATGGGGGTGGTGTCCCCTATAGGGTTACTCCCCCCCCCCCATCGAGCCCTCTAGAGGTACAGGAGGGGAGGGCTGAGTTGCCGTTGTTCTTGGCCGCTGATGTAATTGTATGGGCTCCAGATTTTTGTCCCCGACCACTGGGGTGTGGGTCCTGGTACACAGCTCCGTGCTAGCTGTGACTGGGCATGTACTTATACTGAGCTTTAGTTCCTCCACCAGCAAGGTGAGTACCGTCGGCAGCGAAGCCAGTTTGTCAATTAGGACAGGGCATCGGCAATCGGGGAGAGGGGAGGGAAGAAGGGGGTTGTCACTATTTGCGGCCAACTTGTCAATTTTTTTGGCCATCTCTGCCATTTTAGATGCCATGATTTGCAGGGTATCCATTTGCAGTTCGAGTTTCTCTGATTGCCATAACACGTTTATGGCAGTGGAGAGGGATGTGCTGACTGATCTTAGCAAGTTGTCCTGAGCACATGAGAGCTTGAATGGCAGGAGTGATGGTGATCTATGTAAAGAGTCCCTTATCTCCAGGTCAAGCTCAGGGGAAGATTCTATGGTAATGCATGACCCTCCTTTGCTAATATGAGCTGTGATACCCGGGGTTGGAGCGGCGATGGCCATGTCTTCTTTTGGTATGAGGCAGGTGACCGTCGAGATTATTGGAGTATTGTGCAGGCTACTGGTGCCGGTCAAAGTCCCCCCAGCTGTTCCCAAGCCCAAGCCCTCTTCCTGGTCTGCTGCCTGTTTTGTCGTATGTGGATCAAATAAAGCTGGAGAGGCTCCCAAGTTGTGCCAAGACAAAGATCTTTTCGTCCTCCCCCTGAGCAGTGTGGATAAGAGCCGACGAGAGGATGACTCCGTCCCCATTGGTGGGGGGGCTGGATCTATTAGCCCTCCACCTGTTGTTATACTGGCCCTTGGGGATTCGCCCTTTACGGTTGTAGCTCCAAGAAGCGTTTTGACTGTGGAAGGCTCTAGGCCCTTAAAAGCATTGTCATCATCATGTATGAATATAGGAGATGTTGTGTCCATGGAGGTATCGAAACGCTCTGAGGGCTGGTCGGCCCTGTGTCCAGCGCCCGGGTTTGTCCACTCTGGGCTGCCTGCTGCAGAGACGGGGACCTTGGCCCTTGCCCAACTACGCAGGTCATACGTATTCCCATCCTTGGGGTGGCCCTTAGGCTGGACCTTCGACCGATCGAGCGCCCCCCCCCCCCTTGGCGGCCTTGTTGATGGACATGTCCGCAGCTGTGGACAGGCACCGGGCGGGAGCAGATTCCAGGCCCGGTTACGGGGAGGCGCGAGAGCAGGGCTCACTGGGGTGCCGCAAGCCTCACCCAACATAGTTGGGCCGCCTCTGCGGACACTCCCGGGCACTTCACTCCATGGCCGCCGCTAAGGGAGGCTGCGCTCTCACGCTTCCGCTCCAGACGCCCCCGCTTGAAACCTTCGCACTTGCCTGCCGAGGCCTGTCTCCGGCGTCCTGCCTCGCCTTCTACCGGGCTCTCATGCGGGGCCCCCGCAGTTACTGCTTCCGGCTGATTAAAATGTAGCCCCCTGGTGATTTTCTCCTGGCCGGGCCAGGTCAAAATTGGAGCCGGGCCGGGACCGGGCCGCTGTGATCCGTGGCTCCCCCGCTTCGTCAACTCGCTCGCCTCGCCTTGCCTCGCCCACACAGGATCTGATTCGAGCTCAGGTGGCTGGAGTGGACATCAGCTGTGGGCACCATGTTGTTGGCAACAATAGCAGTGGAGACAGTGGCGGTAGCTGCGGTGATGGCGGTGGCTGAGGTAAACAGCAGGTAGAGAACAGCTAGTGATGGCGGCGGGAGCAGACAAACAACCCCGAGGGAGATATGGGGAAGTGCGAATGGCGGGTGGGAGGCAAGCGGGGCACACAAGGCAGAATCGCAGGCTGCACCCTATCTAATCGGGCCGCCTCCGCGATCTGCCTAGGGCACGCTCTCACTGCAGCCGCCAACTGATGGCGGCCGCGCTTGCTGCAGGAGCTCCGGTTACCGCAGGAGCTCCAGTCTCAGCTGATCACAGGTGAATACCACGCTCCACTGGCGCCCGCCCCCCGCTGTCAAGGGGGGTCTCCAAGGTCTCCAAGATACTGGCTCCCGGTAGCTCCGCTGCTCGCTCAGCCGCTCCGCTGCTCCACCGCTCGGGTGCACTCCACTGCCAAACACGCCCCTTCCTGTCGGCTCAAAACAATAGATAAGGTTGCTCTTATCAGGCCACGGATAAATATAAGCACATGCATGTGATCTCTTCTCGATAAACTAAGGCCGAAGCAAATGTTTACTCATTTTACAAATGCCTCGCTGCACATCTTCCTACAACTGCGCATGAACGGTTTACTTTCTGAATGAATCACTGATAGCCTGAGACTAATGGGAAATTTGCAATTATAGTCCTATGCGCCTATCATGTTCCACCACCTGCACTCCTTGGGATACATGGAAGCTGAACAATGTTATCATCTCTCAAACACACATGGAGCTTGTCTAATTTCGCTCAAAAGGACACAACGCTTGATATTTCATCACTTGTATAATGATCTGCAAAGATGGTATCAAAACCAGACACTCATCTATAAAGCCATTTTGCTGTCCATCATCAAATTGTGATGTACTGATAGCACATTGTGAATGGAAATGTCTTTCTGGCTCACAAAATGCACTTTGCAACCCCTAAAAAATTGCAAAACGAAGGGTGTTTGAAAGGCGTGCCACCCTCCTTTGTTATTCACTATGGAATGTATCAATGGTTGCAACCACAATGTCATTGAACAGATAGTAACTCCCTTTTGCAAAGTGGAAGCTGCCCCCATGGTAGACCTTCGACCTTATGAATGTGGGCGTTTTGGCACTAGCTGGGTTAGCCAGCAGCCCTGAATGGTCCCCCTTCCTTAACATAATTTTTAAAATGACAACTTTTGTTTTAAAGTAGTCCAATCTTTTAAGGGATTTCCATTTTTTAAAGAAACCTCTGCATTCTGTGAATGAAAATACACGGAGGAGGACTGCTGTCCCTGCTATGTTTCCATCTGTGAACTCAAAGCCAAGGAATTGCATATCAAATCTTGCCTCATACATATTAATAAGGCAGGGTTTTTTGTGGCTTGCCAACGTTGCTCTTGTGCTGTGACCTATAATTTTATATATATATATATATATTTTTCCACACAATCGGATTCTCCTAGCGGCGCGCTCAAGTGACGGGTGCAATCGCGATGGGGCTGAATCCAAGCCCAATATTAAATTATTCTCCAAAGATGCAACGCACTCCAATTTCCAGTTTTAAAGCTTTTATTGTTAGCTTAACTGGCTCCAACCAACGCGTTTCAGCCCAACGAGGCCTTTGTCACGGTCAGTGAGTCCCTCTTTTGTGTCACTATTTATACCAATCACCTATTGCCTTTAATGCAGCATTGTGGGAAATTGAATTGGAGCACACGAAAATGTTATTGACAATGATAGAACTGTGCTTGACAAATAACGTTTTCCTCTTTAATCATGACCTATATCGGCAAGAGTGTGGAATCTGCCATGGGCATTTCCTTTCGCCAAACTACGCGAACATCGTGATGGGGTGGTGGGAAAAGGAAGTAGCCTGGAATACACAAAATGAGAATCAGATGAACAACATAATTTTATGGGTCAGATTTATTGACGACTTGTTTATAATTTGGAACGGTTCTGAGGAAAACTTTTCGGAATATTTTGAAATATTGAATGAAAATACCTTAGGCCTAAGGTTCACATGCGCAACAAGCAAAAGAGGTATAGCTTTCCTTGACACCTGGATATATATAGAGGGGGATCAAATTCATTCCACCTTATACCGAAAGGAAACAGCAACGAATAGCATATTACATGGTAGAAGCTTTCACCCCAAACCTCTTTAGAAAGTATCCCTTACGGTGAATTTACTAGAATGAAACGAAATTGCTCAAAAGAAGACGACGCAAGAGAGAGAATAAAGGAAACATCAAAAAGATTAAGATCAAGAGGATACAATGAAACCACATTACGCAAAGGCAGACAAAAAATACAAAAGAAAACAAGAACAGAAACTCTGATCACTAAAAAGGAGAAAATGACAACAGAAAATGATCAACAAAATACGCCAAGATGTATTCTGACGTACAGTAAAGAAAGTGGACTAATCACAAAAAATATCCAAAAATACTGGCACCTGATATCCAATGACCCGGACATTGGATCCGTACTGGGACCTAGACCTATGATAACATACAGAAAAACCAAATCAATAAAGGACTTAATTGTAAGAAGCCACTTTCAAGAAGAAACACCAACGAATTGGTTGCACCAACAGCAAAAGGGATTTGTGAAATGCATCACGTGCAAGGCATGTAAAATTGGAGTGAATCGCAAAAACATACAGGACTTCCAAGGCAAGACGATTGAAATCAAACAAACTATCACTTGCGCAACAAAGTTTGTAGTCTATGTCATCCAATGTAAATGCGGCATGCAATACATAGGAAGTACAATATGTATGCTCAAAAAAGAATCCTTGAGCACATTCGAGCCGTAAAAAATAAAGATACTTCCTACGCCACAGCTAAACACATGATGGTGTGTCAAAACAGTGACTGGAGAGCCATGAGCTTCTTTGGAATCCATGCCATAGAAAACCACGAAAGAGGGGGTGATAGAATCAGGAAACTACGCCAAACAGAGTCAAGATATATAATCAGGCTAAGAACCAAGACCCCTTATGGGATCAATAATGATGAGGAACTTTTGTACACCTGGATTGAGACCATTTAAGTGGAAAGGAATGGACATTAAAAACAAGACACTTAGTTTAAAATAGAAAAAAGACTCATTTAATGTACTAAACGTTTAATTAAGGTAACTCTGAATGTAATGAAATGCTTGCAATGATTGATTACTGTAATGTAAAGTAATGAATTGTCACCTGAAAACTGGAAAACTTTGTAAATAGTGTAAATATTCATGTATAATATAAACTAGCACTACGTTTCCCACAATGCTGCATTAAAGGCAATAGGTGATTGGTATAAATAGTGACACAAAAGAGGGACTCACTGACCGTGACAAAGGCCTCGTTGGGCTGAAACGCGTTGGTTGGAGCCAGTTAAGCTAACAATAAAAGCTTTAAAACTGGAAATTGAGTGCGTTGTATCTTTGGAGAATAATATATATATATATATATATATATATATATATATATATATATATATAATCTACTGGCGGTCGCCAGTAGATAGTTATAGTTAGGACCTATTTTCCATAGGAAATCCGCAACATTCTATTCCCAATAACTTTTGCGCCGGTTGACGAATCTTCACGAAATTTTCAAAACTCGTGGGGCGCTCCGGTCCGCTCCTATCCTGAAAGTCTCGGGGTGATTCGTCAAGTGGGGGCCGAGAAAAAAGGGGGTCCCAAACCGTGTTTTCCCCATGCAATTTTCAATAGGAACCTTTAGTCGCAGTTACAGCTCTGAACTGCTGAACGGAATTACACCAAATTTGGCAAAAAGGTAGCCCTTGGTTCAGAGTCGTGCCTTTGGTTAAATGGTGTAAATCCGTTCAGTAGTTCCTGAGAAAATCAAAAGTAAAATCACATATATATCTATGGTCGCGGAGGATCCGCACACCCTGCGTGCACCCTCCCGATCACGAGCTGTATGCTAATTGGCTGTCAACACTCCAAACCAGGAAGTGTTGGCAGCCATCTTGTTCCTCGGTAGAACCGAGGCACAGAAACAAGTGCGCAAAACGCAAAAAGTGGGCAGGGTAGAAACACCCTGACCCCCTAGGCCTGCTTAGGGGGTCCCACAAGGACCCCCAGGGCCAAAAAAAGCATTTTTTTAAAAAAAAAATCGGCGAGATGCACGCAGGGTGCGCGGATCCCGCCGTGAAAAACCCGAAGCGCGGACTCCCGCGCTTCTTTAGGATTTGGCCCCGGGTGGGCCAAGTCCCGGGGCATGAGGGGGTTAATTGAAAATTGTGTGGGGGCCTCTAAGGCCTCCCAAGCCCCGGGGACCGCCACCCCCGGGGCTTTGAATTAGAAATGGTGCGGGAGGGCACTGGGCGCTCCCGCAGCCCCGGGGACCGCCACCCCCCGGGGCTTCTGTTTTTTTATTAAATTACCTGTGTGGGGAGGCTCGAGCCCCCCACATGCCCCGGGGACCGCCACCTCCCGGGGCACTAAGAATTTAAATGTGGGGGTCCGTTTCGACCCCCGAGCCCCGGGGACCACCACCTCCCCGGGCTTTGAACATGCTGGGAGGGGTGCCGCGTGGCCCCCTCCTGGAGCCTGTGATGGCCCTGGGGACCACCACCCCCAGGGCCGGGCTCCTGCAGTGTCCCGGGTGCCCACCTCCAGGACACTGTAGTTTGCTATGGCAGGGCGGAGCCTCGCGGCCCCGTCCTGTCATAGCAGACTTGCTTTGAATTTTGGAAGAGAGAGCAGGAAACCTGCTCTCTCTTCCAAAATTCAAAGCAAATTGCTTTTCTCACACGGGGAGCTGCATCTTAGCAGCTCCCCATGTGGAAAGCAATGCCGGCTCCCGAGGGACGCGGGGAGCCGCGGGACCGTGGGGGATTGGGGACCCCCCACGGTCCCCAACGGAGAGGGCCAGCCCCGGGGATGGGGTCCCCGGGCTACAAGTGGCCCAGGATGGGGGCCACGCGGCCCCCTTCCCCAAAATTAAAAAAAAAAACAACAAAGGCCGGCCCCGGGGGATGGGGTTCCCGGGGCCATAAGTGGCCTGAGGAGGGGGCAACGCAGCCCCCTCCAAAACAATAAAAAAAAAGGCCATGCCCCGGGGGATGGGGTCCCCGGGGCCGTTTAAGGCCTCGGGAGGAGGGCCACGCGGCCCCCTTCCAAATTTTTTAATTTAAAAAAATAGGGGGCCAATAAATTAGAAAAAAAAGGGGGGGCCACACAACCCCCCTTCTTAACAAAAAAAAAAAAAAGACCGGCATTGCGCCGGAGGCCACGCCCCCTTCTTGCAGCACTCTGCAAATGCGCCCCCTGGCGCGTTTGCAGATGGGGAACGAATTCCCTTGAATACTGGGGTCGCTGGGGGCCAACTAGCCTACCAGGAACCTCCAGTATGCGCCAGGGGCTGCGTTGCAGAGAGGTGTTCTGAGATCACGCCCCTTTTTACACCTCTCTGCAACGCAGCTCTGTGGCGCTTAATGGAGGTAGCTGGTGGGCTAGTTGCACCTCAGGGACCCTCAGGATTCAAGGGGAGTTAATCCCCCGACTTAAAACGCGCCACGGGCGTGTTTGCACAGTGGTGAAGGGAGGGGGCGGGGCCTGAGGTGACATGTGGGCAAACATGCCCTGTGTCGTGTTTTAAGTTGGGGGATTAAGTCCCCTTGAATCCTGAGGGTCCCTGGGGTCCAACTAGCCCACCAGGTACCTCCAGTAAGCGCCACAGAGCTGTGTTGCAGAGAGGTGTAAAAAGGGGCGTGACCTCGGACCACCTCTCTGCAACGCAGGCCTGTGGCACTTACTGGAAGTACCTGGTGGGCTAGTTGGGCCCCAAGGACCCTCAGGATTCAAGGTGAGCTAATGCCGCACTTAAAACGCGCCACGGGCGCGTTTGCACAGTGGTGAAGGGAGGGGGCGGGGCCTGAGGTGACATGTGTGCAAACACGCCCTGTGGCGTGTTTTAGTTGGGGATTAAGTCCCTTGAATACTGAGGGTCCCTGGGGTCCAACTAGCCCACCAGGTACCTTCAGTAAGCACAACAGAGTTGCGTTGCAGAGAGGTGAAAAAGGTGCGTGGCCTCGGAACGCCTCTCTGCAACTCAGCTCTGTGGTCCTAACTGTAGGTACCTGGTGGGCTAGTTGGGCCCCAGGGACCCTCAGGATTCAAGGGGACTTAATCCCCCAGCTTAAAACGCACCACGGGGCGCGTTTGCACACATGTCACCTCAGGCCCCCCTCCCTTCACCACTGTGCAAACGCGCCCTGTAGCGCGTTTTAAGAGGTAGTTTTAATCCCCTGCCCTATTATGTACTAGGGACTTACAGAGGAGGTCATGCTAATCACAGGGGTACCCCAACGCATAGTGTTCCCTAGTGTATGTAGGTGTTTTCACTGTATTCTAAGTGTCTTTTAGCATAGCACTGGCTCTGTTTAGTCAGAGTCAGTTACCACCAGTACCCGTCTGAAAAAGTTGTGGGCACAGGATGATTTTGCAACAAGGCCTCTTTCTGCTCCTCTGTTGGTTCTTTCTACACATCTTTTGCTTCTTCCTGCACTTTTCTTCTGTCTTTGTGGACTTCTGTTGCTTCTTTCTGCATTTCTTTTGCTTCTTTCTGTGCGTTTTTTCTTCTTTCTTCACATGTCCTACCTCTGTAGGCATAGTTAGAAACTAGCATTTAAAAAACCTTTGAAATTCACTTAAAAACCATAGGTTTCAGGCACGTTATAGTTAGAAATTAGCATTTAAAAACCTTTGAAATTCACTGAAAAAACCATAGGTTTCAGACACATTATAGTTAGAAATTAGCATTTAAAAACCTTTGAAATTCACTGAAAAAACCATAGGTTTTAGGGACAGTTATAGTTAGTTGGACATTTCACTCGTACAAAACCATAGAAATTCACCCGTTATAGTTAGTATAGCTAACTAAAGCTCGCGCCCCCGCAATGCACTGCTGATGACGTCACATATTACATCACTCATGACATGGTCAGTGACATCACTGATAACATCTCAAATGACATCACTGATGACATCACTGATGACATCATCCATGTGATAATTTCATGCATCTTCTCACACCCTAATATAACTTTTGATACACCCACTGTAAATTACAGACTGCCATTCTCAAAACCATACACACTCCAATACCAATAACTACATAACAAATCACTGATTCTTAGGTCTACACACACACATCTACTCACTCACCCGTACAGTCACTCATACTTACAGTCACTCAGTACAGGACTATCATATGCACTCATACACCTATATAAACACTCACACACCGCCACTCATCCATAGAGGTACTCACACACCTAGTCAGTCATGCAAAAATTAATCACACACCCATTTACTCACCTATACAGTTATACACACACCAGCTCACTTACTCATACAAATACTAGCACATTCTTATGCTCTTATACAATAACTGATACAAACACACACGCATCCATACAGCCACTCTCACAATCACACACTCTCACTTATAGCCATTTAAATACTCTAACACACATATATACTGCCTTTTACATATGTAGTTACTCGCACATGTACCACTGAGATATACATTCACTCACTAACACACCCATACACACACTCACCCACCCAAGCAGTCCATCACAGATGTACTCTTCAAATCATGCACCCAGTGAATCACCCACTCACACATCTATGTACAGAGTCACACACACCCCACCCACACAAACACTCAGGCACCCATACAGATACTCAGAGAACCAATCAATAACCCATATAGACACTCATGTAGCTATTCGCAAATCCATGCATCCACTTACACACCAACAGGCAGACGGATACAGACATTCACACAGTTTAGTCACAAACCCATGCATTCAGTAAGATACGTTTTATCATTCACTTGTAGAGTCAGTCACGCACGTACTAAATCATCCATTCAGACACTTATACACCCACTCATTCTTCAATACGCCTTTCCCTATATATATTAAACATATTTAAACTTTACAGAAACACACAGTCACTGGATGATATCATCAGTGATGTCATCAGTGATGTCACTGACCATGTCATGAGTGATGTAATATGTGACCTCATCAGCAGTGCATTGCGGGGGCGTGAGTTATAGTTAGCTGAACTAACTATAACGGGTGAATTTCTATGGTTTTGTACGAGTGAAATGTCCAACTAACTATAACTGTCCCTAAAACCTATGGTTTTTTCAGTGAATATATATATATATATATATATATATATATATATATATATATATATATATATATATATATATATAAATATATTGTTTTTGCACACATGGTAATAACTTTATTATTATTTGCAGATTTGCAGAATATTGTTTATAAAAGTCTGTGTTGAAATGTAGGCACAAATGGATTTTATGCTTTTCAGCTGTTGAAATCTTCAGTCTGGGGACATTGTGGTGGATGATGTCGCAGAACACTCTACATGCACAGGATGACAGCAATCCGAGAAGAGAATCTAATTCTCCTCCAAGCACCAATGTCAGTGACGAGCACTGCCTGATAAGAAGAGAAGGGGGAGGAGCAGGAACTGGACGAGAAATAGGAGGAAGACATAAACGACAAAGAGAACATTGTTGCCCTCACACAAAGCATCATGAAGACGTCCACTTCATGACCCCACAGCAATGTTCCTCCTAATCACATCAAAAGGTTGCCAGTCTCCAGCTATAAGCTAAGCAGTCACAGACGCTTCTTCCACCTATACACCAAACATCTCCACACAGCCCTAAACTAATAGCTACCTCTGTACAAGATGATTGAGCGAAAGCCCCATGCTTTGAAATTCATTTAAAGATGTTACCATGACATTGCAAAGATGCAAAAAGAACACCTTAGAAGTTTCAGGAAGAGTGTGCAAGGGAATATGTCTTGGCCATGAAGATAAGAGAGGCAATAAGCTAAAATGCCTACATTACTCTTCACTACCAACACATGCAGGAGACTCTACAGAGGCACCTCAACATACAAGGGAGACACCACCTACCAACCTCACACCTCTGCCAGCTTTATCAGCTCCACCTCCCTCTGCACCACCTCAACTTCCAACACCACCAATTCACACACCCACAACACAAGCTCAATTATTCTCACCACCTGCACCACATATGTGGAGTAGTAAGAGATATAATAGTAGGTTTGTTACCAATTACTCCTGCATCCCTAATACATTCACTCTAACCATTTTTGTGAAATAAAAAAGTGTACATTTTAGGTCTGCCAAACCTGTGTCCAATTTTCGTCAGTGCTAAATGTTTGATGTTGCATTTACTACATATGAAGGTTGTAGGTATGTTGTATTCTTTGTTGATCTTCAAAGTTGAATGCATTCAGACCTAGAAAGCGTCTTCTAACTAACTAAATATTTCCTTTGGTCGACATATAATGCATTATTTTGCAAGAAATTGTAAATACCAAGTAAGAGATGAATGGATTGTAACAATATATGTGTGTGTGTGTGTGTGTATATATATTTCACTGAAAAAACTAAAGGTGACAGGAACGTTATAGTTAGGCTCAGATTTCACTCGTACAAAACCAGAGAAATTTAGCAGTTATAGGGCCAGATGCACGACCCTATTTTGCATGCTCAAATGGGTTTGTGACCCGTTTGCGCATGCAAAATACAAATGGGCCATGTACTAACCCTATTTAGCGAGTCACTATTTTTTTGCGAGTAGCTAAATAGGATTAGCAACTCGCTATTAGGAAGGGGCGTTCCAAGGGCGTCCCTTCCTAATAGCGAGTCAGAGCCCTAAGTAAGACTGTTTTGCAACCGCAATTGCGGTCGCAAAACAGTCGCAGTTTACCACCCTTCTCAGAAGGGTGGTAAAGGACTCGCAAATGGGAAGGGGTCCCCAGGGGACCCCTTCCCCTTTGTGAATGCAGGGTAAAATATTTTTTAGGTGCGGGCAGTGGTCCCAGGGACCACTACCTGCCCTAAAAAAAGAAAAGAAAACGTTTCATTTTTCTTTTTTTAAATGCATCCCATTTTCCTTTAAGGAAAACGGGCTGCATTTAAAACAAGCATTGGCATAGCCAATAGGTCTCGCCTTTGGGACCTTATAAGTGTTTAGCCATGCAACAGTTGATGTTGTTGCACCAAGGATATTGTGCTGCATAACTAAATACTTATAAGGTCCCAAAAGCGAGACCTATTGGCTATGCCAATGCTTGTTCTAGGAGCTTTTGGGGGCAGACCCACTCTTTTCTTCTCATTGCTTCCTCCACTTCTTCTGCTTAAGACTTACCACATTCTCAGTTTATTAGGTGCTCTTTCTCTAGTTTTTAAGGGACCTCCTGATGATGAATGATGTCAAAAGGGGTCACAAAACCCAAGAAGACATCACCTAACAAAAGCACATTCTGGATTTCCTGTGAATTTTGATATCTACGGTGGGGAAGGGAGGGTGGCACATATTGTTCTTGTAGTGCCATTGTACTGTTACCTCAGACCCCTATAGTGATGTCATAGTCTGCTCTGGGGGCCTGCTGTGATGTCACAGACAAACAGCTGCTGGTGTGATGTCACATTCGGAGGAGGCTCACGTTCCTGTAGTGATGTTACAGTCTGATGCCAGGTTACTGGTGTGATGCCACAGTATCTTATCAGTTTAGTGTAGTGATGCAGGGAAGGAATAAGTGTTATGTTCATTGAGCAACGTCACCATGTGACATCAGTTATGTGAATTATGTCACAGTCTGATATCAAATTCTGAACCCTGGCAGACTAAACCACAGTTTCATTAAAAAAAAAATTAAAAACTTAACCCCCTAAAATACACAAAAAAAAGTGAACTAGTGAAATACGCAGTTCCAAAATATCCAGGAAGAAAGGAGAACTAGCTAAGACGTGAATCCTAAAGTGTAAATGAGGCCCCTCGGGCCATTAATGTGTTCTAGGCTCGATCTGTCGACGCTCATGACAAAACGGGCGCGCAAACTGCCTCCGAGCAGCAGCGTAAGACCTCCTTTTAATGCTGGAGAGGCAAAAATAGCGCTATTTATACACCCAAGGGTGATTTTTAGTGCGGAGATGAACGACAGCGGAAAAGAGCCAAAACTTTAATATTAGCAAATTAATACATTGCCCCCACCCGCTATTTACGTCTCCTGGAGAAACCATTAAAACTCAGAAATGTAATTTTATTCAAGCCTATTGGGTGACATAGACGGTCACCTGAGATAAAAGAATAACAACATGGCGGACCCTACTCTCGCCTGAGGAGAGAGTGAAAAGAACCGGGATGTATAGTCAGTGAGGAGCCGTGGTGCAGAGAGGCTGTGAGAGGGCACACTGAGGCCATGGGCCGCACGGACACACACTGAGGAGCTGGGGGCACAGAGAGGGGGCCGCATGGACACACACTGCGAGGAGCCGGGGGCACAGAGAGGCTGTGAGGGGGACACTGGGGACATGGGCCGCAGGGACTCACACTGTGAGGAGCCGGGGTCACACGGATAGTGAGAGGACACGGGCCGCACGAGCACACACTGTGAGGAGCCGGGGGCACACGGATAGGGAGAGGACATGGGCCGCACGGGCACACACGGCGAGGAGCCGGGGGCACACAGAATGTGAAGAGCCGGGGACACATGGAACAAGACCGTGAGGGCACATGACGTTGAAGTTTGAGGAGCTCAGGACACAATACAGCGAAAGCCTGTGATGAGTTGGGGACAGGAAGATGGTGTGTGAGGGGGGAGATATAGGAAGATAGCGTGAGGCGCTCGGGAAAAGTAGGAAAACACTGAGGCGCTGGAGGCACACGTAGGCGCTACGTGAGTGACGGAGGAGATAAGGACACTTAGCACTCGACCAGGTGAGTGTGGACTTTAAAACTTAGCTACCCCAGCCACAGACTCCACAGTGCCCCACCTCCATCTGGGCTGCAGTGATGAGGCAGAGAGCACACAGCATGGGGTACACCCGAAACGAAGTCCTCAATTGAAACTTGACTGTACGGACACTTGTGGAGGTGGGGGGAGGGTGGGGGCGACTACAAATGCGGCCCAACGAGTAAGCACTCAGAAGACGGACGAAGAAAGGCTTGCTAGGCAGAACTCGCCTCACAGATACAGGAGACTGACCCATTACCTGGGTTAATGCAGGCATAGGCTTTTGAAAAACATGGGTGCCCCACAGGCAGAGCCAGCACACCAACAGGCGGCTATACAGAAAGAAGCTCATGGGTGAACACATTCTTGAGGCCGCAGGGACATTTTAAGTACAAGCTCCTTCCTCACAAATGCATCAGAGGTTGGGCATGCACCCGAGACATAACTTGTAAGTCAATTCTCTTACCCTGTGGGTAAAGGCTATCTGCTGCTGGACCTGCACCCCAGAAGTGACTGTATTCACTAACTTGCGAAGAGAGGGGCTACTCGCAACATGTACCAACCACAAAGGTGGCTGCACAAAGAAACCGGGAATCAAAACACAAACTGCACCACGAAGGCCCAGCAACCTGTTAGCTTCCTTAATGCTTCACCTGAGTTCGTGTGCTTTGCTGCCTGCAGACGCCCTGTGCGAAGAGTTGGCACTGTCTTGTACGATTACACACTGGGTGCCAAGGTAAATCAGCACTGGAAAACACTGTAACCCACACAGCTCCGCTCCAGCGGCAGCAACCACCTCTATATAAAAAAATTAAAAAAGCTTAATCCGCATGAACCAATCGGAATAGAAATTTATAGTGACCGATAGGGAACGAAGAGTGTCTAGCAGGGGTTGGGCGGCTGTTCCGGCCCACAACATCTGTAATTGGTTAGTCTAGAGAAAAGCCAGCCCCTAGTTAAAACAAGCGCGCGCCTCGCGCGGCAGCAGGTGGAGGGGGCCTGCGCGATTCCCTTGCGGGAGCGTGCAGCAAGGCGCGATGATTGCGACCATATGGCGCCACCATATGGCGCCGCGCGCTCCCGCAAGGGAATCGCCAGACGTGCACGCGTTGCCATTGCAAGCAATGCAACGCGTGCACGTTTTTGCCCCCAAAGCTGTGCCGATCGCTAAAGGGCTCTCCTATGCAGCGCATGCGTGCTGCGTAGGCGAGACCTAAAAAAAAAAACTGCTTTATTTAAAAGCAGTACCAGACATGGAGATCTGCTGAGCCCAGCAGGCCACCATACCTGGGAGGGCTAGCCATTCCTAATGGGATCACAAATTGCGAGTGCCTCATTAATATGCATGAGGCATGCAATTTGCGACCCCATTAGGAATCGCTAACAGTGTCTCAGACACTGTTGTACATTGTGATTTGTGACTCGCAAATTACGACTCGCAATTTGTTGCAATTTGCGAGTCACAAATCACAATGGTCGTACATCTGGCCCTGTGTTACCTGAGCTAACTATAACTTACACCCCGGCAATGCATTTCTTATGACATCACATATTACATCACGAATGACATGGTCAGTGACCTCACTCATGACATCACTGATGACATCCTAAATGACATCACTGATGACATCATCCAGTGATTGTGAGTGTTTTCTAAAAGTTACTGAGTGTTAAACATATATACTAAGATAGGTGTCTGTGGGACTGCCTATATGGGTTAGTGAGTGGGTGTGTAAGTGGGGTATTGAAGAGTGAGTGGGTGTGTGAGAGACTGTATACATGAGTGAGTGGGTGTGTGAGTTTTTAAATGGGTGAGCGAGTGGGTGTGTTACTGAGTGTTAAACATACATACTAAGATAAGTGTCTGTGGGAGTGCCTGTATGGGTTAGTGAGTGGGTGTGTAGTGGGGTATAGAAGAGTGAGTGGGTATGTGAGAGACTGTATACATGAGTGAGTGGGTGTGTGAGTTTTTAAATGGGTGAGCAAGTGGGTGTGTCAGTGGGTGTATGAGTAAGTCGGTGGCTGTGTGAGTATCTTTGCCTTGCCAACTATGAACCCCTTTGCTACCATGAATTCCTCTTTTTAATAGAACCTGGAAAGTGCTTTTAACTTGTTTTTGTATGAATTGCAATGATTTTAATTAATTGTGCAAATAAAAAAAATATATATATATATATATATGGGTGAGGGAGTGGGTGTGTAAGTGAGTGAAATGGTGATGAGACGCTGAATGAGTGACTGTGAGGGTGAGTGTACAGGTGTGTCAGTGGTTGTAAATGGTGAATGAAAGGGTGCATGAGTGAGTGTATGGGTGGCTGAGCAGATACATAAGTGTCTGTATTGGTGAGTGAGAAGGTACATGAGTGGCTGTATGGGTGCATGGATGGGTGTGTAAGTGATTATATGGGTGAGTGGGTGTTTCAGTGGCTGTATGGGTGAGTAAATGGGTGTGTGCGTGGTTGTATGGGTGAGTAAGTTAGTGTGAGAGAGGTTGTATCGGAGAGTATGTGCATGTCTCAGTGATTGTATAGGTGAGTGAGTACATGTGTTACTGTATTCATGAGTAAGTTAATGGGTGTATGAATAACTGTATGAGTGATTGAGTGTGTGTGTGAATGACTGTATGGGTGAGTTAGTAGCTGTATGAGTAGCTGCATGGTGTACTAATTAACTGTGTGCGTGGCTATATGGGTGTATCATTGGGTTTGTAAGTATGTGTATTGCTGGATGTGAGTGGCTTTATTGGTCAGTGAGTAGGTGCATGAGTGGCTGTATATGTGAGTTAGTGGTTGTGTTAGTGCCTCTATGTGTGAGTGGCTCTATGGATCAGTAATCAGGTGTGTAAGTGTTTGTATAGGTCTGTGAATGGGCATGTCAGGGGTTCTGTGGGAGTGGATGTATGAGATGTTGTGTAGGGGTGTAAGTGGGTATATGAGTGGTTCTGTGGATGATGTCAAGAGTGATTTCATTTAAGATGTCATCAGTGATGTCCTTTTAGATGCCATCAGTGATGTCATGAGTGATGTCACTGACCATGTCATGAGTGATGTACTATGTGAGGTCTTAAGCAGTGCTCCAGGGGCATAAGTTATAGTTAGCTCAGGTAAATATAACTGCTGAATTTCTCTCGTTTTGTACGAGTGAAATATGAGCCGAACTATAACGTCCCTGTAACCTTTGTTGTTTTCCGTGAATTTTTAAGGTTTTTTAAATTCTATTTCCTATCTGTAATGTCCCTGTAACCTTTGTTTTTTTCAGTGCATGTCTATGTTTTTTTTAAATTCTATTTCCTAAAGATAACATACCTGTAACCTTTGGTTTTTTAAGAGAATTTGTAAGGTTTTTAAATTTTATTTTCTAACTGAAACTTCTAACCTTTGAGAGTGAGTGTGTGTGTGAGTGAGTGCATGAGTGTCTCAGTGGGTGTGTGAGTGTGTGAATGTCTCAATGTATGTGACTGGGTGTGTGTGTGTCTGAGTTGATCTATTATACCTGCATAAGTGTCTCACTGGATGTGTGGGTGGGTGCATGAGTGTCTGACTGGGTCTGTGAGTGAGTGCATGAGTGTCCGAGTGGGTGCATGAGTGTCTGAGTGGGTCTGTGAGTGGGTGCATGAGTCTCTTTGTGGGTCTGTGAGTGGATGCTTGAGTGTCTAAGTGGGTCTGTGAGTGAGTGTGTGAGTGTCTGAGTGGGTCTGATAGGCCTGGGCATAAAATTCAACTCTGCTCACATAGTTTGCGTAATTTGGCAACTCCACTTTCCACGGAGAACAAGGAGTTACTGCTAAACTCCACACTCCACAATGGAGCGGAATTTTTTGTGTGCCATAGGCGAGCGTGATCGAGTGCGAGCGACCGCAGCTGCAACCTGTAGTGCACCAGGAGCCCCCTTTGCAGAGTGGTTGAGAAAGGGGGCGGAGCCTCAGATGACATCTCAGCAATCTGGCTGTGGGGGACTTACTTGTGGCAACAATAGGGGTTCTTGGCCCCAAAGACCTTCAGCAGCCAAGGTGACTTCATCCACCAACCAGTAGTGCGCCAGGAGGCCCTTTGCAGAGTGATTGAGAAAGTAGGCAGGGCCTCCGGCGACATCTCAGCAATCCGGCTGTGGGGGACTTACTTGTGGCAACAAAAGGGGTTCTTGGCCCCCAACAACCTTCAGCAGCCAAGGTGACTTCATCTGCCAACCAGTACTGCACCAGGAGGCCCTTTGCAGAGTGATTGAGAAAGTGGGCAGGGCCTCTGGCGACATCTCAGCAATCCGGCTGTGGGGGACTTACTTGTGGCAACAATAGGGATTCTTGTCCCCCAATGATCCTCAGCAGCCAAGGGGACTTCATTCCTCAACCAGTAGTGCACCAGAAGGTGCATTTGCAGAGTTGTTGAGAAAGGAGGTGGGGCCTCGGCGACGTCTCTGCTGCTTTGGAGGCCTTACTTCTGGGAACAATAGGGGTTCTTGGCCCTGGGGACCCCATCCCCCGAGGCCTGGCCTATTTCTAAGGGGGGCCCCACGTAACTCCCCTGCCTGGGCCGATTTCGACCCCAGGGACCTCGTACCCAGGGACCCAGTCTTTAAAAATAATTTATCAAAATGGGAGGGGGACCACACAGCCCTCCTCCCCGGGCTGACTTCAGCCCCAGGGTACCCATCGCCGGGCCTGCCTTTTACCAATGGGGGTGAGGGGCCACACTGCACCCCTCTCTGGGCCGATTTTAGCCCCAGGGACCCCATCCCCTGGGGCCCGACCATGGTTCCCTGGGTGCCCCTAGGGCACCCAGTGTGCAATAGGACCGCAGGGGTGCTTGAAGCCCCCCACGGTCCCTGCCAGCTCCCCGCCTCCTGTGGGAGCTAGGATTGCTTTCACAGACAAGGAGCTGCTAAACATGCAGTTCCCTGTGTGTGAAAGCAATTTGTCTGGTTCCCTGCTCCCTAGACAGGGGGCAGGTAAACAGACGAAAGCTCCGCTTCCAGCAAGCAAGAGCATTTTCACAGCTCTCGATTGCTGAAAGTGGAGTGTTTGCTGTGACTTGGCGGGAGAGATTAAAACTCCTGCCAAGCCCAAGCAAACAGCTATGTCCTGGGGATGGGCACCCCGGGACATAGAACGAGCTGGCCCTGGGGGGTGGTGGTCCCCAGCAGGGGGGCCATGTGGCCCCCGTCCATTGCAGTACTTAGCCCCAGAAAGGTGGTGGTCCCCAGAGCTGCTTTGTGTTATTTCCATGTTTTTCATGATGTAAATTAAAATGTTTATTTTCCTATAAGAAGTATATGACACAGTTGTTATTATATTTCTATGTTGATTTGCTCCATTCTTTATTGTTGGAAGGGACCTCTGTTTCTTTATAATTACTCGTACCCAAGGTCCCTCTCAGAACCATTGGGTTCCCTTGTCTCTTGAAAATAAGATAGAGGCAAGTCAAAAAAACGCTTTTGCAATAGAAACATGATCCTAACTACACCTACTGTCGGCTGGCATATATATATGAAAATACACAAAGAGATAATTCCAACGTCAGGCAGACCTATAATATCTGCCATTGGAGGAGTGAGTGAACATACAAGTCAATATGTGGACCACTTCCTACAGAGCTTTGTGCAGGCACTCCCTTCATACATAAGGGATACGAGTGACTTTTTAAATAAGATCCAGCACATACAATGGAATGATGATTTATTTTTAATAACATTGGACATAGAATCGCTCTATACGAGCATTGATCACCGGGTGGGACTAACTGCGATTAAGCACTACCTGGATACCAGACCATTGACATTTCATAGTCATAATTTAATGCTTCTTGAGTTGACAAAATGGTGCCTATTTAACAATTTCTTTATGTTCGACAAAGATCTATATTTGCAAAAACGTGGAGTAGCAATGGGGGCCTGTTTCTCCCCCAGCTATGCGTGCTTGCACGTAGGCTGGTGGGAGGAACAGGTCCTAAGAGGAACGTATGCTGAAACTTTCACCACCCATGTATTATATTGGCTACGATTCATAGGTGACGTGTTCTTAGTATGGAAGGGGGACTGCCAGAGTGCTGAGACTTTTATTTCAGAAATTAACACCAATGATATTAATCTCAAATTTACATCAGATATTAGTCAGCAGAGCGTAGCCTTTTTAGATACTACAATATATGTGAGTGGTGACAGGCTTGAATCCACCTTACATAGGAAACCATCAGCAGGTAATGCTACATTACATGCAAGGAGTTCACATCCTAACCATCTTATCAGGAGTATCCCCTATGGGGAACTCCTTAGACTGAAGAGAATTTGTAGCACTAGAGATGAGTTAGAAAAATGTACTCATGACACATTATTGAGATTTAGAGAACGAGGTTATAGTGAGGCCACTTTAAAGGAAGCCTGTGAGAAAGCAGACCTTGTAACTAGGGAAACCTCATTAACAAGCAAGAAGAATAAGAAGGTAACAGATCCTGAGTCCAACATTACTGTTAATGACAAAGAAAGTGCTGCCCCGCGTTTAATCACAATGTATAGTAGACAACAAAGGCAATTGAAAGCCATTATCAATAAAAATTGCCTATATTAATGACAGATGAGGTACTTGCTCCTTCTTTGACTACTAAACCAACAGTGACCTTTAGAAGAGCAGTGTCCATGAGGTCACAATTAGTCAAAAATAGCCCAGAAATAACATTGAGGACAACGTGGCTCCAACCAAAACAGGGCTTTTTAAATGCACGTCATGCCGTGCCTGCAAATTTGGTACTAATAAAACCCATTATGAAACACCTTTTAGTTCCAAAAGTATACCCATCAAGGGCCACTATTCGTGCCGCACTGAATATGCAGTGTATGTTCTTACATGCACGTGCGGCCTGAACTATATTGGCAGTACCAAGTTGCAGGTACATGTACTCATACTGCAGCATTTAAGGGCAATTGTAAACAATGACAGCACCTATCCGGTTGCACGTCATTTCAAGAAGGAGCATGACAACAATCTCGAATGCCTATCATATTATGTGATAAATGCAATTCCTAAACTGCGGCGAGGGGGCAACAGAGAGCGCATGCTGAGGCAATTAGAAACTCGCATGATTATTGAATTTGACAGTAAGGCCCCCAGAGGACTCAATAATACGGAGGATCTGCACAACTTCTTATAATTAGATAATAGGGTGTATCCCTTATAATCAGTATACAATCTAGCATTAGTAGCATAGTTGGTCAAAAGCTCACTCCGAAATTAAGATAAGATAAGATATGAAATTATCAACCATTTTAGAATTATTTTATTTTTGGGAAAAAAAACTTTTTTTTTAAATATATAAAACATTGCAAAAATATCCCTATAAAAATGATCGTATAGGTGTGTATATTATATATGAGCAAATTTGCACTCTTAATGTACTGTATAGCACAATGCACTTTTTTTTAGCATTTTTTGCACATAACGAGTTATTACAGCACTATGCACTTTAGGAGGTAGTAAGGAGAAAAGACATCTTATACGTTCATAGCAAAACATAGATCTAAAGTGGATAAGGGGAACTTGGATATATGTTGAAACAAATTACTAATGTTTTAATACTGTTGGAAAAGCGATAAAACAATGACCAGTTTTGTAAAGTTTTTAATCTTGCATTCATGCAGATATAATAAATGAGCATTGTGAAGATTTTGGGGAAGCATTTTAAGAGATACCTCATGTATGGATTTTAGATTACCATTTTATATGATATATTTATATAGTTATATTTATATGTCTATTTATTCATATATAGTATAGAGTTATTGAACTTGCTATGGTAACATATGTTTACAAAGAGGATAAAATGCACTTTACGGTCTGAGTTTTGAGTTTGTGAACAGTCATGATTCAAAGTTGGTAAGATTATGGTATTTGTGAAATACATTATTCAAGTGTCGGCTGACATTTTAAATATAGAAAACAAGATGAAGTATTGTTTTTTAGAAACATTGCGTATAAGTTTGCCAATAGTCTTTTCTCTATGTTTGGGGTCACGTGACACAGTTGGGAGAGAGAGAAAAAAATATAAAAATGCCTCACCGCAAAGCAGTCTTTATGTGATCAAGGCCGGTTTCCCCGGCCGAAATGCGTCATGACATTACTGAGAGTAAAATAAAGACTATTCGCACAAGCAACAAGGAGTTCGTGCAGTCTTTATCGCCGCATGGAGGTTAAGGATTGGTCTTTGGTTGAAATTGAAAATTGCGGAAGTGGGTCTGCTTCCTGTTTACGAACCCCCTCTCCACAAGCAGGCAGCCGTCTTCAGCCACAACTTGCGAGTAGCAGTCCGGAAGGATAAACCGACGGCAGCCCCCTGCGCAAAAAGGAGATTTTCACCAGCCACGAAGCGGCACCCGCTGAGTCGGAGGACGCACCGGAGGCAGTCTCAAAGGCGGTGAGTGATCATAACAGAAACGCAGGTGGGGAGGTATTGGCGATATTGATATCCCTGGCGAATTGGAAAAAATCGCGGGGCTCTCAAAAGAAGTTGAAATGTCAACGGACGCAATGCGGGAGCGCGAGGCGGCAGCCGAAGAGCTTTTTAGTAATTTGCCAAGCACAACGGTGCGGAGTCAAAGCGCACCAACAAATACTGATGAAACTGATGCAAAATCCCTATTAAAACAACTAGAGAAATGCATGCGCAGCGAAGTAACAAAATGGTGGGAACAGAAGTCCCTGCAAAAATATGAGGAGGCAGGACGAGTTCCCCGAGGGCTACGCATTCTATTGGCCCCGAGCTTCGAAAACCCAAATCCTAATGTGCTGAAGGAATGGGCTACTAATAATCTAACAGCGTCAATGAACTTGGTTAATAACCTAATAAAATATGCACAGACGGATCGTGATGAACTATTAAAGGAAATTGAAAAGATAAATGAACAACTGGGCAAATTAGAACAAACAGAGTACATAAACAAAACAAGAAAAGAAATCGATGACAGAATAAGAAAACAAGAGGAGAAAATAAAGACAAGAAAAGCCTATAAATTCGCCCGCGATAAGGCAGATTATGAACTGGGTCAAGTGTTTACATTTTCGCGCAAATATGACAATGTCAAAAGATCAAGATTAGGCAATGTTACCAAACCCACAACGAACACAAATGAGGCAGCGAGTACAAGCACAGCAAATATAGAAACCTCGACCTCGGAATTAAGTTCACTAACTAGTGATAATGAATCTGAAAATGGGAGACCCAATGCGCGGAATATACCAAATGAAGCCAACAAACTAAGGGGCATATTAGCAAGACCGGCGATAAAATTATCGCCGTTTAGCGGCAGGAAACTGCCGCTAAAGCAGCGATAATGGGCTTGCTAATATGCGTTATAGAATTCAATAGAAGCCCAGGTTAGATGTGCAGGACATCTAACCTGGGCTTCTATTGGAATTCCATAACGCATATTAGCAAGCCCATTATCGCCGCTTTAGCGCCAGTTTCCTGCCGCTAAAAAGGCGATAATTTTATCGCCGGTCTTGCTAATATGCCCCTAAGTCCTGCAGAAGAATTGAGGGGCATATTAGCAAGACCCACGTTAAAATTATCGCCGCTTTAGCGGCAGGAAACTGCCGCTAAAACGGCGATAATGGGCTTGCTAATATGCGTTATAGAATTCAATAGAAGCCCAGGTTAGATGTGCAGGACATCTAACCTGGGCTTCTATTGGAATTCTATAACGCATATTAGCAAGCCCATTATCGCTGCTTTAGCGGCAGTTTCCTGCCGCTAAAACGGCGATAATTTTATCGCCGGTCTTGCTAATATGCCCCTGAATTTTTTATGGGATCGCCGGCAGACACTACGCCCAAGGAATCAGAAAAAACCGCCAAACAGCAAAGAAACCGGAGGCGCAGAGCAAGGCTCAAATGCAGGTGGCGCAAGACCAAAGAAACCACAATGGCGCAGACGATAACAGAAAATGACAATACTGTGGTAAACTTGTCATCAATGACCTTATCTAAAGCGGAGACACAGTTGTTAGCTCTTGGACTTTCTTTTTGCCCAGAGAGTAATTTTAACTACGGACGTACAAGAATTGATATATATAAATACATACGAAAATTAAAATTGAAAAAGTTCTTCATGATCAAAGAAGGTAATAAACAGCTAGGAGAAGGTGAAAATCCCGAAAAAACTGACACAGCAACAAGTGCCAATCTTCAAGTATCGGATGCACACACGTTACTTATCTCACATGAATTAAGTAATGAAACTAACCAAGAACAAAGAGACCTAGTAGAATTTGGGTCGATACAAGAGAGATTATTAGCCCTAAATTTGACTCATCCCAGTGCAGGCAGTAGCCCTTTCAAGGCTAAATCTACATTCTATCCCATGATGCCGAAGGATGCGATAGATACTTTTCATGACAGACTGACAGAGGATGTTAAAGAACTGTACTGCAAAAACACGCAATGTAAAAAAAGATTGAAATATAGAAATCAGCAATATGAGAACTTGATTAGGAAACTCAAGAATAATCAAGAAATTATAATAAACAAATCCGACAAAGGAGGGAATGTTGTTATCTAGCCCCGTAAGGAATATATTCAGGAAGCACAAAAGCAACTTAATAACATTGAATGTTATGAGAAAACGAACATGACTGAAAACAAAAAAGCAACAGAGATTTAAAAAAAAGATCTGTATGCATGGAAAAGGCAAGGACTGATTTCCAGTCAGGAACATAAATTTCTACAAAATGATTTCCCAGTGATTCCAATACTATATCTCATTCCGAAAATACACAAAGAGATAATTCCAACGCCAGGCAGACCTATAATATCTGCCATTTGGAGGAGTGAGTGAACATATAAGTCAATATGTGGACCACTTCCTACAGAGCTTTGTGCAGGCACTCCCTTCATACATAAGGGATACGAGTGACTTTTTAAATAAGATCCAGCACATACAATGGAATGATGATTTATTTTTAATAACATTGGACATAGAATCGCTCTATACGAGCATTGATCACCGGGTGGGACTAACTGCGATTAAGCACTACCTGGATACCAGACCATTGACATTTCATAGTCATAATTTAATGCTTCTTGAGTTGACAAAATGGTGCCTATTTAACAATTTCTTTATGTTCGACAAAGATCTATATTTGCAAAAACGTGGAGTAGCAATGGGGGCCTGTTTCTCCCCCAGCTATGCGTGCTTGCACGTAGGCTGGTGGGAGGAACAGGTCCTAAGAGGAACATATGCTGAAACTTTCACCACCCATGTATTATATTGGCAACGATTCATAGATGACGTGTTCTTAGTATGGAAGGGGGACTGCCAGAGTGCTGAGACTTTTATTTCAGAAATTAACACCAATGATATTAATCTCAAATTTACATCAGATATTAGTCAGCAGAGCGTAGCCTTTTTAGATACTACAATATATGTGAGTGGTGACAGGCTTGAATCCACCTTACATAGGAAACCCACAGCAGGTAATGCTACATTACATGCAAGGAGTTCACATCCTAACAATCTTATCAGGAGTATCCCCTATGGGGAACTCCTTAGACTGAAGAGAATTTGTGACACATTATTGAGATTTAGAAAACGAGGTTATAGTGAGGCCACTTTAAAGGAAGCCTGTGAGAAAGCAGACCTTGTAACTAGGGAAACCTCATTAACAAGCAAGAAGAATAAGAAGGTAACAGATCCTGAGTCCAACATTATTGTTAATGACAAAGAAAGTGCTGCCCCGCGTTTAATCACATCGTATAGTAGACAACAAAGGCAATTGAAAGCCATTATCAATAAAAATTGGCCTATATTAATGACAGATGAGGTACTTGCTCCTTCTTTGACTACTAAACCAACAGTGACCTTTAGACGAGCAGTGTCCATGAGGTCACAATTAGTCAAAAATAGCCCAGAAATAACATTGAGGACAACGTGGCTCCAACCAAAACAGGGCTTTTTTAAATGCACGTCATGCCGTGCCTGCAAATTTGGTACTAATAAAACCCATTATGAAACACCTTTTAGTTCCAAAAGTATACCCATCAAGGGCCACTATTCGTGCCGCACTGAATATGCAGTGTATGTTCTTACATGCACGTGCGGCCTGAACTATATTGGCAGTACCAAGTTGCAGGTACATGTACGCATACTGCAGCATTTAAGGGCAATTGTAAACAATGACAGCACCTATCCGGTTGCACGTCATTTCAAGAAGGAGCATGACAACAATCTCGAATGCCTATCATATTATGTGATAAATGCAATTCCTAAACTGCGGCGAGGGGGCAACAGAGAGCGCATGCTGAGGCAATTAGAAACTCGCATGATTATTGAATTTGACAGTAAGGCCCCCAGAGGACTCAATAATACGGAGGATCTGCACAACTTCTTATAATTAGATAATAGGGTGTATCCCTTATAATCAGTATACAATCTAGCATTAGCAGCATAGTTGGTCAAAAGCTCACTCCGAAATTAAGATAAGATAAGATATGAAATTATCAACCGTCTTAGAATTATTTTATTTTTTGGAGAAAAAAAACTTTAAAAAAAAAATATATAAAACATTGTAAAAAAATCCCCATAAAAATGATCGTATAGATGTGTATATTATATATGAGCAAATTTGCCCTCTTAATGTACTGTATAGCACAATGCACTTTTTTAGCATTTTTGCACATAACGAGTTATTACAGCACTATGCACTTTAGGAGGTAGTAAGGAGAAAAGACATCTTATACGTTCATAGCAAAACATAGATCTAAAGTGGATAAGGGGAACTTGGATATATGTTGAAACAAATTACTAATGTTTTAATACTGTTGGAAAAGCGATAAAACAATGACCAGTTTCAGTAAAGTTTTTAATCTTGCATTCATGCAGATATAATAAATGAGCATTGTGATGATTTTGGGTAAGCATTTTAAGAGATACCTCATGTATGGATTTTAGATTACCATTTTATATGATATATTTATATAGTTATATTTATATGTCTATTTATTCATATATAGTATAGAGTTATTGAACTTGCTATGGTAACATATGTTTACAAAGAGGATAAAATGCACTTTACGGTCTGAGTTTTGAGTTTGTGAACAGTCATGATTCAAAGTTAGTAAGATTATGGTATTTGTGAAATACATTATTGAAGTGTCGGCTGACATTTTAAATATAGAAAACAAGATGAAGTATTGTTTTTTAGAAACATTGCATATAAGTTTGCCAATAGTCTTTTCTCTATGTTTGGGGTCACGTGACACAGTTGGGAGAGAGAGAGAAAAAAATATAAAAATGCCTCACCGCAAAGCAGTCTTTATGTGATCAAGGCCGGTTTCCCCGGCCGAAACGCGTCATGACATTACTGAGAGTAAAATAAAGACTATTCGCACAAGCAACAAGGAGTTTGTGCAGTCCTTATCGGCGCATGGAGGTTAAGGATTGGGCTTTGGGTGAAAAAAATAAATAAATATATATATATATATATATATATATATTATCTACTGGCGGTCGCCAGTAGATAGTTATAGTTAGGACCTATTTTCCATTGGAAATCCGCAACATTCTATTCCCAATAACTTTGGCGCCGGTTGACGAATCTTCACGAAATTTTCAAAACTCGTGGGGCGCTCCGGTCCGCTCCTATCCTGGGGTGATTTGTCAAGTGGGGGCCGAGAAAAAAGGGGGTCCCAAAACGTGTTTTCCCCATGCAATTTTCCGTAGGAACCTTTAGTCGCAGCTACAGCCCGAACTGCTGAACGGAATTACACCAAATTTGGCAAAAATGTAGCCCTTGGTTCAGATTCGTGCCTTTTGGTTAAATGGTGTAAATCCGTTCAGTAGTTCCTGAGAAAATCAAAAGTAAAATCACATATATATCTATGGCCGCGGTGGATCCGCGCACCCTGAGCGCACCCTCCCGATCACGAGCTGCATGCTAATTGGCTGTCAACTGGCTGTCAACACTCCAAATCAGGAAGTGTTGGCAGCCATCTTGTTCCTCGGTAGAACCGAGGCACAAGAAATTAGAAAAACAATCGCGAAAAACGCAAAAAGGGGGCAGGGTAGAAACACCCTGACCCCCTAGGCCTGCTCAGGGGGACCCACAAGGACCCCCAGGGCCAAAAAAAGCATTTTTTTTTTAAAAAAATCGGCGGGATGCAAAGCAGGGTGCGCGGATCCCGCCGTGATTAAAAAAAAATCGAAGCGCGGTCTCCTGCGCTTTGAGGGTATTTTGCCCCCGGGTGGGCCAAGTCCCGGGGGCATGCGGGGGGTGGGTTTATATTTTAGGGGCGGGCCTCTAAGGTCCCCCAAGCCCCGGGGACCGCCACCCCCCGGGGCTTCAAATAAATAATACTGGCGGGGGGCACACGGCCCCCCGCAGCCCCGGGGACCGCCACCCCCCGGGGCTATTTTTTTAAAAACAAATAACCTGTGTGGGGGGGCTCCAGCCCCCCACACGCCCTGGGGACCGCCACCTCCCCGGGGCACTAGTATTTAAATTTGGGGGTCCGTAATGGACCCCCGGCCCCGGGGATCACCACCTCCCCGGGGCTGTGCAATTGTTGGGAGGGGGGCCGCGCGGCCCCCCTCCTGGAGCCTGTGGTGACCCTGGGACCGCCACCCCCCAGGGCCGGCTCCTGCAGTGTCCCGGGGCGCGGCTCCCGTCCTGTCATTGCAAACTTGCTTTGCTTCATTGAAGCGAGAGCAGGGAAACCTGCTCTCGCTTCAATGAAGCAAAGCAGATTGCTTTTCCATAAGGGGAGCTGCATGTCAGCAGCTCCCCTTATGGGAAAGCAATGCCGGCTCCCGCAGGACGCGGGGAGCCGGTGGGACCGTGCGGGGATTGGGGACCCCCCCACGGTCCCCAACGAGTGGCCAGGCCCTGGGGGATGGGGTCCCCGGGGCCATTAGTGGCCCGGGAGGGGGGCCACGCAGCCCCCCTCCCCAAAAAGATTTTTTTTTTTTTAAATTAAAAAAACGTAAAGGCCAGCCCCGGGGGATGGGGTCCCCGGGGCCTTAAATGGCCTGAGGAGGGGGGCCACGCTGCCCCCTCCAAATATATATATATTTTTTTAAAAGAGGGCATGCCCTGGGGGATGGGGTCCCCGGGGCCAATAGAGGCCCAGGGAAGGGGGGCCACGCGGCCCCCTTCCCGTTTAAAAAACAAAAAAAACTAAAACAAAAGAAAATCCTTAGGCCCCGGGGGATGGGGTCCCCGGGGCCATAAGTGGCCGAGGGAAGGGGGGCCACGCAGCCCCCTCCCATAAAAAATCGTGCCGGAGGCCCCGCCCCCTCCCTGCAGCAGTCTGCAAACGCGCCCCCTGGCGCGTTGTAAGAAGGGGAAGTAATTGCCCTTGAATTCTGGGGGTCTCTGGGGCCAACTAGCCCACCAGGAACCTCCAGTATGCGCCAGGAGCTGCGTTGCAGAGAGGTGTTCAGAGGCCACGCCCTTTTACACCTCTCTGCAACGCAGCTCTGTGGCGCTTTTGGAGGTACATGGTGGGCTAGTTGGACTTCAGGGACCCTCAGGATTCAAGGGGACTTAATCCTCCAACTTAAAACACGCCACGGGGCGCGTTTGCACAGTGGTGAAGGGAGGGGCGTGGCTTCAGGTGACATGTGTGCAAACAGGCCCCGTGGCGCGTTTTAAGATGGGGAATTAAATCCCCTTCAATCCTGAGGGTCCCTGGGGGCCAACTAGCCCACCAGGTACGTCCAGAAAGCACCACAGAGCTGCGTTGCAGAGAGGTGTAAAAAGGGGCGTGCCTCTGAACACCTCTCTGCAACGCAGCTCCCTGGCGCATACTGGAGGTACAGGGTGGGCTAGTTGGACCCCAGGGACCCTCATGATTCAAGGGGACTTAATCCCCCAACTTAAAACGCGCCACGGGGCGCGTTTGCACAGTGGTGAAGGGAGGGGGCGGGGCTTGAGGTGACATGTGTGCAAACAGGCCCTGTGGCGTGTTTTAAGTTGGGGGATTAAGTCCCCTTCAATACTGAGGGTCCCTGGAGTCCAACTAGCCCACCAGGTACTTCCGGGTAAGCGCCCATGAGCTGCGTTGCAGAGAGGTGAAAAAAGGGGCGTAGCCTCGGACCACGTCTCTGCAACGCAGCTCTGTGGTGCTTACTGGAGGTACCTGGTGGGCTAGTTGGGCCCCAGGGACTCTCAGGATTCAAGGGGTCTTTATCCCCTAACTTAAAATGCACCATGGGGCGAGTTTGCACAGTGGTGAAGGGAGGGGGCGGGGCGTGAGGTGACATGTGTGCAAACACGCCCGTGGCTCGTTTTAAGTAGGGGAATTAATGCCCCGTCAATCCTGAGGGCCCCTGGGGTCTAACTAGTCTACCAGGTACCTCCAGTAAGCGCAACAGAGCTGCGTTGCAGAGAGATGTAAAAAGGGGCGTGGCCTCGGACCACATCTCTGCAACGCAGCTCTGTGGTGCTTACTGGAGATACCTGGTGGGCTACTTGGACTCCAGGGACCCTCAGGATTGAAGGGAACTTAATCCCCAACTTAAAACGCTCCACGGGGCGTGTTTGCACAGTGGTGAAGAGAGGGGACGGGCCTGATGTGACAAGTTAGTTAGTTAGTTTTAATCCCCCTGCCCTATTATGTACTAGGGACTTACAGAGGAGGTCATGCTAATCACAGGGGTACCCCAACGCATTGTGTTCCCTAGTGTATGTAGGTGTTTTCACTGTATTCTAAGTGTCTTTTAGCATAGCACTGGCTCTAGGCCTGGTTAGTCAGAGCCAGTTAACACCAGTACCCGTCTGAAAAAGTTGTGGGCACAGGATGATTTTGCAACAAGGCCTCTTTCTGCTCCTCTGTTGGTTCTTTCTGCACGTCTTGCTTCTTCCTGCACTTTTCTTCGTCTTTGTGGACTTCTGTTGCTTGTTTGTGCATTTCTTTTGCTTCTTTCTGTGCGTTTTTTCTTCTTTCTTCACATGTCCTACCTCTGTAGGCATAGTTAGAAATTAGCATTTAAAAAACCTTTGAAATTCACTGAAAAAACCATAGGTTTCAGGCACGTTATAGTTAGAAATTAGCATTTAAAAAACCTTTGAAATTCACTGAAAAAACCATAGGTTTCAGGCACGTTATAGTTAGAAATTAGCATTTAACTTTAGGTTTTGAGAATGGCAGTCTGTCATTTAGAGTGGGTGTATCAAAGGTTATATTAGGGTGTGAGAAGATGCATCAAATTATCACATGGATGATGTCATCAGTGATGTCATCAGTGATGTCATTAGAGATGTCATCAGTGATGTCACTGACCATGTCATGAGTGATGTAATATGTGACGTCATCAGCAGTGCATTGCGGGGGCGCGAGTTATAGTTAGCTGAACTAACTTTAACGGGGGAATTTCTATGGTTTTGTACGAGTGAAATGTCCAACTAACTATAACTTTCCCTAAAACCTATGGTTTTTTCAGTGAATTTCTAAGGTTTTTTAAATGCTAATTTCTAACTATAACGTGCCTGAAACCTATGGTTTTTTCAGTGAATATATATATAGATGTATAGATATAGATATTACACAGTGGCGGTAGCTACTGTGCAGTTATTCGTGAGTCACAGCTTCAATAGGAAGATCGTTTTTTGTTTTGCTAATAACTGCGGATCTTCATGAAACTTTAAAAAAAAAGTTCATCCACTTTAGCTCCTTCCTGGAAAGTTTCAGTGTGATCCATCAAGCGGGGGCTGGGAAAAAATTGAGTCCTAAAAAACTTTTTCCCCCATTATATTTCCATTTTTAAAAAGTAGATAATGATAGAGTGCTGTGTGAAACAAATGGCAAAAAATGAATTCTGATTGGTCAGGCCCACTAAACCACGTGACATGTAACATGAAGAAAACTGTTGCTGCAGCCACTACAGGACCCAGCACTAAGAGGAGGAGATGATGCCTGTGTGGGAGTTGCAGCTGGATTCCCTGATGGAATGGGGCCTCTGGAGTAAAGAAAGGGCTGAGTGCAAGCCCAGATGGTGGTGGTCCCTGATCTTTGGAAACCATAGGTTGTTGTTGCTCAAGGCCAATAGGATCGCAGAAATCTACATCCTCCTGGCTGGTGGTGTCCACATCCCTCAGTTGCCTTCTCAGTGTCCGTCAAGAGTCACCTGGTGACAGACCAGGTATGTCTTCTGGTGGGCCCACTTCTCCTGCTCGTGGTTGCCTCCTCCTCTTCACTGGTGGTGGAAAGTCTTTGTGCTCTCCTCCCATTCGAGGATCTTCATTCTTACCCCAGGTCCTGCTGCGATGAAGCTTGATGTCTACTGAAAGGGAATTTGAAAAAAGAGAGACATTTGAAGCTTGGTCAGCCCGGTCTGCTGAAAATGAAGTTGAAAACGGAGAGACGTTTCGAATTTTTATGTTCAATAATGTATTTCAATATAACTATACATAAAAGGGATCATTTATCCCATAATAAAAGAGCTGACATTGTGGAGTCTTCAGCAAACTTGTTGCTATCTCATGCTTTGAAACTAATAATTGTGCCTTTCCAAATAGTTATAAATTATATTTGTTAAAGTATCGGTGGTTTTAGGCATTCAAAGGAGGCTAAATGGTTGGGAGAAGAGCAACAAAGCATTGTAAACAATGTGTTTTTATTGATATTTAATCAAAAAATTTCACACATTATTTATTATTTGTGTGATTCTGGATTTTAAATTGTACCACAAATATGGTGGCTGTGTATGGTATGGTAAAGCTACACAATGTCTGCATCATGTAAACTACCTTTGATGAAATGGAAATATAACATAACTAAATTTAACCACTTGGAGCATCTTGATGCAGGATAACAAATGTATATTGTTACCCAACTCAAGGGTACTCATTTTATTTACCTCAGAAGGATGAAAGGCTGGGGGGAACCACCAGGATTTGAGCCTGTGACCATAAGGTCAAACAAAGGCTTCTCGAGTGGATGCAGTAGTTTTGTGGTTCTTAACCTGTGTCCAGGGACCTGTAGGGGTCCGCAAAGCCTACTCAGGGGGCCTGGACTGCTTAGACAATTAAATAATATTAACAGATTAATAAAGTGTATATAAATGAAGAAGCAGCATGCAAAATTGAAAATTTTTAAAACGTTCTGTAAATGTAGAGAAATTTGAAATTGGAGGCTAAAAATTAAGTTAGTATCTTCAGATCGATTTGTGGAAGCAGAGCAAGTGCATCAACCAGAATACAGTATGGAAAATGAGTGACCTCAACTAAATTTAGAAAAGCTCCAACCTTCCTATTAAAATGTTTACTTTTTTAGATTTGTGTGCAAATTAAATAAAATATTTCATCATTTGTGTATTTGTTTGATGAATTCTTGTTTCTGTATTTTTTGTGTATTGATTTGCAGTTCAAATCATTGAAAATCCTTAAACGTGGTCCCTGGCTTCCAGTGATGACACAAGGGGGTCCCTGGATTCCAATAATGATTGAATGATGGTCAGCAGGTTACAGTAATGATTAAGTGGGGGTCCACAGAAGGGAAAAGGTTAAGAAGCGCTGCAGTGGTCCACTGAGCCACGAGACCCAGCTAAACAGATCAATAATGTTGAAGTTGGGTTTTAACTCTTTCAAAAAAAATATAGATTTTTAACAGCATTTCCATAATGTCAAGATCAGATGATCAGTGAAGCTGAATAAAAAACATACGATACATGCATGTTAGAAATTTAAAACTTTCAAACCTTTCATAACACACAAATAACATATGTACAACATGGAAGGTTGACAAGACACCACCGTGTCTCTCAAACTCTTCCAGCTCAGCATGAAGGGTCTGCCATGCATCTCTCAGGACTCTCCTCTACAGGGGTGTCATGCTGGAGCCGAGAATGTGACTGGGAGGACAAGCCCATAAAATCCTGGATTTGAATTTGGGCCCAACGACGAAGGTCCTCCCAGGGCTTATGATAGCACTTGCCCTGACAGCTATGGATACCCAATGCACTCCAGCAAGTGACGATGTCCTGCCAGATTTGAACCCGCTGCAGTACTTAGCTGAGTCTCCGGACCCCCATCAAGCTAAGGTGTATTTTTGAGGGCCCCCTTGTATCCAATTTAGCATCAGTGAATGGGATGTCGTCTCATCAAGTGCCTTAGCCATGTTGGAGGTAAGATGAGTGCAAGGAGCAGCAAGACAGAGGCGGATAGGATTCTGGTGATGTGAAGATGACTCCGAATGATCGCAAAATGACTGACATCCTCTTCCATTATGTAATTTCCTGTGTGTAACGCTAGCCAGAGCTCTCTATCATCACCTAATAAGTCATGATCAACAAATGCTTCGGCCTAAATCCTACACATCTACACCCACACCAACACCATCATAAACTGCTAATCTTCACAATATAACCATATATGCTATAAACTACCATGTGCATCTAACTCAACCATCAGCAACCTTTGCTCTGCGCCACAGCCCCGGGCTACACCCCACATTCACTGACACCTACTCCTTACAATCCACCGACATCCTACACCACCATTACATCCTCCAGCCCCATCTATGCCAGCACCTACATTAACGTAAATCCCCTACACAACCAACTATACCATAGCCATTCAACCTACATTCTAATCCACCTACACTACATATGCAACCTCCACTGTCATTCCTACAACTGTAGGAGAGTAGGATCTGCTTCTTATAGTTACCCCCACTTTTTGCTGATGTTTCACTGTTTTCGACTTAGTCTGACTGGGATTCTGCTATTCAGGACCCCAGTCTAGCTGCTTTCTCCTCTAAATTGATTGCATGTACTTTAGGTACACTCCAGATTGGATTCTGGGGTACCCTTATAAGTCCCTAGTATATGGTATACTATGTACCCAGGGCATAGGTACCCCAGAGGCCTCCCAGGGGCTGCAGCATGTATTATGCTACCCCTGAGAGGCCATTCAAACTGACACCACAGGTCTGCTACTGCAGCCTGTGTAAGGTGGTGCATGCACCCCTTACTTAGATATAGGTTCACTGTATCTATCCTAATCACTGCACATATAAGCCTATCAGTCACCCCTATGGCAGGCCTTATCAATCCTGAAGGCAGGTTGCTGGGTTTTATGTGAGAGGGTGCCCATGCATGAGCAGAGCCCCTCTGCAGCCTTCGGAACCACTATTCCGGGGTTGTCTGTGATGCAGCCAACCATATACTCTTAAGTGCATTATAACCTCGCGGTAAATGCTAACTTTAAAACGGCTGCAAGGAATTATGTCGTGTTTGGTGTCAAACACCTTGGAATCATACCTCCACACCAGTAACTGGTGTGGGAGGTATGATTCCTCCCTCCTAGAGGGAGAAATATGACTACACCGGTACACCCGGTACCAGCTTCACAGAACCCTGGCATCACAAAATGGATGCTGCCAGCCACAGACACGAGTCTGCCCTCCTGCTGCTGGACGAATCTCCGGCAGGGGAGGCTGGACAATAGGTTTCCTGTCACAGGGAGGTGTGACCACCTCCCAGACAGGCTTTAGTGTATTGGGGCTGGGTGGGTGCACTCTCAGAGTGCTTTGATATCTGCACTGGGGGCACATTTGGTGTCCCTGTGCATAGACCAGCTCAAACCGGCTGCAGGGGCTATCAGCCCCTGCTCTGGCGCGAAACTGGACAAAGGACATGGGTGTAGCCACCCCTCTGTCCTGACCCTCCCATAGGTGGGTCCCCAGAGTTTGTCCCACCCCTTCTTTGGGTATAAAGTAGGAACCCTGACTACAGGACTTTAGATATTACCTGGACTAAACTCTGCTACAGAAACCAAGTAACCTTCGACGATCTACGCTTTGCTGGACGACTGAAGAATCTCCCTTGGAGTAAAGGAGTTACTCCCCTGCAAGGCAGGCACCACAACGCATCTGACCGGTTTGCATCTATGCAGCTCCCGACGGACTCCGAAGATTTTGCAACACAGGAGGTAGGTTTCCGAGCTTCCACAAGGCCGACTAGTGCTCTCAGCAAACCTGAGACCCGCAGCCCTCGTGGGGACCGTGCAACCCGAACCCCTGGACACCATGCACATTTGCAGCAGCATATATTTCTAGGCAATCCTTGAGGCTGTGCTTTGGGCTACTTGTAGTCCAAGCCCCGAGCAGTGTTTTCACTGAAGATTACTGGCCTACACTCCACGAGTGTTCCGTGGGCTGGTATTGTGTGATTCCTCTCGAGGTCCCTTCGCGATCCCTGGTCCGTTGACCTGTGGGTCCCTGAGAGGGCAACTTTAACTTTCAGTGGGCTTTCCTGGTTGCTCCAGATGTGCCCTGACTCTCCATTGCTTGGGGAGTCCCCAGGACCTTTCTGGTCCTCATCGAAGCATCTTTTCTCTGACCGTGTTGGTTGCAGTTGCCAAGGCTTGTTGGTCTCCAATCCGGAAACTGACCCCTCAGCACTCGACATCCTTTGTGAGACAGCTCGCCTGCAGAATCTGGTCATCGTCGACGTCTCCTGGTCCCCGTGGCTGCAGAGTCAAGCTTCACCTCTTCGCACCTGAAGCACCCGACATCGGTGGGCATTCGATTGCTCCGCTCCTGGTCACGTGAAGTGACCTAGACTTTGTACCCTCTGCTTTCAGGTTCTTCACATCTCCGATCCAGGCTTGGATCACTCCGGACACTTTTCTTCTCCACGGCAGCAGTACTTCTTCGCATCACACAATTGAAAACGACGAGGGTTTCCGACACCACTTGACCCCTATGCACCCGGCTTCCCTGGGCTAGGTAACACGGGTACCTTGGTACTCACAAGGGTGCTGGCCTTAGAACCTTCTAAGTTTAACTGGGTTTGCTTGAAGTCCTCTCCAAAGTGTCCTTAAACTCTAAATTTCCAACCGCGACTTTCCCATAGAGTTGTACGGAGCTCGCGTCTGTGTTCCCACACTGCACCCGTCCTCCGGGGGTCCCCTATGTCACTACCTTGGGTGGTTCCTTGGGGTCCCAGTGATTCTACATGCTCTAGGCTCTGTGTCTAGTCAAGTCGTGGTTGTTATACCACTTTCTTAATATATGGTTTGGTCTCCCCCTGGAGCCCACTGTGTATTGTGCTATTTACTGTCGTTCTAGTACTGTAATATTGTGTGCCTTGTTCTCTAATCTCATAAAGAGGTTAGTAGAGAGTGTTTAGTAATAAATACATATATTTTATATATACCTTGTGTGGTTCTCCTTTCATTTGGTCATTCAAGAGGTTATATACTGGTAAAACAAGCAGCTTTACATTCCTTCAAGACTTAGCCTGAAGGCTGCTCTCCACAGCTACCACTAGGATAGCTTTCTATAAAGGTTGTCTTTAACCTAATCATCAATAAGGGTCGTTTGGACTGGTGCAAGGTGCCCACTTTAATTAGTGGACAGCATATACCAGGCCAACTTCTCACATTGGTGTGCAGCGGTTGGGATTCAAGCTTGCTATTGTTTTACCAGATAATCTCAGTGAGTGACTAACTGAAAACCACTAAAGGTACTTAGGTACATATAAATCAAGTCTAGAATAAGGTAAGTTCTACTGAACTTAGAGTTGGGTAAGTCAAGGGTCTAGCACACCCTTTCTCCAACTCAAGAGCGTCTCAGTTCCCACTAGAGTAGGTAGGTGCATACACCACACCACACTAGAATGTCTTCAAGGCCTGAAGTCAGTGACAACTTGCCAACTAAGTATGACCATCTCACATTCCAAGAATTGAGAAACATGTGTGCATCAAGGAAACTGAAGACAGGGAAAAATCCAAACACCCAAAAGCTCATAGTGACTTTGCTTTTAGATGACCTCAGAAAGACCCCAGGGTCTGATGAGGCAGGCAAAGGGGGTGGGACAGCAGAAGAGGAAAGGCCAGGGAGTGAAAACCTCAATGACCTGGACTCTGATGCTGGCCAGGAGGATCAAAATGATTCTAACCTGGAACAGCCAATCCTTCCTGTAGGTGAGGAAGGAGGCCCCAGTGGGCCTCTCTTTACCCCACCTGGAAGGGTTAACAGTTTACCAAGAAGATCCAGATCTCCTTCTCTGGAATCTAATCATTCTGGTACATCTGTAGGGAGCTCTGTTTCTCATAGGACTTCTGCTTCTCATAAAAGGGAGTCCTCTTATGAGAAGAAGTGCCAACTGCTTGAGTTTGAGAGAGCTAAGCTCAGGATCAAGAGAGGGCAATTGGCCTTAGATAGGGAATCCCTGGAGCTTCAGAGAGCTTCTCAGAAGTTGGGGCTAGAGCCCCATGGTGCCAGCCACAGTGTCCCTAGAGGTAGAGATCCTACTCATGACCATAGGAACCTGAACAAGATTGTCCCTCCCTACCAGAGTGGGGATGATATCCACAAATGGATAACTGCACTGGAGAGGGCCTGTAAGGTACAGAGGGTCCCTCAGGAGCAGTGGGCAGCAATCTTGTGGCTCTCCTTTGCAGACAAAGGTAGAGACAAGCTCCTCACTGTTAGAGAAGAGGATGCTGATAATTACAAAGTCCTGAAGAGTGCTCTGATTGATGGGTTTGGCCTAACCACTGAACAATAGAGGTTAAAGTTCAGAGACACCCAAAAGGCACAGACTCAGGACTGGGTTGACTTTGTAGATTATGCTACTAAGGCTCTGGAAGGCTGGTTACTTGACAGTAAGGTGTGTGATTTCAAAGGATTGTATAATTTAATCATGAGAGAGCAGATCCTTAATAACTGTCAAAATCAACTGTTGCATCAGTACCTGGTGGACTCTGATCTGACCTCTCCCCAAGAATTGGGCCAGAAGGCAGACAAATGGGTCAGAACCAGGGTGAGGCAGAAGGTTCAGAACCAAGGTGGTGACTCCAAGAAGCAGTATTCTAAAAACTCTGATAAGGGTGTGGAGAAGGGTAAAGACCAGAAGTCTTCTCAAGGGCCCAAAAAATCTGCATCTGGTGGGGAGTCACAATCCAACAAGGGAAAAGGCAAGAAGAAACCATGGTGTCAAATCTGTAAACAGAAGACCCATTGGACAAGTGATTGTACCAAGTCCAAGGACTCAACTCCAACCACCACTGCCCCTAAGGCAACTGTTCCCCCTAGTACAGCTCCAAGTGGTGGTGTTCCAAATAAGGGTGTAGTAGGGTTAACCCTGGGATCTGAGATGGACTCTGGCCTAGTCAGAGTTCCAACTCAGGCTATGTTGATCTGTGATGGAGGCATGAATATGGCCTCCTTATTTGTAAGCCCCAGTAATCTGGGCAAATACAGACAGCAGCCTATAATAAATGGAAAAGAGGCCTTGGCATTCAGGGACACAGGAGCAAGTGTCACAATGGTGACAAAAGATCTTGTGGCTCCTGAGCAAATCATACTTGGTGAGATGTACCAAGTGACCAATGCTAGCAATGTCAGGACAGACCATTCCTTGGCAGTTGTTAATTTCTCCTGGGGAGGGGTAACTGGCCCTAAGAAGGTTGTGGTAAGTGCAGACCTCCCTGTTGAATGCTTGTTGGGCAATGATTTAGAAACTTCAGCTTGGGCTGAAGTGGAACTCAGGACTCATGCAGAAATGTTGGGTATCCCTGCAGATGTGTTTGCTATGACCAGGTCACAGGCAAAAATGTCTAACACTGAACAGGTCCTGGTCCTGGAAAAATGGACCAGGCACCTTCCAAGAGAAGGAGCAGTAGGGTTAAGGCAGTGTCTTCCCCCCTGCCTCAGAATCCAGATCAGTCTCTCTCTTGAGGGAGCTGATCTTAGTCCTGAAGAAGGAACTGTCCCAGATGAGCTTGAACCTGATCAGGTTGAGTTCTTGGGGACAGGGGGCCCTTCCAGGGCAGATCTGAGCCAGGAGCAACTGAGCTGCCCCTCTCTTGAACCCCTCAGATAGCAAGCTGCTGCTGAGGCTGCTGGGAGTGCTAGTGGGTCCCATATGATCTACTGGGATGATGGACTCCTTTACTCAGAGTGTAGAGACCCCAAGCCTGGAGCCACCAGGAGGTTGGTTATACCTCTGAAGTTTAGGAGCTTCCTATTGACACTAGCACATGATATCCCATTGGCAGGTCACCTAGGCCAAAACAAGACTTGGGACAGAATTGTCCCTCACTTTCATTGGCCTCATATGTCGGAAGACACCAAGGAGTTTTGTCGCTCCTGTGTCACCTGTCAAGCCAGTGGTAAGGCAGGTAGCACTACAAAGGCCCCCCTGATACCACTACCTGTGGTGGGGGTTCCCTTTGAGAGGGTAGGGATTGACATTGTTGGTCCCCTAGATCCTCAAACTCCATCTGGGCACAGATTTATACTGGTGGTGGTGGACCATGCCACTAGGTATCCAGAGGCAATTCCCCTTAGAACTACCACAGCTCCTGTGGTGGCAAGGGCCCTCCTGGGAATCTTTTCCAGGGTGGGTTTTCCTAAGGAGGTAGTATCAGACAGAGTTGCAAACTTCATGTCTCGTTACTTAACTGCTATGTGGAAGGAGTGTGGTGTAAATTACAAATGTACCACCCCTTATCACCCACAATGCAATGGGTTAGTTGAAAGGTTCAACAAAACCTTAAAGGGCATGATTAAAGGTCTCCCAGAAAAGCTTAGGCGCAGATGGGACATACTTTTGCCCTGCCTTCTCTTTGCCTACAGAGAGGTTCCACAGAAGGGGGTTGGTTACAGCCCATTTGAGCTTCTGTTTGGACATCCAGTTAGGGGTCCATTGTGTCTAGTGAAGGAGGGCTGGGAGTTACCTCTCAAACCCCCTAAACAGGATATTGTGGACTATGTACTTGGTCTCCGCTCCAGAATGGCTGAGTACATGAAGAAGGCAACTAAAAACCTTGAGGCTAGCCAGGAATTGCAAAAGGCCTGGCATGACCAAAAGGCTGTGTTGACTGTTTATCAGCCAGGACAGAAAGTATGGGTGTTGGAGCCTGTGGCCCCAGCAGCCCTCCAAGACAAGTGGAGTGGCCCTCATACAATTATTGAGCAAGAGGGAGAGGTTACCTACCTGGTGGACCTTGGAACTCCCAGGAGCCCCCATAGGGCGCTCCATGTCAACAGGCTCAAACCATATGTTGACAGGGCAGACATGGGCTTGCTCATGGCTACTGATGAGGGACAGGAGGAAGAGAGTGATCCACTCCCTGACCTGCTCTCACAGAACCCTGATGATGGTTCAGTAGATGGTGTAGCCTTGGCAGGCAGCCTCACTGACCAGCAGCAAACTGATTGCAGAAAAGTTCTCAACCAGTTTAGACATATGTTCTCACTGACTCCAAGTCAGACTACCTGGTGCCCTCATGAAGTGGACACTGGGGACAGTCTGCCTGTTAAAAATAAGATTTACAGACAACCTGACCATGTCAGGGACTGCATCAGGACTGAAGTCCAGAAGATGTTGGATTTGGGTCTGATTGAACCCTCAGATAGCCCTTGGGCTAGTCCAGTAGTCTTGGTACCTAAACCTCACACCCAGGGTGGTAAGAGAGAGATGAGGTTTTGTGTTGACTACAGAGGTCTCAATGCAGTCACTAGGACTGATGCCCATCCAATCCCTAGGGCAGATGAGCTTATACTACTAACACTAATGGAGTGAGATAAATTTCTCACTTCTTGGAGGGCTGAGAGGAACTCGCAAGGGGAGTGCACCCTCCCGTGTATTAACACTATTGCACACAAAGTACTCCCCTGATTGTTGATCCGGGAGACCCGGATAACCTTAATCACTTAAATCTGAGTCGATACTGGTGGAATGTCCCTACGTGAAGCTAGGATAGTTCATCACCCATGGGTGAGGAAGGAGGCAACTCCTTTTGTTTTATACTCCCTCACACACCCTAGTGGTGTCATGCTTCAACAGGAGGAACTATCCTAGCTTCACGTAGGGACATTCCACCAGTATCGACTCAGATTTAAGTGATTAAGGTTATCAGGGGAGTACTTTGTGTGCAACAGATGAGCTTATAGCCACTTTGGCCTCAGCCAAGTTTCTGAGCACATTTGACCTGACAGCTGGCTACTGGCAGATCAGACTAGCTGAGGATGCAAAAGCCAAAACAGCATTCTCAACCCCTAGTGGGCACTACCAATTTGTGGTGATGCCCTTTGGTTTGAAGAATGCACCTGCCACTTTTCAAAGGTTGGTGAACAAAGTTCTTACAGGCCTGGAAGCCTATAGTGCAGCATATCTAGATGATATTGCTGTCTTTAGCTCCACCTGGGAGGATCACCTGGTCCACCTGAGAAATGTTTTGGAGGCCCTGCAGAAAGCAGGCCTCACTATCAAGGCCACCAAGTGCCAGATAGGGCAGAGTCAAGTTGTATACCTGGGCCACCTTGTGGGTGGAGGCCAGGTTCAACCATTGCAGAGCAAAATCCAGACCATCATGGACTGGGTTGCTCCAACCACCCAGACTCAGGTCAGAGCTTTCTTGGGCCTGACTGGGTACTATAGGAGGTTTGTCAAAGGGTATGAATCCATAGTGACCCCTTTGAATGACTTAACTTCCAAGAGAATGCCAAAGAAAGTTCAGTGGACAGTCAGCTGTCAAAAAGCATTTGATGACCTGAAGCAGGCCATGTGTACTGCTCCCATTCTGCAAAGTCCTGACTACTCCAAACACTTCATTGTCCAAACAGATGCATCTGAGTTGGGGGTAGGGGCTGTGTTATCACAATTGAATGATGAAGGTCAGGATCAGCCAGTAGCTTTTATTAGCAGAAGGCTGACCCCCAGAGAGAAACGTTGGTCAGCCATTGAGAGGGAAGCCTTTGCTGTGGTTTGGGCTCTGAAGAAGCTGAGGCCATACTTGTTTGGCACTGACTTCATTGTTCAGACAGACCATAAGCCCCTCTTATGGCTAAAACAGATGAAGGGTGAAAACCCCAAACTTTTGAGGTGGTCCATTTCCCTACAGGGGATGGACTATACAGTGGAACATAGACCTGGGAGTAACCATGCCAATGCAGATGGACTCTCCAGATATTTCCACTTAGAACATGAAGACTCAACTGGTCAAGGTTAGTTTAATGTCCTGACGTTTGGGGGGTTGTGTAGGAGAGTAGGATCTGCTTCTTATAGTTACCCCCACTTTTTGCTGATGTTTCACTGTTTTCGACTTAGTCTGACTGGGATCCTGCTATTCAGGACCCCAGTCTAGCTGCTTTCTCCTCTAAATTGATTGCATGTACTTTAGGTACACTCCAGATTAGATTCTGGGGTACCCTTATAAGTCCCTAGTATATGGTATACTATGTACCCAGGGCATAGGTACCCCAGAGGCCTCCTAGGGGCTGCAGCATGTATTATGCCACCCCTAAGAGGCCATTCAAAATGACACCACAGGTCTGCTACTGCAGCCTGTGTAAGGTGGTGCATGCACCCCTTACTTAGATATAGGTTCACTGTATCTATCCTAATCACTGCACATATAAGCCTATCAGTCACCCCTATGGCAGGCCTTATCAATCCTGAAGGCAGGGTGATGGGTTTTATGTGAGAGGGTGCCCATGCATGAGCAGAGCCCCTCTGCAGCCTTCGGAACCACTATTCCGGGGTTGTTTGTGATGCAGCCAACCATATACTCTTAAGTGCATTATAACCTCGCGGTAAATGCTAACTTTAAAACGGCTGCAAGGAATTATGTCGTGTTTGGTGTCAAACACCTTGGAATCATACCTCCACACCAGTAACTGGTGTGGGAGGTATGATTCCTCCCTCCTAGAGGGAGAAATATGACAACACTGGTACACCCGGTACCAGCTTCACAGAACCCTGACATCACAAAATGGATGCTGCCAGCCACAGACACGAGTCTGCCCTCCTGCTGCTGGACGAAACTCCGGCAGGGGAGACTGGACAATAGGTTTCCTGTCACAGGGAGGTGTGACCACCTCCCAGACAGGCTTTAGTGTATTGGGGCTGGGTGGGTGCACTCTCGGAGTGCTTTGATGTCTGCACTGGGGGCACATTTGGTGTCCCTGTGCATAGTCCAGCTCAAACCGGTTGCAGGGGCTATCAGCCCCTGCTCTGGTGCGAAACTGGACAAAGGACATGGGTGTAGCCACCCCTCTGTCCTGACCCTCCCATAGGTGGGTCCCCAGAGTTTGTCCCACCCCTTCCTTGGGTATAAAGTAGGAACCCTGACTACAGGACTTTAGATATTACCTGGACTAAACTCTGCTACAGAAACCAAGTAACCTTCGATGATCTACGCTTTGCTGGACGACTGAAGAATCTCCCTTGGAGTAAAGGAGTTACTCCCCTGCAAGGCAGGCACCACAACGCATCTGACCAGTTTGCATCTACGCAGCTCCCGATGGACTCTGAAGATTTTGCAACACAGGAGGTAGGTTTCCAAGCTTTCCCGAGGCCGACTAGTGCTCTCAGCAAACCTGAGACCCGCAGCCCTCGTGGAGACCGTGCAACCTGAACCCCTGGACACCATGCACATTTGCAGCAGCATATGCTTCTAGGCAATCCCTGAGGCTGTGCTTTGGGCTACTTGTAGTCCAAGCCCTGAGCAGTGTTTCCACTGAAGATTACTGGCCTACACTCCACGAGTGTTCCGTGGGCTGGTACTGTGTGATTCCTCTCGAGGTCCCTTTGCGATCCCTGGTCCGTTGACCTGTGGGTCCCAGAGAGGGCAACTTTAACTTTCAGTGGGCTTTCCTGGTTGCTCCAGACGTGCCCTGACTCTCCATCACTTGGGGAGTCCCCAGGACCTTGCTGGTCCTCACCGAAGCATCTTTTCTCTGACCACGTGGGTTGCAGTTGCCAAGGCTTGTTGGTCTCCATTCCGGAAACTGACCCCTCAGCACTCGACATACTTCGTGGGACAGCTCGCCTGTGGAATCTGGTCATCATCGACGTCTCGTGGTCCCCGTGGCTGCAGAGTCAAGCTTCACCTCTTCCCACCTGAAGCACCCGACATCAGTGGGCATCCGATTGCTCCGCTCCTGGTCACGTGAAGTGACCCACACTTTGTCCCCTCTGCTTTCAGGTTCTTCACATCCAGGCTTGGATCACTCCGGACACTTTTCTTCTCCACGGCAGCAGTACTTCTGCGCATCACGCCATTGAAAACGACGAGGGTTTCCGACACCACTTGACCCCTATGCACCCGGCGTCCCTGGGCTAGGTAACATGGGTATATTGGTACTCACAAGGGTGCTGGCCTTAGAACCTTCTAAGTTTAACTGGGTTTGCTTGAAGTCCTCTCCAAAGTGTCCTTAAACTCTAAATTTCCAACCGCGACTTTCCCATAGAGTTGTACGGAGCTCGCGTCTGTGTTCCCACACTGCACCCATCCTCCGGGGGTCCCCTGTGTCACTGCCTTGGGTGGTTCCTTGGGGTCCCAGCGATTCTACGTGCTCTAGGCACTGTGTCTAGTCAAGTCGTGGTTGTTATACCACTTTCTTAATATATGGTTTGGTCTCCCCTGGAGCCCACTGTGTATTGTGCTATTTACTGTCGTTCTAGTACTGTAATATTGTGTGCCTTGTTCTCTAATCTCATAAAGAGGTTAGTAGAGAGTGTTTAGTAATAAATACATATATTTTATATATACCTTGTGTGGTTCTCCTTTCATTTGGTCATTCAAGAGGTTATATACTGGTAACACAAGCTGCTTTACATTCCTTCAAGACTTAGCCTGAAGGCTGCTCTCCACAGCTACCACTAGGATAGCTTTCTATAAAGGTTGTCTTTAACCTAATCATCAATAAGGGTCGTTTGGACTGGTGCAAGGTGCCCACTTTAATTAGTGGACAGCATATACCAGGCAAACTTCTCACAACAACGTCATATACATTGTTATCTATTCCTTACACCACACCTATACCACTATGTCAACAACATGAACCACCACCTAGAACTTTCCTTATACACCCTTTGCCTCTAGATGAGCATCAACATAGCCTACCCCACTATGTTCCCAAGCACCGTTGTAACTTTACACCTCCTCCACCCTTAACCCAATATATTGCATACTTCAAATTCACACCGCACTACCACATGCACATACTATACACACAAATACATGTTCACAACTCTGTGTAGTTATACCACAATACCACCACTTACCCTTTACACACAGCTATACATACACCATCACGCTCACATACATATCTCTACACGTATTCAGACAGACATGTTCTTGTAAAATGTGTAATGAGACCGTGCATCCCTACACCCACCACCACACCTCCTTGTACCACCTATCTACATGATATAAAGCACTTATATTATTCACAATTGTGAGAAGTTGGCCTGGTATATGATGCCCACTAATTAAAGTGGGCACCTTGCACCACTCCAAACAACCCTTATGGTGATTAAAGAGGTCAAAGATAACCTTAGAAAGATATCCAAGTGGTAGCTGTGGAGAGCAGCCTTCAGGCTTAGTCTTGAAGGAATGTTAAGCAGCTTCTTTTACCAGAATGCAACCTTATTGTATTGGTTAAATGAAAGGAGAACCACACAGTAGTTATAAGAATATATATTTATTATTATAACACACCTTAAATACCTCACAGTATCTGCTACACGCAGATAAACACAAAGCACACAATACTGTAGCACAGAAACAATCGTAAGTAGCAATAATACACAGTTGGCTCCAGGGGGACACCAAACCATATACTAAAATAGTGGTAGAAGAAGCACGACTCGAGTCAAGACAGTGTCTAGAGAGTGGAGAATCGCTGGGACCCCAAGGAACCACCCAAGGTGAGTAAGTAGGGACCCCACGGAGGACGGGTGCAGTGTGAGAACACGACTGCGTGCTACGTGCAATTCAATGGGAGAGTCGCAGTTGTCGTTTTACTGTTTAAGGACCCTTCCCAGTGGATTACGTGGAAACCCTTTGGAACATAGAAGGTTGGAGAGCCACCCCACCCATGGATACCGAACTACCAGAGTTACCTATCCCAGGGAAGCCGGGTGCATAGGGCTGAAGTGGTGTCGGAAACCGCTGTTGTTCTCAATGGGAGTCTTCAAAGAAATGCCACTGCTGGGAAGAAGAAAAGTGTCCGGTGGAATCCGCTGGTGGATTCTTGATGGAAGGAACCTGAAAGCAGAGGGGACAGAGTTTGGGTCACTCAGGAGTGACCAGGGGCTTGGTAGTCGAATGCCCACCGATGTCGGGTGCTTCGAGTGCGAAGAAGGAGACCTTGACTCTACAGCGGCAGGGACCAGGAGATGTCGAGGACAATCAGGAGCCAGATACGAGCTGTCCCATGGAGGATGTCGAGTGCTGAGGGGTTGGTGTCCGGCGGGAGCACCAACAAGCCTTGGCAACGGCAACCCATGAAGAAGGTCAAAGAAGGTTATGGTCTGGCCCAGCAAGAACCAGGGGACTCACCACAGCAAGGGGAGTCAGGGCAGACCTTGATCAACCAGAGGAGCCCAAGAAAAGCAGTGTTGTCCCTCAAATGGACCCACAGGTCGAAGGCACAGGAGTCGCAAGGGGACCTCTAGCAGTTTCACAAAGCAACAGCTTTCAGGGCACTGAGTGTGAGGAGGCCAATGTCCTTTGTACAAAATGTGTGTAGAGGTGGGGGCTATCGACAGCCCAGTGCACGAAGTTGGGGAATGCCAACAAACATATGCACTTGCAAAAGTATGCGGTGCACAGGGGTTCGGGTTATGCGGTCCCCACGAGGGATACTGGCCTCAAACTTGATGAGAGGGCAGCTCAACCTCAAGGGACATAGGAACCCACCTCTTGTGTTGCTGGAGCCTTCAGAGTCTGCAGGAGCTCAGGATCAGCAGACCGGTCAGTTGCGTTACGGTGACTGCAAATGCAGGGGAGTGACTCCTTCACCCCAAGGGAGATACTTCAGTTGTCCTTGATGCTCCACTTGCACGGGCACAGACGATGCTTTGGACGGAGAGGGAGATGAAGTCGGGCCCAGTCGAAGTCCAGCGAAGTCCAGAGTGTCCAGACGGTCGAGGGTCAGTGGTTTCTTGTTCAGAATCTTGTCCATGTCGAATTTAGGGTCCTACAGCCAGATAAGCCCTTTTGTACCCACGGGAGAGGGTTGGACAGATTCAGGGGACCCTCCTAGGGGAGGGTCAGGACAGTGAGAAGGTTACTCCCATTTCCTTTGTCCAGTTTCGCGCCAGAGCAGGAGCCAACAGATCCCAGAACTGGTTTGAACTGGACTATGCACAGGGACACCAAGTGTGCCCCAGATGCAGACTTTCAGGCACTTTGGAAGTGCACCCACCCAGCCCCAATACACTAAATCCTGTCTGGGAGGTGGTCACACCTCCCTGTGACAGGATGCTTATTGTGCTGCCTTCCTCTGCTCGAGCTTGGCTCAGCAGCAGGAGGGCAGAAATGTGTCTCTGGTCAGCAGCAACCATTTTGTGCTGTCTGGGTCGAGAAGGCTGGTACCGGGAAGACCAGGGACCCCACAAAGCTTGCTTCTGAAGGGTGGAATCATACCTCCCACACCGGTTACTGGTGTGGAGGTATGATTCCAAGGTGTTTGATACCAAACACAACATGGTTTGTTGCAGCCGTTTTCGAGATAGCATTTTACGCAAGCATATAATGCACCTCTACCTATATGTCGGGCTGCGTCACCGACAACCCGGGAGAATGGTCTCCGAAGGCTGCAGGGGTGCTCTGCTCATGCAGGGGCACCCTCTCACGTAAAACCCAGCACCCTGCCTTCAGGATTGTTAAGGCCTGCTATAGGGGTGACTTATAGGTTTTAAGTGTAGTGACCTATAGATATAGTAAACCTATATCTAAAGTAAGTGGTGCATGCACCAGCTTACACAGGCTGCAATGGCAGGCCTGTAGTTCCATTTTGCATGGCCTCTCATGGGTGGCATAACACATGCTTCAGCCCATGGGAGGCCTCTGGGGTACCTATGCCCTGGGTACATGTGTACCATATACTAGGGACTTATAAGGGTCCCCCAGTATCCAATCTGGAGTGTACCCAAGTACATGGCGTAACATTTTAAGGAGAAAGCAGATAGACTGGGGTCCTGATTAGCAGGATCGCAGTCAGACTAGTCAAAAATCAGCAAAAGACCAGGCAAAAAGTGGGGGTAACTATACAGTCAGATCCTACCTTCCTACAACAATCATCTGCATTCTTCACTACCACCAAGTACACCTCACACTCCACCTACCCACCTAAAACCTAACTCCCACAAACTAAAGAGCCAACTGCACTCCATCCCGTTATTACACCCAACCCATCTACAACACCACCATGTTTTTCCTGGTTTTTACTGGATTGCCTACATTATCTACTCCATCCACTACTACTGTTTTCTACTTTAAAACTACCCCTACAGTCTAAAACAACATCACACCCCTACCCTACACCCACATTGTCACCTACAGCTCAGACCACCTCCTTTTCTGCACTGCCTACTTACTATACCATACACCTATACCACCTACCACCAGCTACTTTAGCTACAAGCTACTACAATATGCATCCTAAACCATCCCACAAATCTTACAGCACCACATACGACTTACAACAGCTCCAATTGAGCAACTTATTCTTAATTCTTCACTAAATACTAGCTAAATCAGCCAATGTTTATAACACCTATGCCTACACCTCTACCTACATCTCCTCTCACCTCCTTTCTTCACTCTTCAATACAACATACACAAACTATACAATACTCAACCATCTGCACTCTGCACCACCACCTGCACAACCACTACAACCTACATACTACACTGCCAACTAAACAGTTAACTAACTAGATCACAGAATCCACACCACCAACACTATACAACACCAACTCTATTATACACCTTCTACATTCAACACTCCATGCCACAGCAAATACACCTCACACATCACATGCCATCTACAATGGCACATACACCCTTCACCATCATCTACACCCTCACTCACACAAACACCTAGGGGCATAGTCACAAGGACCTACAGCCGATTTATCCCCACCTTAACCCATCAAAAGTGGAGATAGATTTAACACCCCATTCACAAGCGGGTGCAAACTGCAGACATCGCCAGTATTCCCGCGATAACTGCCCCAAAATTTATCTCCAAGGTGGACACCACCAACTAACCCTAATGAGATGCAGAGTAGGCGTTCCTGTGCAAAAACACACGATAAAACCACTACACCACTTTCACAACGAACTGCCAGATCTGCGATGCGAACCAAAAACAGGCGATAAGCCGCAGTAGCACCAGTGATCTAACACCTGCCTTTTGCTGGTGTTAAGCAGGACGACTACCTACAGCATGAAAGGGAGCCCAGCCAAGAGCCACACCTGAAGACCCACAGATGCCATGGAGACAATGATCATGCAGCTCCGATACCCATGAGGGCCACAACACCCACCGCCACCACCCCCAGCCCCCCCCCGAGCCCCCCCCCAGACATACACATTCCATGCACGACACAAGAGCCACAAAAAGCGCATGATGACGCACATTGCCAAAAAATAACACACATGTGTGGCCAGAAGAACGAGAAACAGTCACACAGCACTGAAGTAACAACCAAAAGTTTTATTGAAATACAACACAAAACACCAATGCGGAAGACTCCTGTCGGGTCCGTCCGGGACAATCTAGATGTCACAGCCTGGAAAATAAAGGACAAAATCAGAACGTGTGTCATGCGCACATCAAAGGAGCGAGACACAGTGAAACAGAGAATGAAAGAAAGGCAGAGAGAGAAAGAGAGAGAAGGAAAGGAAGGGAGAGAGAGAGTGAGAGAGAGAGGGAAGGAAAGGAGAGAGAGTGAGAGAGAGAGAAGGAAAGGAAGGGAGAGAGAGAGAGACACCGCCGCCGCTGCGCACCCAGGCCTCACTGTTCACCTGCTGCCGCCGGTGTGTCTCCAACCACGTGCCGGGATACACTGCAAGCCACCAGGTCTGCAATCTGTAATCGAAGCCAGAGTCAATCATGGCAGAGTCCATCACACAGCACACGGCAACAACGCCTGTCCGTCCCTGCGCACGCATGCAGCCGCACCCCACCCCCTCCCGCCGGCCAGCGCTGGCTGTCCGCACTTGCGCACCCCGGGCCCACGGCTCACCTGCCGCCAACGGTGTGTCCACCAGTGGGCACACCATGTGCCCGTGCAAGCTCCAGGCCCCGGGCCCGCCACCATGGCATGGTCCACATCATGTGGACCCGCCCCGCGGCCCAGCAGGTCCCACACATGACGCTGAGTCCTGAGTCATCAATGGCAGAGACCACATCAGTGCACACGTCATCATCGCAGGCTGCACACCCGCTCAGCTATTTCGGTGCCACTAACCCTGTGCAACCCCAGTCAGCGCCACGTGGTGGTAGGCCCGTGACGGGCGCAAGGCTTCGGGTGCCACTAACCCTGTGCAACCCCAGTCAGCGCCACGTGGTGGTAGGCCCGTGACAGGCGCAAGGCTTCGGGTGCCACTAACCCTGTGCAACCCCAGTCAGCGCCACGTGGTGGTAGGCCCGTGACGGGCGCAAGGCTTCTGGTGCCACTGACCCTGTGCGCAACAACTCATGGGCCCTTTATGATTGAGAACCGTGGAGCGTCCGTCATCCAGTCACCACCGGCAGAGGGGAATGTGACGTTGTTGGCCCCTTATATTGGCGGGGTCACATGGCCTGTGACGCCTGTGCCGGATGGGTGTGGTGTGTGTGCAAACCTGCCCTCAGGGAGTGGCCGTGACATGCTGACAACTAGACCAGTGACCTGCACACCACCAGCGTGTACGCCTGCGACATGTAGCTATGTGGGCCCCCCCTCGGAGCGTAAGCGGAGTGGTCTGGCCTGGCGTACGCCGGACCAGCGCAGGGCTTGCAACAATGACTCAGGGGCTCTGGGCGTGGTTTAGTCCATGTCCGGACAAGGAAGTGACTAATGCGTGTGTCCCTGTTGTAGTGTCCACGGCACCCGGAACACAATAGGCAATGTAGCACACTGTGACTGGAATCCCACTAGATGAGCATCATTGACGTAAGGGAAATCACTGTCCCTACATTCATCCACACATTCATACATGAATGATGAAAGACATGACACAGCAGTGCGTTACTGGATGTTTATTGCACATCCAGTGGAGTTTGGCAGCTGGAGCGGTACAGGGCCATGCCAAGCACACTACACAATATGGGCCCATGGAGGGCCAGCCAGAGTCCATCCGGGGATGACAAGTACTGCGGAAGAGGAAGGGTACAGTCCGCAGTCTGGTCGCTGTGTCATTGGTCATCAAACAGGATGTGGCAGTCCATGTCGCGGTCCAAGGTGAGTGCAGCGGAGTGTATCGGGGGTCAGTGGAAGGTCATGGGGCCATGTGCGGCACCAAGCAGAAACAGGCCAGGTGGCGGAAATGAATGCTAGTGCCTCCTACTGAACTCAATCCCATCCACGTCCTCGTCCTCGGATGTGTGCTCTGCCCCACCTGTTGGTGTTGCAGTACCGGCTGCGGCACTGTGTGCCACTGACACATCAGGGGCCGGAGGAGGATTGCGGGCCGCACTGTGTGGCAGTGACACATCAGGTGCCGTAGTGGAGACGCCTGCCGCACTGGGAGGCACTGACACACCAGGGGGCGGAGATGTGGATGGTGTGGGGGCAGCAGCATTCATCATCGCCACGCCTTGTGGCAGCAATGCCATGATGAGGATCTGCAGGGCATGGTAGATCCCAGCTACATTTCGCTGATGTGCAGCGGTGGCTGCCATCCTTTCCGCCTCCATCTGCACCATGTCCTCCATGAGCCTCCGCATGTGTGCCAGCTCACGGCTGGGATCGCTGGAGCCACTCTGAGCGGACAGGTGTTCTTGTCTCTGAGTCATGACTCCAGCGATGTCAGTCAGGGCTCGTTGGAGACCATGGAGCGGGCAGTGGGTGTCCGTTAGGGACTGGAGCTGGTCCCTGATGGGACCTAGACACCCATGGATGGCGTCCAGTTTGGTAGCCATGAGGTCGAACCCCACCCGCACCTGCTCAGCCGTCTCCCTCTGGCCCTCCAGCACACGGCGTTGGAAGGCCATGTGTTGTTCCTGGGGGTCTTGGGAGACTGCCATGGCTGTGGTTGCCTCCTGCTGGGTGGTTTGGGTAGTGGGTGGGGTCTCCTGGATGCAGCTGGGCTGCCCTGATCCTGGAGGTGAGTTGCGGATGATGTCAATGATGTCCTGGAGGGCTTGGGTGTCGATGCTGGGGGTGTCCTCCTCGTCATCAGTGAAGAGTGGCTGGGACTGCTCTGCAGGAGGTGTTGACGCTGCCCCTGCAATGTGAAGGGGAGATGGTGTATTACAATGTGTCCGCATGTATGTAGCCGCATGGTACATGTTCACATTCAGACAGCATGGCATTGTACATTGTGACAGTCTGTGGATCAGGGCCATGATCCAGAGTCATTGTGGGTGTGCACTGTGCTCTGCTTGATTGTGCATGTGTGCCATTGTGGCCATCTCCACCCATCCCCCCAGTACCTGGTGGTCACTCAGCCTGTTGCGGTTGTGTTGTGTCCTGTCGAGCAGTGTCCGGTCCCCCGACTCCGGCCACAGTCTCCACACTGATGACTGTTGACACCAGCTCCTCCATGTCATCCAGCTCCAGCTGTGGCGCTGGGCTCCCACCTCCAGTCTGCATTGCTGCCTTCTGGTTGGCTGCGAGTTTCTCCTTGGTCTTGTGCTTGATGTCAATCCATCGCCTCTTGGCCTCGTCCATTGACCTCTTGTGCTCTCCGACGGCATTCACCTTGTCCACGATGTCCCGCCATATTCCATTTTTAGTGCCCAATGACATGTTGGAGGTGACGAACAGTTGTTGATGGTGTTCCATCACCTCCGTGACCAGGATCCTGTTTTCCTGCGGACTGAACTTCGTCTTCCTCTTCTTCTTGTCCTTGCCCTTCCCTGTCCCCGAGGTCCCAGGCTGGTCGTCCGGGGTGCTTGTGGGGTAGCGCTCGTCCTCTGCGCCTGCTCCGGCTACCTCCATAGTGCTTGTGTGTTGGTCATTTTGTGTTTGTGTGTTTTTTCTACTTTTGTAGTGATTTTTCCCACCTGCCATGTGTGTATTGCAGGCCTGGCGCTGCTTATCGCTGATTTCCTCATCGCGCATTGGCCCATCGCATGTTTTTTCGCATTGAGGTTTGTGTTTTTATCACCGTCGCGGTTGTTGTATCGCGGACATTGGCCGCGGTTTAGGCAGACTATCGCATGGTACCGCCTTGTTGTGAATTCCACGTTAACACGGGGTTATTTTCCTGCGATAGGCTGTGATGTGTAAAGTTGCGTTAGCATTTTTTGGTGATGTTTAGCACACGTTCTTGTGAATATCCCCCCTAGACTCTAAAACCTGCACCACCAACTACACCCTACCCCCCAAAAGCACACCATACCATACCTTATATGCCTATTCCCCACACCACCTATGAACTACATTACATGTACCCCACACTAGTACCTACAGCCCAAATGACAACCTCAATTATGATCCATAATACCACATATAACCCAAAATTCTACCAACTCCTCCTATAAGGAAACCTACTCCCTGCATCACCACATTGGCTATATACACTATACTCTTCCAATACTCTACATCATCACCTTCACCTTTCCCATTTAAGAGCACCAACTGCACCGGAGACCATGGCATATTCCAAAATCTGTCTACAGCATACACCAGAACCACCTAGGCACCCTAGAAAATACACCACCCACAACATAAACCACCCATAATTTGGCCTATCATCTCTACCCTATTCCATCACCTACATATTCTGGCCCTTAGACCAACATTTGGTATCTTACACTCTACTCATGCACATACTACCCACATACAGCCTCCATCTACAAACTAATATTTGATCATAAATATTACATTTTTTACTCTTACGATCCAATGGGCATCAGTCTAGATAGCTTATCTAAACTGAGTAATCAGGTATCCATTGAACTCATTTTCTTCTATCATCACACTGACTCTCTGTAATGGACAAGAGTGGCTTCTAGATGCACTAATCAGCCCAAAATGCTCTGTGAGTTCATGGGCCACATGAGGTCTTTTGGTTAAGGTTACCAGATTTGTAAGGAAATGCCGACTTCACCACAAGGAACCCCATCTTTCCTTTCCATCAGCCTTTTATTGGAATTGTACTAGATCTCTGTTTTGTTTCCTCTGCTGTTTATAGGAATTACTGTATGACTTAGATCAACATAGCGTAAGTGCACTGTGATACTAGTACTGGCCCATAAACAGTTACACATGTGATTTAGTTGTGATCAAATACATTTTTAATACCAGTACCAATCAATAGAGTTTAATGAAGTCCATCATGTAGACAAGACCATCAGTAACACAACATGAAGGCATGTGGAACTAAAGCAGAGCAATAAGTTGCAGTAGAAAGCAGGACCTAAACTAACTACTTATTTTAGGAGAGTTTTGGGCAAAGTAGCTAGAGGCAGCATATGAAGACATTAAAATGAAATGATGTCTAAAGAGACGTTTTTCAGTTCTCCTTTGTATAATGCGAGGAAGAGGATGTTGCAAACGGAATGAGAAATCAAGCTCCAGATCCTGGGAACATGGGCTACAAGAGGAGATGTACCTTCCAACTTTTCTATTAAGTTTTAGTGTAAGCATATGAGAATTAAGGGGCTCATTACGATGGCGGGTGGAGGCACAACCGTGGTGCTGGCGGTGGCGGAAAATGTCTTTTTCCGCACTCCAGCAGCGGTCCTCGCGCCCGCCATATTACAATGTGCAAACATAGCCCATTTTCCGTCCGCTGCGGAGTGACGTGAACCGCCAGAAATTTGCGCCTGCCACCGCGGCGGAGGCAGCCAATAGAGCCACACCGCCGTGCGGAATGACGTCCCGTCCGCCGCACAAATCACGATGCAGCAAACAGCCCATCACACCGCAGCAGAGAAGCCACCCACCCGAAGACGCCGGAAGCACTACAGCGGAGCGCGAAACCAGACTCCCAGTCCCCACCACCCGGTCCTGACCGCAATGGATCCAGCTCTCCAAGCCTTTCCGGTGCTGTACCTCCTCCACTACCAGCAAATAATTCACCGTCGCGGACAACGCCGCAGGTACGCAAATACACAACTCCGCACACAACCACAACACACAACTCCTGTGCTGACACACGGTTGCTGTCCACATCAGACACTCTGGTGGGGACAGGAACACATCCCCCAGTGTACCCACACATCTCCCACCTGCCAGAAACTCACCCCTCCGCATCTGGGTCACCCATCAACCGCGAAAACATAGCAATGTCCCGGTCACGTCACCGCAGCGGTGAAGACGCGGGAAAACCTGCGCACAATGTAGTAGGCAGGGCCTGCGCCAGGCATGGGCAGTCCACAAAGAATCACAGGGCTCCACCTTCACCCTTCCCACACTACTCCTCCCACACCCATTTGGGAACATGCTGTGTGCTCCTCCTGTGCCCCCCCTGCACAATTAATCTGCCAGGTGTAGCCAGACCTTGAACCTCACACATCAAAGGACAAGGGAGACTGACTGGGAAGGTGGGGGTGAAGAGGAACCCCCTGCACAGAAGCTCAGGGGCTGGACAACCCTCCTCCTCACACCAACCTTCCACTCATGTGAAGCAAACTGAGTATGAACACAAAATGAAGACTCACACTGCCATGAACATCCAATGAACTGTTCACACTGCCTGTCAAGTCACTCACAAACACCCCACACTGACACCCAGCCACATACTCATACCATAGGCCAGCAGCAATGGAGGACAATAAATGGCCCAGCCAAAAGCGAAGTGGAAGGTGCTGTAAAACCATGGAGCAAGCCACATAGAATCTGTATATCACATGCAAGAGAAGGAACATATCACACCACCCTTAGGCCATCAAATCAGACATGGGTGGCACAGTGAGTGAAATTAAGCCAAAGTGACCTCTGTGCAACAACTCAGGGAGACATCAAGGCAGGCCATGCATAGGCACAGGAATGATAGGAAGTGTCTGAAGTCATACAGTGACCAGCCACACATCTGTCTCCACTTACTTGGCATGTGTATGTCATCAGCACAACACTCATGGCTCATTGTCACACTCCTTGACTGACAAACACAAGTAGGACCTTCACACATACCCCTGCTCTACCCACCTCACACCTGCAGCACACAACACCTGTGAAACAAACAGGCACTCATTACCTGGATCATACATGTGTGCAGTTGGCATTGCAGGGACACACACACATCAACACTACTGACAATGACAGCCCATTCACACTGTATGACCACTGAAGTTCACTTCTTAAAATGTACCCCGTGTGACTCAGAAGACAGGCCTACACAAGATGACCACACATCAACACTGCTGTTCACACATCAAGAAAGATCACACAGATATGATGGACCATGGCCACCCCGCAAGTAATCCTGTGGATAGGAATCACCTCTGTTGTGGCATTGCATCATAACATGACATGTGTACAATGTAGCAAACCTGACCATAGAGTGATAGGATAAGAGTAGATCATCACAAACAACCATCATTGCACCCTCAGGTCTCATAGTATTGAAGAACTAAAGTGCCTGTCACCTCTGCCAAACTCTGAAAAAGTAAAACAACCAATTGGCAATGTTGAAGTGGCATACAGAGCATGTGTCACATTAAACCATACCCACACATAAAACCTTTTATTTAGCAAGGACACAGACAAAGCAGACAACAGGAGTAACTGTCTTTATTCCATATTACTCAGATAGGCACCAAAAGTATAAAACAGCAAGGCCATTGGCCAGTCCATAGTTCAAAGTATGTACATGTGTGCATGAGAACCTGCACAGGGAATGGGCATCCAAAGTGACAAACAGCAAGGCCATTGGCCAGTCCATAGATCAAAGTATGTACATGTGTGCATGAGAACCTGCACAGGGAATGGGCATCCAAAGTGACAAACAGCAAGGCCAGTGGCCAGTCCATAGTTCAAAGTATGTACATGTGTGCATGAGAACCTGCACAGGGAATGGGCATCCAAAGTGACAAACAGCAAGGCCAGTGGCCAGTCCATAGTTCAAAGTATGTACATGTGTGCATGAGAACCTGCACAGGGAATGGGCATCCAAAGTGACAAACAGCAAGGCCATTGGCCAGTCCATAGTTCAAAGTATGTACATGTGTGCATGAGAACCTGCACAGGGAATGGGCATCCAAAGTGACAAACAGCAAGGCCATTGGCCAGTCCATAGTTCAAAGTATGTACATGTGTGCATGAGAACCTGCACAGGGAATGGGCATCCAAAGTGACAAACAGCAAGGCCATTGGCCAGTCCATAGTTCAAAGTATGTACATGTGTGCATGAGAACCTGCACAGGGAATGGGCACCCAAAGTGACAAACAGCAAGGCCATTGGCCAGTCCATAGTTCAAAGTATGTACATGTGTGCATGAGGAACTGCACAGGGAATGGGTAACACCGTACACTGCCATGGGAATCAGCACAGCTCTGGGGATAAAAATGGGCACGGAGGCAGAGTACCCCATCCAGAATCCCTGATACAAGGAACGTGGGTCTATTTCATAGCTGCACCTATCGGAGTGAGAAATTATCGTCCCTCCTTTGGTCTTGATAGCGATACGACAAAAACCTTTGTGAAAACAACCACTTTTTATCAAAAGATTGGCAGTATATCTGTTTTTCATTCTCCAAGTACATATTGGGAAGTGAATTTCGTCTCGAAAAGGCGCTGAGATAATATTGCCAGAAGCAAGAGTAAATGTCTATCTCTTGATAAGTGGATGTTGATGATATTTCTGCGCCTCTCCAGTAAATTCGTGTCTGGGAGTACGCTAACTAGGAGAATGATCTAAACGAGGTGGGAAGAATTATTGCTTTCCTGAAGAAGGTGGGGAGATATAAGATTGGACCCACCGAAACGCGTCGATGCTCTGTTTCTGAAATACATCACGGATCTATGATTAATGTTACACTTCATGATTAATATTTTGACTTGAGTTTTTCTGTCTCAGTTGTGTGCATTGAAACTTTATTCATTGGCTATTTGATTAACGTGATGTTTTCCTGACAAGAATATATTTTCCTTGCAGTTCTGTTTGTCCCACTGGTTGTTTGTTTTTAATTGTGTATTGATGAACTTCTGGCAATTTGTTCACAATTTGAATGACACATTTGAATATTAATGTGTTTTTGAAATGATTTTTTAACGTTTTTAATTTTATATTGTATGAATTACATTATTTTAATAAAAATGATGGTCAAGTACGATAAGTAAAAAGGATGATTTTGCACTGATTTGACTTTCTTAGTTCATGTGCTCCACACCCCTGAGTATGTTCCACCCCATTTGAGTGAGTAGTGTATGTAAGAGTGGTGGTTGTGGTTAAAATATCTGCTCCCAAAGGGATTGTTTTTTTGACTTTGGTCTATTGGTACCCTACCCTTTTGGCGTCACAGGGTCCCTCTCTCTTTTTCCTGATAAAAATGGGCAGTCCAGGCACCGCTGTGGGAGAGATGGGTATGTGAGGGGGACTTTGCCTCACACATGGCTGTCAGTTGAACTGGGAGGTGGCTGATTGTCGGGGCCAGTTGGAGTACTGGACCTGGGAGAGAGAGGACCAGCTGAGGTAGAGGCATCAGTGGCTTTGTGAGCCGGAGGGCTGCTTGGACCGGGTGGAATGGTGGCACGGGGAGGCGGAGACATGCTGCCATGAGACACAGTGTGTGAGGGGGAACGTGGAAGGCTGCCTTTCCACTTCTTGGGGATTCGATAGGTAATAATTGTCTTGGTAGGAGTGGGAAGTGGGGCGGGCACAACAGCCTCACTCACAACCAAAGGTGCATCAGGTGCAGGTGGCTCTCTCTGTGGGGATTTGCTGGATCTGGTGTTACGCTTGGGCTGGCCTTGCCTTTTCCCCTCCATCCATGTTGACCAGGTGAACCCCCCACATTGCTCTCCTGTCCCAGCTTCACAGGGGTGTGGGTGGGAGTTGAGCTTGTGGGTAAATCTGCCTTAGAGAGCTCTTTTTGCGGACTCTTTGCAGGCACCAGCTTCACAGCAGGCAGGGCAACTGTTTGTTTGCCATTGGGAGCAGGTTTGGGGATGGGAGTGTCCCTGGATGGGGGTGATTTGGATGCATGTGAGCCTGAGGCCTGCTTCTTGGCCCGATGCCCCTGAGTGTCACCAGAAGGGCTTTTGCCTTTGCGCTCCTGTGTGCCTGTTTTTGGTTTGGGGGATGGTGTCTGTGCTCTGGGCCGCTTGGAGTGCTGCTGTTGTGTGCTGCGTGTTGAGAAATGGAGCCTGAGGGCTGTGGTGTGTGGTCACTCTCGTTAGATGTTGCCACTAGCAGGGTGGTTGCCAAAGGGACTGGAGCTAGACTCTGAGCCTGTGACAGCTGAATGGCTGCCGTCACTGTGGAGGACAAAGACTGGACAGTTCTGTGCAGCCCAGCCACGTCAGAATGAATGCCCTCCATGAAGGCAACCACCTGTGACAACTTCCTGTCATGATCCTGGAAGGCATGCAGGAGAGTAGTCTGACCCACACACAGCTGGCGCAGAAGGTCCACCGCCTCAACACTGAGGGCAGCAGGGGAGACAGGGGCAGGGGCAGCGGTGCCTGGGGGGAAGGACACTCTACCCTTCTTACTGCTGCGGGAACGGGCAGCACTAGTGGTAGTAGCCGGGAGGGTGGGCACAGGACGATGTGTGGTGGAAGAAGAGGCAGATTTCCCACTCCCTGTGCCCGCCAACATCGAGGAGTCACCGCTGGAGTCAGATGATGTAGAGGTTGGTGTTTCTGGGCGTGAATCTTCAAGGACACTCCTGTCCCCCTCCAAGGCGCTTGTCACATCAGTATCAGTGACCTCATGTGTAGCAGTTGTGCCAGATGCCTCACCACTGGTGTCCATCCCCTGTCCTTCTGTGCCCTCGGTAGATGCTGCAAAAGACAGAGACGTAGGTTCAGTATAATGCCTTACTCACAAACATCATATGCAAGCAAAGCACAAAACTAGAATATGATACCCCCATATTGTACACCACCCTGTGCAGTCTGCATGTGCAAGCTTTATGTAAAAGTCAGAAGATGCATGGAAACATGCATAGTTGGCATCAATGACACATGTGACGTTCACACTGCCAAATAGCTGGCCCGTGCCTCCTTGTTACCTGACATACTGATTCCTGTAAGCATACCTACGTGCCTGTAGGTGAGATAGATGTACATCTCAACATGTTGTCACAGTCACATAGGGAGTCACTTTAAGGGGACAACACAGATAATGACTACAGAATGTCCTCATTCTATGGCCATGAGCTACTGATGTCCACCATGTCGTGCTTTGAAGCCCAACGGCCCTTGCACATTGTTGTCAGATGTGTAGTTCTCACAATTTCAAAGTCAGGCACTGCACACATCGACAAAAGTACACTAAGATGAGGAACACAGCTGTTCACTTCCCAGTGATGTCTATGACACCCATAATGCAGCAGATGGCATGAGGCCACATCTCATCTTGCAAAGTCAAGGGCCATTATATTAAACACATGAGAAAGTACATGTAGCAAAAATGCATGACAGCTGCACTCAACACAGAGGCCACTTACAAGCCATTGCATCACACTAGAAACATCACAGAGCCCAACACTGGTGCAGGGTTGGGATACATGCAGTCACTCACACCCAAAGTCACCCTTCGCAGAATACTCAACCCCAACTTGCTGCTGATGGGCCCTCAAACGTCCATCCAGCTCTGGCTGTGTCACAGCCAAGATGCGGGCCATTAGTGGTGTCATGCTCCTGCGCAACAACCTTCCAGTCCGAGGGAGCAGCCCCAGCGTCATCTCTGCCACGTTTTTGCTCAGCCGGCAGATGTCATCCCACCTCTTGTGACAGTGTGTGTGCCGTCGGTTGGAGACACCCAGAGCCCGCACCTTGCGTGCAATGGCCCTCCATAAGGCCTTACGCTGGCGGACTTTAAGCTGCAGGCATGGGAGACAAGAAGAGGAAGTTTCAGGGACACTGGGTCATGTTTCACTGTATCTCAGTACAGGAGCATGCAAACACTTACCACAGCTGTACAGAAACCTTGAGCAGAGGCCATACAGCATGACACGTAGTACATTTGCATCAGATAATCGGATTGAAATGCATTTAGGTATGAGGATGGACACAGGACCTGGCCATCTCATACACATGCAGAATGGCAGCACAAAAAGCAATGTGAAGAAGGCCCTCATCTGTGATGCAGTATGCGAGGGAGCAAGACATACATCATGTTGGAAATGATGTGTTGGGAAAGACTCAATGTGTCCAACACTACACATCCCTCAATGTCCTTGGCCTGTGAGTGGCTACCTGTGTCGTGGATGTCACATCTAGGGACATGATCTTACATTCTCACACCCTTCTCACAAGGTCTGTCTTGTGCAAACAACAGGCCTAAGATAGCTCATTGAGAAACAGAGTGGCAGACAACACATATGTCTCACTCTGTCCATTTACTGATGGGTCCCTGTCAAATTGGGCAGTATCTGTGCAGGCCAGGGGGACTCACACTGAGGTTAAACCTGGCCCATCTGAACATTCACATGCATGTACAATATGAGAGGGCAAACAGTGCCTACACATGCGAGTCAGTACACATTATGAAAGCAAAGGAAGGAGGATGTTTCAGAAGTACATCAATCTGATGTGTCATAGGCGATTTTCAACCAAGAGTGTCACCCTCAGGCATTTCAACCTTGTGCATAATGCCCACATATCGATGGTGACAATATGAAAAGTGTTCACACATCCTTCTGTACCCTCTGGACGAAACACATTTGTAATGTCACAAATGAGCATGTGAAAAGCGATGGGACTCTGACATCCATTAGCACAGGCAATGTTTGTTGTGACTTACACTTTCCAAACCAGCAGTGTTACTGTATGTCTGCAAAAACACTGCATGTCCCTCCCATCCTTCAATGCAGCCATGGATCTGTGGTAATAAGGCTACACACCCCATTGACATGAAGTCAGCATGCTAGGCAGTGTATCACACAAACTTGCACTCACAGGCACCTACTACAGCAGAGCAACATCATGTGAGCACTCTTTGCACTCTCCAAATTTCACTCTGAAACACTTACCATTACATCAGGAGCACCATATAGCCTCCCGTAGTGTGTAAGCACCTCGTCCACCAGGACCTCCAGCTCCTCTGTGGTGAAGGGACGGGCCCTGATGTTCTCAGTCCTCGCCATCACTGGGTCCAGGAGACAGGAACAGCAGCAGTTGGGGATGAAGAATGGCAGGCAGCAGTGTCTGGATGCAGTGGAAATGTGTGGCTCTCTCACAGACATATATAGCCCCCTGGGGTTGTTTCAGTGGTACTCAGCTGCTGCAATTGGTGTTCCAGGTCAGCTTCTTTCAAATGTAACCAATGACCGGCCACGCGGTAGCGGAGCACGCCTACCGCGATGTTCAAATGTGTGTTCCACTAGCGCGATTGCGGTTCCCATTGGCTGAATGGGCAGGGGCATTGGCGGTGTCACACCGCGGGGCCCAGGCAGTCGCTACCGCAATTGAGCATCTTTCAATTGTATCCAATGACCGGCCCCACGGTAGCGGAGCACGCCTACCGCGATTTTCAAATGTGTATTCCACTAGCGTGATTGCGGTACCCATTGGCTGAATGGGCAGGGGCATTGGCGGTCTCACACCGCGGGGCCCAGGCGGTCGCTACCGCAATCGTGCATCTTTCAATTGTATCCAATGTCCGGCCCCGCGGTGGCGGAGCACGCCTACCGCGATTATCAAATGTGTATTCCGGGGGGCGCTAGAGGGCGCACGGCAAGATGGCCGCACCTTAAGGTCGCTCTGCCCGGCTGAGCCACCATCCGCCTATAATCCGCCTGAAAAAGCAGAATCTGTACTACAGAAACCGCGCGACCCTAGCTGTCCAAGACCCCTGCATACTTTGGTGGCATTGCGGAGCGGCAGATTGCTCTGTGGCGGCGCATCACCGGAGGAGCCGAGGCCCGCGGCGGACGCACAAGATGGCGGCCGCCTGCATACTCTACTGACGAGGCCGGGCTGCGGCGTTCCTGCTTGCCGCGGAACTGAGGCGCCGATTGGAGGTGGCCGAGAGCTGCTGCCTGCGGCGTGCCTGCCCGCTTCCGAGGATGGGTGCTGATTGGAGGCGGCCGGGAGTTGCAGAGGCTGTGCGGGCCCTGCGGGACCGAGGCCGAGTGCTGGGCGCTGCTGCCGCGATCACGGCCACTGAGTGGGAGAGGCAAGCGGCGGCGGCCCGGTACGAGATCTGAGGCCCACGCCGAGGTGCAGAGACACACTTGCGGACTGCCGGCGGAGGCGACTCCTGGGGTGCTGGTCACGGTGAGTGGGGCGCGGCCCGGCCGGGGTTCGCGACAGCGGAGGCGGGCGGGGGCCCTGGTCGGCGCTGCGGCCTGCGAGCTTGGGCGGGCGCCTGGGGGGGAGCTGTAGGCGGAGGCAGTCGCGCCGACGGAGGCGTTCCGGAGTGGGAGACCGCGCTTCAGTTGCTGGCCGTCTGCTGGCTGTCACTACCGCGGCTGCTGCTGGGCGGCTTGTCCAGGTGGAGCGAGGCCCGTGCCTTGTGGGTCCCACTGGGAGGATGGAGCGCTAGGCCTCTGAAGCGATCTGGGAGAGGAGGGACTGGCATACTTACCCCTGCGTTGCCACTTGCTATCCTCAAGGCTGTTGTAGCAGGTCTCTGGATGGAGAGTGCAGCTGCGACCCTGGCTTAGATCTGGAATACACCCCGCATTGCCTTGCACTGCTGCGGATTCTTCGCTGGATGCGACTCCTGAGTGCGCACCTCCTCACATCTTGGTGGCCGGGGACCTGGGCCGACTCCCCTTGATTTAATCAAACTGCTGGCTCACTGGCTCTTGGTGTGGGGCTAGTTGACACGAGAACTTTTACTGGCGGGGGACCTACCCTTCATGCTCTGACTCCGAGTCCACTTCCTGCTGTCGGGCGGCCTCTTGTGCTGGTGCGTGGGCGGGAGCCTGCATATTTCGGGCGGGCCCTTGCGCTCGCCTGGAGGAACGAATTGAGGGGTGGGTTCTCTTGACGACCCGCTTGGAATCTGCGGGGGATTCGGTTCGCCCCCTTGCAGAAGACTTGCCTAGATCTAGAGCACCATGGGCAGAACAGACAAAACCCAGCCTCGCCTTACGTTCGAGGCCCGAAAATCCACTAAAACCCCGCAGAAAGCTGCCTCGGACTCGGAGGCCGATGCCCAGGAGGGAGGGCCCACTGGCCTCGAGACCACGCTTTTGGCTATGCAGCGCAGCCTCCAATCCATCGAGGGAACAATGGCGGCTGTCAACAATCGGCTGGACCACATGTCCTCGCAGCTGGAAAAACAGAGTGCCCGTATGGGGGAAGTCGAGCAGCGGGTGTCTACAGTGGAGGATGGTTTAAGTGAAGTCGCCGGGAAAACGCTTAACATGGAAAAAGTCCTTTCAGTCATCCAAGCCAAGAATGAGGATTTAGAGGCTCGCTACAGGCGCAATAATCTCCGCATTACAGGGCTGCCGGAATCCACAAATGTGGGCAAAATGGAGACCTTCATTGAAACATTGATCACAGACCTATTCGGTACGGAGCAGCTTTCACCCATGTTCATTGTGGAACGGGCTCACCGCTCATTAGCTGCTCGACCGGCCCCGGGCGCTCCTCCCCGCCCCATTATTGCAAGAGTATTGAACTATAGGGACCGGGTGCTATTTTACGCCTGGCGAGAGAGAAAGGGGCCATAGAACATCAAGGCAATAAACTTTCATTTTTTCCCGATTTTACTGTCGCTGTCCAAGCTGCGAGGAGGGAGTTTGGGGTTGTCAAAAAATTTCTACAAGCGGAAGGGGTCCCGTATGCCATGCTATACCCCGCTCGCTTGAAGATAGGCCCTGATGGGGACTCTCATATTTTCAATAACCCCAAGGCAGCCTTAGAACATGCCAAACGCCTCAAGAGGAGGCGACGCGAATCCCGATCGCCATCAGACACTGAGGAACAATAGACCCACAGGGTGCATCGGCTGAACTAGTCTGCTGCCACGGTTGCCTATTTGACTTTCCAGGTTTCTCATTAGCTCATGATGTATCACTTATCAGTATGACTTGTTCTTTCTCCCACTCACAGGTGTTTTTAGTCGGGGCTGAATGGGATATGTCTGCTCGCATCCCATGGGCGCGCTCCATGATGCTGTAATTTCCAGGCATAGTCACAGATCCCTGCTCAGCCTCCTCCTACTAGATAGGAGGATAGTAGCACTCTAACGCCCTCACATGGGTGCACCCCATCTAAGTTTTGCATTGCTGGTTGTTCATTGGGACGGGGGGGGTGTGGGTAGGGATGGCTTTGGCGAGTTTGGGATGCTGAAGTGGGAGGGGGGATGGGGGATTGCGATGGGGGGCTGCTCTCTGGCACTGTCTTTTTAGTGTTTTATGCTTTTTACTATTTACAATGTAATAGCACAAGCATGTCTCTGAAATATTTGATAGTCACACCATTTCATAGCCTGCTGATAGATGAGTGGTAAAATACGCCTTTTAACATGGAATGTTCGTGGCCTCAACACTCCCAAAAAGATCAGGTCGGTGTTCGCCTATTTAGACAGGATGGAGGTCCACATCGCCTTCTTACAGGAGACACATCTTACCAAAGCTTCCGAAAGGAAGGTGGGGGCTCGATGGGCTGGCTTTCGCGCCGCTTCCTCTTATTCTAGCTATGCACGGGGAGTGATTATTCTGATCAAGAAAGGGATACCGTTTCAAGTAACGCGCACAGAGACTGATGATCTGGGCCGAGTGGTGCTGGTGCATGGTCAACTAGGTCGGTCAAGTGTCCTTTTTGTAAATGTGTATGGACCGAATGTTGATGATCCGGCCTTTTTCGCTGATGTATGGCGCCGCATCTCGGGGTTTCCAGACGCGGAGATTATATGGGGAGGGGATTTCAATGTCTGTCTGGATATGGAGGCTGATCGGAGGGGTAGTGAAAATGCACGGCCTAAACAAGCGGTGGAAGTGTTGCGCGGCCTGATGGATGCGGGACGCTTGAGGGATGTGTGGCGTATGCAACATTTGGGGGAGCGAGAGAGCACGTTTGTTTCATCTGTGCATGGGACTTGGTCTCGCTTGGACTTTTGGCTGGCTACGGAGGCTGCATGTGCGTGGGCGACTGGAGTGCGCCACTTAGCTAGGACGCTCTCGGACCACTCCCCGGTGCTCCTGGATCTACAGGTCCCAGCATGTGAACGACCACCTTTCCAGTGGTGCTTACAACCATCCTCCCTGACGGACCTGGTCTTCCGGGCCACAGTTGGAGAGGCTATTCGCAATTTTTTCCGGGAAAATGCTGGTACAGTCGATAGCGCAGGCACCATGTGGGAAGCGTTCAAAGTCACTATCAGAGGGGTCTGTATGGGGGCGCAGGCTGGAGTACTGCGCGATTTACGGCGCAGAATTCACAAATTGGCCGCCGATATTTCCATTCTAGAGCGAGCCTACGAGACGGACCCACTGCCCGAAACTTTGTCCAAAATCCGTGAACTGGTGACAGAACATAACGACACGGCTGACCAGGAAATGGTACATAGGTCCAGGCGCAGTAAGGCCCAATACTATGGGGAGGGGGGTCGACCTAGCCGCTCTCTTGCGCAAAAATTGGCTGCACCGCGGAGTCAAGAGTATATCACGGAAATCCTAGACGAGGCAGGGACAGCTTTTTACGGCACATCTGCCATTAGTGAGACCATACTTGACTATTACACGGCACTCTATAGTAATAGAGACGTAGTGCAGCCGGCCGAGATCCATTCATATTTGGATGATGTCGCACTCGGCTGGCTGTCTCCCGGCCACAGGGAATATCTTACTCAACCTTTTGATGAGGAAGATATAAAACTCGCTATTATGTCCCTCCCTACTTGCAAAGCTGCGGGCTTAGACGGGTTCCCGAGCGAGTTCTATAAGACATTCGCGGAGGACCTGGCCCCCAGACTTCTTGAAGTCTATGCGGAGGCATATGACACTGGACATCTCCCACCCTCGTTGCGGGAGGCTCTACTGGTGTTGCTACTGAAACCTGATAAGGAGCCCAGCCACTGCGATTCCTACAGGCCACTCTCAATGATTAATATCGACACCAAGATACTGGCAAAAATGATTGCACTCCGTCTTCAGCCTCTGGTTCCTTTGCTGGTACTCCCTGACCAGTCTGGTTTTGTGCCTGCACGGTCTACCGTGCATAACCTGCGAACTCTCTTCGCCACTCTTCACTATTTTGACGCAGATTTCCAGGCCGTGGCGGTGCTACTTGATGCCACCAAGGCGTTTGATTCCCTCTCCTGGGAGTATATGTTTACCGTTCTCACACGAATGGGTGTTCTCCCGTTCTTTTTGCAATGGATCAGGGTCTTGTATACCAAACCTGCGGCTAGAGTTCGCGTGAATGGCTGGGTATCCTCGGCGTTTCCCATTGGCAGAGGCACACGGCAGGGATGCCCTCTGTCACCAATGCTATTTGCGTTGGCACTGGAGCCACTGGCATGTAAGCTGCGCCAATTGCACGCCTCTGCTGCGCTTTAGACAACGGCCACTTGTTGTTTCGCTCTATGCGGATGACATGCTTTTATATGTCCGTGAGCCTGCAACCCACCTCCCTGAACTGCTGAGGGAATATGTTAAATTTGAAGGATTCTCTGGCTTAGGTATAAACTGGGCCAAGTCGACGGTATTTCCCTTAACAGCGGGTACTGACGAAGTTCGAGATGGACTTTCCCTGTCTTGGGCCCGGGATCCGGTGAAATACTTAGGGATCTGGTTGCACAGGGACCCGGCCCAGGTCATATCCATGAATTACGGACGCACCATCACACAACTCACCGAAAAGACGGAGCGGTGGGCCCGCCTGCCCCTCTCGTTGGCGGACCGCATCGCTGTGATTAAAATGGTCATTTTGCCCAAACTATTATATTTATTCGTGAATATCCCTCTCCGCCTGAACATCTCGGCCTTCAAGGCATTACAGACGGCCCTACTATCATTTGTGTGGGGGGGCAAAAAACCTCGTTGTAGCTGGGACACTCTAGTCCAACTCTTTGAACGCGGCGGCTTCGAGGCCCCAGATATGCGCCTTTATTACTTATGCGCTCAGGCGCATTTCGCGCATTATTGGTTCTTCACACACCGCTATCTCCCCCATACGGCGATTGAGGCTGACGCAATACTCCCCTTGCCACTGGTGGCAGCTGCTCTCTCGGGTGGGAGTGGAGGCCCCCGGACGGAAATCAATCCGGTGCAGTGCACCGCCTGGGCCTGGCAGACATTGGCTAGACGAGCGAAGCTATCCTACCTTTATGCCCCCAAGTTGCCGATTGCGGCACATCCTGGCATATCCGCGGCGCAAGAGCGTTCTGCGCTGAGCGCATTGCAAGCTGTTGGGGTCACGCAGCTGGGGGACTTGTACAAACAAAGCCTGTTCCGCTCATTGCCGGACGTGCAGGCGGGTCGGTCACGTGGAGCTATGCTATGTTTCACGTATGTGCGGGTTCGGCAAGCAATCAGGGATATATATCCTAACTACCCCACTGAGCCTCAGCCACTGCGGGCACTGCAGGCGGTGCTCGCGAGCGAGGATCGTAGGGGACTGATTACTAAACTATACGCTGCATCACTTCGCGAGCGTGAGGCGGAGGTGCATCCCTCATACGCTAAATGGAACGAAGCTCTGGGTAGCACGATGTCCGTAGACCATTGGCATGTTTGTTGTAGACTGACTGGGCTCCTTACAGCTAACTGTAATCTACGTATCATACACTTTAACTTTTTACACCAGCTCTATTACACCCCTGTGCAATTGCGGAAATTTGGACTGAGGGATACGGCTAATTGTGTGCGGTGTGGGCATGCGGACGCCGATTTTCTACACCTCTCCTGGCTCTGTGCGGGGTTAGTTACATTTTGGTCTAAGGTGGTGGATGTGTTATCGGATGTCGTGCTGGAACGAGTGGGATGCACACCTGAGTTATGCTTGCTGGGCAATGTGACACCCTTAAAGCCCTGTAACAGGAGGTTGGTAGCTGTGGCGACGCTAATGGCCAAGCGGGCCGTGGCGCAGCACTGGGGCGCAAGGGGGTTGCCCACGGTTCGTAAGTGGATCCGGGACTTGACCTACTGTAGGGAACAACTAGAGACCTATGCTGAAGAACTCCCTGAGTCATCAAGGCCCAAGGACTTCTGGGCCCCACTTACCATATATTTATCAAGCCACCCTGATTTGTAAGATGTCACACATTCTTATTTCTATGCTAAGGATACTTAATGCAATTGATCCCAGGTTATTGTGCCATTCCGACATGTGTGCGTATCAGAAGTCAAAATGTTGCCGCTATGTAGGTCACATCGTTGCAGTGCCAGAGGGAGAGGGAGGGGGGGGAGGGGGTTTTGTTTTTGCCTTTATGGCATTGTCATTGGGTATCTGTTTCATATATCTACTTGATATGTATATGCACTCAAAAATTGCTTGTTCTGAAATCCTGGGCGCGATGCTTCCGGCACGCGCGTGACATTGTTGTATGGTATGGCAAGCTGTTAATAACCAAATTAAAAAAAAAAAAATGTGTATTCCACTAGTGCGATTGCGGTACCCATTGGCTGAATGGGCAGGGGCAATGGCGGTGTCACACCGCGGGGCCCAGGCGGTCGCTACCGCGATTTGTCCATTTTTCTATTGGTGCCAATGACTGTGATTGCGGTGGCGGTGCACGCTTAGGGCACCTATGGACACATCATGCTGTAGCAATGGCAATGGCCAGTTCTCATCATTGCACACTCCACACTTACAATGAATCATGCCACCAGATAGTTAAATTGAATGCTAGTGTGACATTTAACTCACTGATGTCTACACATGCCATGTCAGTGCACTGGATTACATGCATTGGCATGTACTCCCTCACATGTCACTTATGATGTTGTTGTGCATGTACACAGATCTGTTGTGTGATGGACTCTCAAATATGGAAACATGTCAATGTGTGAGATGGCTAAGCAACACACAGTAATGATGGACTGACTACTTCATGTGCCTACGTCACTGTGTAGATTGCTGAACTCATGTTGATACTTGATCTTAATGCACACACTGTGCTCATTGTGTTGTTAATGTGTGCCCTGTCCGACTCACGCAAGAAGGTGTGGCAGGTACAGCAGCTACGTAGAAGACAGCAGTGTTGCTGTTTCAGACGTGCTGTGTCAAGTACTCTCAGGGCTGGTGACACAAGATGTCGGAATGTCCCATATTACATTCACATAGTCTGAGTCTGTCTCGGGTGTACTCAGTATGTACATACTGAACACGTCTACAACTACTTGGGGGCAAGTTGTCTCTGCATGTGACTTGTGCTGTAAGCTGTTGTTTCCGGCCAGTCATTGTTGGCGCTGTGTCAGTCAAGACGTAAGATGTTGGACACATCTCATAGGGGAATTGAATTGACAAGTGTCCCCTTTTATCTTATGTAGGAGGTGACCAAATGTGCATCGTCCATTCACATTGCTGGCAGACATGGAGGATGTGGACATCATCCGTAAATTCCGTTTGGATCGGCAAACCCTCCAAGACCTATGTGCTCAGTTGGAGCCCCATCTGAGGGCTTGCAGAACATATCCAATTGCTGTGTCACCAACATGTAAGGTGATGACGGCCCTGCATTTCTTTGCAACTGGTTCGTTCCAGTACACGGTGGCCAGCGCAGGTGGGATGTCGCAGCCAATGTTCAGCATGGTGCTACGTGATGTTCTGTCCGCTATGATGGTATACAAGGACACCTACATCCATTTTCCACGAAGACAGGATTTGCCAGCTGTGAAGGGTGGTTTTTATGCCCTTGCTCACATCCCTAATGTTGTTGGTGCCATTGACTTCACCCATGTTGGCCTGGTTCCGCCACAGGCACGTGAGCACATCTACAGGAATAGGAAGCATTTCCATTCCATCAATGTGCAGGTTGTGTGCCAGGCAGATATGATCATCTCACATGTCTGTGCCAGATTCCCTGGCTCAGCCCACGACTCCTACATCCTGCGTAACAACATTGTACCACAAATGATGGCAAATCTGCATCCTGACCGTGCGTGGCTTGTAGGTGAGTTAGCTGAGTCAAGTATTGTGTTGTATGTGTGACATGCTGTCCGCTGCTACAGTTATATAACAAAATTGTTCTGTGTCTCTGACACCTAGGTGACTCTGCATATCCCAACAGGCCTTGGTTGCTGAGCCCACTGCGGTATCCCAGGACCCCGGGTGAAGTCCGCTACAATGATGCCCATGGGAGGACACGTCGTGTGGTGGAGCGTACTTTTGGGCTTCTGAAGTCTCGGTTTCGGTGCCTGGACAGGACCGGAGGTGCACTGATGTACTCTCCCCAAAAGGTGTGCAAGGAGATCCCCCTGCTCCTGGACGATGATGCGCCGCAGATGCCCCCCCTGCAAGCCCACACATGTCCAGTGACGAGGATAGTGGAGAGGAGGAAGGTTTCGACCTGCGCCAACAGGTCATCGACCGCTACTTCCCTTGAGTGTGAGTAACATTGTACAACAGTGCCATTGTCTGCTGTCTTTGATGTTGGTGATAAGGCCGATGGGAGCTTTTTGACTGATGCCTGTTGTTGGCTCTGTGCTGATGGCTGATGTTTGTGGCACAGTGTAGTCCTGACCAGCTACATGATGTCTATGTTGAGATTGTTTCTCCTTGTGATGTGTGCTGGTTTGTGTACCTTGATGACTAGTGTTGTGTACTGGCTGTGATGCCAACACCTGACAAGTAAATGTCGTTCTCTTGTATCTCTCTAGGTCCCTTCAGACTCTCACTGCCTCGTCACGATCTGAGCTTCTGGTACATTGTGTTCTGAGTCAACATTGTACATATTGTGATAAACATGGAGCTGACACAAAGACCTAGGTGTGTAAAGTGTGTTTATTTACATTGAGTGGTTGTGACAGACAAGTGATGTTTCAAGAAATGGTGCTAGTGAATCAATGAGTTGTCAGTGATGGCAAACAAGACAATAGAGTAGTCACCACATTGATGAGGTGACACAGTCCAACAGACACCTGCCATCAACATGGCAGTGTGGGTAAGGATAGTCAACAAAGTCAATGGCAAGGTGAACAGAGGTGCTATCATGGCTGGCTCTTTGACTTGCGTTTGGCTGGTGCTTTGCCACGTGATCCTCCCGTGGTGTTTCTCGGACGGCCCCTCTTGCTGCAGGGGGGCTCCTGCTGCCGGATCAGCGGTGTCTGAGGAGTCATCCTGTTGCTGCTCACCCCTCTGTGGCCGCAGCTGGGCTGGTGGGGGGATCATCCTGCGGGCCACTGGAGGGGGGTTGAGCCGTAGTTTGGGCCACAGGTCTGTCCCTCAGAACACCCACAAGCTGCCCCAAGAGGTCCACGATTTGGCCCATACGCGTGTCTATGGACCTCAGCAGCAGGCGGAGCTCACGCGTTTCTTCCAGAGCCTGGCCCTTGTGTCCCTGGGCTTGTTCGTATGCCCCAAGGACTCTGGCGATGTTGGCCAGGGCTTCGGTCCCAGTGTCCTCTCGATTTTGTCCCCCAGTTGCCCTCCCACCTGCCCTGCTGTCCCGGACCTGTGGCGTTGGCACTCGACGCATCCGCAGACTCTCCCTGCCCTCCTCTGATTGTGTGATGGTGTTGGTAACCACTGAGGCAGGGCGAGTGTTGCAGGCAGCGGTGGTGGTGGTGGTTGAGGCCGCACAGGTCGTTGCAGCAGGGGTCAGCACAGTTGTTGTTGCTGAGGTGGTGGTGGTGGGGACAGTGGGGCCTGGGACGTGGTGCGCCCTGGCAGTCCAGACGGGCCAGGTTGGTGCTCCTCATCCGAGAAACCTATGGAGTCTGCATCCGAGAGTTCATGTTCCGAGTGTGGGTGACTGGCTCTGCAGGTTGGTGTTGTCTTCTGCAGAAGTCAGTTGTTGATCTCCTGTTGAACAGAGGTGAAATGGTCATTTCAGTGCACCCCACAAGCATGGTGTTAGATGTTTGGATGTTACATGTGTTACACCACACAGTTTACATTGATATCACTTTGTATGGCTGTAAGGTACTGCACATCATGCCATGATGTGTAGGTACATACATTACTTGTCCATGGTGTGACATGTAAATAGATACCATGTTCCACGTACATATTGTGTGATTACAAGGACATGTCGTCATCTACCAACTTGCAGCCCATTAACTTTATGTGGTTTGCTCTGCAATGAAGACGTTATATCTGAGCAAGAACTAGCCATTGTAATCTTCTGCATACCTTTGTAATATCATGTACTTTACTTTCTTTAAACAACTGACCATGCATGTTTTGTGTTCATATGGGCGTTCATGCTCTGCCACCATGGCACTTACACATAGCATTCAGTGCTGGACATGTTTGTTCCCTGAATTTCTGCAGAATGTGACTTGCTGGCTTAACGTTTCATTTCTGTGACAGTTACATACGCTTGGCTGTCTGCACACAGGAAGTGACTATTGGATGTATGCCATGTTGGGTGACATGTGAGGGGTGGTGTGGTCATATGGCTCCATGCTTTTTGAGAGGAATGGCAGGGTGCATGCACTGTCCACCTACCTGTCCTGTGACATAATTGAGGGGACTTGATGCCACATGGTTGTGGGTGTGGGGAGTGCTCCATCCTGCTCAGGGGTTGGACAAGAGAGCATGAGATGGCTACCTACCTGTAAGTTTGAAGGGAGCATTGCAATGTCTGCCACATGCTTCTGGCTGGGGGGGAGTGCTCCATCCTGGTGAGCTTTGGGACAAGGGGGCCTGGTGGGAGTTGTAGTGCAGGCTTCCCAAACACACCCACCCCCTCCCTGTTAAGATGTCTATCTACCTGTTAGTTTGATGAGGGGAATGCAATGTCTGCCACTTGCTTCTGGGTGGGGTGGGGGGAGTGCTCCATCCTGGTGTGCTTTGGGACAAGGGGGCCTGGTGGGAGTTGTAGTGCAGGCTTCCCAAACACAACCACCCCCTCCCTGTTAAGATGGCTACCTACCTGTTAGTTTGATGAGGGGAATGCAATGTCTGCCACTTGCTTCTGGGTAGGGTGGGGGGAGTGCTCCATCCTGGTGTGCTTTGGGACAAGGGGGCCTGGTGGGAGTTGTAGTGCAGGCTTCCCAAACACAACCACCCCCTCCCTGTTAAGATGGCTACCTACCCGTTAGGTGAAGGTGGGCAATGCAATGGCTGCCACATGGTTGTGGGTGTGGGGAGTGCTCATCCTGCTCAGGGGTGGGACAAGAGAGCATAAGATGGCTACCTACCTGTAAGTTTGAAGGGGGCATTGCAATTTCTGCCACATGCTTCTGGGTGGGGGGGAGTGCTCCATCCTGGTGAGCTTTGGGACAAGGGGGCCTGGTGGGAGTTGTAGTGTAGGCTTCCCAAACACAACCACCCCCTCCCTGTTAAGATGGCTACCTACCTGTTAGGTGAAGGTGGGCAATGCAATGGCTGCCACATGGTTGTGGGGAGTGCTCCATCCTGCTCAGGGGTGGGACAAGAGAGCATGAGATGGCTACCTACCTGTAAGTTTGAAGGGAGCATTGCAATGTCTGCCACATGCTTCTGGCTGGGGGGGGAGAGTGCTCCATCCTGGTGAGCTTTGGGACAAGGGGGCCTGGTGGGAGTTGTAGTGCAGGCTTCCCAAACACAACCACCCCCTCCCTGTTAAGATGGTGACCTACCTGCTAGTTTGATGAGGGGTATGCAATGTCTGCCACTTGCTTCTGGGTGGGGTGGGGGGAGTGCTCCATCCTGGTGAGCTTTGGGACAAGGGGGCCTGGTGGGAGTTGTGGTGCAGGCTTCCCAAACACACCCACCCCTCCCTGTTAAGATGTCTACCTACCTGTTAGTTTGATGAGGGGAATGCAATGTCTGCCACTTGCTTCTGGGTGGGGTGGGTGGAGTGCTCCATCCTGGTGTGCTTTGGGACAAGGGGGCCTGGTGGGAGTTGTAGTGCAGGCTTCCCAAACACAACCACCCCCTCCCTGTTAAGACGGCTACCTACCTGTTAGGTGAAGGTGGGCAATGCAATGGCTGCCACATGGTTGTGGGTGTGGGGAATGCTCCATCCTGCTCAGGGGTGGGACAAGAGAGCATAAGATGGCTACCTACCTGTAAGTTTGAAGGGGGCATTGCAATGTCTGCCACATGCTTCTAGGTGGGGTGGGAGTGCTCCATCCTGGTGAGCTTTGGGACAAGGGGGCCTAGTGGGAGTTGTAGTGCAGGCTTCTCAAACACAACCACCCCCTTCCTGTTAAGATGGCTACCTACCTGTTAGTTTGATGAGGGGAATGCAATCTCTGCCACTTGCTTCTGGGTGGGGTGGGGGGAGTGCTCCATCCTGGTGAGCTTTGGGACAAGGGGACATGGTGGGAGTTGTAGTGCAGGCTTCACAAACACACCCACCCCCTCCCTGTTAAGATGGCTACCTACATGTTAGTTTGATGAGGGGAATGCAATGTCTGCCACATGCTTCTAGGTGGGGTGGGAGTGCTCCATCCTGGTGAGCTTTGGGACAAGGGGGCCTGGTGGGAGTTGTAGTGCAGGCTTCTCAAACACAACCACCCCCTCCCTGTTAAGATGGCTACCTACCTGTTAGTTTGATGAGGGGAATGCAATCTCTGCCACTTGCTTCTGGGTGGGGTGGGGGAGTGCTCCATCCTAGTGAGCTTTGGGACAAGGGGACATGGTGGGAGTTGTAGTGCAGGCTTCACAAACACACCCACCCCCTCCCTGTTAAGATGTCTACCTACCTGTTAGTTTGATGAGGGGAATGCAATGTCTGCCACTTGCTTCTGGGTGGGATGGGGGAGTGTTCCATCCTGGTGTGCTTTGGGACAAGAGGGCCTGGTGGGAGTTGTAGTGCAGGCTTCCCAAACACAACCACCCCCTCCCTGTTAAAATGGCTACCTACCTGTTAGGTGAAGGTGGGCAATGCAATGGCTGCCACATGGTTGTGGGTGGGGGAAGTGCTCCATCCTGCTCAGGGGTGGGACAAGAGAGCATAATATGGCTACCTACCTGTAAGTTTGAAGGGGGCATTGCAATGTCTGCCACATGCTTCTGGGTGGGGGGAGTGCTCCATCCTGGTGTCTTTTGGGACAAGGGGGCATGGTGGGAGTTGTAGTGCAGGCTTCCCAAGCACAACCACCCCCTCCCTGTTAAGATGGCTACCTACCTGTTAGGTGAAGGTGGGCAATGCAATGGCTGCCACATGGTTGTGGGTGTGGGGAGTGCTCCATCCTGCTGAGTTGTGGGACAAGGGGGCCTGGTGGGAGTTGTAGTGCTGGCTGCCTGTACACCTGCACCCATGATAATATTGTTAGCTACCTTTGGGGTGAATCAGAGGGAGTGAATGTTGGAACTGTGAGTCATGTTTTGGGGAGAGTGTGGTGCACATGCATGCATTTTGACCTAGGAGGTGTAGCTTTGTAGCTGTGCAAGACAATACATAGCAGTGTGATGGTAGACATTTGTTGGTACTTACCAGCCTCCACTCCCCCGGGTATTCCTGGGAGACTCTCTGGATGCAGTATGCCAAGCACCTTCTCCTCCCATACCGTGAATGTTCATAGTGGAATGGGAGGGCCACCGCCAGTCCTCTGAGCCAGCTCACGGTTCTTGTTGTTCTTCTCTTTCACCTTGCTCTTGAGATCATGCCACCGCTTCATGATCTCCTTCTTGGAGCGCGGGATGGTCCCTACTGCATTGACCCTGCTGACTATCCTTGGCCACATTTGCATTCTGGTGGCTAATGGTGTCTGTTGGACCAGGTTTCCAAACAAATGTGGTTCTACTCTGATTACCTCATCTACCATCACTGACAACTCATTGTCAGTGAATTTGGGCATTTTCTTCTGTGACATGGTGTGTGATGTGCAAATGGGTTAAAGGTGCAGGTGTGAAGGTGGTGGTGGTGATGTGTGTGGTGTGTGTGTTGTTGTGATGGTGTGATGTGTGCAGATTTGCCTATCCTTTGTGCTGTGGGTTTGGGCCCTTCAGTAGTTGAGTAGTGCAAAGGATTCTGGTCAGGGAAGGGGCTGGTTTTATACTCAGCTATGTGGGTGGGTCAAAATGGTGTATTCCTGTCAGGTGTGTTGTGTGGGTTGACCTGGGATTTGCTTTTTTTGTTGCCATGGGGATGTGTCATTGGGGTGTGTTAGGAGTTTTTTGAGGCTGAGCCAGGTTAATAGCCACACTTGGTAGCTTTGTTGTGTGTTTTTTTGTCGTCTGCCATTGCTGTTCCGGAGCGAGCGCGGTTGTGGGTATACACCCGCTCTTCCGCCGGCTCTCCCATTCATCATTGCTTGTGATCGCGGCGGTCGGAAACAGCGGATCGTTTCACTGTCACCGCAATGGTATCCTAATTTCACGTGCGCCAATCCGCTGACTGTGCAGATTAATCGACCCCTAAGTGTGCCATCTTATATAGGCATCCCAAAGTCAATGGAAAGCCATTTTAAAGATCTAAGCATGGGTATTATGTGGTCAAATATTCTTCTTCTTGATATGGAGTGTGCAACAGCAAGCAGAGAGGTCTTCAATTGTGTTCGATGCATTCTGGGCATTCTTGTTAGAATGGAAATTGTTAAAATGTTATGTTTCAGTAGAAAAGGTTTGATCCTCTAATGAATTAAAGTTAGTCATATTATGCAAATATGTTTAAGTGTTTGTTTAATAGAAACCAAGGACTTTAGTGTACATTTTGTATTTTAAATTTTACTTTAGTCCAGCTAAGATTGCACTAGAATGGTTGATGAAGGATTAATCGATAGGAAGTTGGTGTTGATAGTTTTATGTTTTAAATAATGAGAGGACATCCATGGATTGATATCGACAACATTTTAGAAAAATGGCCAATACCCTCCAGAGAAGAAATTTTCCTGGCAGGCTGATTGCCACTGGTATATGCTGACGTTTCTCAATAGAACTCTATTCTGATAGGGCTAGAATAGATTATAGAGGGGCACTTTGGCCATCATTATAAGTACTCCGGAAGATTGTGCAATACTTATCGCACCTGATAAAATCTGACTCCACAGGGATCAGAATTTATTAGTTGAGATAAATAGTCCCTATTGCAAGTTTTTCCACGCTAATGGTGAATATCATTTGATTTCTGCAATAAAAGCACCTTGTTCAGTACCTATTGAACCTATTGAACCTATTTTACCTGTCAAATTTTAACAGGGGCTGCAGACTTTATCATACCACATAATTCCCAGGTGTGATAAAGTCTGCACAGCTTTTAATTTCGACCCCTGCACAAACAGGGTATTAAACAAGGTTTGGAATTTCCCACTCCCGCTTGTAATGAGGACCATTGCTGAAATTAAACTTTACAAGAAAGGCATTCTCCAATCTGATCTTGCTGGGACTTCTTTTAAGAAGTGGGATGTGAAATTAGTTATGGTTAGAAACCTTCAAATGTTTGTACTTTTGGTGCCTGTAGCTAAAAAGACTTCTGGTTATCACTGATAAAAAGGGAGACGATTGTGGATTACTATAACCAGTATGGGGACTCTAGGGGGCCATATTTACTAAGATTTTGCGCCATGTTTGCGTCACAAAAGTGAAGCAAATCGGCGCTAAATCTTTTTTTCCCAATTTACTTTCCAGCGCTAAACTTGTTCAGCGCTGGAAATAACAGAAAAGTAATGCGGGCGTACCAAGTGGTGCATGGGCGTTCCCATGCAACCACCCAAGGTTTCTCAGCTAAACCCAATTGAATAAATAAAACAGATTGGGTTTAGCGTGAGAAAACTGCACCCTTTTCAAGTAGGCGCAAGGAAGGAGAAATGCTTTCATTTCTCCTTCCTTTTCCGACTTTGCCTGTGTGCCGCACTTTACAGCACACATACAAAGTGGGAAAATGGTTAAAGTGAGTCTGTGCATAGTAGTTTGTACTGGAAGGGTTCCTTCCAGTACAAAACCTATGCTAGACTAACGGAGACAGCCTTACACCATGGGGCAAAGGTGTCTCCGTAGCGCACGGTAGCTGATTTCGGTGCTAGTGAGCGGGGAGGAGAGTGCCTTTTTTTCCCGATTTACTTTCCAGCGCTAAACTTGTTTAGCGCTGGAAATAACAGAAAAGTAATGCGGGCATACCAAGTGGTGCATGGGCGTTCCCATGCAACCACCCAAGGTTTCTCAGCTAAACCCAATTGAATAAATAAAACAGATTGGGTTTAGCGTGAGAAAACTGCACCCTTTTCAAGTAGGCGCAAGGAAGGAGAAATGCTTTCATTTCTCCTTCCTTTTCCGACTTTGCCTGTGTGCTGCACTTTACAGCACACATACAAAGTGGGAAAATGGTTAAAGTGAGTCTGTGCATAGTAGTTTGTACTGGAAGGGTTCCTTCCAGTACAAAACCTATGCTAGACTCACGGAGACACCCTTACACCATGGGGCAAAGGTGTCTCCGTAGCGCACAGTAGCTGATTTTGGTGCTAGTGAGCGGGGAGGAGAGTGCCTTATTTTAATAAAAAGGGCACTCTCCTCCTCTCTCCTTTTCACGTAGCGTAGCGCAGCATTTGTGGCTGCTGCTGTGCGTTACGTGAAAAAATTTAAATCTGCCCCTAAAAGTTAAACCAATTTAGAACTTTTGTGAAATTTTTAAATTGATATTTTTAATAACACCTTACCTCATTCTTTGGAAGTAATAAGATTATTTAACTAATGTAAAAGAAGGCAGACATCATAATTCTATCATATTCTTGTATGAAAAGCAAATAGGATGGCAAGCAATTTGTATTAGAAGAAATTGAGAAAAGTGTTTTCTGTCACTCAGTAGCTCATCTACAGCAGGGAATTATTCACACCAACAAATGGTTACACTTCATATCTATCACCCACCAGCTAAACTGTACATGTGCTTTCCCTCTATCCCATTTGCTGACCAAGATGTAGTCATATTGGGGCATACCATCTGCAAATGTTCTTCTCATGGTCTAAGTCAGACTTTTGTAGGCGAGCACGTGGGGGAGTGCGTGCACATAAAATGGGATCACTGACATAATATCGACAACAAAAATATCCCCATACACAAATATCGACACACAAATATCGACATCAACAATATCGACAACCTATCTTTAAAATGTAAAATACAAAAATATCGAGAAAAAAATATAGATGTAAAAAATATTGATGTACAAAATATCGATTTTTTTATATATAAAAAATAATGTTTAATAAATTAAATAATAAAATTAACTTAAAAAATATTTAGATGTAATGTACATTTAAATAAATATAATAAATACATTTAATTTAAAAAAAAAAAATGTACATATATAAAATGTAATATATAAATGTATATTTACTTTAAAACAATTAATAAACTAATAACTAAGGGGCCCATTACGATGGCGGGCGGAAGCACTACCGCCGTGCTGGCGGATGCAAAAACCACCAGTTACCGCCCGCATGCCGCAGCCCAAACGCCCGCCAAATTACGATGTGAAAAGGCAGCCAAACACCGCCGGCAAGCCAGCGACGCCGTCCGCCATCAAAGTGCGCCCGCTCACGTAGTGGCGCAGCCCAATGGAGACACACCGCCAGACGAAATCACGTACCGCCCGGCGTACAAATTACGATGCTGCAAACAAACAGCTCCCACGGCTAAGAGACACCGCACGTGAAAGTGAGGCGGAAACCCGAACGCCGAGCACAGACACCGAAGAGGCGACCCCCGAGCATGAATCCAGCACTGCAGGCCCTCCCCATGCTATACCTGATGCACCACCAAGGAGGCAACGTACCGCGGAGACGCAGGTAGGCACACACACAACAAGGGCACGCAAACAGCGCACACAGTGCAAGTGCGGAAAAGGAGGACATGGCACCCCCCAACACCCCTGCGTGGACAAGACACATCCACCACTGCACCCACAAATGTAACACAGGGCAAAGTGCAACATCTCGCAACTATCATGGGCACACCACCTGGGACCAGGAACTAACGACCCCGTCACGGCACCGCAGCACAGCGGCGATGACGCAGCCACACATGCGCACAACTCAGCGCCCAACCATAACGCCATGTATGCGTCGCACACAAACAGCACAGGGACACAACTAAGCACCACACACACCAGCCACACCCAGAAGGCACATGACACGTGACAGGCCTGCCACAGTCATGTCCCCAACGCCCAATTCACGGACAACACCCAACGTCACACAACTGACGCCCACATGTCAGTGAAGTCACGCAACATCAGGACACACCCCTGTGTGACAAACATGGCGAAGCACACAGCGGCGGCAACACCACCCAGTAGAACATGGGCCCCGTCGGGAAGAGGTACGCCAGTACCACACAGAAACACCCATACCACCCTGCACCCATGAACCAGACATACAAAACAGAACACCAAAGAGCTCGGGGACCGACAACAGGTGGACCCAAGAATGACACCCACACACAAGGCCCAACGCATAGCGGAAACACAGCCTGCCGCCCACACACGGGAGAGCAGACAGCACTGAATGACCTTCCATTCCAACTCCGAAACCACATCCCGACTAAACAAGCCGGAGAATACAGCCATTGTCCCAAAAAAAGACCAACACAGGCATGCAGAGGAAACCGATCATAGGGCAGATAGCGCATATCACCTAAGAACATACCGAACGGGAAAGAAAAAATATAAAACTCCCCCATGCCGTTCCCATGCAAGTTATCTGGAAGGAGTCACACACCATTGACCTTGAACATTCAGAGAAGCACGTGGGATGAGGGCCCGTGTCCTCCGCACAAGCTAACAGAACACAAGTCCTGCCCCCTACGACCATCACAGACCTCACAGCAACCTCGGAGCTTGCACACTGCAGACTGCACACACAGCCGGAGCACGCCACCACATCGCCCCGCAGCAAAATGGCACCTACAACACACCTACCCAACTACGCCAAACAGGTCAAGCTGTACAAACACAACCTGATACAGCTACTGGGATGCGAACCCCTATCCCTGCTGAACGTAAGTTACCGACTGACTTACCGCATCGCATTGTTCAGCTGCGTCATACCCGTCTTCTACTGTCGGAGGTGTCCCTTCCACCATCCTGTGGAGTTGTGCCTCTCCAACCCGGCATGTCCAAGGGCGGACCTGCTACCACTATTCCACCCTCTGGACGCACACGACAGGGTCTGTTCAGCCTATGGGGGCATGGCGTATGTGGCGAACATCGGACCCACACTGCAATGGGACCACTGTACCTCCACACAATGGATCATTGATCACAGCTACATCGAATGTCACCCAGCATGCCCCATCATGCTCCTACAAGGGACAACTTACGAACAACACCGTGACAGCCACCATCCGCTACATTGGCTGGCAAACATGTATACCACCAATGAAATGGAAGCCCTGCAGGAAGCCATCGCATACCTGTCAACCTGTCAATTCGTAGGACCCCGACGCAATCCCCCAATTGAGCCATGATGTCCGACACTGTACCCATGCTTAGCTTCCGCACGGACTGGCCAGTAACCACCACAACAGCCATACCAAACGACCTGCAACTGATACCACACCATCAACGACACTGCCATGACATCGGATGTGTCCGGGACATGCACTCCGTTCCCCATCACATCCAGGAACTCTGCATGTATCGGGGGAGGCAGTGGCATGGGATATGTGTATCGCACCCACATGGACAGAACTGCACGTACAACTATGCCATGACATGGATCCTGCGCCCATGGACATATGCACCGCACAGTGGACAGGAATCGCCCGGCTGGAGTATGTGAGAGCTGCACCCCTTTTCCCCCTCCCCGGAAATCCCGTAACAGGACCTTTGCATGGACGACAAGTGCATACAACAACAACACGACCCCAGTGACTGTGACATGTCCAGTATCCACCATATGGCAACAACAAGTGGGACGCCGTTGCATGCACGTAAGCCCATGCCCTGATGTCAACTCACACGCACGCGTGCATGAGTAACAACAGCAGCACACCTGTCACATGGAACTGAGATGGACTGTGCCCATGATGCCAAGCGGTCTGGTAGGCTAAATGTATACCGTCTGTGTCAAAGTCCGCAGCACCGCAGCTACGTGCAAATGAACATTAGCACAGCAACAGCCAAGCAGATGTAACTCTGAAGCCCACATCCCACATGCAACAGCTAATCACATGTACCCCTACACCCTTAGCTATGTGTAATCATGCTCAGTATATCCTCCACATGCATACCGCTGCCAGTAGTGTCCACTATACTGCATCACAGAGGACATAAGTCACAATACATGGTTTGAAGAAAGAAACTGTCTCTGCTGATTCCTTTCACAAGTACGAATGTGAGATGATGAGAGTGTGTGATGTACACGGCAGTCGTGACATGACTATGTAGTCCACTGTCATTCGATGTCAACGCAAATGAGTAGCACAACTGTGGAAGACACACATGTGTCGTGTGAAGCGGGAGTGACGCTCGCTCAGGTGGGTGGGTGTGACGGGTAGATGCGCACATGCAAAGTTGAAACACGCTGTGTCGGGAGGGGTCCGGAACTGCACATTACCGCTTCCCTGGGCAATGTTAAAGGCCACCCGTCGGGGGGATGTGAACACGTGTGTGCACAGCAGCCGGGCACACGAACAATGCGGTATCAGGCGTACACGTCAGCCCACCCTCTGTGGACAAGCTGGATCCTGTTGTGCGCCCGCCAGGCCCTTGACAAGGCACACACAGCCCCTGCCGACCAGGTGTATCCCCAACATTGTCAACCTGCACAGGCAATCCAGGGCACGGGATGGCAGTGGAGCATGGTGGGGGAGAGGACTCGGCGCGCTTCTCCGGGACACATCACGCAGGCAAAACATCCTCAATGTGTAGCATGGCTCAAGTCATATGGAAGTATTGGGGGACGCACACATCACGAGCAGGAGTGACGTCACGGAAGGTGGCTCGCACCATCCCACCCATTGCCTACATCCCCACACACGTCACATGCCGTTGCAACAGAGAAGCCAGCGCGTGCGCAAGCACCTCCGAGCCCGCCCCAGTGAGGCAAAAGAGTGAATGTGTGGGTCCATCAGCCCCAGATGGACGCGGCATGGGCCGCTAGGGCAGCTACAGCCTCTGTGTGTTGCAGGTGGTGTATCCGGACTGCGGAGACTGCAATGCATTGTCTAGGTTGCCCGGGTCTCGAGTCGGGGCACCACGCAGGTGGACGGCGTCCCGCCACACATCATGCCGTGAGACAGACCACTCGTTCAACTGGACCCACACATACACTCCTTGGCCTCTCCGGGGCGAGCCTGGGGCAGCATCTGCATGCGCTAGCCCCACAGGTGCAAATGCATTATGGGGGAGCGAGGGGAGGCCATGAGGACAGGGACAAAGACGACTGTATTACTGTCAGTGAGTTCAAGGAATGACCCTGATGTTGACAGGAAAAGACGTGCCCCGTGTGTATTGCAACTAGTCGCTAATCCGATCACCCTCCCATGTCCTGCATGTAAGCCCGCACCTAGCCCCGCCCACCCACCACATTGAAATTAGCACCAGCACAACATCATTCACATTCGAAGCACTGACTGGGGGTGACAACCATTGGACACACTTGTTGAGGCCACCCACGGGTACATGTGGGCCCTCCATGATCCATGTCACCTGCGGCCAAGTGATGACATGCGCAATGACGGAAGTGAGGAGAGCTGTCCGCCCCACGCACAGATGGTGCATCAGCTCCACAGACCCAGCAGCGAGTGCAGCAGGGGTCACATGTGCAGGGGCAGCTGTGCCTGGTGTGAAGGCACATTCAAATTGACAGCACATCGACCAATGTGTAGTCTGCCCACATCTACAGTCCATTATCATGCGGACATAGAAAATGAACATAGGGCAACACATCTGTGTGGGTGCACCCACTGTGACCAACACTGCGCAATCATCGACGTACTTCGCCCTGTGCATGGCCCACCACGCAAAGGAGGTCACATTCAGTGCCACCATCCCACACACACATCCCTATCACGAGACATGGTGTGTCCAATAGTCAGTACTGAGTTAGCGCCCATCTGGAGGGTCCTGAACAGGAGACACCTGCAACCCACTAGGCAGTCGGTGCTGTCACCTACTGGCATTGTGCAGTCAATGTGCAGGCCAGGCTTGCTGGGACTGAGAGGGGCAGCATGGCCCAGCCTGACATTCACACGAGCAACAAGTGCACTGAGACCTGCATTGGCAATTGCAGACGTTGGCCTGCACCCAGCTGGCCCGGGACGCCTACCTCCATAGTGGAACACGCAGGGTGCAACCGCGAGGGTAATCAGAGTTGGCCGTAATGGCCTGGCTCATGTTGGTGACAGTCCGCTGATGCCATGTGCACCACACAGTATGATGTGCGCACTGCATCTGCAGGTGTGGCCATGATGTGCGTGTGGGTGCAGGTGCACAATGGACGGGCCCACAACATGCCGTGTGCATAGGCAGGGACGGCCAGTGGCCGGCCCCCACATGTCTGTTAGCATGTCATCATCTGCACATTGGCATGGGTGCATGGTATACGCATATGCACACGCATGTCATCTCTCACTATGTACATCTGCCACTTGGCACGTGCAAGGTTACGTGTCACATGTGATGTGTATTTGCAAGCACACAGCCGTGTTGGCATGGGGCTGTCAATGTGTACACCTGACAATGCTTCTGGAGGTGTGATCCGTACAGTGCTGCACATAGGGTGCAGTGGTGACACCAATGACTGTCTCATATCCCCTCGTGCCACAGGTCCCACTTGTCTTGGCCGCTCAGCCTGTGCCCACATCGTCGTTGGTGTGTGCCATACTCATCCTGCCTCGGAAGCAGTGTGATGCACAGCAGCCAGTCATGTTGCCGTGGTGTTGCCGCTTGCCGGATATGCAGTCAGTCCCCATCAGCACGCCTCACAGGTCATTGAGGCCTGGATCCCCATGTGCATGCACATAGCAATGGTTTGTGTCACTGCCCATTGCTATTGGTGGGAGACCTGTGTAAGTGTATTGTGGCTGTGCTGTCCCTGCATGACAGCTGTTCTGTGACTCATGTTCTTGCTCTGTCATATCAGTTATGTGTATGTGAATATGCCATGTGGTGTGTTGCTTTGACATGTGTCCACTTCCATCTGTCCTAGGCGGAGACCAAACATTTACCGCCCTTACCAATTGTTGGCGGACATGGAGGATTCTGAGGTCATCCGGAAATTTCGTCTGGACCGACCAACCCTGTATCGACTATGTGCCATGTTGGATCCCCACCTCCGTCCTCGCAGGATGTATCCGACAGCATTCACCCCCACGGCTAAGGTGATGGCTGCACTGCATTTTTTCGCCACTGGGTCATTCCAGCACACAGTGGGCAGTGGAGGTGGGATGTCCCAGCCCATGTTCAGCATGGTGCTGAGGGATGTACTGGCAGCCATGATGCTGTACAGGAACAGGTACATCCGATTCCCCAGGGCACGTGAGTTGGCGGCAGTGAAGGGTGCATTCTATGCCCTTGGACGGATCCCACACGTCGTTGGTGCCATAGATTGCACCCATGTTGGCCTTGTCCCACCACAGGCCACTGAGCAGCTCTTCCGCAACCGGAAGCACACGCACTCCCTGAATGTGCAAGTGGTGTGCCTTGCGGACATGGTCATTTCCCACGTGTGTGCAAAGTTCCCAGGCTCGGCCCATGACGCGCACATCATGCGCAACAGCATATTACCACGACTGATGACCAATCTGCAACAGGACCGTGGCTGGATTGTCGGTGAGTATGTGGAGTTGTGTAGTGTGCTGGCTTAAGGATGCTGTCTACTGTCCTGTTTGAATTGCAACGGTTCTCTGTGTCCCTCACGCCCAGGTGACTCGGCTTACCCGAATGGGCCCTGGCTGCTCAGTCCATTACGAAATCCTCGGACCCCAGCAGATGACCGCTACAATGAGGCACATGGGAGGACCAGACGTGTGGTCGAGCGTACCTTTGGCCTCCTCAAGTCCAGGTTCAGATGCCTGGACCGCACCGGGGGTGCGCTGGCGTACTCCCCACAGAAGGTGTGCCAGATAGTGGTGGCTTGCTGCATGCTGCACAATCTGGCCATTCGAAAGCAGATCCCCCTAATTGTGGATGACGGAGATCAACCAGGGCCCCAGCCTGCAGACCAGGACAGCTCGAGTGAGGAAGACAGCGGAGAGGAGGAAGCTGTGAATGTCCGTCAGCAGCTCGTCGCCCGCTACTTCACTTGACGGTGAGTGTCCATGTACGACGGCTGATGTGGCTGTAGTTGTGCAGGTGTCTGTGTGCTGTGTCACGGAGGCCTTTTGTTCACTGTGTGCTGTGTGTCAATGGTCCATGTCCAGGTTTGTATGCCACTGACGGTGGCTGTGGCATTGTGCCCTATTGCTCTGTGCGATGTGTGTACATTGCTTGTAGTTGTTGACATGTACTGTGTGATGGGTGTGTGACACACTCATTGAATGTGCTCCTGTTCTGTCTCCCCCCTAGGTCCCTACAGCCCCTCCTGTCCCATCGCCATGCCACACATCCGATGCTTTTCTGCTCAAGGTGGCGGTTGATCATCGTTCAATAAACACAGTGCACAGACAGCAGTTTGTGTAAAAGGTGCATTTATTTTCAACTGTGACATGTCATTGTGTGCAAGGTGATGACATGAGTGTTGCGTGCAGTGACAATGAGCTGTCGGCCATGGCTGCGTGATGCTCAGGGTGTACCCACTAGTTCTATGTCCCTAGTCCAACAGACACATGCCATTCTGATGGCTGTGTGGGGTGGGATCGTAGTCCAAGTCAATGCAGTGGGTGGTCAAGGATGGCTGGCTGCCTCACTTGCGTCTGGAGCGTGCGAAGTCCTCCCGGGACATCTGTTTCCACTTCGGACGGCCCCTTCCACGTTTGGGAGGGGGGTGTGGTGGCGACCTGCTGGTGGTGGGTGAGGTGTGCTCACTGGCTGTGGACGCAGGGGAACTGGACACTGCTGCCCGACCCTGCGCCCTAGCAGGTGGTGGCGGAGGTGGTGTTGCTGGCCTTGCCTGTGACCTCACCGCCACCACCAGCTGGCCCATGAGGTCCACGAGTTGGTCCATACGGGACACGAATTGGCCCATATGGGCGTCCATGGACCTCAACACCCCCAGGACCTCCCGCGTGTCGGAAGCAGACCTGGCCCATTGTCCTTGGGCCTCTTCATAGGCCCCAAGGACTCTGGCCATTTGAGGCAGGGCATGGCTCCCAGGGGAGGCTGGCGTTGGCCTGACCCTGCTCTTCCCACCAGTACTGCTGCCACCGGCCTGCCCACTAGCCACATTGCTCACCACGGTCCTCGCTGTGGCTCCCAGGGTGGACCCAGTCGGCCGGACCACCACTTGCGCTGGTGCTGGGGCCGGTGATGACGTGGTGGTGGTCGCGGCGGTGGTGGTTGTTGCGGCGATGGTGGTGGTTGCGGCAGTGGGAGTGGCCGCCACAACAGTGGGAGTGGCCGCAACGACAGTGGCAGCAGGGGGCTGTGAGTGGTCATCAGCCCTGGATGATGGGTTGGTGGGTAGGAGGGTGCCTGGGGTGCGGTTGGGCCCTGCCACACCAGATGGGCCTGCTGGGTGGTCCGTGTCCGAATCGGAGGACAGATCCTCCACATCCGTGAGTCCTTGTTGGGGGCTTGCAGGCTGGCTGTGCTGGCTGCTGTCTCCATCTCCAGCATCCAGCAGTTCGTCACCTGTGGGGGGAATGAGATATGTTATTGTGTTGCACATGACAAAGTATGTATAGGTTGTCTGACATCCACAGTTCGTGCACAGTCGTGCACAGGTTTCCCGGAGCCGTGTGTGTGGCTGTGCTATTTGTTGTTGTGTGGGCATGCCAATGGGACTGTGTGCTGTGGACATGTGGCATGGGACGGATTGGCAATGCCGATGGGTGTGTTGCTGTGCTCCTGCTTTTTGTGGCTCTGGTGTATGCGGACTCCAGACCCATCGTGGAGGTTGGTTTGTACTATGCTCTTGGGGTTCAAATGTAACGCTTCGAAATGCAGATGGCAAAATGGGGGTCAGCCCCCTGAAACGCATTTGAGATGAACTATGCTTTGGGGGTACATACTGTGTGCCATGGGTGCAGAACGTGACATGTGTTGTGGCAACATGACAGTGCATGGTTTGAGGTGTGTGTATGTCTGACATACCCTGCATATTTGCTGTCTGTTGTGATTTCTGGCCATGTAATTGGACGCATTGTTATGAGTGAGTGATGGTTGTGTGCCACACGACGTATTGCAGATGGTCCAATTCCTTGGTGTGCGTGCTGCCCTGTGCCATGTGCATCACTGCAGTGCTCGGGGGTGTGTGGCTCATGTTATGTGTGTAGTTGCTCACAGTGTGACGTGCGCTTCATTCACTACTGGCACATGATTTATCATGGGCATGTTTCTTTGCGTGACTACTGTGTGTGGACCAGCTGTTCGGATGACATACCTTTCATGTGACTGGGGCTGACCGATGAGATGGATGGTATGTTGTATGTGCATTGTGTGTCTGTGTGTTTGATGGGTCCAGTGGTGTTCATGTGCATTTATGTTGTTCCACGCTGTTGAGTCTAGTGTGGTATGTCTTACATGGGCATAGTTGTGGGATGTGTGCTTGACAGGCAGTGGGGGCTACATGGACAGGACTTCGATGGTGTTGCAGTTGTGTGTGATGGGTTGCACTGTGCCTGCCGTGTGGTTCTGTAATCAGTGTGACTTGTGCATGCAGACGTGGCTCCTTGGGTGTTGCTGTGTCTGTGATGGGTCATGTGGGGTGTGACTCTGTGGTTCATGTCCGTGTGCACATTGTTCACATGGTTGTGGCAGGGAGCAGTGCTGCGTGTTCCTCTGGTACTTGACATGTCCCATGTGTTAGTCGTAATTCAGTCCTCATGCCTTCAGTCACCCCACCCTGTCCAGTTTCCCACCTGCAGGTTGTTTTTGAGCGTGCACTGGACTGGATGCAACATGGTTATGGGCGGGGGGTGCTCCATGTTGCAGGTCTGTGGGGGTGGGGGCGGTGTTAAGGGTCGTGGTGATGGCTGGACACCCACTGACACCGTTTGTCCTGGGGCGGGATGTCTACCTGTCGGCTGCCGGTGTGCACTGCAGTGGCTGCTACGTGGGTGTGGGGTGTGGGCTGTGCTCCTCCTTGCTGTGCTGTGGGACTAGGGGCCTGGTGTGTGTTGTACTTCAGATGTCCCCCTCCCACCCACTGTGCTTTGTGTTGCTGCTACTTACCTGTTACTTGTCGGTTGGTGCAGCTACGGCTGCCACATGGGTGTGGGGGTGCTCCGCCTTGCTGTGCTGTAGGACTAGGGGCCTGGTGTGTGTTGTACTTCAGCTGTCCCCCCTCCCACCCACTGCCTCTGTGTTGCGGCTACTTACCTGTTACTTGTCGGTTGGTGCAGCTACGGCTGCCACATGGGTGTGGGGGTGCTCGTTGTGGCGCTTCTGGAGTACTAGGGGACCTGTTGGTAGTTACGTGGCTGGCTGGGTGTACACATGCCCCCATGGTTTTGTTAGTTGATATGTTTGGGCTGTGTGTGTGGTGGTGCCTGTTGCATGTGTGAGTAATGTGTTGTGTATTGTGTACTGGACATGGGGGTGTTTGTCCCTCGGAGCTATGGCATGGTGGTAGTGCATGTGAGTACATAGCGGTGTGCTGGTATACATTTGTTTGTACTTACCAGCCTCCACTCCCCTGGTAATCCGGTGAGGATCTCCGGATGGATGATGACTCGCACCTTCTCCTCCCACGCTTTGAAGGTCTTGTAATGCGCGGGATTCCCTCCGCCAGTCGTGGCAGCCAGCTCTCGGTTTTTGCTCTCCTTCTTCTTGACCAGGCTTTTGATGTCGTTCCACCGTTTGTTTATCTCTCCTCTGTTTCTGGGTACGGTCCCGACTGCATTGACCTGGTCTACAATTCTGTTCCACATTCTGTTTCTGGTGGCTAGTGGTGTGTGCTGGACCTGGTTGCCATAGATTTGTGTGTGCACCTTGACGATCTCGTCGACCATGACCGTCAGCTCAGTGGAAGTGAACTTGGGCATTCTGTGTGATGCCATGGTGTTTGTGGTGCTGGTGCGGTGTGTGATGTGTGATGTGCAGGGGGTTTGTGGTGCCGGTGTTTGGTGGTGGTGGTGGTGGTGGTGGGTGTGATGTGTGCGTATCTGTGGTGTGCTGCTGTCCTTGCTGTGTCACTGTGTCCTCTCCTCTCCTCTCTGCAATGTTGCAAGGGGTTGTGGTCTGTGGAGGGGCTGCTTTTGTACTTACCTGTTTGGGTGTGTCCTGATGGTCTGTTGTTTTCAGGTGTGTTGTGGCCGGTGTTCTGGGCTTTGTGGTTTATTTGTTTGTCCAGGGGTGGTGTGTTTTCGGGATGTGTACTTTGTCTGTGTATTTGTGCGTGGGTTGCTGTGTGGACTTGTTTGCCATGTTGTGTGTGTTTGTTTGAGTCCGGGGCTGTTTCTGTGCAGGGACGTGGCCGCCATGGCTTCTGCCGTGTCCATTTTCTTCAGTGTTGTTTACGCTGGCGGGCGGTGTATTTGTTGTTTTTCCGCGCTCATGTCGGTGCGATCGTAATTTCACGTGCGGTGTCTCGACCGTGAGAGCGGGCGGTTTTGTGTTGTCGTGCGTCTTTCCGTCCGTGGCGGGCGGTTTGACTCCGACTCGGGCATGGGCGGGCGGTATTTTGTGTGTTTTTACCGCCGCTGGCGGTTTTCGGTTCGAGGCATCATAATTGCTGGGTCGGTATTCAGAAGGTGTAGGCGGGCGGATTTTTGCCGCTTTCATGGGTGGCGGATTTTTTTACGCCCGGTATCGTAATGGGCCTTTTATTTATTTTAAAATGTTATAAATATATAAAAATTTACAAATAAATATATATAAATATACATATACCTATAACACAAAATCTAATAAAAAACATTATATTATAAATTAAAATATCAATATATTTAAAAAAATTTAAACTTACATTTTGCACTCCATTGAGTGCAACAGTAAGAAAAGTGTTGGATAGCTTAGGGCTAAAAATTACTATTCCCACGCCAGTGAGTGCAACAGTAGGGAAAGTGTTGGATAGCGCATCAGTAAAAATTACTATTCCCACTCCAGTGAGTGCTACAGTAGGGAAAGTGTTGGATAGCGTAGGGGTAAAAATTACTATTCCCACTCCAGTGAGTGCAACAGTAGGGAATGTGTTGGATAGCGTAGGGTTAACAATTACTATTCCCACTCCAGTGAGTGCAACAGTAGGGAAATTGTTGGATAGCGGAGGGGTAAAAATGACTATTCCCACTCCAGTGAGTGCAACAGTAGGGAAAGTGTTGGATAGCGGAGAAGTAAAAATTACTATTCCCACTCCAGTGAGTGCAACAGAAGGAAAGTGTTGGATAGCGTAGGGGTAAAAATTACTATTCCCACTCCAGTGAGTGCAACAGTAGGGAAAGTGTTGGATAGCGGCAGGGTAACAATTAATATTGCCACTCCAGTGGAGCAACAGTAGGGAAAGTGTTGGATAGCGGAGGGGTACAAATTACTATTCCCACTCCAGTGAGTGCAATAGTAGGGAAAGTGTTGGATAGCGGAGGGGTAAAAATTACTATTCCTACTCCAGTGAGTGCAACAGTAAGGAAAGTGTTGGATAGCAGAGGGTTAAAATTAATATTCTCAATAAAGTCAATAAAAAAATAAAAACAAACAAAAGATCAACTACAATACAAAAATTGTTAAAAACACAAAAATAAAAAATATATAAAAATATTAAAAATAACAAAAATAGAAACATGTTATAATGTTAAAAAAATCTAAAAATTACCAACAAACATTATTTTATAATTTTTTTTTTTTTAAAATGACCAACAAATAACTATATTTATTATAAATTAATTATAATCAAAAACATTAATAGTGACATAAAATAAATATTCTTTATTTCCTACCCTATAACACCACACATTTCACAACACACATCTACATTTCTAAAAAAATTGTACATCCATAATTAACATATTTAATTATCAAAAAACAAATATTATTAATTAAAAATCAAATTAAAATATATAACAATTAATTTACTGACCAAACATTACCCCTATAAATCCAAAATCCACACACAAAATAAAAGTAAACAATAACCATAAAAATTTATCAATTAAAGAATGAACAATAATGAGCAAATAATTATTAATAAATAAAACAAAAATATTTCCACCTCTACCCCAATAAATACCACAACACACACATAAAAGTCATTACACAATTTCCATAACTAATTTTAAATTTTTTTAATTTTTTAAATTAACAACTTATTAATTATTTGAAAATATTTTACTTCACACCCTTTACCACTATAAACCCCACAACTCACATCTCAAATTAATTATACAATTGCTATAATTAATTTTTAATAAATTAATTAGCATTAATTATCAATTAATTATAAATTAATTTAAAAAAATTACTTCACACCCTATTCCCTATAAACCCCACCACCCATTCCTAAAAAATTACACAATTAACATAATTAATTACAAAATATTTAATTAATTTTTATTAATTAAAAACAATTGATAAATAAGTATTAATAAATTCATTCCCACAATTAACACTAAAAATTAAAAACTAAATAAATATTAATGTATAAAAATTATTATTAAATTTATAAAAATTAAATTACTTTTCACCCTATTCCCCTATAAACCCACAACCCGCTCCTACAAAAATAACACGATTAACATAATTCACAATAAATTAATATTAATTAACAACCAATTAATAATTAATTAATAACAAATTAATTTCCACAATTAACACTATAAAATCTAAATTATATAAATACTTATAATAAAAAAATGAATTAATTTATTATAATTAAATTACTTTCCTACCCTATTCCCCTATAAACCCACAATCCGCTCCTAAAAAATAACACAATTAACATAATTATCAATTAATTAATTAATAAAAATTAACAACCAATTAATAATTAATTAATAAAAATGAATTCCCACAATTAACACTATAAAATCTAAATTAAATAAATACTAATAAATAAAAATATTAATTACTTTATTAAAATTAAATTACTTACCACCCTATTCCCCTATAAACCCACAACCTGCTACAGAACTAAAAAATGCAAAATTTAATTAACATAACATTAATCACTACTAAAAATTTAACACATATATTAAAAAGAAAATCAATAATTATACAAAAAATTACATCACATACTTTTAAAATACATACTAAAATACATAACACTAATATAAAAATCGATATTTTAAACAACGATATTTTAACAAATGATATTACTAACTTCGATATTTTCAAAAACGATATTTCTTACCTTAATGTCGATATTCTGGACCACGATATTCTTGCTCTCGATATTCCTGTATGACGATATTTCAAACTCGATATTTTTGTATATCGATATTTGAAACTCGATATTCTGTCTGTGCACCCATAAAGTGACAAGGGCTGTCACGTCAAAGGCTATTTTATTCTCTAGCCATCCTGCACAGCATCAAAGATGCTGTGAAGCATGGTTAAAACTATTGGCAATGGCAACAATTCTGCTTCATGTACGGAAGTGATCAGTGCTCGTAATCTTGCACGGGGTAGCCGGTAATATAATCTTTTCTGATGTGGTCTCTATTACGACACCAATAATATTAGTAGCTTGGAATGATTTTCATTGAACATAAGTAGCTCTTATTACAGAAAATGTTGGTGACCCCTTTCTGTAATGTGGAACGAGTGGTGTGGCAGTGTGGAAATCACATCGGGCAATATTCTGAATCAATGAATGTTCATCTGATTTTTCTACAAAGATAGACAATTCGATTTTTATGAAAACTAACTAAGTATGGCTAATAAACACCCATGCATTGACAGATCACACACACCAATACTGTGGGTCAATTATTTTCAAGGGATAGCTTGACTGGAACCTTTATAGCTATGGGTCTTGAGATTCCTAAATGTGAAAGTGGTTCTGTGAATGTTTTGGTTTATTAGGTGACCAGTGCTGGGCAGTGGCAAAACAAGTGTATTAATAGAGCCCAATTAGTGCCCATAGAAGCTCTATTTGTTTTGTTTTTATACAGACTAGACAGATTCTTCTTTATTGACTTCTGTGTATGTGACTCGCTTTCTCTTTATTCAAATCCACTTTGTTTTGGGATGGCAACTGTGTATGATTGCCGTAAGGTTATTTTTTCTTTTTTTCAGTTTTTTCCTTCTTGTGTTTTTCTTTGTAGTACCTTGTGTGTTGTTTGTTTGGGGGTTTTCTCAATGTTATGCTACCTCATGTAGGAGATTGTTACAAGCATTCCTGGTGGGTTTCTGCAAATGAATTGATCCTTGAGATTATCAAACATTGTGCTCATTGAGGGCCTGATTTAGAGTTTGGCAGACGAGTACTCGGTACTTGGTCACAAACTATATCCACTTGTAATAAGGCACTCACAAAGAGGCGTACGAGTTAGCCGTCATGTTTGTGACAGAGTGCCCATCCACCAGACTCTAAAAGAGGCCCTGAGTCTTTGTCATCAGGGGTAAAATTGCCAAGAACAGTGCATAGATAATCAGGGGGGGACCAGAGGGGAAGGGTGTTTTTATTCTATTTTTGAACTATTTTTACCACTTGAAATTTTTTACTGTTTTTAAAAGCTTGGCACTGTGCACTTACTTGCTGCCTGTAACCAGTGTGCACCCCTCCTGCCTGCAGGATCAACTCTCTGGTCCGCCGCCGGGTTCTTCCCGCTTGTCGCGGAGAGAGTTGATCCAGTCAGTAGAACGCGCAACCCACTTCGGGCCAACCGCCTTCTTGCAAGGAGGTGACGGTCTAGCCTATTGCAGGTCAGCAGCCCACTATAAAAGATGGGTGAAATCCGGGCGCGCAGCGGGCGTTCCGCCGGCGCGCCAAAGGCAAGCCCGTCTGCGCTCGGAACGCGCTCAGCGCCGGCCATGCTGCCGGTTTTTGTCCAGACGCTTCTAGTCTGAAGCCTAAAATACAGTACAGTCAAGACTTTCTCACCAACTTCAATGGGCGGGTAAGACTTGCTCTGGACCACGCCTTGAGCTGCATAAAACCCAGTGTGGGGTACAATGCATGAAATGCGGCCTAACAACTTTGCATATTGCATCAACCACCCAAACTCACAATGTCAATAAGGAACATGTCAGAGGAGTATCTTGCGCTCTGATCAATGTGAGATCACTAATCAAGAACGCTATTGCGTTTCGAGAGTTTGTGGAGGCTAATCAAATAGATATAGCCTTTGTCACAGAGACCTAGGCTGACGCCTCTTCGGACCCTGATCTATTGATGGCCTTACCAGTAGGGTACAAAATCCACAAAATGGACCGGGAAGGGAAGAAAGGTGGGGGCATTGCCCTTATTCTCAAATCTAGCTTCAAGTCTTGTATTAAAATGATTTTGGATAATAAAGACTGTGAAGCATTTGATTTTAAAATTCAATTGCTTGGCCAACACTCTTTTAATGGAATCTTACTCTATCGCCCGCCCAAATCCAAGGCCGCTTTCCTAGATAACCTGGGCACCTTGTTAGCTCATAAAACAGACCATCCTAACTTCACGATGCTAGGGGATTTTAATTCCCATCTAGAAAAACTTGACGATCCCGATACCAAATTACTCCTAGATCTAATGGACAGCACAGGGATGTGTAAACTTGTCAAGGGCCCAACACATAATGCTGGGCACTGTCTAGATGGTATCTTCTCAGACACTCCCCTGCTAAGTTGGACTGGAGTCCTGCCCTTGATATGGTCAGATCATAAGGCTATCTTATTTGATATAACACGGCCCCAAAAAAAAAAGTGCTTTAAAACCCCCAGAGAACTCTATGTTAGTCGCCCCTGGAAGAAAGTAGAGGCTTGCTCTCTAAACACTACTTTTTTTAAAACACTGCCAAAACTGTCTACGAATCTCGATCAAGCCGCAACGCAATACCGTTCCTGGCTTGAAGAGGCGTTGACACTACTAGCGCCCCCTAAACAATGTCAACAATCCAGGAGAACCCCATCAGAACCGTGGTTCAATGACACATTGAAAGCTCAGAAGCAACAATGTCGCAAATCTGAGAGAAAGTGGAGACTTGATGATAATGTAACTACTCGATTGGAATACAAGGCATCTCTCCTAACCTACAAGAAACTTATTCTCAGAGAAAAGACTGCTTACTTCTCTGAGAAAATTCTGGCAGCCAATAGATGCCCTAAAGCTCTGTTCACTACAGTAAAGAAACTTGTAAAGTTGCCGTCTGTACCCGACGCCAGTATTAGTCAAGTTTTCTGCAATGCACTAGCAGAATGCTTCCAACAAAAGGTCAAGTCGGTCTTTGATGTATTTGTGCAGCAGGATAAGCGCCCGGTTCAATCACCGTTTGAGGTTGATAAGACTCAATCCAATCGAACAAACCTCTTTACTCATAGCTGCCACCAAATCTGGCTCTCCATTAGACCCATGCCCCCCCCAAAATGTTGCATATCTCGCCAGAAATTATAGCCATTCCTTTAACTGAGATCTTTAATTTAATGTTTACAACAGGACTCTTTCCAACGGATTGGAAGAAAGCCTCCATACTTCCGTTATTAAAGAAACCTAATCTGGATGTTAAGGAGCCACTCAATTATAGACCAATCTCAAGACTTCCATTCCCCGCAAAAGTAATTGAAAAAGCAATAAACACAGAACTCTCTGCTTTCATCAAGGATAATGACATCCTGGATCCTTCCCAATTTGGATTTCGCGCTCAGCACAGCACTGAGTTGGCTCTCATCACAGCAACTGAGGAGCTTAGACTGATACTAGACACTGGGGGCAATGCAGCGCTGATCCTACTGGACCTGTCTGCAGCCTTTGATATTGTCAATCACAGGCTGCTGCGGGACCGGCTGTGTACCATCAGGATCAGGGGTAAGGCGCTATCCCTGTTAAGCTCCTTCTTGTCTGAGCGGTCTCAGGAAGTGGCTATGGGGAACATGGTGTCACCCCCCTTTGCGTTGCCTTGTGGGGTTCCCCAGGGCTCTTTCCTTAGCCCAACACTCTTTAATCTTTACGTCACCCTGCTGGCTAGTCTAGTTAGAAGCTATGGCTTCGCCCTTGTGTCGTATGCTGACGACATGCAGATTATCGTCTCGGTGAGCAGCTCTGCTAGCCAGACGGCTACCAGGTTTTGCGACTGTATGAGCCACATTGCAAAGTGGATGTCAGACAACTGTCTGAAATTGAATTCCTCTAAGACTGAAGTCTTACTGCTGGGGAACAAACCTGCATTTTAGACAGACAGCAGGTGGCCTGACCAATTGGGCCCGCTGCCCAAGCCAGTACCTAACGCAAAAAATCTAGGTGTCTTGTTTGACACCAAGTTGCCCTTTGAAGCACAAATCAACGCTGCCACTTCTGCATGCTTCTTTATCCTGAAAATTGTGAGGAAAATCCTCCCGGTAATACCTATGGATTTAAGGAAGACGGTGGTTTCAGTGTTGATCTCCTCAAGACTCGACTACTGTAATGCCCTCTTTTCTAGCGCTCCACGGGGTAGCATCAACAAACTTCAAACGGCCCAGAACGCAGCGGCAAGATTATTTTTGGGCATCTCTAAATTCGACTCAGTCTCATCAGCTTTGATCAGACTCCACTGGCTACCGGTGGCTAAGAGGGTCCAATTCAAATTATTATGTATCACTTTCAAATCTCTCAACAACATGGGGCCACTACAGCTGACAACATTTCTTAAACCTTACACTCCTGCCAGAGCCCTTAGATAAGCCGAATTGCGAAACATAATTGCTCCCAGAATCAGCAAGGTGAGATGGGGCGGTAAGAGTTTCACAGCCACAACGGCCAACCTTTGGAATTCCTTGCCTATCACGTTGAAAAAAGAGAATAGTCTCTTTAAATTTAGGAAGGGCCTCAAAACCTGGCTGTTCTCGGTTTCATTGTTTTACTCCCTCTGTACTGATTGTTGCAAAGGCAGTGCCTAGACACCCCAGGGTATTTGTCGCGCTCTACAAATTTCTCATCATCATCATCATGGAGGCAAATAAAAAATGGGTCCCCTGAGAGATAGGCATACGTATTATGCTTTCCAGTCATGAAGACTGCAATTGTACTGTTACTCACACACATGCATGCTTTTAATTATCATAGTTAAGCTGTTTTGACCATCAGATAATATTGTTCCCCAATGGATAAACTGGATTCTGGAACAAAAGGTCCATTTGAGGGGGGCTTTGCCTCCAGTAGATCGTCAGCCAGAGTATACGTACTAATGAAATTAAATCCCGCTCACCGCTCGATCCGCTCTTCCATCAAAGCTTATCATCTTGGGTCTAGATCTTTTTCAAATGCAGGCCAGACTGCTCAAGTCCTCACTAAGACAGGGATTTAATCCTACTGGCCTGGAAACATGCCATGGTCCTAACGCTTTTTTAAAAAGCCAGCCTTGACCCCACCAATTGGTCTAATTTCAGACCAACTTCAATTCTGCCCCTCTTCTCCAAGATTTTGGAGAAGCACGTAAACTCACCACTTACCACCTTTGTGGAAGTCCAAAACTTTCTGAACCCATTGCAGTCGAGCCTTAGGGCAGGACATAGCACAGAATCTACCCTTCAAGGGGTCACTGAAAATCTGAGATGACTCCTGGATGAGGGCGGAAGAGCTGCGTTGATTTTACTAGATCTCAGCGCGTCTTTCAACACTGTGTCCTATTCCATCCTCCTTCAAAGGCTAAGGAGTTCAGGGCACAGCTTAAGCCTGAATCACGTCGTTCTTGGAAGGCCATTCATTTTAAGTCTTCTCAGCCAGTGCTAGATCAGAGCTTCGTGCTCTCACCTCAGGTGTCCCCCAGGGTTCGGCCTTAAGCCCGATGCTTTTCAACATATACATATGTTCACCCCTTAGCGGACGTGGTGGAGAGTTGTGGACTAACCCTGTTTTCATATGCAGATGACACACAATTTTTTTTCTCTCCATCTGCTCAGGGACACAGCACTGGAGCTTTAAATCTGTGCTTGAATAAGATTTCCAGTTTGATGGGAATTAATGCACTCAAGTTCAACGGTGAGAAGACCGAGGTCATGGTTCTAGGAAAAAACCCTTGGTAATGGGGCCCCCAGCACTGGTCAGAAGCTCTTGGAGCCTTTCCGGAACTGCTCCCCAAGGCTAAGAACTTTGGCTAAGAACCTTTGATGTTGGATGAGAGGCTATCTATGAAACTGCAGGTGGCTAAGGTGGCCTTCACATGCTTTGCAGTGCTTAGTTGGGTCAAAAAGATCATGAGCATGATTCCACCGCCAGCCAGAAAACAGTGGTCCAAGCTGTGATTCTTTCTAGAATCGATTATGGTAACATCCTATTTCTGGGAGCAGATAAGGCAGCCATCCAGTGCCTACAAGTTATCCAGAAAGCTGCGGCTAGGCTACTGAATCGCCTCCCGAAGTGTACTTCAGTGTCAAATCTTCTCTGTGAGCTCCATTGGCTGACTGTGGATAAACGGATACTGTTCGAAGCCTTGCGCCATATGCACAAGGCTATATCTAAGACAGGCCCACAATATATTCAAGATTTCGTGGTGCCTTACCAGCCAGGGCGTACGCTTCGATCATGCAACCAGTCTCTCTGTAAAGTGCCTAGAGTCCATCTGGTGCACATGGCAGGTCGGACCTTTGCGCACCTAGTCCTGAAGCTGTGTAATGATCTTCCGGAATCTTTGCGAAGATGTACTTCCCTCATTGTGTTTCGCAAAAATTTGAAGACTTGGCTGTTTTAGATATGGGGGCTGAGTCATCCTACCGTGGTCCAGCGCCGGGCTGCACAAGATGGAAAAAAGAAAGGACATCTTTGTACTTGGTGCGTGGAATCGGATATTCATGGTGAAATTAAAGTCAGGGATGTAGCTTCTATTGGTGGAGCAGGTGCAGTGGCACTGGGGCCCGAAGTCCAAAGCGGCCTACTGAACTCTATTTATTGCTGTATTTTTTCAATCAAACGGCAGCCAAGGGGTGTCATTTCTGCACTTTACACAATGGCCATGCTAAAGATTAGGCCAGTATTCATAAACATTTTTACATAGTCTTACAAAGTGCTTAAAAAAAAGTTTGCTGTGAGCTTACATGAAGGAAAGTCCAAATTGAATGAATGGTAGGAAGGCATGGATACCATCCCGGCAATTTATTTATTTATTTTTTATACTTAATAAACACGATGTCAAGAAGTGATGTAAACCCTTTGACGGAACAAGTGAGACAGATAGACCATTTTAAATTGAACCATAAAGATAAACTCTTTGAAGATGCCTCAGATGTCTTATGGAAGACAGACAACGAAGGGGTGTTTGAATTACAGTGCAAATCACAGATGATAACTAATGATTAAAGTCTTATTATTTTTATTTAAAGAATTCTTGAAGAGGTGGTAAAAAACTGAAATCCACAGGGATCACATTTCATATCGAAGATGCTTCCATGCTGTCCATAAATTTACTCTTCAATTACTTGGAATACAGCGAACTGTCATTTGAACAGTGGAATGTTGAAAGCTCTATTGAAGACAATAAAGTGGCAGAGGGCCAATAAAGGCTGTTATAGATCATAAGCTTTAATGTTCCAAAGCAAGTCTTATATTTTTCCCTGCTTAATTTAGAAGATTCTGCCATTAGTGGGTGGATTGTTCTAATAGTATTACAGCCCTTTTGCCCATGCTATATCAGGTGTAAATGGCCCTTTTCCTCGTTATAAGGTCTCGCCTGCGGTTCAGCCTATAACTTGGGTAGAGGGCTTTTAATGGCCGTCGTAGTCCTCGTCATTGGGCTATAATGCTACAGGATGGCCATTACCCACCTCAAGAGCTAGTGTTGGATGTAAATCCATATTGGTAAATTGCAATAGCTGATTGTTGCTGTAAGGCACCCTCTACAAAGCTGCGGTTCTGATAAGAAAGAAGGTGAATTAGGAGTATTATTGTAGGCTGTGACGTCATGGGCTAGGCATTCCGGATTTCTGAGGATTTTAATATGCTGGAACTGTATGAAAGGGCGCCATCTTGTTTATGATGTCTTAAAGGAGCTGTTTGGGTCCGATGACCGGTTATTCTATAGCACCTTTGTGCTGTTCATAAAAATCTAGCTTTCCTACCTGCAGGCTCCAGGAAATGGTTCATTGTGTTTCTAAAAGAGATGTCTTTCTTGGGCTGACAAATGAATGTTTAAAATGGCAACGTTTCAGACCACAGAATGATATTCTTTTGAACTTCTCTGTGAAGCTATTGATTCAAAAGGAGGTTCTTTTAGTGACTGAACAGTCCAACCTACAGCATCTGTCTTCTTGCTTTGAAAAACTCCTGATAAAAGATTGTGGAGGGGCCTGTGTTTGACAATGATAAAAAGGGCCTTCTTTTCAAGTGTACCCTATGATTGATGTTGCAAAATACAAGACTCAAGTAACTGTACCCATAGTGAGTAAATACATTTCTAATCATAGATCTGCTTAGTCTCACAATTAAGGGGCCGATTCCGATCGCGGCCGGTAGGGCTCCGAATCGGATTCGGCTTAACCGGATCCGATTCGGAGCCCTATTGCCCGACCGATTCGTACGCGCGTCCGGGCGAGCGAGTACGATGCAAAATCGCCGACCGACTCGGTCCGGGCGTCCCGACCGCTCCGACCGACTCGCTCCCGGGTCTAACCGCGACCGACCGACTCGCTCGGACTCCGACTCGCACCGCGCAATGGAGACGTTCCCCGGCGGGGTAAGTACGATGCGCGCCGGCGAGCAGTCCGACCGAGCCGTGCACTCCGGCTCCAAAGAGCAGTCATAGCCGTACTTTGGGGGTCCGTGTCGGACCCCCCTGTACGCGTAGCCGCGCGAGTCGCACACAGGGGGGACCCATGGGTCCCCCCTACCTGTGCGTGTACGGCGCGAGTCGCTTCGCCGCGTACACGCTGTAGGGGGCGCCCTTGTCCGCCTCGCACCCATTGAGTCAATGGGAGCCCGCGTACGCGTTGTACGACAGACTCCCATTGACTTCAATGGGAGTCCGACCGACTCGAGTCCGATGGCATACGTGCGCATCGTACTCGTTCGGTCGGGCTGCACGGGTCCGATTCGGTCGGAAATCTCTCCGGGTCCGGCTCGGTCGGAGAGATTTCCGGCCCGAATCGGAATCTGCCCCTAAGTGATTAAATGTACAAAAAAAGATTTATTTATCCTGTCACATTAAAATAATGTATTATATATTTTCATAGCAGGCAATTCCCAACAGAAAACATATTTATATATTCCTTAATAAACACATTGACAGATACAAATTGTAGTTCTAATAGAAAACAAATAAGAGTTTTCTTTTAGGTAACCACTACCGTAAACTGTCAAGTCAAGTCATGATAAACCTTTTCAGCCAGAGGCCATAAAAGCCACAAAAAAACAGATCACATATTTTTACAAAAATAAGGTAAATAAAAACACATGTCACTGAGCCAGATAAAATCAAGGATATTCAGTGCAATTCATAACATTTTATGAGATTAAAAAGTGTTACTGGTAGCAGGTTCATATAGAAACAGCATATTTTAAGGTCCATACCCCTCCTAATATGAAATGTGGATTTTATAAAATTGAGTACTGCGCAACAAACTTCGAAAGAACCTAGGGCCATATGTATCAAGCCCATTTCCCGTTCGCAAACGGGCCGATTCACAGAATCGGCCCGTTTGCGACCGGAACAAGCTCTTTGGGATGTATCATCCCAAAGGCATTCGCAAATAGAGAATCGCAAAATTGCGATTCTCTATTTTGCAAATGCATTTAAGGAATCGCAAACTGCGATTCCTTAAATGAAATGTATGAAGCACCTAAGTTGTGCGATTATGGCTTAAGGAATCAGCAAATTACCACCAACTACAGGTTGGTGGTAACTTGCGATTTCTTTGAGAAATGCATTTTTGCATTTTTCAAAGTGGCATGTGGCGCACATACATGCCCTTAGGGCATGTATGTGCGCCACATGTGCACCCATGCTCATTTCAGGGGTGCAACAGGGTGTCCTTTGGACACCCTTGCACCCCTGCAATTAAGGAATATGTAGGATTCGCAAATTTTCTTGCGAATCCTACATACATCTCGTTTGCGATTCTCAAATAGCGATTCTCAAAAATTCGCTATTTGAGAATCGCAAACACAAACTTTGATACATATGGCCCCTAGTGCCTTGCATAAACAGTAGCCCTTCCTTGTACTGTCTCACATTGGCCTTCTGTAAAGGGGAGGAGGGGGGGTGCCAAGAAACAAAGTCTTGTCTCCTGGTACGAGTGGCAAAACAAAAATAAGTGGCTGATTCTTTGAGTTGAGCTATTGTCGCACCTGCAGGAGGGCAGGTCTTGACACCAGGCGCCCATTGCGGGAGAGACAAATTTAAAGTGCAAAGTGCTTAGTCTAAAAGGGTAAGCCAGTAACGGTAAGTTGGGGATAAAATCCAACCCAGATAAGGCTCTAGGACAGAGGTTGTTGTTACTTGAGCATAATTTACAATACTTCGCATCTTTTGGGCCGCATCTATGCGGTTATTTATGCAGTGCTCAAGGTATGCTTTTTTAACATGTGGCTTAAAATTTGGGCCAATTAAAAAGGGTAATTGTAAAAATCAGACAGACCTGGCGATGCTGCGAGCACAAGGAATGTGGTTTTATTTATTTTTAGGTCAAGCCTGAGCCAGCGCACATGAGCTGCTCTAGCGATCTGCTGTAGGCGAGGATGGAAGAGAAGCCCCGCTCCCTCTCAGCCCATATTTGTCATTGGCTTCTGTGTTTGTCCATCGTAAATGCAGGCTTTTGATTAAGTAATCAGTTTGTTAGTCCCTCCTTAGTACCGCCTTGTCTTCATTTGTAGCCTCCCATAGCTACTGGCCCCTTTACTTCGGTTGTTACACAGTACGTGACTTGTAAGCACTATTTACTTTATTGAGTTTCTCCTCCTTCAGGCACCACGACACGACGTGCTTTGCTTACGTTCAGCGCCACGGCATGCCCGCTTTCACTTTCCAAGCAGCTGGAACAATGGGGGCGCCTTGTCCCTCCCAGAGAGCCAGACGCATTACTGCTCGGAGCACGTTGGTGTGTACTGAGTGTTCACGTCTGTGCTTATAGAAGAGAGAGTGATGCGAGGATCTGAGTACTGCCTGGGTCCAGGGCCCTTAATGTCACCAGCCTGGCTCTCTGCCTCTGCACCCCTCTGCTCCCGGGCTGCTGGGTACAGCCAAGACAGGGGGGCCTGGAACCGGAGCTGTGGCACTGCAGCCCATCAGCAGCAGCTTGCAGCAGCTCCCCACCAACCGGCAGAAGAAAAGCCTTAACTGGGGGTCCTCTGGCCTGTCCTAGGGCAAAGGTTTTCTTCATTGTCTTTCAGTTTTGGAGTGGAAAGTTAAGGGCCACGTATATTGTAAACTTGATACTGGTTTCTTTATAAATAAAAAGAAAAAAAAAGAGCAGAATCTTTTTTTTTTAAAGTGCCATTAGCGAGGAAGGTTTTGTGTGATTTTGGGATGGACGAGCACCACCTAGCGTGAGCGAGATGCAAAATGCCTACAGCACCTGGTATTCCCAGGCGGTCTCCCATCCAAGTACTAACCAGGCCCGACCCTGCTTAGATTCCGAGATCAGGGCGCATTCAGGGTGGTATTGTAGTGTAGCTCCTATTTCCCTAATAGGCTCTGCGCATTGGAATAATATACCCTATAGGTTTGACATAGGACTAAGGTCGATATGTCCCTATCGAGTATATTAAACTTAATTACCTCTAGGCCCATAGGAATGAATGGGGAGGGTTTCCTTAACTGCGATTCGCAATTTGCGAATCGCAATTAAGGAATATGTAGGATTCGCAAATTTTCTTGCGAATCCTACATACATCTCGTTTGCGATTCTCAAATAGCGATTCTCAAAAATTCGCTATTTGAGAATCGCAAACACAAACTTTGATACATATGGCCCCTAGTGCCTTGCATAAACAGTAGCCCTTCCTTGTACTGTCTCACATTGGCCTTCTGTAAAGGGGAGGAGGGGGGTGCCAAGAAACAAAGTCTTGTCTCCTGGTACGAGTGGCAAAACAAAAATAAGTGGCTGATTCTTTGAGTTGAGCTATTGTCGCACCTGCAGGAGGGCAGGTCTTGACACCAGGCGCCCATTGCGGGAGAGACAAATTTAAAGTGCAAAGTGCTTAGTCTAAAAAGGGTAAGCCAGTAACGGTAAGTTGGGGATAAAATCCAACCCAGATAAGGCTCTAGGACAGAGGTTGTTGTTACTTGAGCATAATTTACAATACTTCGCATCTTTTGGGCCGCATCTATGCGGTTATTTATGCAGTGCTCAAGGTATGCTTTTTTAACATGTGGCTTAAAATTTGGGCCAATTAAAAAGGGTAATTGTAAAAATCAGACAGACCTGGCGATGCTGCGAGCACAAGGAATGTGGTTTTATTTATTTTTAGGTCAAGCCTGAGCCAGCGCACATGAGCTGCTCTAGCGATCTGCTGTAGGCGAGGATGGAAGAGAAGCCCCGCTCCCTCTCAGCCCATATTTGTCATTGGCTTCTGTGTTTGTCCATCGTAAATGCAGGCTTTTGATTAAGTAATCAGTTTGTTAGTCCCTCCTTAGTACCGCCTTGTCTTCATTTGTAGCCTCCCATAGCTACTGGCCCCTTTACTTCGGTTGTTACACAGCACGTGACTTGTAAGCACTATTTACTTTATTGAGTTTCTCCTCCTTCAGGCACCACGACACGACGTGCTTTGCTTACGTTCAGCGCCACGGCATGCCCGCTTTCACTTTCCAAGCAGCTGGAACAATGGGGGCGCCTTGTCCCTCCCAGAGAGCCAGACGCATTACTGCTCGGAGCACGTTGGTGTGTACTGAGTGTTCACGTCTGTGCTTATAGAAGAGAGAGTGATGCGAGGATCTGAGTACTGCCTGGGTCCAGGGCCCTTAATGTCACCAGCCTGGCTCTCTGCCTCTGCACCCCTCTCTGCTCCCGGGCTGCTGGGTACAGCCAAGACAGGGGGCCTGGAACCGGAGCTGTGGCACTGCAGCCCATCAGCAGCAGCTTGCAGCAGCTCCCCACCAACCGGCAGAAGAAAAGCCTTAACTGGGGGTCCTCTGGCCTGTCCTAGGGCAAAGGTTTTCTTCATTGTCTTTCAGTTTTGGAGTGGAAAGTTAAGGGCCACGTATATTGTAAACTTGATACTGGTTTCTTTATAAATAAAAAGAAAAAAAAAGAGCAGAATCTTTTTTTTTTAAAGTGCCATTAGCGAGGAAGGTTTTGTGTGATTTTGGGATGGACGAGCACCACCTAGCGTGAGCGAGATGCAAAATGCCTACAGCACCTGGTATTCCCAGGCGGTCTCCCATCCAAGTACTAACCAGGCCCGACCCTGCTTAGATTCCGAGATCAGGCGCATTCAGGGTGGTATTGTAGTGTAGCTCCTATTTCCCTAATAGGCTCTGCGCATTGGAATAATATACCCTATAGGTTTGACATAGGACTAAGGTCGATATGTCCCTATCGAGTATATTAAACTTAATTACCTCTAGGCCCATAGGAATGAATGGGGAGGGTTTCCTTAACTGCGATTCGCAATTTGCGAATCGCAATTAAGAATATGTAGGATTCGCAAATTTTCTTGCGAATCCTACATACATCTCGCTTGCGATTCTCAAATAGCGATTCTCAAAAATTCGCTATTTGAGAATCGCAAACACAAACTTTGATACATATGGCCCCTAGTGCCTTGCATAAACAGTAGCCCTTCCTTGTACTGTCTCACATTGGCCTTCTGTAAAGGGGAGGAGGGGGGTGCCAAGAAACAAAGTCTTGTCTCCTGGCACGAGTGGCAAAACAAAAATAAGTGGCTGATTCTTTGAGTTGAGCTATTGTCGCACCTGCAGGAGGGCAGGTCTTGACACCAGGCGCCCATTGCGGGAGAGACAAATTTAAAGTGCAAAGTGCTTAGTCTAAAAAGGGTAAGCCAGTAACGGTAAGTTGGGGATAAAATCCAACCCAGATAAGGCTCTAGGACAGAGGTTGTTGTTACTTGAGCATAATTTACAATACTTCGCATCTTTTGGGCCGCATCTATGCGGTTATTTATGCAGTGCTCAAGGTATGCTTTTAACATGTGGCTTAAAATTTGGGCCAATTAAAAAGGGTAATTGTAAAATCAGACAGACCTGGCGATGCTGCGAGCACAAGGAATGTGGTTTTATTTATTTTTAGGTCAAGCCTGAGCCAGCGCACATGAGCTGCTCTAGCGATCTGCTGTAGGCGAGGATGGAAGAGAAGCCCCGCTCCCTCTCAGCCCATATTTGTCATTGGCTTCTGTGTTTGTCCATCGTAAATGCAGGCTTTTGATTAAGTAATCAGTTTGTTAGTCCCTCCTTAGTACCGCCTTGTCTTCATTTGTAGCCTCCCATAGCTACTGGCCCCTTTACTCGGTTGTTACACAGTACGTGACTTGTAAGCACTATTTACTTTATTGAGTTTCTCCTCCTTCAGGCACCACGACACGACGTGCTTTGCTTACGTTCAGCGCCACGGCATGCCCGCTTTCACTTTCCAAGCAGCTGGAACAATGGGGGCGCCTTGTCCCTCCCAGAGAGCCAGACGCATTACTGCTCGGAGCACGTTGGTGTGTACTGAGTGTTCACGTCTGTGCTTATAGAAGAGAGAGTGATGCGAGGATCTGAGTACTGCCTGGGTCCAGGGCCCTTAATGTCACCAGCCTGGCTCTCTGCCTCTGCACCCCTCTGCTCCCGGGCTGCTGGGTACAGCCAAGACAGGGGGCCTGGAACCGGAGCTGTGGCACTGCAGCCCATCAGCAGCAGCTTGCAGCAGCTCCCCACCAACCGGCAGAAGAAAAGCCTTAACTGGGGGTCCTCTGGCCTGTCCTAGGGCAAAGGTTTTCTTCATTGTCTTTCAGTTTTGGAGTGGAAAGTTAAGGGCCACGTATATTGTAAACTTGATACTGGTTTCTTTATAAATAAAAAGAAAAAAAGAGCAGAATCTTTTTTTTTAAAGTGCCATTAGCGAGGAAGGTTTTGTGTGATTTTGGGATGGACGAGCACCACCTAGCGTGAGCGAGATGCAAAATGCCTACAGCACCTGGTATTCCCAGGCGGTCTCCCATCCAAGTACTAACCAGGCCCGACCCTGCTTAGATTCCGAGATCAGGCGCATTCAGGGTGGTATTGTAGTGTAGCTCCTATTTCCCTAATAGGCTCTGCGCATTGGAATAATATACCCTATAGGTTTGACATAGGACTAAGGTCGATATGTCCCTATCGAGTATATTAAACTTAATTACCTCTAGGCCCATAGGAATGAATGGGGAGGGTTTCCTAACTGCGATTCGCAATTTGCGAATCGCAATTAAGGAATATGTAGGATTCGCAAATTTTCTTGCGAATCCTACATACATCTCGTTTGCGATTCTCAAATAGCGATTCTCAAAAATTCGCTATTTGAGAATCGCAAACACAAACTTTGATACATATGGCCCCTAGTGCCTTGCATAAACAGTAGCCCTTCCTTGTACTGTCTCACATTGGCCTTCTGTAAAGGGGAGGAGGGGGGGGGGGTGCCAAGAAACAAAGTCTTGTCTCCTGGTACGAGTGGCAAAACAAAAATAAGTGGCTGATTCTTTGAGTTGAGCTATTGTCGCACCTGCAGGAGGGCAGGTCTTGACACCAGGCGCCCATTGCGGGAGAGACAAATTTAAAGTGCAAAGTGCTTAGTCTAAAAAGGGTAAGCCAGTAACGGTAAGTTGGGGATAAAATCCAACCCAGATAAGGCTCTAGGACAGAGGTTGTTGTTACTTGAGCATAATTTACAATACTTCGCATCTTTTGGGCCGCATCTATGCGGTTATTTATGCAGTGCTCAAGGTATGCTTTTTTAACATGTGGCTTAAAATTTGGGCCAATTAAAAAAGGGTAATTGTAAAAATCAGACAGACCTGGCGATGCTGCGAGCACAAGGGATGTGGTTTTATTTATTTTTAGGTCAAGCCTGAGCCAGCGCACATGAGCTGCTCTAGCGATCTGCTGTAGGCGAGGATGGAAGAGAAGCCCCGCTCCCCTCTCAGCCCATATTTGTCATTGGCTTCTGTGTTTGTCCATCGTAAATGCAGGCTTTTGATTAAGTAATCAGTTTGTTAGTCCCTCCTTAGTACCGCCTTGTCTTCATTTGTAGCCTCCCATAGCTACTGGCCCCTTTACTCGGTTGTTACACAGTACGTGACTTGTAAGCACTATTTACTTTATTGAGTTTCTCCTCCTTCAGGCACCACGACACGACGTGCTTTGCTTACGTTCAGCGCCACGGCATGCCCGCTTTCACTTTCCAAGCAGCTGGAACAATGGGGGCGCCTTGTCCCTCCCAGAGAGCCAGACGCATTACTGCTCGGAGCACGTTGGTGTGTACTGAGTGTTCACGTCTGTGCTTATAGAAGAGAGAGTGATGCGAGGATCTGAGTACTGCCTGGGTCCAGGGCCCTTAATGTCACCAGCCTGGCTCTCTGCCTCTGCACCCCTCTGCTCCCGGGCTGCTGGGTACAGCCAAGACAGGGGGCCTGGAACCGGAGCTGTGGCACTGCAGCCCATCAGCAGCAGCTTGCAGCAGCTCCCCACTGAACCGGCAGAAGAAAAGCCTTAACTGGGGGTCCTCTGGCCTGTCCTAGGGCAAAGGTTTTCTTCATTGTCTTTCAGTTTTGGAGTGGAAAGTTAAGGGCCACGTATATTGTAAACTTGATACTGGTTTCTTTATAAATAAAAAGAAAAAAAAGAGCAGAATCTTTTTTTTTAAAGTGCCATTAGCGAGGAAGGTTTTGTGTGATTTTGGGATGGACGAGCACCACCTAGCGTGAGCGAGATGCAAAATGCCTACAGCACCTGGTATTCCCAGGCGGTCTCCCATCCAAGTACTAACCAGGCCCGACCCTGCTTAGATTCCGAGATCAGGCGCATTCAGGGTGGTATTGTAGTGTAGCTCCTATTTCCCTAATAGGCTCTGCGCATTGGAATAATATACCCTATAGGTTTGACATAGGACTAAGGTCGATATGTCCCTATCGAGTATATTAAACTTAATTACCTCTAGGCCCATAGGAATGAATGGGGAGGGTTTCCTTAACTGCGATTCGCAATTTGCGAATCGCAATTAAGGAATATGTAGGATTCGCAAATTTTCTTGCGAATCCTACATACATCTCGCTTGCGATTCTCAAATAGCGATTCTCAAAAATTCGCTATTTGAGAATCGCAAACACAAACTTTGATACATATGGCCCCTAGTGCCTTGCATAAACAGTAGCCCTTCCTTGTACTGTCTCACATTGGCCTTCTGTAAAGGGGAGGAGGGGGTGCCAAGAAACAAAGTCTTGTCTCCTGGTACGAGTGGCAAAACAAAAATAAGTGGCTGATTCTTTGAGTTGAGCTATTGTCGCACCTGCAGGAGGGCAGGTCTTGACACCAGGCGCCCATTGCGGGAGAGACAAATTTAAAGTGCAAAGTGCTTAGTCTAAAAGGGTAAGCCAGTAACGGTAAGTTGGGGATAAAATCCAACCCAGATAAGGCTCTAGGACAGAGGTTGTTGTTACTTGAGCATAATTTACAATACTTCGCATCTTTTGGGCCGCATCTATGCGGTTATTTATGCAGTGCTCAAGGTATGCTTTTTTAACATGTGGCTTAAAATTTGGGCCAATTAAAAAAGGGTAATTGTAAAAATCAGACAGACCTGGCGATGCTGCGAGCACAAGGAATGTGGTTTTATTTATTTTTAGGTCAAGCCTGAGCCAGCGCACATGAGCTGCTCTAGCGATCTGCTGTAGGCGAGGATGGAAGAGAAGCCCCGCTCCTCTCAGCCCATATTTGTCATTGGCTTCTGTGTTTGTCCATCGTAAATGCAGGCTTTTGATTAAGTAATCAGTTTGTTAGTCCCTCCTTAGTACCGCCTTGTCTTCATTTGTAGCCTCCCATAGCTACTGGCCCCTTTACTTCGGTTGTTACACAGTACGTGACTTGTAAGCACTATTTACTTTATTGAGTTTCTCCTCCTTCAGGCACCACGACACGACGTGCTTTGCTTACGTTCAGCGCCACGGCATGCCCGCTTTCACTTTCCAAGCAGCTGGAACAATGGGGGCGCCTTGTCCCTCCCAGAGAGCCAGACGCATTACTGCTCGGAGCACGTTGGTGTGTACTGAGTGTTCACGTCTGTGCTTATAGAAGAGAGAGTGATGCGAGGATCTGAGTACTGCCTGGGTCCAGGGCCCTTAATGTCACCAGCCTGGCTCTCTGCCTCTGCACCCCTCTGCTCCCGGGCTGCTGGGTACAGCCAAGACAGGGGGCCTGGAACCGGAGCTGTGGCACTGCAGCCCATCAGCAGCAGCTTGCAGCAGCTCCCCACCAACCGGCAGAAGAAAAGCCTTAACTGGGGTCCTCTGGCCTGTCCTAGGGCAAAGGTTTTCTTCATTGTCTTTCAGTTTTGGAGTGGAAAGTTAAGGGCCACGTATATTGTAAACTTGATACTGGTTTCTTTATAAATAAAAAGAAAAAAAAGAGCAGAATCTTTTTTTTTAAAGTGCCATTAGCGAGGAAGGTTTTGTGTGATTTTGGGATGGACGAGCACCACCTAGCGTGAGCGAGATGCAAATGCCTACAGCACCTGGTATTCCCAGGCGGTCTCCCATCCAAGTACTAACCAGGCCCGACCCTGCTTAGATTCCGAGATCAGGGCGCATTCAGGGTGGTATTGTAGTGTAGCTCCTATTTCCCTAATAGGCTCTGCGCATTGGAATAATATACCCTATAGGTTTGACATAGGACTAAGGTCGATATGTCCCTATCGAGTATATTAAACTTAATTACCTGTGCCAGCTAGCGCAGAGGCCACTAGAAACTCCTTGAATAACAAGAAGGGAGTAGTTTCTGGCAGCCGCAAAACATGACCACTTTGTTTCCCTTTAGAATCGGAACATGTCCCAGAGTCGTGGAAACAATAGATAACCGTTTCACTCAGCTCAATTGTGCATGCTTAGTTTTCCTCAAAGTTACACAGAAAGAATAGACGGGCATTTCAATAAAAGATTTATTGAACAGTCTTGTTTCTCGTGTAAGTTATATGTGCTGTTACGATCACAAGACAGTAGGCAAGATAAATAATGTACAGCGTAAGCAGTAGAAATAAATAATACTGCGCTAGCATTATCTTTTAGTAGATATTTACACACATAAATAACATGAACTAAAAATGCGAGTACTCATACGATGCGTACTCTACGCTAGTTCTACCCCAATGTACCTAACCTAACCTAGGTGTAGGGAAAGGTAGGAAGTAGGTGAAGTATTCCTTACTACGGTATACTAAGAGTATGTTAAGCCTAGTATGCCAAGTATGCCAAGAGTCCCTCTAGGTTCTAGTCAGCTCCATACCTTAAGAATGAGAGAGGTGGGAATCTCTTTCCGGACTCGAACTCTAACACCCCACGAGGGAAGTCAGATCACTGGAAGCGGGACTCTCTGCGAGCAGGGATGACAGCGTCTTCTCAGTGCGTCAGGCCGGGATACGGGCTCCTCTGAAGTCGAGGTCTCCTCTAACTTGCTTGGGCAAGGGAAGGTACATTTATACCTGGTAGGTACTTTGGAATGTTAGCATTGACGTGAAGTCGGACAGAGGAAGACGTCAGGAATGAACCCTTAAGGTATAATGGTTCATACATAATAGATGAGTTCTTGGAGAAATCAATAGTCCTGTGCTGGGGGAACTCCCGAAGCTTAAGGGTCTTGTTTCTAAGAACTCGTTGTGACGTTAGGGTGGACGGATGTCGGTGACCATGCCTGTATTTGGAGGTCACGGTTAATGCCTAAATAAGGACTGGGATTCTATGCCTATATAAGGGCAATGCGAATTGTGCCTATATAAGGACATGATTCAGGAAAACCTATATACGGACACCTAAAGCGGAATACAACAGTATGGCCGTAGGCATTGGAGGCTGCCTTTACAGGCCTCTTGTACTGACACAGCCCGCGTATCTGAAGGAGGCTACCCTCAAGCATATTTGCACACTTCCCTTCAACAACTGCCCTCCTTTGCAAGCTTCCTGCAGATAGCCAAGCACAGCCCTATCTTGCACTTGCTTATTTTCTACTTGCGCGCAGGCTGGGACCTCCCTTCTGTAGGGGCCAGCACTAGCGGCAGCTGACCAACAGCCTGTGATTTTTACTAAGTGCCTAGCCTCGCTTCGCACTGGCCTCTAACCACCTCTCTATGTGCCAGGGGCTGTAGGGACTACCGCTCAGCAGCTGATGCTCACCCGCTCTCCTGCTCCCGCCCGAACTCTGCGGAGGCAAGTTCTTTTCCGTGAAGCTCTGTCTGCAAGTCTCCTTTATTTTTAAATCAAGGACATGCCCCTCATATACAAATAATGTCCATGCCCCGTCCCCCTGTGCATATAGAAGAGATAGTGAGGTGAGGTTCTGAGTACTGCCTGGGTCCAGGGCCCTTAATGTCACCAGCCTGGCTCTCTGCCTCAACACTCCCCTTCCCCCGGGCTGCTGTGGACAGCCAAGAGAGGGGGCCTGGAACCAGAGCTGGGGCCGGTGCAGCCCATCAGCAGCAGCTTGCAGCAGCACCCGCCGACCGGCAGAAGAAAAGCCTTAACTGGGGGTTCTCTGTACTTTCTTAGGGCAAAGGTTTCCTTCATTGTCTTTCAGTTTTGAAGTGGAAAGTTAAGGGCCACGCATATTGTAAACTTGATGCCAGTTTCTTTATAAATAAATAAAATTAAAAAAAGAGCAGAATCTTTTTTTTTTTAAAGTGCCCTTAGCGGGGAAGGTTCTGTGTGATTGTGGGACGGACGAGCACCACCTGGTGTGAGCGAGAGGCAAAATGCCTACAGCACTTGGTATTCCTAGGCGGTCTCTCATCCAAGTACTAACCAGGCACGACCCTGCTTAGCTTCCGAGATCGGGTACATTCAGGGTGATATGGCCATAGGCATTGGAGGTTGCCGTTGCAGGCCTCTTGTGCTGACACAGCCCGAATGTCGGAAGCAGGCTACTCTCAAGCACATTTGCACACTTTCCCTTCAACAACTGCCCTCCTTTTCAAGCTTGCTACAGATAGCCAAGCACAGCCCTGTCTTCCACGAGCCTTGCACTTGCTTATTTTCCACTTACACACTGGCTCGGACCTCCCTTTAGGTGCCAGCTCGAGCGCTAGCAAACCAGCAGTCTGGGATTTTCACCAAGTGCCTAGCCTTGCTTTGCACTGGGCTCTAAGGCACTCTATCAGGCCAGTTCTCTATTTGCTTTCGCTGAACAGCGCATTAGTGTCATGTGTGTGATTGGATAGCGAATGCAGGTGGCAGGAGAGGGAAGAAGGTAACAGGAGAGTCTATGAAATAGTTCTGCAGGAGAAGAGAAGAAGCCTGACCTGGTGGGTTCATACTTCTGTATGTTCACAGGCTGGTAGTGTTGGGTAGAGCTTTGGTTTTAGCTCTCCGGAGGTAAGATTGTGGGACCAGGTGCAAGATGTCTTTTTGAGATGAGCTTGCAGTTGTCCTATCGCTGAAGGCTGGTAGGTTGGGAAAGTAGTGTCTGGGTAGTCCTTTAAACAAGCATTTCCAATGCAATAGGTCTCACATTTGCGAGAGTTTAAGCTATTAGCATTGTAAATGACAATGCATTTTATTTATGTTTTAAGAACCAAAACAAAAATAAAAGGCATTGCCATTTACAATGCCAATAGCTCAAACTCGCATAAATGCGAGACCTATTGCATTGCAAATGCTTGTTTCAGTTTACTTTCACTATCCCGTCATCTGTCCACTTGACCCCCACGTTTACCTGTGCCGGCCAATCCTGAACAGATCTCTTTAACTGGTGTGTTTCTTTCATCATAAATCAAGAGACTTAGGGGGATATGTACAAGGAAGTGGCGGAGAGAGGCGTTAGCCCTCCTGGCTTAACCGCCTCTCTCTGCCACTTCTGAAACGCAAGGCTGCACCATATGTACAAGAATGTGGTGCAGCCTTGTATTTCCCCCTGAGATGGCGCTAAGTTTAGCAACTTAGCACCAACGCAGGCAACCTTGCACCATAGTGAAGGGTGTCTGCGTGCAGGGGAGGATTGTATATGGGTAGGAAGGTGTCCCTTCCTGCACATAAACAATCCTAAAATGCCATTCTGTCACTGTCATGTGTGCTGCTTCGTGCAGCACACATGAAAGTCACAAAATGGCATTTTTTTTAAAGGATTGTTTATGTGTAGGAAGGGACACCTTCCTACACATAAACAATCCATGGCATTTTGGTTTTTCCATGTGTGCTGCACAAGGCAGCACACATGGAAAAAGCAAAAACGAGGAGAAATAATGCATTTCTCCTCGTTTTGCAACTTAAGACCAGGTTTTCCTGGTCTTAATTTTGGCGCTGCCTCCTATGTACGCCACCCTTGTACATAGGGGGCAGCGTCAAAAACAATGGGTGTTGCGGTGGAGCACCCACCGCAACACCCACTGCCCACCCCTTTCAAGCTAAGCATAGCGTGAAAGGGGGCCTTATTTACAAGGCAGCGTTAAGCCACGTTAAGTGGCTTAACACTGCCTTGTAAATAAGGCGCAGCCCCTATTGCCACCACAACGTCAGTAAAAGTGACGCTGTGGTGGCGATAGGGGCTTGTACATATGCCTCTTAATTTGCAGATTCTGACAGGTAATGCCTTCATCTCACCAGCACCTGTCCTTTATTCGGTCCAGCTGCAAGTCACCCGAGGAATTCTGGTACATGTAGTTATTAATCTCGTCCGCAGTCTTCAACAGGGGCTGGAGTCACACAGTCATTGTGAATTGTTATCTTAATATTTGTTGCAGTCCCAGTACTGCCCAGCTGTGCTGGATGTTTCTTTATGCACATTTCATGCTCATTAGCAAGTACCAGAAGGACATTTTTTAACCCTTTTTGATGATGAAGGCGTTGGCATGATGTTCATTCAGTTTATTTTGTTACAATACCTCCAGGGAAACAAATGCCCCTACAGAAGGCAGATTTTGTTAGCAAACTTTTCAGCTTAGCAGCATTTGTCCTTTGTTATTCACAGCTGAAAGCCACCCCTGGTATTCTCACCCCCTTAGTTTCAATTTAAACAGCAACTCTCTTTAGCAAGTAATTTGCAATTGAATTGCTCAATGCCCTGGTGCTATTTATAGAATCTGGTTTCAAATCCAAAGAATAGGTGATATTGATGCATATGTACTTAGAAGGACCAACTGGGTTACTCAGCAGTCAGAGTACTTCTGTTATGTTTCATAGACGCATACATGTTTCAGGCCACACTTACAGCCTGCTGCAGGTGGGGCACAATTGTTTGGGATCCTGCAGATATAGAACCCCGAACGAGTGTCATGCAATTGAGCAGCGGAAGTTAAATACCTGTTCTTTTTGCTAGTCAGTACCTAGTTCTAAACAATTGCGGGGAGGGGTCTTGGGAGGTGGGTCATGGTTAACAAAAAGTTATCAAAGTCCAGTTATTCACTCCTCTAAAGTCACAGTATCAAAAACTCTAAGGGCCTTGTTTAGAGTTTGGCGGATGGGATACTCCATCAAACTGTGACTGATATTTTGTCCACCAAATTACAAGTACCATAGGATATAATGCACATGTAATATGGCAGATGGGACACTCAGCACGTTTGTGAGGGAGTATTATTTCCGCTAAACTCTAAATAAGGCCACAAGTATTGTTTTTACTGCTTTGACATCACAAGAGTCTCCAATAAAAAAATCTTTACAACAGGTTCCTGTTCCTAAACGTGAAGAAATGTATTAGGGATTTCCACAAGAAAAGACCCTTAAATAGAAAAGTTCTTCTACACAAAAAAGGCTCAAATATGGGCTAAAAACTACTTTGTTTTCAAAAAGAAAGGGACTACAAGACACATGACAACATGATTAAAAATATTCATTAATTAAGTATACAAATGTCAACACAGCTTCCATAGGAAGCCTCTCTGTTGAATAACTGGGTCAAAATCCGGTTATTCACTGCAGTGATGTCACAATAGTACTAAACCAAAGAGGGTAGCTGCTGTTGGGATGTCATAAGTGAGAACGCTCGATCCTTTTGTTATGCAGCTTCCCGGCTCTCCTGAGATCACAGCTTGGCGGTGGAATGGAAGCTGGCAGTCTCACAAACTTCATTCCACCTCTTCCCCCAGGTCACATCAGGGTGGAGAGCGAATGTGAGCTCTGCTGCGCCTGTTCCCAATGCTTTCTTCCTCGAGCTTCGTTCTCATCTATTTGGTGTCACTCAGAATCCCTCAGAAAAAAACTTCCCTGTTATTCACAGTCACTCATCTATAATTCTATGGGGTAGATTTACAAACGTTTTGCGCACGGTTAGCGTTACAAAAGTGATGCTAACCAGCACAAAATGTTTTTTTCCTAATTTACTTTCCAGTGCAAAACTTGTTTTGACCTGGAAAGTACCATGAAAGTAACGTAAAGCGGCGCGATGCACTGCTTTGTGTTAATTAGTGCCAAGGGGGCGTTACATGGGGGGTACTTGGGCGTTCCCATGCTGCCACCCATTCCTTTTGACTCAAAACCCTATCTACAAACAATAGTATACAGGGTTTAGCGCCAAAAGTTAACACCATTGAGTTATTTTCCGACTTTGCATGCGTGCTGCACTGTGCAGCACACATACAAAATAGGTAAGTTCTAAAATGTGTCTAAGCTTAGTATTTTGTACAGGAAGGGTACTCTTCCTGTACAAAACCTATATTAGACTCAGACATGCACCCTAGCACTATGGAGCTATGCGTGCCTGGCGCATGGAAGCTGAAATCAGCGCCAGCGCTAGGGAGCGGGGAGGAGAGAGCCATATCTCTGTAGATATGGTGCTCTTCTGCTGTCTCCCTGTCACGCAATGCAGCGCAGCATTTTTGGTCGCTGCGCTGCGTTCCATGCCTTGTTTGAAAATCTGAGCATATATATTTTATGTGTGGCTTCAATTTTAAGCCATTAGTGTAACAAGATATTATTTTTTGATTTTTGGGCAGGGAAGGAGGGGGGAACAAGAGATAATTTGATATGGGTGGGTAGCAGGATACGAGGTTTCTTTAATGTGGACAGGGAGGTAAGAGGACATGCAGCGGTTGGTGGGGGGGTGAAAGAACATTAGGTGCATCGTTTTAATATTTGAGAGGAGGAGGAGTGGGTAATGCTTAGGGTGGTTTGGCTGGGTGGCAAGATGCAAGGTACCATTTTTTAAATTTGGGTGGCGGTTTGGAGGGATGGCATGAGGGTGGTGTGAGTTGGTGGCATGACACCAGGTTTAATGCTGGACAGGGGCATGCACCGGTGAGACCATGGCATGTATGTCACCCCAACACTGCCCCACATTTGCACAGCTGGTGACAGCAACAGGAGATAAAATGGTAAAGCCCCAGATAACGAAGAAATAAATATGGGAAACTGTGAATAAAGTTGATATTTTTTACCTTTGGCTATGCTTGTGTTTTCTATTTGATGTCACTCGGAACCCCTAAGTGAATATTGGCCCAAATTTTCGCAGTTATCCATATATAATATGACCTCTACTCTGACACCTGCACAACTGGACTGGCCTGCAAGAGACTGTGTATCTCAACACTGCTCACCAATCACACTGAAGGAACAGCCGTCAGCATGGCACCTGCACTTCTCTCTTACTCAGAAATTGGAGAGCGTAGCACTCAGGCATTTTGGAAGGTGGAGGATAGACCAGACGAAGGTGGAATATGGGTCCGAGCCCCAGTGAAATTAAATATATGGGAAGTGGAGTTTTTTTCTCTTACATAGACAATCCAAGGTTATCTCTCTTATGTAAAGCCTTAATCTGAACACTTGGTGGAAAAACCAACCAATTGTCTTTACTTACCTTGTGGAATTACATGGGTCTGGTTCACAAAGGTAAATGTACGCATGTAAATTTACTCATGTGTGAAGCTATTACTGCACCGAGGCATAAATCGAGGCGTAAAGCTATGCTTTTTGATATTCACCATTTCCAAGTGTAGATTTACATGACTTATCCACTCGTAAAGCCTCTTACAACAGGATTTATGAGTGTAAAGTTACTACTAATAGCTTTTCACAAATAGATGGAGTTCCCTGCCACAGTTGTGGCATAATAATACTAATATTAAAGTTTATTAGTCTTTAAAAAAAAAACTACAAATATTTTAACATAAAATATAAATGAAAAAAATGTAAAAAATTTATCAGAAACTTAGAGCTATTAAATTAAAATGTTGCAGAACATTAACTCATCAAATTAAATGTGTTTTAAATAAATAATTAAAATACATATATTTCATTTATCAATAATTCATAAAGAATTATGTTGAAAACATCTCACCCACAGTAACATTTTTTTATTCAGTGTGCACTACATTTTGGTAAATGTTATGTATAGAAGTAAAGTAAATTATTTTTACTTTTTTAAATAAAAGTTTGATTGTTTCATTTGTTTCGCATTTAAATTATATATATTTTAACATGAAACAACATATATACAATTATATTGAATATATATATATATCAAAATAATACCCTTTCAGGCATAGAGTGACGCATAAATTATGTAAAAAAGAAGCAGAGAACTCTGGGTAGTTCTCAAGTTTAGGTGGAAAGCAGCTCCTGTATAGAGCACTCTCTACACCAGCGACACTCTAGATCTGCTCACCTCAAATGTCTGCTTTTCTATCAAAGTCTTTAAGCAAAGGATTAGCACAGTGCCATCCACACTGAGATAGAAAGGGACAAAGTCTTTTGCCATTTCTACAGCAAAGTCTTTAAGCATAGGACTAGCACAGTGCTGTCCATGCCGAGCTGTAAAATGACAAAAGCCATTTACCACTCCAGGCACAGTATTACAGCTTTGAATTGGTAAAATACCAACCAAGCCAACCTGAAATGAGTAAAAGCAACCCCTGACACAGGGGCCGATTACGATGGCGGTCGGAAAAGCATTCCGACCGCCGTGGTAGTGGAAATTAACCGTCCGCATGTACCGCGGGAAAACCGGTGGTCAGATTAGGATGAACCGCCATAGAAATCCGACCGCGGCGGATGGATTTGATGCGGAAAGAGTCCAAACCGCCGCACGGCCAGCGGATTAACCGCACGTGAAATTAGGATACGATTGCGGTGACAGCGGAATGATCAGTTGTTTCCGACCGCCGCGAACGCAACCATTGACGAATGGGAGAGCCGGCGGAAGGGCTGTTATATTCCGACCGCCGCGGTCGCTCCAGATGAGTAATGGCGGTCGAAAGCAACCACACAACAAAGCTACCAAGTTTGCCCATTAATCTGGCTCAGCCTCAAAAAACACCTAACACACCCCAATGACACATCCCCATGGCAAGTCAAAAATACAAATCCCAGGTCAACCCACACAACACACCTGACATGAATACTCCATTTTGACCCACCCACATAGCTGAGTATAAAACCAGCCCCTTCCCTGACCAGAATCCTTTGCCCAACTCCACAACTGAAGGGCCCAACCCCACAGCATAAAGGAGAGGCAAATCAGCACACATCACACCTTCACAACCACACACACACCACACACATCACCACCACCACCTTCACAACTGCACTGTTCCCACATTTGCACATCAGAACACCATGTCACAGAAGAAGATGCCCAAATTCACTGACAATGAGTTGTCAGTGATGGTAGATGAGGTAATCAGAGTAGAACCACATTTGTTTGGAAGCATGGTCCAACAGACACCAGTAGCCACAAAAAATCAAATGTGGGCAAGGATAGTCAACAGAGTCAATGCAGTAGGGACCACCCCGTGCACCCAGAAGGAGATCAGGAGGAGGTGGCATGACATCAAGACCAGGGTGAAAGAGCGTGCCAACAAGAACCATGAGCTTGCTCAGAGGACTGTCGGTGGCCCTCCCATTCCACCACTAACATTCACCGAATGGGAGGAGAAGGTACTTGCCATACTGCATCCAGAGAGTCTCACAAGAGTACCCGGGGGAGTGGAGGCTGGTAAGTACCAACAAATGTATCCCATCACACTACCATGTACTGTCTTGCACAACTAGAAAGCTACACTTTCTAGACCTAAATGCACTTATGTACAACATACTCTTCCCAACACATGTCTCACATCTCTACCATTTCCTTCCTCTGATTCACCTCAAAGGTAGCTAGCAATATTTCCATGGGGGCATGTGTACAGGCAGCCAGCACTACAACTCCCACCAGGCACCCTTGTCCCACAGCTGAGCAAGATGGAGCACCCCCCACCCAGAACCATGTGGCAGCCATTCCATTGCTCACCTTCACCTAACAGGTAGGTAGCCATCTTAACAGGGAGGGGTGTTTGTGGGTGGGAAGCCAGCACTACAACTCCCACCAGGCACCCTTGTCCCACAGCTCAGCAGGATGGAACACTCCCCACACCCACAACGATGTGGTAGACATTGCATTGCTCTCTTCAAACTTACAGGTAGGTAGTCATCCTAACAGGGAGGGGTGTTTGTGGATGGGAAGCCAGCACTGCAATGCCCACCAGGCACCCTTGTCCCACAGCTCAGCAGGATGGAGCACCCCCCCCCCAGCCAGAACCATGTGGCAGACATTGCATTGCTCTCTTCAAACTTACAGCTAGGTAGCCATCTTATGCTCGCTTGTCCCACCCCTGAGCAGGATGGAACTCTCCCCCATCCAAGAGCCATGTGTAGCCTATTCCCTTCCTCTGCTCCACTTCACAGGGAGGCAGACATCCTAACAGGGAGGGGTGTTTGTGGGTGGGAAGCCAGCACTACAACTCCCACCAGGCACCCTTGTCCCACATCTCAGCAGGATGGAACACTCCCCACACCCACAACCATGTGACAGACATTGCATTGCTCTCTTCAAACTTACATGTAGGTAGCCATCCTAACAGGGAGGGGTGTTTGTGGGTGGGAAGCCAGCACTACAACTCCCACCAGGCACCCTTGTCCCACAGCTCAGCAGGATGGAGCACCCCCCCCCAGCCAGAACCATGTGGCAGACATTGCATTGCTCTCTTCAAACTTACAGGTAGGTAGCCATCCTAACAGGGAGGGGTGTTTGTGGGTGGGAAGCCAGCACTACAACTCCCACCAGACACCCTTGTCCCACAGCTCAGCAGGATGGAACACTCCCCACACCCACAACCATGTGGCAGACATTGCATTGCTCTCTTCTAACTTACAGGTAGGTAGCCATCCTAACAGGGAGGGGTGTTTGTGGGTGGGAAGCCAGCACTACAACTCCCACCAGGCACCCTTGTCCCACAGCTCAGCAGGATGGAGCACCCCCCCCAGCCAGAACCATGTGGCAGACATTGCATTGCTCTCTTCAAACTTACAGGTAGGTAGCCATCCTAACAGGGAGGGGTGTTTGTGGGTGGGAAGCCAGCACTACAACTCCCACCAGGCACCCTTGTCCCACAGCTCAGCAGGATGGAGCACCCCCCCCCAGCCAGAACCATGTGGCAGACATTGCATTGCTCTCTTCAAACGTACAGGTAGGTAGCCATCGTATGCTCTATTGTCCCACCCCTGAGCAGGATGGAACACTCCCCCATCAAGAGCCATGTGTAGCCTATTCCCTTCCTCTGCTCCACTTCACAGGGAGGCAGACATCCTAACAGGGAGGGGTGTTTGTGGGTGGGAAGCCAGCACTACAACTCCCACCAGGTACCCTTGTCCCACAGCTCAGCAGGATGGAACACTCCCCACACCCACAACCATGTGACACACATTGCATTGCTCTCTGCAAACGTACAGGTAGATAGCCATCCTAACAGGGAGGGGTGTTTGTGGGTGGGAAGCCAGCACTACATCTCCCACCAGGCACCCTTGTCCCACAGCTCAGCAGGATGGAACACTCCCCACACCCACAAGCATGTGGCAGCAATTTCCCTCAGCTGTGTCACAGAACAGGTAGGTAGACAGTGCATGCACCCTGCCATTCCTCTCAAAAAGCATGGAGCCATATGACCACACCAGCCCTCACATGTCACCCAACTTGGCATAGATCCAAAAGCCATTTCCAGTGTGCAGACAGCTAAGCGTACGTAACAGTCACTGAAAACAAAGTTTGACTCACCAAGTCACATGTTGAAGAAATTCAGGGCCCAATCATGCACAGCACTGAATGCTATGTGTAAGTGCCATGGTGTCAGAGCATGAAGGCCCATATGAACACAAAACATGCATGGTCAGTTGGTACAAGAAAGTAAAGTACATGATATGGAAAAGGTATGCTTAGGATTTCAATGGATAGTTCTTGCTCAGATGAAACGTCTTCCATGCAGAGCAAACCAAAAAGACGCATTACATAAAGTTGATGTGCTGCAAGTCGTTATATAGCGACATGTCCTTGTAATCACACAATCTGTACGTGGAACATGGTATCTATTTACATGTCACACCATGGACAAGTAATGTAGGTACCTCCACATCATGTCATGATGCGCAGTACCTTGCAGCCATACAAAGTGATATCAATGTAAACTGTGTGGTGTATCACATGTAACATCCAAACGTCTAACACCAAGCTTGTGGGGTGCACTTCAATGACCATTTCACATCTGTTCAACAGGAGATCCACAATTAACTGCTGCAGAAGAGAACACCGACCTGCAGAGCCAGTCTCCCCCCCCCCCCGGAACATGGACTCTCGGATGCAGACTCCCTACGTTTCTCGGATGAGGAGCAAGAACCTGGCCCATCCAGACTGCCAGGGTGCACCACCTCCCAGGCCCCCACTGTCCCCACCACCACCACCTCAGCAACAACAACAGCGCTGACCCCTGCTGCAATGACCTGTGCGGCCTCAACCACCACCACCACCAGTGCTGCCTGCAACACTCTCCCTGCCTCAGTGGTTACCAACACCACCACACAATCAGAGGAGGGCCGGGAGAGTCTGCGGGTGTGTCGAGTGGCAACGCCACAGGTCCGGGTCAGCAGGGCAGGTGGGAGGGCAACTGGGGGACCAATTCGAGAGGACACTGGGACCGAAGCCCTGGACAACATCGCCAGAGTCCTTGGGGCATACGAGCAAACCCAGGGATACATGGGCCAGGTTCTGGAAGAAGTGCGTGAGCTCCGCCTGCTGCTGAGGTCCATGGACACGCGTATGGGCCAAATTGTGGACCTCATGGGTGTTCTGAGGGACAGTCATGCGGCGCAAAGGACAGCTCAACCCCCCTCCAGTGGCCCGCAGGATGATACTCCCACCACCTCAGCTGCGGCCACAGAGAGGGGTGAGCTGCAGCAGGATGACTCCTCAGACACTGCTGAGCCCGCAGCAGTGGCCCCCCCTGGAAAACGCAAAAGGGGCCGCCCAAGAAACACCACGGGAGGATCACATGGCAAAGCACCATCCAAATACCAGTCGCAGAGCCAGCCATGATGGCACCTCTGTTCCCCTTGACATTGACTTTGCTGACTATCCTTACCCACACTGCCATGTCCATGGCAGGTGTCTGTTGGACTGTGGCACTACATCAATGTGGTGACTACTCTATTGTCTCATTTACCATCACTGACAACTCATTAATTCACTTAGCACCATTTTGTAAAACATCACTTGTCTGTCACAAATACTCATTGTAAATAAACACTCTTTACACACCTATGTCTTTGTGTCAGCTCCATGTTTATGTAATGTAATGTAATGTAATGTAATGTAATGTAAAAGCGTACTTGTATAGCGCTACTATCACTCCAAGGAGCATCTTGGCGCTAATGCGGAAATCAGAGATGGAAAGAAAACTGGTTTACTGCTCATGACAGAGGGAAGTAGGGTATTTAAATCAGAGTTTTGCACAATATATCTGGTGCACTGTAAATCCAAGTTTTAAGGGCCTTCCTGAATACAGACACGGACACAATCTGGCGGAGCTGAGATGGAAGTTGATTCCATGCCTTTGAGCCTATAACTGCAAGTGATTTTCCTCCCTTTGACACCAATCTAAAAGTTGGAATGGTCAGCAGATTTGCGTTGGATGATCTTAGGCTACGGGAGGGGACGTAGCGCTTAAAGCCAGTTTGAAGATATTGTGGGCCTCGTGAGTGAAAGGCCCTAAAGGTAATAATAAGGACCTTAAACAGAATACGTTTGTGAACTGGCAACCAATGCAAGATGTCTAATGCAGCAGAGGCAGATGATTTCCTAGGCCACTTCAGTACCAGCCGGGCAGCCGCGTGCTGGACCATCTGAAGCTTGTGCATGACTGATTTGTTAGTTCCTGCATAAAGACTGTTACAGTAGTCCAGTCTAGATGTAATGAGTGCAACAGCAACAGTTTGCCTGGCTGAGTAGGGGAGCAAGTCAAAGAATTTCTTTAGACTTTTTATAATATGGAAACATGTGCCCGCAACTGCCAAGGATTGTTGTTTGAAAGATAGGGTGGTGTCAAATTTTATTCCTAGGTTTCTAGCTGCATTTATTGTATAGGAGGGGGGGGTGGCGTTTTCTGGCCACCAAAGTTTAGGCACAAAGGGGTTTTGTTTGCCAAATGGCAGGATCTCTGTTTTTCCGAGTTACACCTCAGATGGTTGTTATTCATCCATTTGAAGGTTGCTGAGAGACATTTTCTGAGGTTTTCCTCCGCCTTAGTAGTGTCGTTATCCAGGACCAAGATAAGCTGTGTATCGTCCGCATATGAGATGGTATTGATCTTGAAGGACGATATTAGCTTAATCAGGGGGGACATATATACATTGAAGAGGGTTGGGCTCAGGCTCGATCCTTGGGGAACACCTGATATAAGTGCTTTTTCTTCTGAGTTATATTGACCTACCGTGATAACTTGGCGCCGATCTTGCAGAAAGTTCTTAATCCACTCTAGGACATTCCCGGATACGCCAGATGATGCAAGACGGTGAAGAAGAATGATATGTGAGACCGTGTCGAAAGCCGAGGACAGGTCTAGCAGCACCAGGACTGCTTTCTTTCCCTGATCCAGGGCTGCTCGTAGGGTCTCTGCAGTGTACAAAAGGGCAGATTCTGTCGAGTGTTGGGCTCTGAAACCTGACTGATTAGAGTGCCATACATTTGTTTCCTCTAGAAACGTGGTAAGTTGTTTATTAACAAATTTTTCAGTTAACTTACACAGAGTGGGTAAGAGCGAGATGGGTCGTAAGTTAGAGAGGGTCGTAGGATCGGCCAGTTGCTTTTTCTGGAGAGGTTTTACCGCCGCAAGTTTCCATTCTGTTGGAATCTTAGCTGTGAGAATTGAAGAGTTTATAATATTGTTGATAATGGGGTTTACAACATCAATGAGAGCGTGTAGCAGAGTTGGGGGCAAGGGTCGAAAGGGAACCTGATTTGGTGGATAAGATGGCCAACCGTGATTCCTCCAGCGTGATAGGTTGGAAGGTTTTTATACAGGCGGTATCTATGTCTACAAAGGTTCTCTTATTTATAGTGACTGGAGTAGGAGGAGAGAAGTCTTTTATAAGTGTCAAGACTTTTTCTTCAAAATAGTCTGCAATGTTATTGCAGAGACTATGGGATGGAGGGATCTCTTGAAGTAGACTATTCGGATTTGTAAACAAGTTAACTATTTTGAAGATCTCTTTCTGTTTGTTTTTGGAATTTTTAACAGCCTCAGTATAAAAAGTTTTTTTTGAAGCTTTGATCAAGGCATGATATTTTCTCCGTGCGATTTTGTAAGTGTTAAGGTCATTCCTATCGTAGTTCCGGCGCCATCTACGTTCTAATACTCTAACTTGAACTTGCAGTTCTTTCAAGGATAGTGAAAACCATGGCGCAGAGGGTTTATTTTTTGGTGGCCTATGTGGTGTAATTGTAGGTGACAACTGATCTTTTAGTTCAAGCAACCATTTCCCATAGAGCTGGGTGTCAGTTATAGGGTCACCAACCATATTAGGTCTGCCCATGAGGGCTGTAGGGACGAGATCTGGGAGCCCCATAAGTGCCTTCCAGCTGACTTTGTCCTGTTGTTGGAATTTAGTTTTTTCCTTGACTGGGGCCCTATCCTTTATCAGGAATTCAAAGGGAATTAATTTATGGTCAGTCCAGGTTTGCATAACGGGGGACTTCACTTTAAGAGTATTTAAATTAGAACAAATGCAGTCCAAGATATGGCCTGCGCTGTGTGTAGCAGACAGCGAGAGTTGTTGCAGGCCAAAAACATCCATTACCTCCTTGAAGGAAGTTGCTCCAGGGTCCCTATGGGAGTCAAGATGTAAATTAATATCACCTAGTAGAGTGAAATTGGAGAACCTAAAAGCAAGGGTACTAATCACCTCTCCAATGCTTTCTAAAAACTCATTATGCTGTCCCGGGAGGGCGGTAAACTAATGCCCCTGCAAAGGAGAAGGAGTCATGTAGCTGGATACAAAAGCTAATGCTTTCTGCTCCTTTCAGCTCAGGTAGCTGCTCTATTGTGCACCTAAGAGTGTCGCGATAGATAATTGCGAGACCACCCCGCGTTGCTCTGGTCTATCTGCCCTTTGGATAAGATATCCCGGGGGAAGTGTGTTCACGATGTCTGGGCTGCACCAGGCTTTCAACCATGTCTCGGTTACAAAAAGGCAGTCCAGACCATCGTCAACTATAAGATCAAAATATGAAGTGCATGCTTGCACATTGATCTTGCATTTATGAGGCCCCCACGTAGACTTCTACGTGAATCCTTCTCCAAAGGTCTAGGTGTTTGTGTACAATTAAAAACTTTTTTTACAGTTGTTACAACTGATTGGTCCCTCCCATTTTGCAACATTTAGGGACTGATGGCATTTAAATGGAACATTATTTAGAGATAATATAAGATCCCTTGAGAGAGGTTGTTTTAGACATGGAGAGACAGCATGTCTAGCCCTGGGCCTGGTCCCGGCGCGGACGGGCGCAGACGGGCTTGCCTCTGGCGCGCCGGCGGCGCGCCAGCGGCGCGCCCGCTGCGCGCATCCGCTGCGCGTCGGTGTCATCTGCGCTTAAAATAGGTGAATGAAACTGATCCTAGTCAGAAGACTAGACCGTCACCTATTCCAAAATGGCCCCCTCAAGTGTGCCACAGGAAGTGAGGAATTAACACAATGGGTCACGTTTTGAAACCTCCCTCCACACAAACAGCACCAGCTGTGATGGACCGGGGAGTGAAAACGGCGCCCAGCAAGGTAGGAATCAAGATTAAAACTGATTTAAACACAAAAGAATTGTGAATTAAAAGCAGATACTGTGCAGAATAGTAATCCTTCAGACACAACCAATATCATCAATACAGAGGGGAGAATAGTTCTGAGTAGGTATAATACATGCCCCAATAGCGTGAGCTCTGCAAAATACCAATTCCTATAGAGCAGCTGTTCCGCTGCGCGTCGGTGCCATCTGCGCTTAAAATAGGTGAATGAAACTGATCCTAGTCAGAAGACTAGACCGTCACCTATTCCAAAATGGCCCCCTCAAGTGTGCCACAGGAAGTGAGGAATTAACACAATGGGTCACGTTTTGAAACCTCCCTCCACACAAACAGCACCAGCTGTGATGGACCGGGGAGTGAAAACGGCGCCCAGCAAGGTAGGAATCAAGATTAAAACTGATTTAAACACAAAATAACTGTGAATTAAAAGCAGATACTGTGCAGAATAGTAATAATTCAGACACAATGGGTCGCGTTTTGAAACCTCCCTCCACACAAACAGCACCAGCTGTGATGGGCCGGGGAGTGAAAACGGCGCCCAGCAAGGTAGAAATCAAGATTAAAACTGATTGAAACACAAAAGAATTGTGAATTAAAAGCAGATACTGTGCAGGATAGTAATCCTTCAGACACAACCAATATCATCAATACAGAGGGGAGAATAGTTCTGAGTAGGTATAATACTTGCCCCAATAGCGTGAGCTCTGCAAAATACCAATTCCTATAGAGCAGCTGTTCCGCTGTTTATCACAGTATGTACAATGTTGACTCAGATTCCAATGTACCAGAAGCTCTGATTGTGACGAGGCATTGAGAGGCTGAAGGGACCTAGAAAGACACAAGAGAACGACATTTACTCGTCAGGTGATGTCATCACAGCCAGTACACAACACTAGTTATCAAGGTACAAAAACCAGCACACATTACAATGAGAAACAATATCAACATAGACATCATGTGGCTGGTCATAACTACCCTGTGCCACAAACATCAGCCATCAGCACAGAGCCAACAACAGGCAGCAGTCACAAAGCTCTTCTAGGCCTTGTCACTACCATCAAAGACAGCAGACAATGTCACTGTTGTACAATGTCACTCACACTCAAGGGAAGTAGTTGTTGATGAGCTGTTGACGCAGGTCGACACCTTCCTCCTCTCCACTATCGTCGTCGCTGGACATGTGTGGGTTTGCAGGGGGGGGCATCTGCTGCTCATCATCGTCCAGGAGCAGGGGGATCTCTTTGCGCAAGGCCAGGTTGTGGAGCATGCAGCATGCAACTACGATCTGACACACCTTTTGGGGAGAGTAGAGTAGTGTACCTCCGCTCTTGTCCAGACACCGGAATCTAGACTTCAGAAGCCCAAATGTACGCTCCACCACACGACGTGTCCTCCCATGTGCATCATTGTAGCGGACTTCACCCGGGGTCCTCGGATTCCTCAGTGGGCTCAGCAACCAAGGCCGGTTGGGATATGCAGAGTCACCTAGGTGTGAGATACACAGACCAATTTTGTAATATGTCAGTAGCTGAGGACAGCATGTCACACATACAGCACACTACTTGACTCTGCGTACTCACCAACAATCCACGCACGCTCCGGATACAGATTTGCCATCAGCTGTGGTACGATGCTGTTACGCAGTATGTAGGAGTCATGTGCTGATCCTGGAAATCTGGCACAGACATGGGAGATGATCATATCCGCTTGGCATACCACTTGCACATTAATGGAATGGAAATGCTTCCTGTTCCTGTATATGTGATCACGTGACCGTAGTGGAACCAGGCCAACATGTGTGCAGTCAATGGCGCCCACAACATTAGGGATGTGGGCAAGGTCATAAAAACCACCCTTCACAGCTGCCAATTCATGTCTCCTGGGAAAATGGATGTAGCGATCCTTGAATGTCATCATAGCGGACAGGACATCACGTAGCACCATGCTGAACATTGGTTGAGACATCCCACCTGTGCTGGACACAGTGTACTGGAACGAACCAGTTGCAAAGAAATGCAGGGCCGCCATCACCTTACATGTTGGTGTCAAAGCAGTTGGATAGGTTCGGCAAGGCCTCAGATGGGGCTCCAACTGACCACATAGCTCTTGAAGGGTAGGTCGATCCAAACGGAATTTACGTATGATGTCCTCATCCTCCATGTCTGCCAGCAATGTGAATGGACGATGCACATTTGGTCGTCTCCTACATAAAATAAAAGTGGACACATGTCAATTAAATTCCCCTATGAGATGTGTCCAACATCTTACGTCTTGACCGACACAGCGCCAACAATGACTGGACTGAAACAACAGCTTACAGCACAAGTCACATGCAGGGACACCTTGCTCTCAAGTAGTTGTACACGTGTTCAGTATGTACATACTGAGTACCCCCAAAACAGATTCAGACTATGTGAATGTAAAATGGTACATTCCGACATCTTGTGTCACCAGCCCTGAGAGTAGTTGACAGCACATGTTTGAAACAGCAACACTGCTGGCTTCTACGTAGCTGCTGTACCTGCCACACCTTCTTGCGTGAGTCGGACAGAGCACACATTAACAACACAATGAGCACAGTGTGTGTATAAAGATCAACTATCAAAATGAGTCCAGCAATCTACACAGTGAAATAGGCACATTATGTAGTCAGACCATCATTACTGTGGGTTGATTAGCCATCTCACACATTTACATGTTTATAAATTTGAGAGTCCATTACACAACAGATCTGTGTACATGCACACAAATATCATATGTGACATGTGAGGGAGTACATGCCAATGCATGTAATCCTTTGCACTGACATGGCATGTGTAGTCATCAGTGAGTTCAATGTCACACTAGCATTGAATGTAACAATCTGGTGGCATGATTCATTGTAAGTGTCTACTGTTCAATGCTGAGAACTGGCCATTGCCATTGCTACCGCATGATGTGTCCATAGGTGCCGTAAGCGTGCACCGCCACCGCAATCACGGTCATTGGCACCAATTGAAAAATGCCAATTTGCGGTAGCGTCCGCCTGGGCCCCGCGGTGTGACACCGCCAATGCCCATGCCCTTTCAGCCAATGGGAACCGCGATCGCGGTAGTGAAATACACATTTGAAACCCGTGGTAGACGTGCTCCGCTACCGCGGGGCCCGGTCATTGGGTACAATTGAAAGATGCCCGATTGCGGTAGCGAACGCTGGGCCCCGCGGTGTGACACCGCCAATGCCCATGCCCTTTCAGCCAATGGGAACCGCGATCACGGTAGTGAAATACACATTTGAAACCCGTGGTAGACGTGCTCCGCTACCGCGGGCCCGGTCATTAGGTACAATTGAAAGATACACGATTGCGGTAGCGACCGCCTGGGCCCTGCGGTGTGACACCGCCAATGCCCATGCCCTTTCAGCCAATGGGAACCGCGATCGCGGTAGTGAAATACACATTTGAAACCCGTGGTAGGCGTGCACCGCCACCGCGGTTCCGGTCATTGGGTACATTTGAAAAAAGCTGACCTGGAACACCAATTGCAGCAGCTGAGTACCACTGAAACAACCCCAGGGGGCTATATATGTCTGTGAGAGAGCCACACATTTCCACTGCATCCAGACACTGCTGCCTGCCATTCTTCATCCCCAACTGCTGCTGTTACTGTCTCCTGGACCCAGTGATGGTGAGAACTGAGAACATCAGGGCCCGTCCCTTCACCACAGAGGAGCTGGAGGTCCTGGTGGACGAGGTGCTTTCACAGTATGGGAGGCTACATGGTGCTCCAGATGTACTGGTAAGTGTTTCACAGTGAAAGTTTGAGAGTGCAAAGAGTGCTCACATGATGTTGCTCTGCACTAGTATGTGCCTGTGAGTGCAAGTTAATGTGCATGCATCCTCATTTTCCATATACCATGCTCCATACATGGCCTAGTAAATATTGCACTTGAGTATTTGGGGAGGATGGCAACATGGACATTTCTACAGCCCTTCTTCAGCAATAAAAATACAGACGTTGGTCTGAGACTGGGTAATGTAAATGTGTGATACACTGCCTAGCATGCTGACTTCATGTCAATGGGGTGTGTAGCCTTATTTCCACAGATCCATGGCTGCATTTAAGGATGGGAGGGACATGCAGTGTTTTTGCAGCCATACAGTGACACTGCTGGTTTGGACAGTCGAAGTCAGAAAAACATTGCCTGTGCTATGTGATATCATTGTCCATGAGCTTTTCACATGCTCATTTGTGACATTACAAATGTATATCGTCCAGAGGGTACGATTGTGTGTCCATTTTTCATATTGCCCCCATGGATATGTGTGCATTATGCACAAGATTAAAATGCCAGAGTGTAACACTCTTGGTGGTAATTCACCTATGACACATCAGATAAATGTAATTTTGAGATATCATCCTTCCATTGTTATCATTGTGTGTTCTTTCTCGCATGTGTAGGCACTGTTTGCCCTCTCATATTGAACATGCATGTGAATTTTCTGATCGCCCACGTTTGACCTCAGTGTGAGTCACCCTGGCCTGCACAGAAGCAGCCCAATTTTAAAAGGAACACGAGGGAACCATCGTTGGTTCCACCAAGCTGCACAGCCCCAAGACTGTCTGAATCCAATGAATCAAATTTGTATAATTTAATGTTCTGTTTCTCCATTTATTCACCATTGGTTTTCAACCTTCTTTCTTCACTTTTTCTTTCAATTCATTTTATCTAATCAGTATTTTACGTCGATTCACAAAAGCTCAGGAGCACTAAATGGGTTCCACATGTCATGATTTTATTATAACGACCCAATGCATTTCGGGAAAAGATTCCCTTCGTCAGGGGCATTTACAAATACAAGCATATATATGTTTTAGCCATCTTTGTCAACACAATAAAGCACTTCACTAAAGCTTAAAAACGAATTCCATCATTAAAAGGAGTAAGTTTGGTGTAAAATGGATGACTAGGTGTGCATCTCATCCCTACTAATCTCATAGCAATTTTAAAAGGACCCATCAGTAAATGGACAGAGTGAAACATATGTGTTGTCTGCCACCCTATTTCTCAATGAGCTATCTTAGGCCTGAGGATTGCACAAGACAGGCCTACACCTTGTGAGAAGAGTGTGAGAATGTAAGATCATGTCCCTAAATGTGACCTTCATGACACAGGTAGCCATTCACTGGCCAAGGACATTGAGGGGTGTGTAGTGTTGGACACAGTGAGCCTGCCCCGACACATCATTTCCAATGTATTGTATGTATTGCTCACTCACATACTGCATCACAGATGAGGGCCTTCTTCAAATTGGTTTCTGTGCTGGCACTCTGCATGTGTATGAGATGGCCAAGTACTGTGTCCATCATTATACATGTATACCATTCTATGAGATTATTTTATGCAAATGTACTACGTGTCATGCTGTATGGCCTCTGCTCAACATTTATGTATTGGTGTGCTATGTTTTTTCATGCTCCTGTACTGACACACAGTGGTACATAACACAGTGTCACTGAAACTTCCTCTTCTTGTCTCCCATGCCTGCAGCTTAAAGTCCACCAGCGTAAGGCCATATGGAGGGCCATTGCACGCAAGGTGCGGGCTCTGGGTGTCTCCAACCGACGGCACACACACTGTCACAAGAGGTGGGATGACATCTGCCAGCTGAGCAAAAACGTGGCAGAGATGACGCTGGGGTGCTCCCTCGGACTGGCAGGTTGGCGCGCAGGAGCATGACACCACTAATGGCCCGCATCTTGGCATTGACACAGCCAGAGCTGGATGGACATTTGAGGGCCCATCAGCAGCAAGTTGGGGGTGAGTATTCTGCGAAGGGTGACTTTGGGTGTGAGTGACTGCATGTATCCCAACCCTGAGCCAGTGCGGAGCTCAGTGATGTTTCTAGTGTGATGCAATGGGTTGTAAGTGGCCTCTGTGTTGAGTGCAGCTGTCATGCATTTTCGCTACATGTACTTTCTCATGTGTTCAATACAATGGCCTTTGACATTGCAAGATGAGATGTGGCCTTCGGATATCTGCTGCATCATGGGTGTCATTAATGTCAACTATGCATGTTTCCATGCATCTTCTGAGGATTGCATAAAGTTTGCACATGCAGACAGCACATGGTGGTGGGCAACATGGGGGTATCATTTTCTAGTTTTGTGCTTTGCTTGAATATGATGTTTGTGAGTATGGCACTATATTGAACCTACGTCTCTGTCTATTGCAGCATCTACCGAGGGCACAGAAGGACAGGGGACGGACACCAGTGGTGAAGCTTCTGGCACGACTGCTACACATGAGCTCACTGACACTGATGTGACCAGCGCCTCGGAGGGGGACAGGAGTGCCCTGGAAGAATCACGCCCGGAAACACCAACCTCAACATCACCTGACTCCAGCGGTGACTCCTCGATGTTGGCGGGCACAGGGAGTTCGAAATCTGCCTCTTCTTCCACCACACATCGTCCAGTGCCCACCCTCCCGGCTGCTACCACTAGTGCTGTCCGTGCCCGCAGCCCTAGGAAGGGTAGAGTGTCCTTCCCCCCAGGCACCGTTGCCCCTGCCCCTGTCTCCCCTGCTGCCCTCAGTGTGGAGGCGGTGGACCTTTTGCGCCAGCTGTGTGTGGGACAGGCTGCTCTCCTGAATGCCTTCCAGGATCATGACAAGAAGTTGGCACAGGTAGTTGCCTTCATGGAGGGCATTCATTCTGACGTGGGTGGGCTACACAGAACTGTCCAGTCTTTGTCCTCCACAGTGACGGCAGCCATTCAGCTGTCACAGTCTCCCAGTCCAGCTCCAGTCCCTCAGCAACCACCCTGCCAGTGGCACCACCTGACGAGAGTGCCCACACACCACAGCCCTCAGGCGCCAAGTCCTCCACACGCAGCACACAACAGCAGCACTCCAAGCGGCCCAGAGCACAGACACCATCCCCAAAACACAAAACAGGCACACAGGAGCGCAAAGGCAAAAGCCCTTCACGTGACACTCAGGGGCATCAGGTCAAGAAGCAGGCCTCAACCTCACATTCATCCAAATCACCCCCCTCCAATGGCACGCCCATCCCCACACCTGCTCCCAAAGACAAACAAACAGTTGCCCTGTCTGCTGTGGACCTGGTGCCTGCAAAGACTCAGCACAAACACCTCTCTAAGGCAGATTCACCCACAACGTTAACTCCCACCCACACCGTTGTGAAGCTGGGAAAGGAAAGAAAAATGGGTAATTTACATGGATAACAGGGGATGGAGGGGAAAAGGCAAGGACACCCCAAGCGTACCACCAGATCCAGCAAATCCCCACAGGGAGAGCCACCTGCACCTGATACACCTTTGGTGGAGAGTGAGGCTGTTGTGCCCACCCCACTTCCCACTCCTGCCAAGACAATTGTTGGCTATCGGATCCCCAAGAAGTTGAGACCCAGCCCTCAACATTCACCCTCACACACTGTGTCTCACGGCAGCATGTCTCCGCCTCCCCGTGCCACCACGCCACCCGGTCCAAGCAGCCCTCAGGCTCCCACAGCCACTGATGCCTCTACCTCAGCTGGTCCTCTCTCTCCCATGTCCAGTCCTCCAACTGGCCCCGACAATCAGCCACCTCCCAGTTCAACTGACAGCCACATCTGAGGCAAAGTCCCCCTCCCAACCCCATCTCTCCCACAGCGGTGCCTGGACTGCCCATTTGTATCCCCGGAGCTGGGGTGATTCCCATGGCAGTGGACGGTGTTACCCATTCCCTGTGCAGTTTCTCATGCAGACATGTGCACACCGGAACTATGGACTGGCCAATGGCCTTGCTGTTTCTCACTTTGGATGCCCATTCTCTGTGCAGTTTCTCATGCACACATGTACATACTTTGAATTTGTACAGGCCAATGGCCTTGCTGTTTGTCACTTTGGATGCCCATTCCCTGTGCAGTTTCTCATGCACACATGTACATACTTTGAATTTGTACTGGCCAATGGCCTTGCTGTTTATCACTTTGGATGCCCATTCCCTGTGCAGTTTCTCATGCACACATGTACATACTTTGAATTTGTACTGGCCAATGGCCTTGCTGTTTGTCACTTTGGATGCCCATTCCCTGTGCAGTTTCTCATTGCACACATGTACATACTTTGAATTTGTACTGGCCAATGGCCTTGCTGTTTTGTACTTTTGATGGCTATCTGGGTCTTATGTAATAAAGATAGTTACTCCTGTTGTCTGCTTTGGCAATGTCCTTGCTAAATAAAATGTTTTCTGTATGTGTATCGTTGCATGTGACACATGCTCTGTATGCCACTTTGACATTGCCAATTGCTTGTTTTACTTTTTCAGAGTTTGCCAGAGGTGACAGGCACTTTTGTTCTTGTTGACTCTGAGGCTTGAGGGTAAAATGATGGTTGTTTGTGATGATCTACTGTTATCCTAATCATTCTATGGTCAGGTTTGCTAAGTTGTACACGTCATGTTTGGATGCAATACCACAACAGAGGTGAATTCTATTCACAAGATTACTTGCGGGTGGCCAGGGTCCATCATATCTGTGTGATCTTTCTTGATGTGTGAACAGCAGTGTTGATGTGTGGTCATCTTGTGTAGACCTGTCTTCATAGTCACATGTGTACATTTGAATGTGTGAACTTGAGTAGTCATAAAGTGTGAATGGGCTGTCATTGTCAGTAGTGTTGATGTGTGTGTGCCCCTGCAATGCCAACTACACACATTTTTCATCCAGGTATTGAGTGCCTGAATGTTTAAATTGTCAGCCATGTGCTTCAGATTGTGGGCACATGTAGGAGTTGTAGGTTGGGCACTGTGCAGTGTGTTGGTGTGTCCTTGCACTCCTGGGGGACACCTACTTGTTGTCGCTGCCAGTTGTGAGTGTGCAGAGTGTGTGACAGCCAAGTCTGTGTTGTGTTTTGTTGATCAGCCATGTGTCTTGTTTCTGTTTGTGCTCACTGTGCAGACCTGCTCAGCCACACTGACATTATTTGTGATTTTTCTCATGCATTGCTGTCACTTGACCCATTTTTGGCTCCAGTATGGTATGTGGTATGTGGAGTCATACCATCCCCTATATGTGCTTCTGATGCCTACACATTGTGAGTTACTCCTCTATGTGTTTGTGGACTGTGCACTCCTCACCTGTCCACTACTGAAGTACACACCACTTAATTCTCATGTCTTCCACCCCATGCCTTGCCAGTGTGTGAGCCTCCCCACCACTTCATAGTGTGACACTATGCTGTGTGAGGATGATCTGTGTACAGGACCAATGTGCCATTCAGGACAGTTTCACAATTAGTTGTAGGCTATTTTCTTCTACTGATTTGCAGTCATGGTTGCTCATGTGCAGTGCATGTGTTTGAGCATCACAGTCCTCTAGTCATGTTGTTTGCATCTGAATTTCCATGAGATGTGCATCTGTGGGTGAAGGCTAAGGTGTATGTGTGTTTGCTGAGGTACTGCTACCCTTCCTGAGTGTGATGTTATGTTTGTGCTGGGATGATTTGTGTTGTGGGAGTTCATGGTGTGTCACTCAGATATGTGTGCTACTGGTTTTGTAGTTGTGCACACACTGCTTGGTGTGCATGCAGTGCTGTCAGTATATGTTGCCTTGTTCTTGCTTGGTGTGCATCCCCCTGATGTCCAGCTGAGTTTGGTATGTGATGGATTGGTATGTGCCTCTGTTGTGTTGTTCTTGTAGATGTATGCAGTGTTTGGCCTGTGTTGGCTCTTTCTGCTGACAGGTACAATGTGTGTGTTGTTCTATTTGCATGACATTGTGTGTGAGTAGTTTGTGCATTGTGATACATTCATATGTGTGTTGCATGTGTAGTGTGCATTTCTTGTGTGTATGTCACATGCAGCAATGTGGATTCAGGTTCATGAACTTGTTTTGAGTGCACACTAGTGGTTTGTCCTCCTATTTTGGGCTTGTTACTTGTCAGGATTGTGCATGTGCATGCTTGTGGTACACTATGACACCATGTTCACTTGATGACTGGTGTGGTGTGTATGTGTGTGTTAGCTGATTTGTCCCCTTGATCCCAGTTATTGTTCATGATTGTTTTTTGAGGAGGCAATTCTTGTTTGTGTTGGGGTATGGTGTCTGTGCATTTGTCCAGAGTGACAATGTTGTGTATTCCTGTTCTGTCTAGGGTCACATTGCCTTTCCACTGTTTGGCTGCACATGGCTGGGCTTGTTGGACTTCTGTGGATGTTGTTTGTGAGCTTTGTGTTTGGCTATTGGTTTTGTGTCAGCATTGGTTCAGGCATCCCTGAGTGTGAGTCTGATATTTGTGGATGCTCCACAGGGAGTGTGATTAGTTGTCAGTGAACTCACAGGACATCATTTGCACCATTATGTGTGTTTCACACAGGTGTTGAGTGTTGCAGGTGTGAGGTGGGTAGGTGAGGGGCATGTGTGAAGGTCCTACTTGTGTTTGATAGTCAGGGAGTGTGACAATGAGCCATGTGTGTTGTGCTGATGACATACACATGTCAAGTGAGTTGACACAGATGTGTGGCTGGTCACTGTATGACTTCTGACACTTCCTATCATTCCTGTGCCTATGCATGGCTTGCCTTGATGTATCCCTGAGTTGTTGCACAGGGGTCACTTTGGTTTAATTTCACTCACTGTGCCACCCATGTCTGATTTGAGGGCCTAAGGGTGGTGTGATATGTTCCTTCTTTTGCATGTGATATACACATGCTATGTGGCTAGCTCCATGGCTTTCCAGCACTGTCCACTTCACTTTTGGCTAGCCCATTTATTGTCCACCATTGCTGCTGAACTATGGTATGAGTATGTGGCAGAGTGTCAGTGTGGGGTCTTTCTGAGGGACTTGACAGGCAGTGTGAACAGTTCAGTGGTTGTTGATATGCAGTGTGAGTCTTCATTTCTTAATTATACTCAGTTTGATTCACATTAGTGGAAGGTAGGTGTGAGGAGGAGGGTTGTCCAGCCCCTGAGCTTCTGTGCAGGGTGTTCCTCTTCACCCCCACCTTCCCAGTCAATGTCCCTTGTCCGTTGCTGTGTGAGGTGCGAGGTCTGGCTACACCTGGCTGATTAATTGTGCATGGGGGTACAGGAGGGGCACACAGCATGTGCCCAAATGGGTGTGTGATGCGTACTGTGGGAAGGGTGAGGGTGGAGCCCAGTGAATCTGGGCGGACTGCCCAAGCCTGGCGCTGGCCCTGCCTACTACATTGTGCGCAGGTTTTACCGCGTCTTCACCGCTGCGGTGACTTTTCCGGGACATTGCAGTGATTTCGCGGTTGATGGGTGACCCCGATGCGGAGGTGTGGGTTTCTATCAGGTAGGACATGTGTGAGTACACTGTGGGATATGTTCCTGTCCCCACCAGAGTGTCTGCTGTGGACAGGAACGGTATGTCAGCACAGGAGTTGTGTGTTGTGGTTGTATGCGGAGTTGTGTATTTGCATACCTGCGGCGTTGTCCGCGGCGGTGTCTTATTTGCTGGTAGTGGATGAGGTACAGCAGCGGTAAGGCTTGAAGAGCTGGATCCATAGCGATCAGGACCGCGAGGAGGGGACCGGGAGACGAGTTTCGCTCTCCGCAGTAGTGCTTCCGCTGTCTCCGGGTGGCTGGATTCTCCGCTGCGGTGTGATGGGCTGTTTGCGGCATCGTGATTTGTACGGCGGACGGGACGTCATTCCGCACGGCAGTGTTTCTCTATTGGCTCCCTCTGCCGCGGTTGCAGACGGAAATTTCTGGCGGTTCACGTAACTCCGCAGCGGACGGAAAATGGGCTCTGTTTGCCCATCGTAATATGGCGGACGCGAGGACTGCCGATGGAGTGCGGAAAAGGACATTTTCCGCCAGCACCGCAGATGTGCCTCCGACCGCCATCGTAATGAGCCCCACAGTGTTTTGCTCTACTTAGAGCTCTTCAGAGAAGTATAGCTTTGTCCAGACACAGGAGAGCACCCAGTATAAGTTAAAATAATACCCTCTCAGGCATAGAGTGACACATAAATTATGCAAAAAAGAAGAAGAGAACTCTGGGTAGTTCTCAAGTTTAGGTGGAAAGCAGCTCCTGTATAGAGCACTCTCAACACGAGCGACACTCTAGATCTGCTCACCTCAAATGTCTGCTTTACACCTAAACTTGAGAACTACCCAGAGTTCTCTGCTTCTTTTTTGCATATAAATATATATATACTGTGTGATCAAGGCAGTTGTTGCGAAACGCGTCGCAGCGAAAACATGGATTAAAAGACTCAATTACCGAAATTTCCCCCGTGTCGGTGTCCGGTTTCATTTTCAAGGAGTCGGACGGATGTGGTGTTCAAATATATATATATATATATATATATATATATATATATATATCTATCTTTTTTTTTTTTTTTAAGTTAAAATTATTTTTTTAATATAACATTATTTCTTACAGGGTGTTATTTTAAGCCCCTGCCTGCCTCCATTAATAGCTGTGAGTGGCTTCAAGATACATTTACTACCGTTTTGTGGAAAATGGTATGTGTTTGTTTGTTTGTTCTTAGTCACCTTGAAGTTTGTGTGGATGTTTGAGGTATTTGTTCCGCTTTCCACGTTTAAATTGATGTTTTTTATAACTAGACCTACTCCAGTTATGAGTCGGAGCATTGTTTGCTGTGATTCAGCGTTCTATAAATATCTCACTCACATTGCCAAATCGCTGAGGGAATAAGAACCCGTGGATAGGGCTTCTCATGCACACCTTCAGTCGTAACCCAAGCCCCACTGGTTGAATAAATACATGTGGCAGACAGATGCCATAGAGAAACAAGCATTGGCAAAGCCAATAACTCTTGATAAGCATTCAGGCTGTATTTTATGTATTTATGCAGTGGGCTTTAAAAAAAATTAAGTGTTTAAAATGAAACATGCTGCCATCTGAAGGTGCCATGCATATGACAGCAAAGAAATAAGTAAAAAGTGAGCTATCCGAAAAATAAATGAAAAAGCATGAAGTTAACGCTGAAATGAAAGGAGAGACTGGCCCATCAGTCCCGAGTGTGCTTTTTAGGCGAAGGTGTACACACGCTCAAGCAAGATGACGTCACACAGTGAAGAGAGTCAATGGCTGAAGTGGACTGCCCCATTCCCCCATGTTGTATGCTGTGGTTTGAGGAAGCAAAACAGGAATGAGACTTGAACAGGCCAATAAATGAAGAGGGCTTACTGAAAGCCCCTACATGTTTTTTATGATTTAAAAAAAAAAAAAATACACGAGGCTGGCAAGGCAGTTAAAGCTGGTTCGAGGCCAGGCCTAAAAATTGGTTTTCAAAGAGGAGCCTTGCTTTTAACATAAATAGGTACATATTCGTGGGGTGTTCATAGAGCCCTTTCTATCCCTCCTTAGACAGGTTTAGGCCGATCCATGTAGATGTGCAATGGCTCCAGAGAGGAGGACATCTCACAAAGGGATCTAGATTACGTGGAGTGTAGTGATAGTTTTCACTCTGGCAGGCGAGCTGTGGCTCCATCAAATGCATCGAGCTGGCTACCTCACCACCCAGCAGAGACAACTGATTTTAGGTACGCTGGCAGGAGATGTCTTTGCACAGATTCCAATGTTCTAGATGGATATTGGCAACCAAGCACCAAGGCCACCACCATCTTGTGCAGCACACACAGGTGGAAAGAGAAATGGGCACGGGCACTCACACATCAGGCACTTTTGAGAAGCCAGTGTTGCCCCTGCCAGGGAGGTTCTTCACCTGAATAACCCCCAAAGCAATGTTTCTTTACTGCACATTAGTACATCTCTTTGTAATCCTCCTTGGCTATGGAAACTGATGTTCCAGGATAAGCATAATTTACTGGTGTGAGTGATGCTTGGTGCACTGCCAGCAGTCTGTAGACACTTGGGGGGAGATTTACTAAGATTTTATGCCGTGTTTGCATCACAAAATTGACGCAAATCAGCCCGAAATATTTCGTTTCTGATTTACTTTCCAGCGCTAAACTTGCTTAGCGCTGGAAATAACGTGAAAGTAACGCAAAGCAGCGCATAGCACTACTTTGCATTACTTAGCGCCAAGGGGGCGTATCATGGGTGGAGCATGGGCGGTCCCATGCAACCACCCAAGGTTTCTGAGCTGAACCCAATTTACTAAATATAGTAGACATGGTTTAGCATCAGAAAACTGCGCCCCTTTGAAGTAGGCGCAAGGAAGGAGAAATGGTTTAATTTCTCTGTCTTTTTCCGACTTTGTACGTTTGCTGCACTGTACAGCACTCATACAAAGAGGGAAATGGTTGAAGTCAGTCTATGCATAGTATTTTGTACTGGAAGGGTACCCTTCCAGTACAAAACCTATGCTAGACTGACGGAGCCACCCTTGCACCATGGCGCAAAGGTGTCTCCGTGGAGCACGGCAGCTGATTTCAGCGTTGGCGCTAGGGAAAGGGGAGGAGAGGCATATTTCAGTAAATTTGCCAATCTCCTCCTCTCCCCTTTTCACGCAGTGCAGCATTTGCGGCTGCTGCACTACGCTGTGTGAAGAAGTGGTAAATCTGCACCTTGGATCCCAAAAAGTGAACTCTATAAAGTTCCCATAATCAGTGGCACATTTCATCTGCCTGTGTTTTTTGTGGTGGTATCCGCCACGGGATAACGTGTACATCGTATCTACATGTTTTACACTGAACTAAATCCTTCAAATAAGGTTAGTAGGAAGACGTAACTAAACTTAAAGGCCAGTCACTTGCCAGTTGTTCAGTTGTTACCTGTATCAGGGTTTTTTTGTGTATGTAAAGGTCTCGCTTCTTTTGATCTGTCTCTCTTTGGCTTGTGTTTAGATCCTGGGAAGTAGCTAGCTTTTCTAGTGATGGTCAATGTATTTTGGAGAGCTTGGCAGAGAGGATTTTGTGTTTAGGGTGAGTCTTATCCATGAAACCTACAGAAGGGAGGCAGGAGGCTCTAGTGAATATAAAAAGTGAGCACATTTGGAGAATTACATTTTCTAGTTACGCTTAGGTGAGTGAGCTGCCAAGCACCTATAGTGTTAGATGCCTGCCTCTGATGCCCGTGGAAGGCATGACCATTGTAAAGGACAGGAAGGGATATTTTCCATCAGTGCTCGCGCTGATATGAGAGCACTTTTGGCAACAAAGCATGCAGGGCAGTAGGGCCGGACTGGGAACAGCAACCAGCCCTGGCAGATTGCTGCTCGACCGTCTCTGGGAGCGGGGCGAAGCGGGGTGCTAGCATGAAGAACCACTCACGCTTTTGTTACAGGGGGCTGAGCAGTGCTGCAAAACCAGCCCCCAGTGACAAAACCGGCCCCACGGGCACAAAACCAGCCCCCACCCCTTCGGCCCACCGGGGAAATGCCCGGTGCCCACCACAGCCAGTCCTGCCCTGCAGGGTAGGTCGCCAAGTTATTGAAGTCAGCTAGATTTATTTATTTTTTGTTTTTCAGAAACAACACCCCAAATCTAAGGTTCGTTTTTTAAACCAAACACAAATGTTCCGGACTTGCAGGGAATGTCTTCTCTATGCATTGGGTACATTTTGTTTTTAATTTTCTTGCCTGCAACCACGAAACCTTGCATGGCGGGCGGATGGGGGGGGGACTCATTATTGGAAGTCCTGCTCTAAACAGGGCGAGCCTTCTGGCACTATATACCCCATGGGCCTCTGGTTGACTGACCCCCGGCTGAAGGTTTCCAATAACAGAGGATCTGCTGTTTAAACACGTCTCTAAACAAGGCGGGAAACTGCAGGTTTGACAGAGCAGGGCAGTCAGTGGTTTGCAGCAGACTTCCCACTCCCCCAAAACCTAAATGACCTCCTATGAGTCCAAAGCCACTCATTTGTACGCCACGCCACGTCAGTGCCTAGGGACTGCTACCTGGAGATGGGTTAGTTTTCCCCTCGTGCATATTAGGCCTGGGCGGTGAACTTCGCTCCGTTCGCGGAGTTTGCAGAGTTTTCTGCACTCCGCACTCCGCGGAGCTCGCGGAGTGCAGAAAACTCCGCTTCGCGATGTGCGGTGGAGTTTTTTCCCCGCTCGCGATCGCGAACGGTAAGTTTGCGATCGCGAACGGTAAGTTCGCGAGCTGCCGCTCGGGTAGAATTTCTACCCGAGCAGCAGGAATACCAGCACAAACTGAAGTTCGCACTGCACTCCGCCACTCGCGGAACTTCGCAGAGGTTTTTTGTAACTTCGCGGAGTTCTGCGTAGCAAATCTCCGCGAACTACGCCCAGGCCTAGTGCATATAACTGCACCTAAGCTGCCCTGTGTGTGCAGCCTTTAAAATCTCGTTGGGACGTTTTGTGAACGCTCTGATTGTGCGTGGCATTGTGAAAGCTTTCTTCTATGAGTCCTGACACAATACACCTTTTTTGGCACAAGAAGAAGGTAGAAACATATCAATAAAAGAGGAAGAGGAAGGCTCAGGTCTGAGCCTAATTTTGAATTACATTGTTAATGTACATAGTCTAATCTGTGGGGAAAATACACAAAGTGCTATCGCCTCCCACATGTAACTTATGATTAACCAAACACCTACAGACGGACTAAAAAAAAATCTTGTATTTCCATTAAAATGTGAATAATTTCACAAGTCCTGGTTAACATCTGATGATTCAGCCGTCACTTTCACTGCACAAGGCCCTGTTGCGAGGAAGGAAAAGAAGCACTTCCCCAAAATATGGCAGGAGCTGACAACTGGGTTCCCGCTTCCCCTTGGTTGAACTAAACCCACCACTCCCAGGGGTCTGAGAGGAGGAGGAGGAGGTTCTAACATCTTTAGTCAATTATCACGAGAGAAGCTCAAATTACAGGAAGCTGCCAGGCGAGGCTCACATACAAAATCCAACAACCACTGGGTCTAATAGTAGACTGTCAAAGTCACGACCCACTGGACAACTGCATTAGCTACATGCCAAAAAATACTGTATTTAATGATTTTTAAAGTTGTTCACCTTGCCATCCACCTTCCTGTGGAAGTGACTTGCCATCAGGTGAAGACCAGTCACTGAATATTCACTGCCACATTTCAGTATTTGCAAGAAGTTTGACAGCATTGCCCAGTGCCTCATGTCATATGCCCAGAGCAGCTGTAGAGTAACTGGACTATGGATGGAAGAAGTAAACTGCCTGCTTCAGGTGGGGCCAGGAGGCGGCTCCATGCAAAGGGCCCCATCAAACAGTTTCTGAGTGTCTCAGCTAAACCTGCTTTCCCAGAACTATGCTTCAACTAAATAGAAACTGGTTTTCTCAAATTTTTACATAGACTAGACAGACACCTTCGAGTTTTACCAACCCACAGGACAACACGCAATAAAACCACACACTGCCTGACTGAGCTCAGCACCTGGGATGGAAACTGCACAGGACTCATAGAAGCAACCCAACCTGGCTTCATTAAACACATGCTGCATGGTAGTAATGTCAAATCATGTGCCACTCCCTCTCTTACAAGGCGTGGTTACACCATAGACCACGACTATCGAAATGGAGGCAACAAGAACAGAACCTGTCAAAATAAACCACTTTCTACCATCGGCATACGCCAATTAAGACACCACAAGCAAAATTTTACAATGCTAAAACCTGCGAACGATAAAAACGAAAAGCTTTTCTGACAGTCACCTGCAGTTCAAGAGTTAAGGGGTCATAGCTCACGGCATGCGTGTGCAACTGCATACTGCTTACAACAGAGCAAAAACACTTCACTTTTTAATCACTTTTGAACCAAAGCGTGCCAAAATAAATGGCCTGCCATGGTTGTTGAAGAAGCGCTGGATGTCCTTTTCCTGGACCTGGCATCTTAATCTGCCAATGTAGATGCGCAGCATCCCGGAATCGCCAACTACAAGCTCTGCGAATAACCTAGCAGGTCCGGTCATCCGTCAGCTTCCCAGCCTCAGCAGCCTGTAGGAAGGAAAATTGCTGCAAGCAAAGGGCCGACAACATGGCTAATAGGCACATTGAAATTGAAAGTGCAAATTAGTTGGGGCGTCAAGGAGTTGGGGGGTGGAGGGAACAAGAAAGAAGACAGGAAGAGGAGGAAGGCAGAGAGCCAGTTAGGGGCCGGGCTGAAGCCGTTGGATAGAATTGAACTTCCCCAGGAAGGAGACGGGCTGGACAACAAGGGATCGGGTCTGCCAGCAGCTGCGAGACCTAGAAGTACACTTTCTTCCTAGCTGCCCGGCGCGTGAAAGGGAGAGCAGGAAGGGTAGAACAACAAATAAACAGCACGGATGGCAGAACGGGAGGGAGCGCATTATTGCTGGATTTGAGAGTTGTCAGTCAGGGCGAAGAGAGGAGAGCAGTGCTTCAGACAGCGCCAGTCAGGATAGGAAGCGGTGGTCCTGGGTAGAGAGCATGGACCAAGATGTGGAGTGAGAGCAGTGTGCACACTTCCTCTTAGAGGCGCGATCACAGAACAATGACACTACAAAAAATAACAATCTGCGAGGTGTGGGAGGTGTTGTTGGGGGAAGGCACAGTGAGATTAAGTAAACTGGAAGCAGCACCGTGTACCAGCGAGCTGTGAAGAGAGGGCGGAAAGAAAAAGTAGTGCACTGAAACAAAACATATGGCTCATGGTGGAAGGATCAACGTAATAGGGGCAGTCGCCAGGGGGGGGCACAAAATAGCCACAAGGTGGGAACAATGCACAATATTCACCAACGAAAACAATGCAATTTGTAAAGGCAGACCAAGTAACCAATGAAAAAGCGGTGGGCGGGTACAACCCCACAGAGGAAATACAGCATGTCTTGCAGAACAGCGCATGCGCACTGCCTCTAGGATCGCATAAAAAGGACCCAGCATGCAGTACAGCCAGAGGAAGAGAGCAGAGTGTGAGAGGCTTAGAAGGTTTATGCATGTGTGCTGACAAAGTCACGTAAGCAGGACATTAGAGCTAAGAGTTTATCACAGTGAGGGTGCCGTGACAGAGAAATAAAACACAAAATCACGCAACAGATCTTTGCATCGGTTGCAGTGATGCTACACTAGGAACTTTAAATAAAACCCTTTGGAAAATGTTCTCTTTTTATTCATTTGGGCTCCAGGTTTGCTCCATCTTATGCGAACCTTTTTATGGGTATGTATGAGATGGAGCATGCCTGGGGTCCAGGAGCCCAAAAGTGGAGTAACAGCATAATATTTTATGCTCGCTACATTGATGACATTATTATGATATGGAAAGGCTCAATTGAGAGTCTTAATGACCCTATTTGAACATCAATAGGTTTAATGTAAAATTAACAATCAAATATTCCAGCAGTGAGATGGAATTCTTGGATTTACGACTGTTTATTGACGACTGTACTATACATAGTGACATATACAAGAAGAAGACCTCCTGTAACAGTGTCCTGCACGCTACTAGTTCACATCCAAGTTCCACCATAACAGCAATATCTTATGGTGAAATGGTGCGTGCTAGGAGGAACTGTAGTCAGGACACAGATTTCATCAAAAATATCCACCAGATTAAAGAAAATTTTGAAAAAAGGGGATATGATATAGGTTGCCTGGATAAAGCAGAAGGACGAGCGTTACATCTAGATAGGAAACAAGAACTAAGACCAGTTGTACAAAAGAACAAAAATAATAAACAATCAATGTCTGAAACTCTGTTCGTTACAGAATACAACTCTTACAGCAGTCACATATACAATGTGTTAAGGAAAAACTGGTATTTGCTGGATTCAGACAGTATTCCTAAGGGTGTGATATCTAAAAAACCAAGAGTTGTGTACCGAAAGGGGAGGACACTAAAAACACCTTATGTCCTAGCTACATTCAAACCAAAAATAGAGTGCACATGACATGGTTGCCAGAAAAACCGAAAGGCTTCTATACATGTGGGGGTTGCTGTATATGTAAATTTGGACAGAATAAACTTATTAAGTTTAGGTACAACAATTCAAAGGAATATACTATTGGAAATGTCATCAATTGCAACACCACATTTTCTGTGTATGTAATTATATGCTCATGTGAAAAGATTTATGTTGGTAGCAGTGTACGCAATTTGAAACTGCGCATCCAGGAACATGTGAGAGCCATAAAGAACAATGATGCCAAGTATCCTGTTGCAATTCATATATGTTGTGATCATTCAAATAACAAAACTATCAAATTTCATGCAATTGATCATGTAGTTGCACATGAAAGAGGTGGAAACAGGGAATTGTCATTGAGACAACTTGAGGCGAAATGGATTTGTCGCCTACGTAGTGTTAAGTTGGGACTCAATGTTAATAATAAATTTCATCACTTTCTGTGATTTGTCACAGTCAGAAATAGAATGGTCAGTATTTGGTTCTGTTTTCTCTAAATCGTTGGCCAAACACTGTTAGATGTGCATTTAAGAACAAGGTAATGGAACCTTATAATGATATGAATGTCTGTTTTTTCTGTTGATTTTTACTACATTTACTGTACATTTTGTAAAACCAAACCGAATTTATTTGACATAATGAGATATTTGGTCATCTACTGATGATATTGGACTTACATATATTTGATATTGACATATCTGTATATTCTAATATGTGTTTATTTATTTTATTTTAGTAATGATGTAATAGGTAATTTGCACGATAATATTTAGCTTCACTGTTTTTCAAAAGCTAAATTGAATTTTGTTCAGCACACTGTAACAAATGCCCATCTAGAAATGGTGATGGGTGTATACCGATAGATTTGCACTTTCCAATATGGTGCTCATTCATTCTAACTTAGTGGGATTACATCATATATTCTTCCTGACAGCGTTAATTCGCTAGGAATATCACAAATAATTCTCGGCTATTATTAACGATATGCAGCATTTAAAATGCGTGGGTTGCCTGTGGTTTAAAACGCTCATGATAGAACGAGTGACTTAGAACATACAAGTTCACGCCCCATTTAAAGATGGCCCCCATGTAGACTGGTTTTTGCCCGTCTTTAGTTTCTATGAGCACAGGTGTTTCCCGTTCTTTGATCACTATATAAGTGGTAAGAATCATGGCGTTCTGTTTCAACGCATTGAAGCAGACGCCGTGTTTGATCTCTCTGGCCACCATGCCGTACTACTAGTAAGTGCATTAATTGACGCAACAATATGGTTACGCTCGCTATCTGGCCTTATTTAATTTAAATGGATGCCTTAACATTATATTTTCTCTTTGACCCTTTTTGAGAATGCAGATGGTTAAAATATGGCGGGTTCCTACAACAGTAAATGCTATTTCTAAATTCGGTTTAATTGAGACTTTGTTTTTTCAAAATGGCGTTCGTTTCTGACATCACAGAGCCGTGTCCAGCTCTGTGATTGTAATATTGCATTGCTGGGATGACAACATTTAGTGGTTGGTTACACCGACTTCACAAATGGATATATGCACATGGTTGTGACATTTCCTCTTAAATCCATGTGTTTGGGCTTCGACTTTGCTGAATGATCTTGCTTTCAATCTTAAGTACGCTTGGTGTAGAATTCAGATCGTAAATAAAAAAAATTAAAAAAAGTTGTTTGTCTACCACCTTTAAAATATGTCTACCTATGAGGTGTAAATACCACTACGGGATGAGGTTACCATCTATGGTAAAGCATGTGTCAAATTTCAAAAATAACTTTTGAGGAAACATCATGCACGTATGTAGTATGATTACAAACCGATAACATTGACTTCAATGTACTCTTGTTCCTTCCTTTTTTGATAAGAAATAATACCGCGTTAGTACGCTACTTTTTGGGATATATGTGTGCCCAAGGGGATTCGATTTATAACTTTTAGGGTCCCACTTGAATTCACAAGAATGGCACATAACCCCTTTTTACCAAAGATGTCCCCTTATCTTAACTTCTGCTCTGAATGAGAAATTGTCTTTTAATCATGGCGTCTGTTTGTAATATCTTGAAGTCATGATTATGATAAAGTGTTTGAATATCACTATATGATGGTATTATACATCATAATGAAATATTCATTGGATGACAATTTCCATACACAAGTCTAGCAGTATATTATACATATATCTGTATTTATAAGGATTTATAAGGATCTTTGTATGAAATAGGATTGCATCCTTCTAAAATTAGAATAAACCATGATATTGGTATATATAAATTTTGAATAATAGTGTTTTTGAAAATTGTTTCCTCTCCTTGTCTATAGTGTATTATGATGTATATAGGGATCTGTGTAGATATTGATGTTAAATATTATTTTGAAAATAATTTGAGAAAGAATAAGTGTATAAATAGTTTATATATGCAATCTTTATTGTTATAGGTAAATGCACAATATACACAATGTGTGTTCCAAGACATAACTGGTGACACTGAATGTGGAAAAGTGGACATACACTCTGAAGTCATATTTGAGGTATGTCACTATAGAAATAGATCGTTATGATTGCAAATAGATAGAAGTGGGCCTTTGTTTACCCAAGATAAAACAAGATGTATAGACAAATACATTTCTCTTTTCTCGTGCAAAGGAGTGAATAAATGGCTCCTTGAATAGCTAACTCCCAAACAGTTTTCTATTTTTGTAACTATTTTTAAAATATGTTCCTGTGCGTCTGCTTTTGTATATATATATGTTTTTAAATGTTTTTGTATATGTCTTTCTATAGCCTTGAAGAAGTCCCTATTGGGACGAAACGCGGCGGCTATTGGATTTTATCAGTTTGATGTATCATCATTTTTCAATAAAGAACAATATTTGGAAGAAAACGCCAAAACAACGACTGAGAATTTCTTCATATCATCAAGAATGCCTGTTATTTAATTGACTCTTAGTGGATGTAAAAAGATTTTGTGTGTGCGGAATTCCTTCATCATAGGTTTATGCATGTGTGCTGACAAAGTCACGTAAGCAGGACATTAGAGCAAAAAGTTTATCACAGTGAGGGTGCCGTGACAGAGAAATAAAACACAAAATCACGCAACAGATCTTTGCATCGGTTGCAGTGATGCTACACTAGGAACTTTAAATAAAACCCTTTGGAAAATGTTCTCTTTTTATTCATTTTTGGCTTCAAAATATCTAGAAGCTGCTAATACCAGGCAGCAGGCACCTAGGCAGTGTTTTATCACCTGAGGTCTGTCCACCATGCCCACCCTTGCGACCCCTGTGGATTCTGTGGCATGTGCTTTCAGATTACTATACTGTGAACATACCTCCGATTAGCTGCTGATCGTGGCAGCAGACATACAAAGCAGTCTCTTCGCATTTACATCAAAAGCTGGGGGGATAATAGAGCTACCGAGAATGGGTGCTTTTTTACGCTGAGGGTGAGGGCAAAAATAGAGGGCTTAGTCCGAACCCATTTCCCCACCTGGTTTTCAGAACTGCCAGTGCTAAACATGGCAGGACCTGGCCCACTTTAAGGCCTGGGCATTGCTGCATCTTTTGAAAGCTGTAGTGCGCTTCCAGTGTCCAATGTGATTGAACAGGCCCGGTCATTAATCTTATTGGGCAAAAGCTATTCCTTCTTGTATCTTCCAGAAAGGAGAATGCACAAGGCCTTATTAGTACACCTGCATTCATTACAAGAAAAAGAGAACACATAAAAGCAGACATTTTAATGCCAACATTGTTTTCCTCATTTTTCTGACATCACTGAAGTGCTACTGTTTGCTGCAACGGGATATCTGAAAAACAGCTGTATGCCTTAGATAAGGATGCAATAAAAGTTCTATGTGGTCCTTTGTGAAAATTCATGCAAGTGAATAAATATTTACAACACTCTATTAGTTTCACTTCTTTCTCAGAAGAACAATGATTATAGGGCTGACCTGCCGGTGCAGGTGTCACCAGAGCTTTTGTTATGGCTTTCAGGAGCAGCAACTCGTACTGTGAAGTGGTGGGGCTGAGTGAGGGGGGAACACAAAACAAGCCATATAAAAGATTTTGAAAATTGCACTCATCTTGCTCCGACGGCAGCCACCTTGCTCCCGATCCCCATGTCTCGTGGGAACTGCTGCACTCTGCGCAGGCTCCCAGCTCCCAATCCCAGCGCTGCTCACATTCTGGGAATTACATTCCAAGCATGTGAGTGATGGAGCAGAGAAAATAAATTTTTTTAACCCCTAACAAATTTTATAAATAATTAATAAAATGTTCGTTTGAATGTATTAATCAACACTGTACGTGAGGGAAGGGTAACACGCAAGTATATGGGCTGAATAATCTATTAACGAATGTCTGTGTGACTAATTATAACATAAAAATAATTGCGTACTAAATTTATAATAAATGCATGATTTGTGCTTCATAGAATATAAACGTGTCGTTGCAAAAACAATAGTGATGGTAAGTAAGGAACAGCTTAAATGTTGCTTTCTGCTAGGTAATAACTAATTGGGGTACGTAGATGACGGGTGGGAAACGAAAAGGCTATGTTTCTCTATTTTAATTATGTTTTGTTTATTTCAAAATAGTGCTTCTAAGTATAAACGAGTGGCGATATAAAATGGCTGCCGGTTAATGAAGTGCGCATGTGCGGGGAAACACGTGACAAGGGAGAAAAAGTTGGAGAAAAGCTAACCTCGTGATGTTGCTGAGAGGCTAGGATGCGAGAATGGTCAAGGCTGATGTGACCTAATTGAACTGATAGTGTGCCGTGGTGATCAGCAAGGAACCGTGGGAAACCGTTTTAAGAGAAAGGACAATGCCTGCAGAGTTCTCGAATGTATCGAAAGAAGTTACAAATGTACTGATCGAAGAGGATGGAAACATGTCTTGAACTGTGAGAAAGGAAATGATCATATACATTCCAAAGGACCAGTTGGATCCGGGAGAACTTGATTAAAGAATGAATAGATGAAATGAATGGACCAATGAAAGGAAAGCGTGTTATTAATGTTGCAACAATTAGTTAGCAAAGTTAGAATTAGGGTATAAGAGGGCCTACTCTTGGTGGGAGGGGTTCACGTACACAGTCGGAGTTGGAGAGTCGCAGTCAGAGTCGGTGTTGGTGTTGGTGGCTTCTAGTGCTTGGTGGTCCAGATCGATCCATTTACTGAGCGGGAGATGCTGAAAGACTGTTAGATGAGACGGGTTGCAGGTAGCTGATGCTGACGAGCTGAAGTTTCTGTTGCTGTCTTATTTTTCCAGTTGAGTATGAGAATCAAGATATTTTTAATTCGTAAACTTAGGTTAGAAATCCTTAGGCTAAATTAGGGAAGATAGGCAGGTAATTAGGGTTTTGCTTCATGATAAAATTTCCTTTCTGCAATAAAATTGATTTTACGTAATAAATATTTGAATTAACAATGAATGAATAATTGAATAAAAAGTCTAAATTCTTTCTCATGCTTTTAAAAATTATATAAAATTTAAGATTCTTAAATCAAACGACTCAGTGGTTATTTTACTAAATGATTGTGACACTAGTAATTGGTTATTGTGATTTAGCTGGTCTTAATCACTACAAATTAATTTCTTACTAGATGATCCATCGACAAAACAATGAGCAGGAATATCTTAAGAAATAACTAAGAAAGCGATAGGTAATAAGGTATCCCGGCTCTTTCCAGCGGTACATAAATGGTGTTTTCCATTTAGTTCTCATGCTTCTCCTAGGAGTACAGAATTTCGTAAAGGTATAAAGGAAATCCAGGTGTGTGTGTGTGTGTGTGATAGGCGATGTTTATGGGCCCCATCGTCATGTGGATGTGAGAAAATATAGTTTGCCCCTGGATGACCGATAAGTGACCTAGGAGGAGAATAGTTTATTGTACGCGCTGCATCATGAGCAACGCTGGGATTGGACTGAGCACCTCCATTCGTCACCCAGAAATACACTGCGAGCCTGTGTTGGTTTCTCCATCCAGCTGTACAACACAGCTAGGTGGACAAAGACTAAGGGGTCGATTCCGATCTCGGCCGGAAGGGCACCGAATCGGATTCGGCTTAACCGGATCCGATTCGGAGCCCTATTTCCCGACCGATTCGTACGTGCGTCCGGGCGAGCGAGTACGATGCGTGCGCTCGCGAAATCGCCGACCGACTCGTTCGCAGAACCCGACCGCTCCGACCGACTCGTTCGCGGGACCTAACCGCTCCGACCGACTCGCATGGAGACGACTCGCACCACGCAATGGAGACGTTCCCCGGCCGGGTAAGTACGATGCGCACCTCGACCAGTCCGACCGACTCGCGCAGTCTGGCTCCAAAGAGCTGTTGGAGCTGCACTTTGGGGGTCCGTGTCGGACCCCCCTGTACGCGTAGCCGCGTGAGTCGCACACAGGGGGGAGCCATGGGTCCCCCCTACCTGTGCATGTTTGGCGCGAGTCGGTTCGACGCGTACCCGCTGTAGGGGGCGCCCTTGTTCGCCTCGCACCCATTGAGTGAATGGGAGCCCACGTACGCATTGTACGACCGGCTCCCATTGACTTCAATGGGAGTCTGACCGAATCGAGTCCGATAGCATACGGACGCATCGTACTCGTTCGGTCGGGCTGCTAGGGTCCGATTCGGTCGGAAATCTCTCCGGGTCCGGCTCGGTCGGGGAGATTTCCGGCCTGAATCGGAATCGGCCCCTAAGTGCGCATGACAGTTTGGCCTGCCCTCTGGGGCCGGCCAAACCATCATGCGCATTTAGCAGTGCCCACCACTTCCCCCTCTTCCCTGGTGCTGCAGCTGCAGCGCCACTGTGGCTGTCCCCACCCCTCCCTCGGCTCGGCTTGCATACAGCCTGCAGGACACAAAATAAAATGATAATAAAAACATTTTATTATCATTTTATTTATGTCCTTGCCTCTGCTGGCTTTCAGCAGGGGGGTAATGCTCCTCCGCCATAACGGAGGAGCCGCCACTGATGGCTTTCTAAAAAGAAAGTACCTACGGTGGGGTTCAGAGGACTAAACGTCTCACACCTCATGAAATTTGGTTGTGTGGTGTATCATTCCACCTCCTAGGAACTGTTTGTATTGCATTGCATAAGGGACTATTTTACCACTATGCAGAACTTTACCATTATCTGTGCTACTAGGATTATGCAGCTTCGGCAACCAAATTATGAAGCAAGGTTTTCCTAATTATGATGCAAAAAATTTATAATGAGGCATATTCTCTGGCAGCATTATCTTTATCCATTTTAGCTAGAATTTTTTGGGGAAAATTCAGCAAATCATCAAGCAAATTATGTAGTAAATGAATGAAATCAAAATTTATTTGGTAAACACTACAGCCTCAGAATCACATAAATCCCACAGCCCTGAACTTTGTCCATTGTTTTATCAACAATTTTTTAAGCAGTGGCATGAATCACTGTGCGGCAATCAAGGAACTGGCGTATAAAGCCCGTCGGGTGCATAAGAATAGGTCAAAGCAGGGAACCCCTGGACTCAGGCCAATGCAGTCGTGGGATAAGTCAGGAACATTGGTTAATATCATTCCTTAAGGGCGGTGGAATTGTATTGTACTATTGATTTTCAAAATGTCATTTGTACTCGCAAATGGGGATGGATGCCACTGACGTACGGCACATGTTCATGTATGTTTTCCGATGATACATTAAGTTCAATCAAAAGAGTTTATAAAAAATTACACAGTTATATAAACATAACAAGAAAGCAGTATTCAACCAGGGCAAAAATCTGGGTACAAAAGGATACAAACAGTCACAAAGAAATTGCCACCCTGATTTATGAAGAATTTGCATTGTCCTTGCGTCACACAAGGTGACACAAAGACAAAGCAAAAGCTTCAGAAATATATGCAAAGCCCCAAAAAGGTAATTTGCATCACCTTGCATGGCGTTGTAAAGAAATCTAACGCAACGCACCTGCTTCTGCTGCATTATGCTACATTACAGCTTGGGTGGCGTTCCATGGGTGGAACATGGACATTCCCATGCATCCACCCATGGACTGAGGTGCATTCCCAGATATACTAAAGCTAGTAAACCTGGGAATGTGTCAAAATGTGCAGCCATCTCCAGTGAGGCATAACAAGGTGAAATATTCTAATTTCTCCACGTTATTTTCTCTTTCCACGTGTCCTGCATTCTGCTGCCTACATGGAAAGAGAAAAAAATGCCTCTAAAGATTGTTTTTGTGCAGGAAGGTGTTGAAAATATGGAGTATTTCTGCTCTCTCCCTTTCACGCAACAGAGAAACTTTGCTTGCTGCAATGTGTTGGGTGAAATATTAGTCAATGTGCCCAAGAATGTGAAAGAAAGTGACTCAAACATATGGGCTTAGCAAAGAACAAACATCTATACTTTTAATGCAATGTTCAGGCTTCCACATTCCTCAGGTAGTACAAAAGTGTTTGCTCAATGATTGCACAGCTTACAGTCCTGAACTTTCAAAAAGCTTCAGGAGTAAATACTCAATTTAGAAGTTAGATTCAATGAAGACCTAGGATCTATTAAGATACTCCGTTAATGGATGGTACTGTTACTGGTATTCAATCCATCTGGATGCAGTGGTTTTAAACTGTACATCCAGATGTTTTCTCAGGAGTTGAGTAGTACAGTAGTTCTGTCATGAAAACATGTTCCTCAGGGAATAGCTTCGTATCTGACTGCAGGTGAGAAGTGTCAGTGCGGATAGATATTTGAATTATAGAAGCAGTCATTTAGAGTTTCATGGAGCAGGAGCACTGCAGTAAATCAGCAGTCTTTCAGCCAACTTGCAGTTCCCTCACTGTAGTTAGATATGGGGAAGTGGTGGATTTCTGACAATGTAGTCTCCACTGGCTCTGCCCTCAGACACCTGACCTGACAGCCCATCTGCCATAGGGCCGTTTGGTCAAGGTGATGGTCATCCTGCCCTATGAAGGGGAAGGTCAACATCATTGGATTTTCCTCCCTGCAAATTGAAAATCCCAGGTACATGGCACCTTAAATAGGATAAAAATGTACAACGCCCAGAAAGAAACAAATGTTGGTACAGAGGCGCACAGAAAATGTTATTGATTTGTAAAAATGGGAAAAAAGGAATATTGATAACCATTTGGGTCATAGCATTTATTAGAGCACAACGTGCTTATGTATCAGTAGAAAAATAGTAAAATTAAGAAAATACATGGCAACCTTAGAATTAAAACTGAATGTGTATCTCTTGACTTAGAACTTGAAAAATACAAATAAAAATGATCTAAAGGTATATCCAAGAAAATACCTACCCACAGTACAAAAGGTTTAATTTTGCTATCATCCAACATATTGTTGGGTTTACAAATATATATCACTGCAAAATGGGAACAGATCAATCCTATATCACAGACAACAGACCATAAAGTTTGCCCTCCTTAATTATTTTAAGATTTTCCTCAGTTTCTACTACTATTGCGTAAGGAGAGATAAAAATTGACGAGTATACATTTTAAAAACTTTGGTGTCCATTACGATACCGGGCGGAATAAAATCCGCCAATTCACATAGCGGTAAAAATCCGCCCGCCTACACCGTGTGAAAACCAACCGAGCAATCACGATGCCGCGAAGCGAAAACCGCCCGCGGCGGAAAAATAACAAAAAATACCGCCCGTTCATGTCCGAAACTAAGTCCATCCGTCCGCCACGGACGCAAATACGCACGACAACCCAAAACCGTCCGCCTTGACGACCGAGACACCGGCCGTGAAATTAGGATCGCCCCGACATGAGCGCGGTAAATACACAAATACACCGCCCGCCATCGTAAACAACAGTGATGAAAATGGACACGGCGGAAGCCCTGGCGGCCACGTCCCTGCACAGAATCCATCCGCGGACCCAAAGAAACACACACAACATGGCCAACAAGTCCACACAGCAACCCACGCACAAATACCCAAACACAGTACACATCCCGAAAACACATCCCCCTGGACAAACAAATAAACTACAAATCCCAGAACACCAGCCACAACACACCTGAAAACAACAGACCATCATGACACACCCACATAGGTAAGTACAAAAGCAGCCCCTTCACAGACCACAACCCCTTGCAACATTACAAACTGAGGACGAGAGCACATAACACAGCGAGACAGAAAGGACAGCAGCACACCACAGACACGCACCCATCACACCCATCACCACCACCACCACCACCACCACCAAACACCGGCCCCACAAACCCCCTGCACATCACATACCACACACCGCACCAGCACCACAAACACCAAACCACACACCATGGCAGCACACAGAATGCCCAAGTTCACTTCCACTGAGCTGACGGTCATGGTCGACGAGATCGTCAAGGTGCACCCACAAACCTATGGGAACTAGGTCCAACAGACACCACTAGCCACCAGAAACCGGTTGTGGAGCAGGATCGTAGACCAGGTCAATGCAGTCGGGAACTTGCCACGCAACAGAGCCGAAATCACCAAGAGGTGGAACGACCTGAAAAGCGTGGTCAAAAAGAAGGAGGCCAAAAATCGGCAGCTGGCTGCCAGGACTGGCGGAGGTAATCCCGCGCTATTCAAGACCTTCAAGGCGTGGGAGGAGAAGGTGCGAGGCATCCTACATCCGGAGATTCTCACCGGAATACCAGGGGGAGTGGAGGCTGGTAAGTACAAACAAATGTATACCAGCACACCGCTATGTACTCACATGCACTACCACCATGCCATAGCTCCGAAGGACAAACACCCCCATGTCCAGTACACAATACACAAGACATCACTCACACATGCAACAGACACTACCACACACTCAGCCCAAACCTACCAACTAACAAAACCATGGAGGCATGTGTACAGTCAGCCAGCACCGCAACTCCCACCAGGTCCCCTTGTACTCCAGAAGTGCCAGAAGGAGCACTCCCCACACCCATGTGTCAGCCATAGCTGCACTAACCGACAAGTAACAGGTAAGTAGCCGCAACACAAAGTCAGTGGGTGGGAGGGGGGACAGCTGAAGTACAACACCCACCAGGCCCCTAGTCCTACAGCGCAGCAAGGTGGAGCACACCCCACACCCATGTGTCAGCCATAGCTGCACCAACCGACAAGTAACAGGTAAGTAGCCGCAACACAAAGTCAGTGGGTGGGAGGGGGGACAGCTGAAGTACAACACACACCAGGCTCATAGTCCCACAGCACAGCAAGGTGGAGCACACCCCACACCCATGTGTCAGCCACTGCAGTGCACACCTTCAGCCGACAGGTAGAAATCTCACCCTACATGGAGGGGTTTCTGTGGGTGGTAAGCCAGCACCACAACACACAACACCGCCCCCACTCCCACAGACCAGCAACATGGAGCACCCCTCCCTCCCATAACCATGTGGCATCCATTGCATTGCGCACTCAAAAACAACCTGTAGGTGGAAAACTGTACAGGGCGGGGTGTCTGTAGGCATGAGGACTGTATTACGACTAACACATGGGACATGTCACGTAGCAGAGGAACACGCAGCACTGCTCCCTGTCACAATCATGTGACCAATGTGCACACGGACATGTATTACAGAGTCATACCCCACATGACCAATCACAAATACAGCAACACCTAAGGAGCCACGTCTGCATGCACAAGTCCCACTGGAGCACAGACCCACACTGCGGGCACTGTGCCACTCATCACACACATCAGCAACACCATCGAAGTCTTGTCCATGTAATTCTTACTGCCTGTTACCCACACATCGTACAACAACGCCCATGTAAGTCCAACCTGCCCAGAAGTAACAGCGTGGGACCACAATAATGCACATACACACCACTGGACCCATGAAACACACAGGCACACAATGCACATTCAACATATCATCCATCTCATCTGTCAGCCCCTGTGTCATGAAAGGTATGTCATCCGAACAGCTGGCCCTCATACAGTAGTTATGCAAAGATACCTGCCCATGACAAATAATGTGCCTGCAGTGACTGAAGCGCACGTCACACTGTGATTAACAACATACATAATATAGTCAACACCCCAAGAGCACTGCATTGATGCACATGGCCGAGGGTAGCACGCACACCAAGGAATTGGCCCATCTGCAATACGTCGTGTGGCACACAACCATCACTCACTCACAACAATGCTTCCAATGTAATGTCCATAAATGATACCAGTCAGCAGATATGCCGGGTATGTTAGACATACACACACCTTTGTCTCTGCACTGTCATGTTGCCAAAACACATGTCCCGTTCTGCACCCATATGTCACAGTATGTACCCCAAAACCATATGTCACCTCAAAAGCGTTGAGGGGCTGTACCCCTTTTTCCATCTGCGTTTCTAAGCGTTCCATTTGAACCCCAAAACCATATTTCACCTCAAAAGCATTGAGGGGCTGTACCCCCTTTTGCCATCTGCGTTTCTAAGCGTTCCATTTGAACCCCAAAACCATATTTCACCTCAAAAGCGTTGAGGGGCTGTACCCCCTTTGCCATCTGCGTTTCTAAGCGTTCCATTTGAACCCCAAAACCATATGTCACCTCAAAAGCGTTGAGGGGGCTGTACCCCCTTTTGCCATCTGCGTTTCTAAGCGTTCCATTTGAACCCCAAAACCATATGTCACCTCAAAAGCGTTGAGGGGGCTGTACCCCCTTTTGCCATCTGCGTTTCTAAGCGTTCCATTTGAACCCCAAAACCATATTACATCTCTAAATCGTCGATGGGTCTGGAGCCCGCATACACCCAAGCAACAAAATGTAGGAGTACAGCAACACACACCGATTGTCATTGCCAATCTGTCCCATGCCACATGATCACATCACACAGTTCCATTGCCTTGCCCAGGCATACACACATCGTACATCCACACACACGCCTCTGGGAAACCTGTGCACGACAGTGCACAGACTGTGAATGTCAGACAACCAAATCAAACTTTGCAAGGTGCAACACAATAACCTATCTCATTCTCCCCACAGGTGCCGAACTGCTGGATGCTGGAGAGGGAGACAGCAGCCAGCACAGCCAGTCCGCAAGCCCCCGAGCCGGACTCACGGATGTAGAGGATCTGGACACCTCTTCGGACGAGGACCACCCAGCAGGCCCATCTGGTGTGGCAGGGCCCAACCGCTCCCCAGGGCCCCTCCTACCCACCAACCCATCACCCAGGGCTGCTGAGCAGTCCCAGACCCCTGCTGCCACGGTCGTTGCGGCCACCACCACTGCCGCAACCACCACCACCGCCGCAACCACCACCACCGCCGCAACCACCACCACTACGCCATCCCTGGCCACAGCCCCTGCGCAAGGGATGGCACGGCCGTCGGGCTCCACCCTGGGAGCCAGACCGAGGACCGTGGTGAGCAATGTGGCCAGTGGGCCGGTCGGTGGCAGCAGTACTGGTGGGAGGAGCAGGGTCAGGCCACCGCCATCTGAGCCTGGGAGCCAAGCCCTGCCGCAAATCGCCAGAGTCCTTGGGGCCTATGAAGAGGCCCAAGGACAATGGGCCAGGTCGGCTTCCGACACGCGGGAGGTCCTTGGGGTGTTGAGGTCCATGGACGCCCATATGGGCCAATTCGTGACCCGTATGGACCAACTTGTGGACCTCATGGGCCAGCTGGTGGTGGTGGTGAGGGCACAAGCAAGGCCAGCAACACCACCTCCGCCACCACCTGCTGTGGCGCAGGGTCGTGCAGCATCGAGTCCCCCTGCGTCCACAGACAGTGAGCACTCCTCAGCCACCACCAGCAGCTCACCAACACAACCCCCCCCTCCCAAACGTGGAAGGGGCCGTCCGAAGAGGAAACAGGTGTCCAGAGAGGACTTCGCATGCACCAAACGCCAGTGAGTCAGCCAGCCACCTTGACCACCTACTGCATTGACTTGTAATACGATCCTACCCCACACTGCCATGTGAATGGCATGTGTCTGTTGGACTGTGGACATAGAACTTCATGGGTACACCTTGACCATCACGCAGCCATGACCGTCAACTCATTGTCACAGCATGCACCACTTCTGCCATCACCTTGCACACAATGACATGTCACCGCTGAAAATGAATACACCTTTATCACATTCTGCTGTCTGTGCCCTGTGTTTATTCAACGATGTGCAACCGCCACCATGATCAGAAAAGCATCTGCTGTGTGGTATGTCGATAGGCCAGGAGAGGCTGTAGGGACCTAGGGGTGAAAAACAGAACAAGAGTCCATTCAATGAGTGTGTCACACACTCATCACACAGTACTTGTCACCAACTACAAGCAATGTACACACATCTCACAGAGCAACAGGGCACAATGCTACAGCCACTGTCAGTGGCATACTAGCCTGGACATGGACCATTGCCACACAGCACTCAGTGAACAAAAGGCCTCGGTGACAGAGCACACATACACCTGCACAACTACAGCTACATCAGCCGTCGTACATGGTCACTCACCGTCAAGTGAAGTAGCGGGCGATGAGCTGCTGACGCACATTCACAGCTTCCTCCTCTCCACTGTCCACGTCACTGGACCCGTCCTGGTCTGCAGGCGGGGGCCCTGGCTGATCACCATCATCCACTATTAGGGGGATCTGCTTGCGAATAGCCAGATTGTGCAGCATGCAGCAAGCCACAACTATCTGGCACACCTTCTGTGGGGAGTACGCCAGTGCACCCCCGGTGCGGTCCAGGCATCTGAATCTGGACTTCAGGAGGCCAAAAGTCCGCTCCACCACACGTCTGGTCCTCCCATGTGCCTCATTGTAGCGGTCATCAGCTGGTGTCCGAGGATGACGTAATGGGCTGAGCAGCCAAGGCCCATTCGGATAAGCAGAGTCCCCTGTGTGTGAGGGGGACAGAGAATAGTTGCAATTCCAACTGGACACAAGACAGCATCGCACACCCAGCACGCTACACGAGTCCACATACTCACCAACAATCCAAGCACGGTCCGGTTGCAGATTGGTCATCAGACGTGGTAGGATGCTGTTGCGCATGATGTGCGAGTCATGGGCCGATCCTGGAAACTTCGCACACACGTGTGTAATGACCATGTCCGCAAGGCACACCACTTGCACATTCAGGGAGTGGGTGTGCTTCCTATTCCGATATATGTGTTCCATAGCCTGTGGTGCAACAAGGCCAACATGGGTGCAATCAATTGCACCAACAACGTGGGGGATCCGTCCAAGGGCATAGAAAGCACCCTTCACTGCCGCCAAATCACGAGCCCTGGGGAATCTGATGTACCTGTTCCTGTACAGCATCATAGCTGTCAGTACATCCCGTAGCACCATGCTGAACATGGGCTGGGACATCCCACCTCCACTGCCCACTGTGTGTTGGAAAGACCCAGTGGCGAAGAAATGTAGTGCAGCCATCACCTTAGCCGTGGGGGTAAATGCAGTTGGATACACCCTGCGAGGACGGAGGTGGGGTTCCAACAAGGCACATAGGCGATGCAGGGTGAGTCGGTCCAAACGGAATTTCCGGATTACCTCCACATCCTCCATGTCTGACAGCAATTGGTAGGGGCGATGTATGTTTGGTCTCCTCCTAGGTAGGATGGAAGTGGACACATGTCAAAGCAACACGCCACAGGGCATTTACACATACACAAAACAAAAATGACTGACCAAGCAATTGAATCACAGAACAGCTGACAAGTAGGGACAGCACAGCCACAATACACTTACACAGGTCCCCTTACCAATAGCAATGAGCAGTGACACACACCATTGCTATGAGCATGCACATGGGGATTTAGGCCTTAATAACTTGTAAGGCATGCTGATGATATCAGACTGCATATTTGGGAAGCGGCAACACCACGGCAACATAACTAGCTGCTGTGCCTGACACAGCTTCCGAGGCTGGGTGAGTATGGCACACACCAACAACGCTATGGACACAGGCTGAGCGGCAAAAACAAGTGGGACCTGTTGCACGAGGGGATATGAGACAGTCATTGATGTCCCTACTTCACCCTATGTACAGCACTGTACGGATCAGACCTCCAAAACACAATGACAGGTGTACACATTGACAGCTCCATGACAACACAGCTGTGTGATTGCAAATACACATCACAAGTGACACGTAACGTTGCACGTGCCAAGTGTGAGATGTACATAGTGATAGATGGCATGTGTGTGCATTTGCATATCCCATGCTCCCATGCCAATGTGTACATGATGATGTGCCAACAGACATGTGGAGGCTGAGCACTGGCCGTCCCTGCCTATGCACACAGCATGTTGTGGCCCTGTCCAGTGTGGACCTGCTCCCACACACAAGTCATGGCCACACCTGCAGATGCATTGCGCACATCATACTGTGTAGTGCACATGGCATCAGCGGACTGTACCCGCCATGGGCCAGGCCCTTACGGCCAACTCCAATGGCCCTCGTGGTTGCACCCTGCGTGTTCGACTATGGAGGTAAGCGTCCCGGGCCAGCTCGGAGCAGGCCTTCGTCTGCAATTGAAGCAGGCAGACATGGTACACCAATTGCAGCAGCTTGGACCCACTGAAACAGCCCCAGGGGGCTATATGAGTGTGGGAGTGAGACCGGCATTACCACAGCTACCTGGGACTGCAGCCTGGCATCCCTCAACAACACCTGCTTCTGCCACCTGTCCACCTTAACGTCGATGACGCAGAGGATATGTCCAGGTCCACTCACCAGCGAGGAGCTGGAGTACCTGGATTCCGAGCTCCACGCACACTGCACATGGCTATTCCTTGCGATAGTTGTGTGTGAAAGACAACTACAGTGTGTGTGGGAGTGCATGTGTGGGCCACACATGTCGTTGATCCGCAGCACTATGAGTCAGAGCCTGTGGGGTTCCAACATGCACTGCTCACCATGCTTACTGCAGGTGGCAGGGGTATGTGAGCTCTCGGGCGCTTTGCCATGTCTGTCCCTCCCGAGTGGTGGTACATGGCAACTTCATGTCAGACATCCAGTGACACAGCCAATTGGCAATGCAGGTCTCAGAGCACTTGTTGCTCGTGTGAATGGCAGGCTGGGGCCATGCTGCCCTTCTCAGTCCCAGCAGGCCTGGCCTGCACATTGACTGCACAATGCCAGTAGGTGACAACACAGACTGCCAAGTGGGTTACATGTGTCTCCTGTTCAGGACCCTCCGGATAAGCGCTAACTCAGCACTGTCGATTGGACACACCATGCCTCGTGATAGGGATGTGTGTGTGAGATAGTGGCACTGAATGTGACCTCCGTTGCGGGGTGGGCCATGCACAGGGCGAGTACGTTGATGGTTGCGCAGTGTTGGTCACAGTGGGTACACACACACAGATGTGTTGCCTTGTGATCTTTCTGTAGGTCCACCTGACAATGGACAGTAGATGTAGGCAGACTACACATTGCTCGATGTGCTGTCAAAATGCATGTGCCTTCACACCAGGCACAGCTGCCCCTGCACATGTGACCCCTGCTGCCCTCAGTGCTGGGTCTGTTGAGCTGATGCACCATCTGTGCGTGGGGCAGACAGCTCTCCTCACTTCCGTCATTGCCCATGTCATCACTTTGCCGCAGGTGACATGGATCATGGAGGGCCCACATGTACGCGTGGGTGGACTACACCAGACTGTCCAATGTTTGTCACCCCCAGTCAGTGCTTCAAATGGGAAGAATATAGTGCAGGTACTCATTTAAATGTGTCGAGTGGGCGGGGCTGGGTGCGGGGCTAAATGCAAGACATGTGAAGTTTATCGGCTTATATACTAGTTGCAATACACACGAGACACGTCTTTTTCTAAACAAATCAGGGTCATTCCTCATACTAAATGGAAGTCAAACAGTAATATTTCAACCTTTCCTCATGGCCTCCCCTCGCTCACCCCAATATGCGTTTGCATCTGAGTAGCCAGCGCGTGCACAGGCAGCTCCGAGCTCGCACCAGAGAGGCCAAGGAGTGTATGTGTGGGTCCATTGGAACAAGTAGTCTGTCTCACGGTATAAACAGTGGCGGGACGCCGTCCACCTGCGTGGTGCCCCGACTCGAGACCCGGACAACATTGACAATGCATGACAGGCTCCGCAAGCCGGATACACCACCTGCAACACACAGAGGCTGTAGCTGCCCTAGCGGCCCAGGCCGCGTCCAACTGGAGCTCATGGACCCACACATTCACTCTTTGGCCTCTCTGGGGCGAGCTTGGAGATGCTTGTGCACGCGCTGGCTTCTCTGTTGCAATGGCATGTAACATGTGTGGGAAAATAGGCAATGAGTGAGATGGTTCGAGCCACCTTCCGTGACGTCACTCCTGCTCGTGATGTGTGCGTCCCCCCACTACTTATATTTGACTTGTGCCATGCTGCACATTGAGGATGTGTTGACTGCGTGATGTGACCAGGAGGAGCGCGCCATGACCTCTCACCCACCATGCTCCACTGCCATCCCGTGCCCTGGATAGCCTGTGAAGGTGGACAATGTTGGGGATACACCTGGTCGACAGGGGATGTGTGTGCCTTGGCATGGGCCTGACGGACGCACAGCAGTATCCAGCATGTCCAAAGAGGGTGGGCTGACGTCTACACCTGATGCAGCATTTTCCGTGTGTCCGCCTGTTGTGCACACACATGTTCACATTCATCCCCAGACAGGTGGTCTTTAGAAATGCCCAAGACAGCGGTAATCTAGTGCTCCGGAATCCTCCCAACACAGTGTGTCTCAACATTGCATGTGCGCACCTACCCGTCACACCCACCCACCTGAGCCAAGCGTAACTCCCGCTTCACATGACACATGTGTGTCATCCACAGTTGTGCTACTCTCTCAGGGCCGGACCTGCAACTGTCCCGTAGCACACACACAGCACCGAGTCGTACTGGCATCCTGTTAGATTGGTAGGCACACTAACACATCGCCTTCTGTGACAGTGGTGGCTGTGATGGATATTGTGACTGCCATGGCAGTGTTGGCTGGCCATGGCAGGGCACACTCACACACATTGCATCCGCAGCACTTCGTGTCACTACTCGGAACATCGAACTGGGCACTTTCCCTGGGGTTGATGAGTAATGGTGCCTGTCGATGTGATCTGTGAATGGATGCAGTTGTCCCTGTAGTCGGTTGTATCTGTGTAGTTGCTGATTGCAGTTGTTGCAGTGTGTGGGTGTGTCCTTGCAGTTCAGGCTGACTCCTACTTGTTATGGTTCAGACGTTGTGTGTGTGCAGGGAGTGTGACTGTCAAGATTGTGTCTAGTTCAATTGTGCATGTAAGCATTTCTGCAGTTCTTACTCACTGTGCAGTGCTGCCCACCCACACTGATGTTGTGTGTGTGTTTTGTCAGGCATTGCTGTGGCATGCTTTAGCGTGGCTCCTACTTTTGGTTGCTGAGTGTGTGGTCAGACTGTGTGGGACATTGTAGACATGTGTAGGACAGTGGTTTGTAGTGACCAGGCCGTCAGTGTTAATGTGATGATCTTTCGGGCAACTTCAGAGTCTGACAAGTCCTACTCCACGAGCTGTGGTATTTCCCTGTGTCCACTGTTGCGGCTACTCATTTGCGTTGACATCCAATGACAGTGGACTACATGGTCATCTCACGACTGCCGTGTACTTCACACACTCTCATCCTCTCTCATTCGTACTTGTGTTTGTGAAATGATTCAGCAGAGACACATATTTACTTCAAGCCATGTATTAGGACTTATGTCCTCTGTGATGCAGTATAGTGGACACTACTGGCAGCGAAATGCATGTGGAGGTTATACTCAGCATGATTACACATAGCATAGGGTGTAGGGGTACATGTGATTAGTTGTTGCCTGTGGGATGTGGGCTTCAGAGTTACAACTGCTTAGCCGTTGCTGTGCTAATGTACATTTGCTAATTACTGAGGAGCTGTTGACTTTGACACAGACAGTATTCATTTTGCCTACCAGACCGCTTGACATCATGGGCACAGTACATCTCAGTTCCATGTTACAGGTTTGCTGCAATAGTTACTCCGACACACCTGCGTGAGAGGTGACATCAGGGCATGAGCCTTCGTGCATGCAACAGCGTCTCACTTGTTGTTGCAATGTGGTGGCTACTGGACATGACACAGTCACTGGGGTCATGTTGTTGGGGGATGCATTTGTTGTCCATGCAAAAGTCCTGGCACAGAAGTACAGAAGGAGTTGAGGTGACAGCTCTCACATACTACAGCAGACCGATTACTGTCCACTGACCGGTGCATATGTTCATGGGCGCAGGATACATATTCTGGCATAGTTGTACGTGCAGTTTTGTCCATGTGGTTGCCATACACAAATCCCATACCTCTGCCTCCCACTGTTCATGCAGAGTTACTGGCTGTGGTGAGAAACAGAGTGCATGTCCCGAAAATGTCCGATATCATGGAAGTGTAGTTGATGGTGTGGTGTTAGTTGCAGGTTGTATGGTATAGTTGTTGTACAGCTGAGTGCCCAGTCCGTGCGAAAGCCTAGCATGGGTACGGTGTAGGACATCATTGTTCAATTGGGGGTATTGCGTCGGGGCACGACGAATTGACAGGTTGTCAGGTATGCGATACCTTCCAGCAGGTCTTCCATGGCATTGGTGGTAAACATGGATTGCCATCCAATGGAGCGGATGGTGGCTGTCAAGGTGTTGGTCGTAAGTTGTCCCTTGTAGGAGCCTGATGGGACATGTTGGATGACATTCGATCAAACTGTGATCCAGAATACGTCGTGTGGAGGCACAGTGGTCCCATTGCAGTGTGGGTCCGATTGCAGCCACATACGCCATGCCCCCATAGACTGAACAGATCCTGTCGTGGACGTCCAGGGGGGCGAACAGTTGTACCAGGTCCGCCTTTGGACATGCCGGGTTGGAGAGACATAAATCCACAGGACAGTGGAAGGGACACCTCCGACAGTAGAAGACGGGGATGACGCAGCTGAACATTGCGATGCGGTAAGTTACTCGGTAACTTACGTTCAGCAAGGCCAGATTTTCACAGCCCAATATCTGTAGCAGGCTCTGGTTGTACAGCTTCATCTGTCCGGCGTAGTTGGGTAGCTGTGGTGCAACTGCCATTTTGCTACAGGGCGCTGTGATGGCGTGCTCCGGCTGTCTGTGCAGTCTGCAGAGTGCAGCCTCCGACGTTGCTGGGAATTCTGTGATGGTCGTACGGAGGCAGGACTTGGATTATGGTAGCTTGTGCGGAGGACACAGGCCCTCATCCCACATGCTTCTCTGAATGGTCAAGGTCAGTGGTGTCTGACTCCTTCCAGATTACTTGCATGTGAACCACATGGAGGAGTGGTATTATTTTTTTTGTGTTCGGATTTTTCTTTCATGTTGTGCGCTATCTGCCCAGTGGACCTTTTCCTCGGCATGCCTCGGTTTGGCTTGTTGTTGGGACAATGACTGTATTCTCCGGCTTGTTTTGTCGAGATGTGGTTTCAAAGTGGGAATGGAAGGTCATTCAGTGCTATCTGCTCTCCCGTGTGTGGGCGGCACGCTGCGTTTCCGCTATACGTTGGGCCTTGTGTGTGGGTGTCATAATTGGAACCACCTGTTGTTAGTCCCCGGGATTTTTGCTGTTACGTATTGCATGTATTGGTATTGGGTGCAGGGTGGTATTGGTATTTTTGTATGGTACTGGCGTACCTTTTGCCGACGGGGTCCATATTCTGCTGGGTGATGTTGCCTCCGCTGTGTGCTTCGCCATGTTTTGCACACAGGGGTGTGTCCTAATTTGGCGTGACATCACTTACATGTTCGGGTCAGTTGTGTGACGTCAGGTTGGCAACTGTGAGTTGCCGGTTGGGGACATGACTGAGGCAGGAATGTCACGTGACATGTGCGTTCAGGGTGGGGCTGGTGAGTGTGGTGTTTGTTGTGACCCTGTGTTGTTTGTGTGCGGCGCATACATGGCGCTGCCGTTGGCCTCTGCGTTGTGCGCATGTGTGGCTGCGTCATCGCCGCTGCGCTGCGGTGCCGTGACGGGGACGTTAGTTCCTGGTCCCAGGTGGTGTGTCCCCGGTTGTTGCGAGTTGTTTCAATTTGCCCGGTGTGACATTTGTGGGTGCAGTGGTGGATGTGTCGTGTCCACACAGGGGTGTCTGGGGGGGCCATGTACAGTTTTTCCGCCCTTGCAGTGTGTGCGGTGTTTGCGTGCCCTTGTTGTGTGTCTGCCTACCTGCGTCGCCGCGGTGCGTTGACTCCTAGGTGCTGCATCAGGTAGAGCATGGGGATGGCCTGGAGTGCAGGATTCATGCTCGGGGTGGGCCGCCTTTTTGGTCTCCGTACTCAGCATTCGGGTTTCCGCCTTGGTATCTCGTGCGGTGTCTCTTAGCCGTGGGAGCTGTTTGTTTGCGGCATCGTAATTTGTACGCCGGGCGGTACGTGATTTCGTCGGATGGTGTGTCTCCATTGGGCCGCGCCGCTACGTGTACGGGCGCACTTTGATGGCGGGCGGCGTCGCGGGCTTGCGGGCGGTGTTTGTCTGATTTTGCACATCCTAATTGGGCGGGCGTGTGGGCCGCGGCGGGCGGACGGTAACTGGTGGTTTTTGCATCCGACAGCTCGGCGGTAGTGCTTCCGCCCGACATCGTAATGGGCCCCTTTGTTTGTAATTGTGAGAATCAGTGTACAAAATTAGATTGCTTAACATATAATTAAAACAAGAGAGTGATTGCATACATAGTGTAAATGCACTATGCAAATACACATCAGAACAAAATCAAGCATACAATGGGTTACTCATGAGTGCTTTTTAATCAAAATAAACTGGGCTATGAACATTTCACATAAAAGCTGATTTCCCAAAGTACTCTTGAGAAAAATACAATAAAGTGATGTTTAATTAAATGTCTTTATAGCATAATAAAAAGATTCCTAATGTGCATGCACAACTATAGGCCAGGACACACACTCACCTAAAGGACTAATCACATTCCATATTTCATTTTATTATTTCCAGTCATTAGAGTAGATTTCATTATACTAGCCACTCGAAAGGAGTTGAAGGACCTAATGAAAAGAATTGTTGAAATAGGGAGTTTAGTGCATCAAACAATGTTATACAAAAAATTGATCAAAGAGCATATATTATGAGCAAGACTATCCTATGATGCACCTGTATGAGTCAGATTTGTTTCATGTTTCAGGGAGTGTAAACAGCACAGAGGAACAGGTTGCTAAGGCAGAGAAATAAATTGGATGTGAAAGAACGAGTGAATGTCATCAGGCTCTAAAGAGAGAGAGGAAAATCAATCAGATTGCCGTAAATGCGAGATAAAGGCCGCTTCTCAAAAACCACTTACCTGCAATCTGTCTGATTACACAGACATTGTCTGAATACTGGTTGGACAAATGGTCATATAAAGTCATTATTTCAACTCTGAAGGCCTGGCTTAGACTTTGGGGGACAGGTTTCTCGATCACAAATGTGATGGATATACTGTCCGCCATATGACAAGTGCCTTAGGATATAATGCATGTGGACAAGATATCTGTTTGTGGCGGAGTATCCCCTCCACCAAACTCTAAATCAGGCCCCACGTCATGAGTGCTGGCCAATTATTAAAAGCATCCACACCTGTCCCGTAAAAAACATTTTAAATGTCGTACGGAAATTTGTCCATGTGGTTTATGGTCATCTGGATTACCAAGAATTTTTGTAATGTATTGAAACAACAATGTCCACATATATCTTTGCAAGATAAACTTACAGCGGATTCTGGTTAAACTAGGCAGCCAGACTGACGGTGTGGTAGCGGAAAGTGATTGCACCTGCCCATAAGGGGTCTGTCGGTGGGACGCTTATACCCTGGATCCACAAGCTTTTATATTCTTGAAAATATGGTAAACCTGGCATGGAATCTCTGAAATCCAACTTAAAGTCTAGATACAGTCCAAAATTTCCAACTATGCCTAAAAATGATTCAGACACATGCTTCATTGTGTCAAAATAGCGCAAAGATTTGTGAATTTTGATTACCAGGGAAGATGAAATTGATGCATTCACCATACCCCAAATTATACCTGTCTATCTGCTCCCTTAGACCTCCTTGGATAGCTGGATAGCTTTTGCATTTCAGTAGTGCATCCTGAGGAGAAAGCAATGAATCAGTTGAGCCTTCTCTAGACCTAATTTGCTTTTTCATTTTGGCGCTGCAACTTTGGCCAGTGTTGGATTTTCCATGTGGGCACTCCTTCACTTCTCTTGACGGCCACATAGCAAGCTGCAAGAGCACATCATTCTATAACTAACATTTCTGGAATTGCAATTTCTAAATATTATTTGAATAATAGTGATATCGAGTTTTGAAAATTTCTTTCATGGAATGGTGAAGCAACAGATACAGATCAAACAAGTGGTGATCCACACTTCAGAAGACAGTTGAAAGCATGGCTATTTCCAAGTTAACGACATCATCCCACAACTCAAAAATAGAACACATAGAACACGGAGAGGCAATCGCACCTCAAATTTCAATCTTAAGCTTACAGCCCATAGACAGGAAACAAACCAACAAGATAACTAGAATTCATAACCTATCCTGAAAGGAGCGCCTCAGTTCACAATGTTCACAAATCTATTATTCAAGTAATGGTTTCGTGTGAAAAAAGGTTCATAGGCAGTCTTTGATGAATTTCAAACTCTGTGGTTTATTTCAAAAACCTTTTAAATTGTTAGATCCACACAATATCGTAACAAATCAATCAGCCAACTCGTTTCATCCACACTTGGACATCATCAGGACTGACTAGTAGCACGTTCAAATCCAGCGCGCCTTCTCTCCCGGCTGGTTGGATGAATCCCGCCAATGATGGCAGCCAGGAGAGAAGGCGCACTGGATTTGAACGCGCTACTAGTCAGCCCTGATGATGTCCAAGTGTGGACGAAACGCATTGGCTGATTGATTTGTTACTATATTGTGTGGATCTAACAATTTGAAAGGTTTTTGAAATAAACCACAGAGTTTGAAATTCATCAAAGACGGCCTATGAACCTTTTTTTGCACGAAACCATTACTTTAATAATAGATTTGTGAACATTGTGAACCGAGGCGCTCCTTTCAGAATAGGTTATGAATTATTGTTGATTAGTGGCCCAGTGGCGGTGGGACCATTGAAAGTTGAGCGTGGATGCAGTACCCAATCGACTAACCGGTATTACACACCAGTGCGCACAGCTCCTAGCCCTCACCGCCTATCGAGTTGGATCAACCAGATAACTACTTTCTACATGCAGGTAAGCTAAGAAGGGCTGATCTGTGGTTGGCCTGGGTATATAGTTATGTTAATTCATATATATTATTTCTGGCCCACACTATTACTAAAACTATGATGCCCAGCTGGCGGCAGCCAAATGTGATTTACACCTCTTACACTCACATGACATATCTGTTACAGTGCTTGTCCATTGCCAGTATACTGTACGAGCCAATAAACTAACCATTATCTAATGAAGAGGCATGGAACAACTGACGAGATCAGTCAGACACTGCTGGGCAATTTGAGGACTTTAATCTAATTTACCATTGCAGGTCCCAAATCACTATACACTATGACTGTTTCTTTACATCTCACAATAATACGCTGAATAGAGATGATAGTACCAATACCCAGCCATGCACATCCCTCCACTTTTTCTCGATCTCCAACCATGCCAGCTCAGGACCAAAACGTTAAACACATTTTCAGGTTGGACAACCCAGTGCAGCAACCAGGCACGTAGACTATAATCATATAAAATTCCAAAAAGGGACCAGCAGAGCTGTTCTAAGCTACCAGTGTACTGAAAACAATGACATGCGTGTCAGTCTCTAACACTTCATCTTTCACCACACTCCTACGCGCTGCATTCCATAGCACCTCAGTGGTCATCACGCACCAGATGAAAACACTTCCCACATAGGATCAAAACAAAGACAACATCCTTCCAACCACACCCCCTAAATGACGTAGCTTGCTGCCCATGTAGGTAAGCGCTTCAGTGCCCCACCGAGGGGTATTAATCGCTATATAAATGTTGCAGTACAATACAATGCGCTTTTAGAATGATAATCTCACATCTCAAAGCATAATTCTAAAACTTCATGTCCGTACCGCCAAGGAAAATTATGACAGCAATATCATGAAAAGAGATTTAAGAAATAGAAATGCCACAAGAAATAGAATGAGAAGGCCAGATTGAAACATAGAGAATAAGCCCAAACTACCAGAAAAGAAAGAAATTTGACTACAGAAGGAGTGACATTGTAAGATACTTTCTGGTCGGAATTGTTACCTCTGTGTGGTTGGTACGCTTCCATAGTGTTAATTTTGTTGCCAAGAGCCATTGGCTAGGGATAGAAGTGCCACAAAAACAGCCATTGTTCATTAAGTTAAAGAATTGTAATTAGCTAGAAGTCATTCATACCTATTCACTAACTTATAGCCTCTAAGATTGCTTCCACATAGCCTATAAAATAGCTTCCCCATAGCCTATAAGATTACTTCCACATAGCCTATAAGATTGCTCCCGCATAACCTCTAAGATTGCTTCTGCATAGCCTATAAGTTTGCTTCCGCATAGCCTAAAAGATTACTTCCACATAGCCTATGATTGCTTTCACATAGCCTATAATATTACTTCCACATAGCCTATAAGATTGCTTCCGCATAGCCTATGATTGCTTCCGCATAGCCTATAAGATTGCTTCCACATAGCCTATAACATTTCTTCTACATAGCCTCTAAGATTGCTCCAGCATAGCCTATAAGATTGCTTCCACATATCCTATAAGATTACTTCCACATAGCCTATAAGATTGCTTTAGCATAGCCTATAAGATTGCTTCTGCATTGCCTATAAGATTCCTTCTGCGTAGCCTATAAGATTGCTTCAACATAGCCTATGATTGCTTCTGCATAGCCTATAAGATTACTTCCAAATAGCCTTTAAGATTACTTCTGCATAGCCTATGATTGCTTCCGCATAGCCTATAAGATTGCTTCCGCATAGCCTCTAAGATTGCTTCCACATAGCCTATAAGATTGCTTCCGCATAGCCTATAAGATTGCTTCCACATGGCCTATAAGATTACTTCTACATAGCCTCTAAGATTGCTTCCACATAGCCTATAAGATTGCTTCCACATTGCCTATAAGATTACTCCAGCATAGCCTATAATATTACTTCTACATAGCCTCTAAGATTGCTTCCACATAGCCTATAAGATTGCTTCCGCATAACCTATAAGATTTCTTCTGCATAGTCTCTAAGACTGCCTTAGCATAGCCTATAAGATTGCTTCCACATTGCCTATAAGATTACTTCCACATAGCCGATAACATTGCTTCCGCATAGCCTAAAAGATTGCTTCCGCACAGCCTATAAGATTACTTCTACATAGCCTCTAAGATTGCTTCCACATAGCCTATAGGATTGCTTCCGCATAACCTATAAGATTACTTCTACATAGCCTCTAAGATTGCTTCCACATAGCCTATAAGATTGCTTCCGCATAACCTATAAGATTACTTCTACATAGCCTCTAAGATTGATTCAGCATAGCCTCTAAGATTGCTTCAGCATAGCCTTTAAGATTGCTTCAGCATAGCCTATAAGATTACTTCTACATAGCCTATAAGATTACTTCCACATAGCCTATAAGATTGCTTCAGCATAGCCTATAAGATTGCTTCCGCATAACCTATAAGATTACTTCTGCATAGCCTATAAGATTACTTCTACATAGTCTATAAGATTGCTTCCACATAGCCTATAAGATTGCTTCCGCATAGCCTATAAGATTACTTATGCATAGCCTATAAGATTGCTTCCTCATAGCCTATAAGATTGCTTCCGCGTAGCCTATAAGATTGCTTCCGCATAGCCTATAAGATTGCTTCCGCATAGCCTCTAAGATTTCTTCCGCATAGCCTCTAAGGTTGCTTCCGCATAGCCTCTAAGATTGCTTCCACATAGCCTATAGGATTGCTTCCGCATAACCTATAAGATTACTTCTACATAGCCTATAAGATTGCTTCCGCATAACCTATAAGATTACTTCTACATAGCCTCTAAGATTGCTTCAGCATAGCCTCTAAGATTGCTTCAGCATAGCCTCTAAGATTGCTTCAGCATAGCCTCTAAGATTGCTTCCACATTGCGTATAAGGAATCACGGACAAAATATCGAAGGTCAGAATATCGACCTACAGAAATATCGACGCAAGAATATCGAAATCAAGAATATCGACATCCAGGCAGGGATGTCCGCTGTCTCCTCTCCTGTTCGCGCTGGCAGTGGAGCCACTGGCTGTCCATGCGCGTTCGGGACGATACTATCGGGGCTTGGATCGGGGGGGCCAACCCCAATTTATAGCATTATATGCTGATGATCTCCTGATGTTTCTTGCCGATTCGGAGGCTGACTTGCGGGGCGCTAGGAACCTGCTCTCCCAGTTGGAAAGGGAGGCGGGGCTACGGGTTAACTGGAACAAGACATGCCTTTTTCCTGTCTTGAGTGGTAGAGACCGCCCGCCGGATGTCCTGGATGTTGCGTGGGAGAGTAGGTGCCTAACTTATTTGGGGGTCCGCATCTATCATGCAGCTGCCGACCTATTGGAGGGCAATGTTGCACGGGCAATTCGAACCACCAAGAGCAACTTTGAGTTTTGAGGGTCCCTACCGCTTTCGGTGGCAGGACGGGTGGCTCTGCTAAAGATGGTCACGTTGCCGCGCTTGCTTTATTACTTCGGCTCCTTACCGCTCTGGATTCCGCGGAAATTTTTACGCAACTCAATACCATGATTACGGGATTTTTATGGGGTTCTGGGAGACGCAGGGTGGCGCTTACCACCATGATGCGACCTAGACGAGAGGGGGGCTTTGCAGTGCCTGATTTTGAGGCCTACTACCATGCAGCGCAATTGCAGTGGTTCACGAAGTGGATGGCTGGTAGGCTTCGAGCTGAAGAGATGGGAGGAGGCGGGGATTACCACAATTGGGGACCTGTATGAGGCTGACACCCTGCTACCCTTTAATGACTTGATAGGGCGTTATGACCTACCTGGACGGGACTTTCTTTTGCATGCAGCCCTGACGGCAGCTATCCGCAAGCACTGGAGGGCGGGATTGGTGGAGCCGCCGGTGTCCCTACCGTGTCAGTACGTAGTTTTAGCGGCTGGGACGTTTAAGGCAGTTACCTGCCTCTTCAGACGACTTACCCAGGAGACGAGACGACCTTTGGAGAGCTTGTGGCTTAGGTGGGAGACAGACCTTGGGGTGCCCCTTGAGGAGAAGCCTTGGGATGCAATAGTGGAGAGGGCATGGAAAAGCTCCAGAAATGCGCGCTTCCAACTGATCCACTTTTTCGTTCTCCATAGGGCATACCTCACACCACACAAGATAAACGAGTATTTTGGAACTCGGTCGGCATGTCCGCGGTGTAACCTCGACAATGCCGAATTTTTACACATGTTTTGGGACTGCCCGCTGCTGGAGGGGTTCTGGCGGGAGGTAACGACTGCCCTGAAGGACGTAACGGACAGAGACGTTATGCAGACGCCGGGATATTGCTTGTTGCATTGGTTCCCCCATACTGCCCGAAATAAAGTCACTAGTAAATTCATTGACCTGGGTCTAGTATTGGCTAAGCGGGAAATTACCAGTCATTGGAAGGGGACGGGTGCCCCTAGTGCCTCAAGGTGGCGGAGGGAGTTCATCAAATGGGCCGATTATGACGGGATCCTGAGGTTACAAATGGCCCAGAGGCGGGCCAACAACAAGATGCTGGAGGCGGCAAGAGCATGGGTGGCGCTAGTAGAATTGCTTAAGCGCCCGCTGGAAGTTGATGCGCCCCCCCCTTGAGTGAGTGCAGTCGTTGGGGTGAATGGATATGTGACCTCATATTAACATAGGACCTGAGAGCTCAAAGGAGCTTAGGGCATGGTGGCTTCCCCTTACTGGATCACTTCCTTAGATTCATAGGGGTCGATTCTGATGCGGGTTGGAAAAGCTTCCCGACCGAATCGGTTGGGAAATGGTTTCCGACCCACTCGGATCGGGAAAGTCCGACCGGCGGAGTAGGATGCATCCGGATGCTTCCAGATACGATTAGGTTGAACTCCCATTGACTTCAATGGGAACATTTGTTCCTAACCGCATCAGAATTGGGCCCTCGGTCGGGAAGACACGTTCCCGATCCGATTTGGAAGGAGCAAATGCCGTTAGGAGGCCTTCCTAACCGCATCAGAATCAGGCCCTCGGTCGGGAAGCTTTTCCAACCCGCATCAGAATCGGGCCCTCAGTATTTAATGTCTTCAATGTCTGGTCACACTTCTGCTGAGATGCGGAGGATAGAGCGACATGCCTGCGAGGGTGGTGGTGGGGGGAGTTTTATCAGGGAGGGAGGGGGGCGGGGCTATTCCTTGATTTCTAATTTTGTTCATGGGGATGTTGGGCAGTGGCACCGGGCTGAGCTGTGAAGTTAGAGTGCTCCTACTGAAAGGACACAGTGAATGTCCTCTGTGAGCCCACTCCACTGTATAGTGCCTGTTAGGATCAACTGACCTCTGGACCACACCTGTTGATAACTTACAGCTGATACTGGACAGTCTTTGATCGTGATTATCTGGACTCAGGGACAGCTATCTGATATGCATGCCCAAGTCTTAATGTAATGTTTTTTCTACATTTGCTGATACTTGAATAAAGTTTGTTTACAAAAAAAAAAAAAATCAAGAATATCGACATCCTATCTACATTATGGTAAGTACAAAAATATCGAAAAAAAAATATCGATGTAAAAAATATCGTTGTTAAAAATATCGTTTTTTATTTAAGTTAAAAAAATTATGTAAAATAATGTAAATAATGCATATAATTAAAAAAACATAGTTAAAAATATTTTAAAATGTTTAAAAATTATAAGTAATATATATGTAATGTAAAAATAAATTAAACATATACATATAATATATATACTTACTAATAATTTTTAATAATTATTTTAATAACTTATAATAAAAAAATTAAATATATAAATTATAAATACATCTATACACATAAAACAATAATATAAATAAAAATTAAATAAATATATATAACAAATTAAAAAAATTAAAATTATTTTTAATCTTTTTAAAATTAATTATATACTACACTAACTAAAATAATTTTTAAAAAAATTAGATATCGGAGGTAATAAAATTACTATTCCAACTCCAAACAGTGCAACAGTAGGGAAAATGTTGGATAGCGTAGGGGTAAAAATTACTATTCCCACTCCAGTGAGTGCAACAGTAGGGAAAGTGTTGGATAGCGTAGGGGTTAAAATTACTTTTCCCACTCCAGGGAGTGCAACAGTAGGGAAAGTGTTGGATAGCGTAGGGGTAAAAATTACTATTCCCACTCCAGTGAGTGCAACAGTAGGGAAAGTGTTGGATAGCGTAGGGGTTTAAATTACTATTCCCACTCCAGTGAGTGCAACAGTAGGGAAAGTGTTGGATAGCGTAGGGGTAAAATTACTATTCCCACTCCAGTGAGTGCAACAGTAGGAAAAGTGTTGGATAGCGTAGGGGTAAAAATTACTATTCCCACTCCAGTGAGTGCAACAGTAGGGAAAGTGTTGGATAGCATAGGGGTTAAAATTACTATTCCCACTCCAGTGAGTGCAACAGTAGGGAAAGTGTTGGATAGCGTAGGGGTAAAAATTACTATTCCCACTTCAGTGAGTGCAACAGTAGGGAAAGTGTGGGATAGCGTAGTGGTTAAAATTACTATTCCAACTCCAGTGAGTGTAACAGTGTGGAAAATGTAGGATAGCGTAGGGGTTAAATTAACATACTTATTAATTAAATAATTTTTGTAAAATAAATAACATATCAATAATTAACTAAAAAGTTAATAATAAATACCAATAAAATTAAATTAATATTGACTTAAATAACATTAAATTACTTCCCACCCTATTCCCCCATAAACACACAACCCGCTACACATAAAAAAGAACACAATTAATTTAATTATCAATTAATCAATTAATCGTTTTTTATTTAAGTTAAAAAAATTATGTAAAATAATGTAAATAATGCATATAATTAAAAAAACATAGTTAAAAATATTTTAAAATGTTTAAAAATTATAAGTAATATATATGTAATGTAAAAATAAATTAAACATATACATATAATATATATACTTACTAATAATTTTTAATAATTATTTTAATAACTTATAATAAAAAAATTAAATATATAAATTATAAATACATCTATACACATAAAACAATAATATAAATAAAAATTAAATAAATATATATAACAAATTAAAAAAATTAAAATTATTTTTAATCTTTTTAAAATTAATTATATACTACACTAACTAAAATAATTTAAAAAAATTAGATATCGGAGGTAATAAAATTACTATTCCAACTCCAAACAGTGCAACAGTAGGGAAAATGTTGGATAGCGTAGGGGTTAAAATTACTATTCCCACTCCAGTGAGTGCAACAGTAGGGAAAGTGTTGGATAGCGTAGGGGTAAAAATTACTATTCCCACTCCAGTGAGTGCAACAGTAGGAAAAGTGTTGGATAGCGTAGGGGTAAAAATTACTATTCCCACTCCAGTGAGTGCAACAGTAGGGAAAGTGTTGGATAGCATAGGGGTTAAAATTACTATTCCCACTCCAGTGAGTGCAACAGTAGGGAAAGTGTTGGATAGCGTAGGGGTAAAAATTACTATTCCCACTTCAGTGAGTGCAACAGTAGGGAAAGTGTGGGATAGCGTAGTGGTTAAAATTACTATTCCAACTCCAGTGAGTGTAACAGTGTGGAAAATGTAGGATAGCGTAGGGGTTAAATTAACATACTTATTAATTAAATAATTTTTGTAAAATAAATAACATATCAATAATTAACTAAAAAGTTAATAATAAATACCAATAAAATTAAATTAATATTGACTTAAATAACATTAAATTACTTCCCACCCTATTCCCCCATAAACACACAACCCGCTACACATAAAAAGAACACAATTAATTTAATTATCAATTAATCAATTAATAAAAATTAATTACCAATTAATAATAAATTAACAATAAATTAATTAACAATAACAATAAATAAATAATAATAATACATTAATTATAATTAATATAATTATAAATGAATCAATTAATAAAAATTAATTACCAATTAATAATTAATTAACAGTAAATTAATTATCAATAACAATAAATAAAAAAATATTAATTAATTAATTATAATTAAATTACTTCCCACCCTATTCCCCTATAAACCCACAACCCGCTACACATACAAATTAACATAATTAATTTAATTATCAAGTATCAATTAATAAAAATGAATCACCAATTAATAATTAATTAACAATACATTAATTAACAATAACAATAAATAAATGAAAAATTAATTATAAGTAATATAATGATAAATTAATCAATTTAAAAAAATGAATTACCAATTAATAATTAACAATAAATTAATAATCAATAACAATAAATAAAACATGTTAATTAATTAATTATAATTAAATTACTTCCCACCCTATTCCCCTATAAACCCACAACCCGCTCTGATACTGAAATGCAAAATTTACTTTAAAAAAATTACTAATTTCTAAACATTTAATACATATATTTAAAAATAATAAAAATACATTACAAAAAATGTTAAACATACATATAACATACATACAAAAATACATAACACTAATATAAATATAGATATTATTAACAACGATATTTTTGCTTACGATATTACTTACTTCGATATTACTTACTTCGATATTACTTACTTCAATATAAAAAAAAACGATATTACTTACCTTAAGGTCGATATTCTGGTCACCGATATTCTTGACATCGATATTCTGTCCCTACGATATTAAAAACTCAATATTAGTGTAGGTCGATATAAAAAAATCGATATTTTGACTGCGCACCGCCTATAAGATTACTTCCACATAGCCTATAAGATTACTTCCACATTGCCTATAAGATTACTTCCGCATAGCCTATAAGATTGCTTCCGCATAACCTATAAGATTGCTTCCGCATAGCCGAAAAGTCCATTTCTCTGAGCAAATCACATGGTTCCATAGCTTGATTTTCCAGTTCCGCCAGGTCCCGCCTGCACAAAGATCGGGGCTGTCCAGTCTTCCCCCCTTTTCACAATCAGCAGTCTTGCAATTGCTGCGACGAGACATTATATTGTGCATTCTTCTGTCGTGATAGATTTATGCCTAGCTTCTAGTCGTTTTCTAGAAAGGCACATGCATTATCCGGGTGAATACCGAACGTTTTTAGAGCTGCTTTTAAACTCGTCCTACATACCTGCTGAGAACACCTAGATCCAGCTAACCAGGTTTTTTTCATCTTTTTTGTTTTTTTTAACATAAGCAATCAGTGGGGAATGCAGATATCCGCCACTCCTGTGAAAGCTATAGTGCACCTCTCTTCCTCAGAAATGAGTCCAGCAGGCCCGGCCCCGTGTCATCCAGAACCTGTTTTTGGAATATGACATGCCTGGGGGGCCGTTGTGAGGTCTGTGGTGTGTACAATTCTGGTTGCAGGAAGCCACGTGGGCTGCGTTGTAACCGGATCTCAGCGTGAGTTGTCTCGAGATGGCACGCTTGTCACAGCAGCATCTCAGAGCCCTGGGCCTTTTTCCAGCAGGGTCCCTCCTTGTGTGCGTTCTAGACAACGACAGGTGGACAACACACCCACGGCGACAATGAATGTTGTTGACAGCAACGAACGTATTCTACGATAAAGTTCCCAGACTGTGAACTAGATATGCTTGAGACCGGAAGTGTGCCATGATTTGGTAAGCACGGGAGCCACCAGGGCTCTTCAGGATGCCCTTAAAAGAAGCATGTACATAAAAGGGAATCGCTGACCTGATCAATGGTGTTTTCCAATGTCTGGCAGTGTTTTCGACGCTAACATATTTGCTAACCCTACTGACGTAGGCAGTAGGCCATCACTTTTTACGTCTCCCTACAGGTTACTTTTAGCTATATGTGCTGTTTACAATACCAATGCATAGGGCCGGTTTGAGTGGATCGTAATTCCATACTGGGATTCCCAGAGGCCAGAATTACTGATTCTGGCCAGAACCTCCCATGGGTTCACTTCCAAGATACACGCAAAGCAATGAGGAATAACTGTGAGGACCCAGAATCAACAGTGCAGAATGCCACGAATAGGACACTTTACCCCGCACACTTTTACTCCGCGTGCCATTACCCCGCTATTTTTACACTGCAAAATCTTTTGCAACGCAGGGCTTTACAACGCAATCCATTACAACGCATTCCCATTTCAACGCAATTTACTATTCTAACTCCACGGGGCGTTACTTTGGGGAATGCGTTGTAATAGTTTGCGGTGTAAAGCCCTGCGTTGTAAAAGTTTTTGCGGTGTAAAAAATGGCGGGTAATGGCATGCGGAGTAACGCATGCGGGGTAAAGGATGTTTCCCGAATTCCACACAGTATTCTCCAAGCTGTAGGGATTCATGCACATATACACCACCTGCTCTGTGCGGGTGGTAAATGTGTGCATGGGGGCCTGGACTAAGACTGGGAGAGAGAGCAGGGTGAGAGCACAGGAGAGGGACGGGGAATAAGTGTCGTGGATGGGGGGAGCATTGTATGCTCCTTCCAGGGTCAGGATGGGAACACAAACCAGCCCGGGGAATACAGCTGGACTAGCCCGGTGGTGCCAGTGAGAAGCACTGCTGTGCCGCTTTAGCACTGCTGCCGGCCGCTTTAGCACTGCTACTGCTTTTGTTACAGGAATCCGATATTGCAGCACTGCCGCAAAACCGGCCCCCAGTAACTATACCGGACCCCACCGCTCGGAAACCGCCCCCCACCCAGTCTTTCGACCCACCAGGAAAATGCCAGTTGTCCGCTACGGCCAGTCCGGCCCTGCCCAGGCCCGGGTTTAGCGCTGGTGGCGCACAGTGCAACAGTCTTTTTTGGCACCCCCTCCCATGACCTACTTCTACACTAATTCCCTCATTACCACACTCCAGCAGTGCCCCTTATCTGTCCATAGTACCTCTCTGACGTACACTTGTATTTTCTTTACAGCGCTACTCATAGTTCACTCGCACTCGGTTCTGTGGTCTGCATGGTACACATTCTTTGCAGCAGGCACATTAACTCTGTGCACTACTTCATGATGCGTCAAAACTCTAAGTCAGCGCCGGTGCGGCTGCCCTGGTTGCACTGCCCTAAAGCCGGCCCTGGCTGCTCCTTTGCTAGAGGAGGAAGTCGGGCAGGGCGTCTGAAGCCTAAAACAGCTGTATGGGCCATTTTTTCTGACTCGGAAAATCGATCTATTGTTCCCGCACCGGGGAAAACCAGGTTTAAAAACATTGGGCCACTCGTGGTCAGGCAGAACTGATTTTCCACCCTTGCATTCTGCCATCCCAGCAGCGGCAGTCCGTACAGGTAAACGCAGTAGGGCGAGGCGGGAGGGGAGAGAAGTCAAGAGACGACGGAATAGGGAAAATAAAATAAATAAATAATTCCTATTCTGTCGTCTGTCGACAACGCCCGCCCCACCGCCTCACCGCGCTTACCTGCACAGACCGCTGCTGCATCCCAGACTCGTGATTGTGTTCTCAGAGAGGGCTTTATGATGGCTCCTTGCTAGCTTTTTGGTTAACCTCATTTGGTTGCTTCCCAGTCCATGGCATTCCTTCCTTTTTCCCCTGGAGCATAGCTTCTTTACCATCTTTTTGGTTTGACCCCCCCCTCCCTTGAGTGCATGTGTCTTCTTGCTTTCTCTTCCCATGTGCCCCTTCCCAATCACATCTTTACCCCCATGCTCTCTGAGTTGCTCTCCGAGTTGCTCCCAACTCATCTGTGAAAGCGCTGTAACTGATATATTTTTAGTGAGGTTTGACTAAAGATCAGACTTTATCAGGTTTACTTTATTTTCTCTCCTGCGTTCCACATGTTGCATGAAAGCCAAGACCCTGGCACACAAATGCACCAATTATGGCAGTGGGGGAGGGGCAGGAAGCTGCCCTTCCACAGCAGCATTTGAGGAAAAAGGAGTACTTAGTGTAACTGAAAAAGATATGCTTCTTCTCCCAGAAGTTCAAACACACATAGAGGAGTAGAGAGTGGTGAAAAATTTGTGGTGGCACATGCTTGGTGTGAAAATACTGCCCTCACTCACAAAATTGTGACATGCTTCATCATAGGGCTGCTTCAGTACACCCCTTCGCAGACCAACGCCTGGGGTGGAGCAATGGGGTGGGGAAGACAAGACATATCATATAAATAAACAGAAATAATAAGTCAAAATATATTGGGATCACCGGAAAAAAAAGTGCAGAGGTGTCTCTGTGCGTAAGTTTATTCCTGGACCCTCCGGCCAGGATTCAAAACGTGACGGATGGAGGTGAAAGGAAAAAAGTAATGAACTCCTACACCCCTCCTTACTGCCAATATGTCGACATTTTTCTGCCTTCGTAATTGTGCCTGGGATATAGGGTCACACCGGCATTCGTCAGGACCTTTCTGATCCCATTTGTTAAAAAACCCTCATTACCTGAAATAAGGTTCGCCAGGAACAACTTGTTTCCGCACCGAGGGATCCCCTATGTAACACTCTCCCGAAGTACTAAAGGGGAAAGAGAAACAACAAACACGAAAGGGCATTATTCCCTTTCGTCGTTTAGCACACTATGCTTCACCACTCATTGCTTAACCACCACACCATAGGTATAATTCCCAGATATGGCCACCCCATTTTTTTCAACATACCTACATCCAGATATGCCATAATGGTGAAAATTCACCTCATCAATGTATATGCGCAGATAGATGTACGTCATTCCCTCATAGCCAACTCATTCAAACTGTTAAAATAGCACCTTAAAACTCACCGAGTTTCCACAAGAGTAATGTTAAAACTGGCGGGAGATAAGGAGAGACCCCCTGTAACCACACTCTGGGGGAGACAAATGAACATAGGAAATACAAATGGTTAATAATGTTAATCCAAATGACATTTTTCTGAGGGATAAAACCTCCGGATGTGCCCCAATTAATGATCAAAAAGGAGATGTTCGTCCTTATATTGCCCTCTGCATGATAAGCAGCACATCCCCCTTAAGAAATTAGGAGAAATGCCCACATATTGTAACCGAGTGCTGTCCCCGTGGTTACCGCCCATTTAAAATAGAAGGCTACATGAATTTGCCCCCGGGATCGGTCCCGTAGAAGACCTCCGTAAGCATCCAAAGTATGCCCCCTGTTCCTTTCGGTAATTGCATCGTGCTCCGATTGCTCCTTTTGGTAGTCTTAGGCCCAACCGCCCCCCACTCCTTACTGCATCAAGGTGGGTGCTCCTCCCTTTCGGCACTTATCCGATCCCGCCGTGTAGGTGAATGGATCTGTTGTGCCGGAACTTTTAAGCTGCATCCCCGCTCCCTGCTTCATGTCACGTGGGAGTCGCGGAGTAGCCTACGTATCGGTGTTGCGTCCGTAAGCACACTTGTACTGCGTTGCTATGGACGCTTCTGTACTTTTTTTACCGTTGTTCAAACTTTATATAAACACAGTCGTGGCTCTCATTGTAAGTGTGCTGCCAGTATAAGACTGCATACATGGCTGCATTAATAAGCTCGGGTCTATTTACCTTTTCATGGGCAATGCACCAAGTACTTAAATAAGGTACTGCCTGTAATAATGAAACTGCGTTATCGTCCTAATTAAAAATACGGATATAGAAGCACGATCTTTTTTTTTTTTTTAACTGTGCGGTCACTTCCAGCCTGAGACAATGTGCAGTTGAACACTCCGCATTTACAATAAAAATGAATTCAAAATTCATTGCCATGGTGCTAAAAAGGGGCCTAGTCATGGCGTGTCAGGTCCCTTTGGTAGGTGGAGTAGAGCATGTTGCACGGAGTATGTAGGAACTAGTCTAGTAAAGACCTCAGAATAGGTATGGATGGGATTTTATACAATGATGTAATGGTATATACCAGCCTAGGTAGATGGTATCATCTGACTCCCGAAGAATATATCCATCCTATTACAGGATGTGTACATCATCATAGTATGGTCATGGGCTTGGTGTAGAACAGTTGGTATGCCTATGGATAATACCACAAGTTACATACCCACGTGTGTGTATGCCTACATATTGAGTGTTTGCCACGGAATATCATCATTTAGGCCCACCAAGTGACTTTTGAGTCTGTAGACCCATTTCTGTTCCCTCAGAAGTAGGGCCCTCGTTCTGTCTCCTGCGTTAGCGTTCAGTCTTGGTTTCTCTACTACCATCCATGCTATGTCATCAATAGTATGTTGTTTCTCCAGGTAATGTGCAGTCAGTTTTGTGTTTGATTTTAGACACTTAATGGTACTTCTATGTTCCATTATGCGTGTCTTCACTTTTCTGCTGGTCATGCCAATATATTGTTTTTTATAGGGGTATGTGATGAGATAGATGACATACTCGGAGTTGCAATTTGTGTGTGTCCTCTGCTCCCATGGGTAAGTTAAACCCACACCAATGGTTTTGGTGTTTTTCGTAAGGTGGCATACATTACATGATCCACATCTCGAGTATCCTTGGAGCGGAGGCAGGCCACTGGTCGCCTCCAATACCCTAGGTAGACGTGTATTAGGTCTAGTATGTACTAGAATATCCTCAGATTGGCACTCCTTTTAAATGAAAAGAGGGGTTTGGCTACATTCATACCATTGGAATTGAGTATGCGCCAATGTTTTAATATCATTTGTTTGATGTGGTGTGAAGCTGTACTAAAGGTAGTGACACACACTGGTTTATCCATGGATGGTTTCTCAACTCTCTCCAAGAGATTGTCCCGGTTAGTATTGGCTGCTCTCTTCCTTGCTCTTTTGATGGTACGCTCGGGGTATCCTCTCTAGTTGAGTTTTTTCGTAAGGAGGTCAGCCTCTTCCTTGAAAGCTGTTCTATAAGTGCAGTTACGCCTGAGTCTGAAGAACTGACCCACAGGAAGGTTGTCCCTTAGGGATTTTGGATGGAAGCTACCATAAGCCAGTAGTGAGTTTTTATCTGTAGGTTTATGGTAGACCCTGGTTGTAAGTTTACCTTCTTTTGGTTCAATGATCAAATCCAAGAATGGTAACTCAGTTTTTGTAACCGTGGATGTGAAATGTAGAAGGGGGTGCCTGCCGTTGAGCCATTCGAGGAACTGGGTGACTGAAAGTGCATCACCCCTCCAAATCACTAGGACGTCATCTATGAACCTGCGCCACAGTCTGATGTTGCTTGACCAGGGATTGTCTGCGTTGTAAATCATGGTCTTTTCAAATGCGCCCACATAGAGTCCCACTAGACTCGGGGCGAATGTGCTCCCCATAGAGGTCCCGTGGGTCTGCAGGTATAACGTGCCTTCAAATTCAAAGAAATTCCTGGTAAGGGCTATTTCGGCCAGGTTCAAAATGAAGGCTTGCGGGGTCTGGCACGTCCACTCATCTTCAAATAAGATGTCCTCTAACACCCGTAGGGTCTCCCTTTGGGGAATGTTTGTATACACGGCCTCAATATCCAAACCCAGCAGGAACTCGTTGTTGGGGTCAAAATCCATGTCTTTGATGAGGTTGAGGATATCTCGAGTGTCCTGCAGGTAGGCAGGCATCTTCTGGACAAGTGGTTTCAGGTAGAAATCACAAAATTGTGATAGAGGTTCCAAAATAGAACCAATACCTGACACGATAGGCCTACCTGGGGGTGGCCTCGTAGGTTTATGGATTTTCGGCAATACGTAGAAGTAAGGTTTGGTAGGTTGGTCTCTAATCAGGTACTTGGCTTCGTGTTTTGAGATCCACTTGTTCGCTGTTCCTTCCTCTACTAGGGTTGCGATGTCCTTTGCGATCTCCGTAGTAGGGTCCCTTCTCAAGATCCTGTAGTTCCTCTCATCCGATAAGAGGCAGTGACATTCGTCAGTATATGTAGTTCTGTCCAGAATGACGATTGCTCCCCCTTTGTCGGCTGGCTTGATAATGATGGAATCATTTTCCTTCAGTTGTCTAAGAGCCTCCTTTTCCATGTTGCTCAGGTTGATAAAAGGGCGTGTGTCCCGTATTTGTATGTTCTCAATGTCATGGATGACTGCTTGTTCAAAAGTAGCAACTTTTGAACAAGCAGTCATCCATGACATTGAGAACCTACAAAGACGGGACACACGGGATATCATGCTTCTATATCCGTATTTTTAATTAGGACGATAACGCAATTCATTATTACAGGCAGTACCTTATTTAAGTACTTGGTGCATTGCCCATGAAGAGGTAAATAGACCCGCGCTTATTAATGCGGCCATGTATGCAGTCTTATACTGGCAGCACACTTACAATGAGAGCCACGACTGTGTTTGTATAAAGTTTGAACAACTGTAAAAAAAGTAAAGAAGCGTCCATAGCAATGCAGTACAAGCGTGCTTACGGACGCAACGCCGATACGTAGGCTACTCTGCGACTCCCACGTGACATGAAGCAGGGAGCAGGGATGCAGCTTCAAAGTTCCGGCACAACAGATCCATTCACCTACACGGCGGGATCGGATAAGTGACGAAAGGGAGGAGCACCCACCTTGATGCAGTAAGGAGTGGGGGCGGTTGGGCCTAAGACTACCAACAGGAGCAATTGGAGCACGATTCAATTTCCGAAAGGAACAGGGGGCATACTTTGGATGCTTACGGAGGTCTTCTACTGGACCGATCCCGGGGGCAAATTCATGTAGCCTTCTATTTTAAATGGGCGGTAACCACGGGGACAGCACTCGGTTACGATTGTGGCTATTTCTCCTAATTTCTTAAGGGAGATGTGCTGCTTATCATGCAGAGAGCACTATAAGGACGAACATCTCCTTTTTGATCATTAATTGGGGCACATCCGGAGGTTTTATCCCTCGGAAAAATGTCATTTGGATAAACATTATTAACCATTGGTATTTCCTATGTTCATTTGTCTCCCCCAGAGTGTGACTACAGGGGTCTCTCCTTATCTCCCGCCAGTTTTAACAATAATCTTGTGGAAACTCAGTGAGTTTTAATGTGCTATTTTAACAGTTTGAATGAGTTGTGCTATCAGGGAACGACGTACATCTATCTGCGCATATACATTGATGAGGTGAATTTTCACCATTATGGCATATCTGGGTGTAGGTATGTTGACAAAAATGGGGTGGCCATATCTGAGCATTATACCTATGGTGTGGTGGTTAAGAAATGAGTGGTGAAGCATAGTGTGCTAAACGACGAAAGGGGACGCAGGAATAATGCCCTTTCATGTTTGTTGTTTCTCTTTCCCCTTTAGTACTTCGGGAGAGTGTTACATAGGGGATCCCACGGTGCGGGAACAAGTTGTTCCTGGCCAACCTTATTTCAGGTAATGAGGGTATTTTAACAATTGGGATCAGAAAGGTCCTGATGAATGCCGGTGTGACCCTATATCCCGGGCACAATTACGAAGGCAGAAACATGTCGACATATTGGCAGTAAGGAGGGGTGTAGGAGTTCATTACTTTCTTCCTGTCACCACCATCCTTCACGTTTTTAATCCTGGCCGGAAGGTCCAGGAATAAACTTACGCACAGAGACACCTCCGAGCTAGTTTTAATCTTCACTGCACTTTTTCTTTCGGTGATCCCAATATATTTTGACTTATTATTTCTGTATTTTTTTATGTTATGTCTTGTCTTCCCCACCCTATTGCTCCACCCCAGGCATTGGTCTGCGCAGGGGTGTACTGAAGCAGCCCTCTGATGAAGCATGTCACAATTGTGTGAGTGAGGGCAGTATTTTCACACCAAGCATGTGCCACCACAAATTTTTCACCACTCTCTACTCCACTATGTGTGTTTGAGTTTGTGGACAGGGGGGCCGGAGTAGAGGGGTTAGCCTCTCACCCCTTCTGTTTGTGTAATACATCTTCTCCCAGAAGCCCATAAATCTGTTGCGAGGTTTGCTGCAAATCACCAAATGGCCAGAGCATTTATTCCAGTTCTAGAGCTTTGCAACTATGTCTCTTTAAGTGCTGACACTTCCTAATTCATGGCATCAGAAGGTTATATTGTTCTTTCAAGTCCATGCAACTAGTCCTCTGTGTTGTTTGAAGCTGAATCATGTGCAACAGGCTTTTAAATGTTGTCATAGTCTCCTACGACGAAAGTATTCTAAAAATAAACCATGCTGTTCATAAAGTCGGAAACTTTGCTTTGTTTAACGATGCTTTGCAAACAAGCAATTGCAAAAGCTGTAGCTTGGGTCGTGCATTACAAAGGTGCGGCCTATTGCCTGTGCCAATGCTTGTTCAGTTATTGCTACCAATTTAGCGTCACATTCTTAGGACCCTTGCCACAGGTCGGATCTTGATGTCCTGAAAGCTGGTGCACATACTGTGTGCTCCTCTGCAGCAAGCACACACATGCTTGCGCAGCCTGCAGCAGAACTGAGTTGGGAAAGTATATTTGGTATGATCACAAGAGGGAACCCATTTGTTACATCTATTGATACTACAGGTAAAGGGGTGAGAGGGTGTGAGGTACCCCATGAAATCAGAGAGCAGGTCTGGAGGAACTGTGAAGAGAGGAAGGAACAAGAGAGTGGAAGAGAGAGGGAGAAAAGAAAAAGAAATGGGATAGGAGAGGTGCAGGAAAAGAAATTCGGAGTGATGCGGGTTGAGAGGGAATAGAAGAAGAACGGAGACAGGGAGTGTGGACGAGATGGAACAAGAAACGAAGCATAGATGAAAGTGATGGAACATTTGGTGGTCTGGAAGAGATAGACCCAAGCCCAAGAGTAAGGAAAGGTTAAAAAGAGAATGAGAGAAAAAGAGGAAAAAGAAAGAAAATAGAAGTGGGAGAGAGTTGAAAAGAGATTGATAACATTTCATGATGCCCTCTTCATCAAAAGCTGCATGGTCCCTTCCTCTGATCTATGCCTAATACCATGAGATATGATTTCTTGCAATATCATCCTGTTGTGTGATGTCATTTCCGATGATGTCATAATGTGCTAATGAGTGGTTTTAGAACATAACAAAATCTGACGTATTTTCTGGGTGAGAGATTGCTTTTAACTATGCTCCCATGAATGAATGTGGGAAACCCGTTAGGCAGAGCAATCTGAACGTTTCTGTTAATTTACATCAGGTGAGCAAAAATGTAAGGATGTTGCACAGTTTTCTTCATTCTTTTACCTCGATTTCCAGCTTAACATCTGGTGACACCATAGGCAGTGCTTAATTTTAAATAAATAAATAAGCACATGGACCCAAACCTTTTCTCAGGAGCCCGCCGCTGGCATGGTTGAAGGCCAGGATTGTTGAAGACCAAGGCTGTCTATTCTTGATTCCACTTCATGCCTGTTTCTTCCACCATCCTAAACTCCCTGTCTCACTCTTATAGGTTCTTTTTTCATTCCTGCTTTCTCCCATTGTTCACTGTCTCCTATGTTTTCACTCTTCTTTCTTTCTGTTCTGCCTCTCTGTTTCTTGCTCTTGGTCAAATGAAAAAAAGAGGTCCCTAAAACAGAATGCAGATGCCCGCCGCCTGCAACGAACTGCAAAAATGTAGCGGTATTCAGTCAAAATATTGAGTTGGAAATGTCGACTTACACTAATATAGAGTTTTAAATATCATGACACAGAAATATCAACAGCAAGAATTGTCAAGACTTTAAGGTAAGAAATATCAATTTCAAAAATATAGAAGTCATTAATATCATTTGCAAAAATATAGTTGTTTAAAATATCGATTTTTTAATTAGTGTTATGTATTTTAGTATATATTTTAAAGGTATGTGATATATTTTTTGTATGAGTATTGTTTATGTTTTTTAATATATGTGTTAAATATTTAGGAGTTATTAATTTTATTTTAATTAAATTTTGCATTTTTTAGTTCAGTAGCAGGTTGTGGGTTTATAGGGGAATAGGGTGGGAAGTAATGTAATTATAATAAATTAATGAATATTTTTATTTATTTATATTTATTTAATTGAGATTTTATAATGTTAATTGTGTTTTAAATTTTTTGGGGTAAATTTTATGTGTGGGTTGTTGGGTTATTAGGGGTAAAGGGTGGGAAGTAATTTATTTTTAATTAATTAATAATTAGTTGATAATTAATATTAATTAATTAATTGATAATTAATTAGGGTAATTGTTTAATTTTTTGTGTGTGTCAGTTTTAGGTTTGTGGGGTGAAGGGTGGGAAGTAAATTAATTTTACTTACTTTATAATTAGTTGTTAAATACTATTAGAAATGTAATTGAAAAAAATGTTTTATTGTGTAATTAAGTTTTTTACAGTTTAATTTTAGGTGTGGGTTGTGTGGGTTATAGGTGTAAAGGGTGGGAAGTTAATTAATTTTTATGTGATTTAATTAGTTTTTTAATTAATAATATTTGTTTAATTGATAATTAAGGAGGTCATTACGATGGCGGACGGAAAAAAAAACGACCGCCATGGTAGCGGGAAAATATTGGCCGCCGCTACCGCGGGAAAACCGACGGCTAGATTAGAATCCCCAGCGGTAACACCACAACCGCGGCGGAAAGGAGACACGAAAATCCGCCGTACGCCTGCGAAAAGGGCACAAAACCGTCCGCGGCGGTCGGTGTCGCAGCGGAAACAGGCCAAACGCCCGCAACCACAGCGGAGACACCGCATCAAAATTATGATATTCCCGACACCCCCGCGGTGCAGTGCGCTGCTACCGACCGCCGCGGTCGACAACAGTGAAGAATCAGTGAGACGGCGGAAGCGCCATAGCCGAGCCACCACTGCGGACGCTCCGCAAAAAAAATGGCGGTTGCCAGAAAAACACACAACATGGCCACAAAGTGCACCAACCACACAAGGCATGCACCCAAAAATAGCCAACACAGCCCAAAGACACACCCCCATGGGAAACACAAAAACTACAAATCCCAGGTACACACACACACCACACCTGCAACCAACACCCCATCCTGACACACCCACAGACACCAGTATAAATCCAGCACCCAACAGACCACAATCCTTTGCAAAACTCCACAACTGAGGGGACATCCACCACAGATGACAGGAGAGGCAAATCTGCACAACACACACACATCACCACCCCACCACCTTCCACACCTGCACCTCTAACACCTTTGCACAGCACACACCATACACATCACAACCACCACTACCACTCCCAAACCTGCACCCTAAACACTTTGACACATCACACACCATGTCACCACAGAGAATGCCCAAATTCACTGAGAGCGAGTTGAGGGTCATGGTCGATGAGATAATCAGGGTAGAACCACAATTGTTTGGTAACCAGGTCCAACAGACACCACTGGCAACAAGGACACAAATGTGGAGAAGGATAGTAGAGAAGGTCAATGCAGTAGGGACCGTGCCACGCAATAGAGATGAAATCATGAAGAGGTGGCACGATCTGAAGGCAGTGGTCAAAAAGAGGAGAGCCAAGAACCATGAGCTGGCTCAGAGGACAGGCAGTGGCCCTCCCGTTCCACTCAAAACATTCACTGAATGGGAGGAGAAGGTGCTTGGCATTCTACATCCAGAGAGTCTCTCAGGAATACCCGGGGAGTGGAGGCTGGTAAGTACAAACAAATGCCTAACATCACACAAATGTACTGTCTTGCCCAATCACAAAATAATACCTCCTAGGTACAAATTCATTCATGTGCACAACACTCCTCCCAACACATCTCTCACAGATACAACAGACACTCCCCCTGAAGCCCCCAAAGGTAGTAAGCAACATCACCATGGGTACATGTGTACATGCTGCCAGCACTACAACTCCCACCAGGCCCCCTTGTCCCACAGCTGAGCAGGATGTAGCCCTCCCCCACCCAGAAGCAAGCCTCAGCCATTGTGTGCTACACCCTCACCTAACAGGTAGGTAGCCATCTTCACAGGGAGGTGGGTGTGTGTGTGGGAGGCCTGCACTACAACTCCCACCAGGCCCCCTTGTCCCACAGCTGAGCAGGATGTAGCCCTCCCCCACCCAGAAGCAAGCCTCAGCCATTGTGTGCTACACCCTCACCTAACAGGTAGGTAGCCATCTTCACAGGGAGGTGGGTGTGTGTGTGGGAGGCCTACACTACAACTCCCACCAGGCCCCTTGTCCCACAGCTGAGCAGGATGTAGCCCTCTCCCCACCCAGAAGCAAGCCTCAGCCATTGTGTGCTACACTCTCACCTAACAGGTAGGTAGCCATCTTCACAGGGAGGTGGGTGTGTGTGTGGGAGGCCTGCACTACAACTCCCACCAGGCCCCCTTGTCCCACAGCTGAGCAGGATGTAGCCCTCCCCCACCCAGAAGCAAGCCTCAGCCATTGTGTGCTACACCCTCACCTAACAGGTAGGTAGCCATCTTCACAGTGAGACGGTGCAGTGTGTTTGGCTATCCGTCCCACAAAATGCAACATGCATGCTGTCCCACCACTATGGAGGATGTGACACTACACCCCCAATAAGAAGCATGTGGCAGGCAATGTATGCTACCCACCCAACTCACAGGTAGGTAACCGCATCTCACAGGTCGGGGCGCGTGGGGCTGGAAAGCTTGCACAACAACTCACACGGGCCCACCTGACCGGCAGCACACAAGACCCATTACTTCCTGGCACCAACATGCATGTGTCAGTCATTGCAATGTACACTTCAAAAGAACTGGCATGTGGACATATCATGCTGACCTGTCCCACACTGGACCAAGATGGAAGCCATCATCATACACACACAGAGAGGTCTCACAAATACAAGGAAAACACAGCAAACACAACATATCCACAGCCACAACATAAAGCCAGATATGCATTTAATAAAACATGTCGGCATAGGACACCAGGCCTCTCAATTCACAACTGCACACCCAGATAGCATTGGCAACTATAGTGTGCACACACCTAAGAAAATGAAACTGTGACAGCAACCAAAGTGTGAATGACTGAAACACATGTCGATGGAACTCCGAGCACAACCATGCACACCACTACATGCCATCTGACAGTAGCAGTGGACCAGACCACCTAGGATCTACTGAAAGCAAACTTAAGCATGTCTGGAATTGCAAATACAGATATCTACACCACAATGAAAAGGTATGCATGAAACTACAATGCTCACTCACTGTGCAGAGAGAACCGCTACAAGGGCTCTACAAGTGACACATACGCGTAAATGGATGACATATGATTGATCAATAACAGGATGCCAACATGAGACTGTCAATGTCAAAAAACATATATTGTGCATGTCATGTCTTGACAACTCCCAATATGGACAAGTAATGTATGTACCACAACAGCTTGTAATGCATCACTGGATGTCGGTCAATGCTAATCTGTACAGTGAACAACTGCTGGATGTACAAACAGTTGATGTAACACTGCCAACACAAACTTTGATGGGTGCAACACAATGACCATTTCACATCTGACCCACAGGTGACCAAGAACTCACTGCAGAGGATGACACCACCCTGCAGAGCCAGTTCCCCCCCCCGGGACAGAGACAACTGGATGAGGACTCCCTGGATTCCTTGGATGAGGAGCTCCACGCTGGCCCATCTGGTGTGGCAGGCCGCAACCAGTCCCAGGCACCCATTGTCCCCCAACCACATCAGCTGCAGCCCCTGACCATCCTCTGACAGCTGCTGTCACGGCCTGTGTGTCACCCACTACTACCACCACCACCACCACCACCACAGCTGTCCGCAACACCCACCCTGCCCCAGGTGTTGAGCAGCCCACCACATCGACTGCGGAGGCCAGGGAGAGGATGCAGCGGGCCAATGTGAGGACCGGACAGGACCGTGGCAGCAGTGCAGCTAGTCGGGACAGGCTCATGCAAAGGGGGACTGATCCTGGGACGGAAGCCCTGGGCACATCAACAGAGTCCTTGGGGCATACCAACAGGCCAATGGGCCGGTTAGAGGAAGAATCTCGGGAGCACCTCCTGCTGCGGAGGTCCATGGACACACGCATGGGACAGATTGTGGACCTTCTGGGGCAGCTGGTGGCAGTTCTGAGGGACAGGCAAGCGCAACATCCTACCCCTCTGCCTCCCCCCGTTGGGCAGCAGGATGACACTTCATCATCCTCCCCTGCGTCCACAGAGGGGGGTGAGTCCTCAGACACCACTGCCCCTGCAGCAGTGGCCCCTCCAGTGAAGCGCAAGAGGGGCCGTCCAAGGAAAGGCCAGGGGGACTCACGTGCCCAAGCACCTGCCAAACGCTAGTCCCCAAACCAGCCATGATGGCAGACCACTGCACCACTGCATTGACCTTTTGGACTATCCTTCACCACACTGCCATGTGAATGGCATCCATCTGTTGGACTGGGTCTCCACATCATTGTGGGGACTACTCAAGTATCTCATTTACCTTGACTGTCAACTCACTTCTTCAATTACCCCCTTCACATTTCCTCCACCCTTGCATGTCACAGTTGTTAATAAATACACCTTACACACATGTTGTTGTGTCTGCTCCATCTTTAATACAGGATGTGCAACCTTCACCGTGTAGGACATGGTCCAGGGGAATGGAATGTAGGTAACAAGTGAGATGCTGAAGGGACCTATGGAAAACAGCAGAACAAGAGTCACTTGTATGGGTGTGGCATTGCACACATCACACAACACTTGTCAACAAGGTACTCAGATCTACAAACTTTACACAGAGCAACAGTCACCATAGAGACAATCTGTTCCACACTAACCAATCACACATACATTGGCAGGCAGCAATGAGTCAACACCAAGCTGCAGTCAGCAAGCTCACATACACCCACACAGCAACAGCAACACCATCAGACCATTTTGTCCCTTCTACATCGTCACTCACCTTCAAGTGAAGTAGCGGGTGATGAGCTGACGACGCATGTCGACCCCTTCCTCCTCTCCACTGTCCTCGTCACTGGATCCGGCTTGATTTGCAGGCGGCGGCCTTGGCTGCTCATCATCGTCATCCAGGATCAGGGGTATTGCCTTGCGAATGGCGAGGTTGTGGAGCATGCAGCATGCCACCACTATCTGACACACCTTCCCTGGCGAGTACATAAGGGCCCCCCCAGTACGGTCCAGGCACCGAAATCTTGATTTTAGGAGACCAAATGTCCGTTCTATCACACGCCGTGTCCTCCCATGGGCATCATTGTATCGTACATCAGCTGGCGTGACGGGGTTCCGCAATGGGCTCAGCAACCACGGGCGGTTTGGATATGCCGAGTCACCTGTGTGTGAGAGACACAGATTAACCTTGCAGTCCCAAAATGCAACACAACAGCATGTCACACACACACACCACTCTAATCCACTATACATACTCACCCACAAGCCATGCACGCTCAGGAAGCAGATTGGCCATCAACTGAGGAACGATGCTGCTGCGCAAGATGTGGGCATCATGGGCTGAGCCGGGAAACTTGGCACACACGTGTGAGATGATCATGTCCGCCAGGCACACCACTTGAACATTTACCGAGTGTGAATGCTTCCTATTGCGGTAAACCTGTTCACGTGCCTGTGGTGGCACAAGCCCAACATGTGTGCAATCAATTGCACCAATGACATGTGGGATATGTCCAAGGGCATAGAAATCGCCCTTCACAGCCACCAACTCAGGCCCCCTGGGAAAATGGATATATCTGTCTTTGTACAGCATCATGGCCGACAGGACATCCCTCAGCACCATGCTGAACATCGGCTGTGACATCCCGCCTGCACTTGCGACCGTGTGCTGGAATGAGCCTGTTGCAAAGAAATGCAGGCATGCCATCACCTTACCTGTTGCGGTGAAAGCTGTTGGATATGTCCGACGTGGCTGCAGGTGGGGCTCCAACATGGCACATAGGTTCTGCAGGGTTTGTCGGTCCAGCCTGAATTTGCGGATTATTTCCTCATTCTCCATGTCTGCCAGGACTGTGATCGGACGATGGATATTGTGCCTCCTCCTCCTAGGACAGATCACAGTGCACAGATGTCAATGCAGAAGACCATGAAATGTGCATCACATCAATTTCTTCTACAGACACATTCCCAAGTCTTACAACATGCACCATCAACCGACAGGGCACTTCACAACTAGGTTCACATCAGGCACACTACTCGTACACCTGTCCCCTTACCAGCAGCAATTATCTGTGCACCCCTCCGGCTCATTCGCATGCACAGTGTGATATACTAACAGATATGTGTGCATACCTGTGAGTCTGACCCCCAGCATATGTTGATAATTGCAATACTAGCCGAACACACCATGTTGCTGGCCCTGATACACCTCTCAACACAGGTTGCACATGGCACACATCAACTACACACTCACCACCGGCTGAGCGTGGGGGACACGTGTGTGCATGTGCATTGGACAATGTGCCAGTTGCTGATGCCCCTAGTCCAGTCAATGAGACGACATTGTGCGTTACATTGCACACACAGACATTGACCATTATCTCCATATGCCATGCAACACAGTAACTGGACAGTCTACATTTCATTACACAGCACATGTGACATGTGCGAGTGTATGTGCCCATGCAATGTATTGGCGACCCATATATGGTATGTGTTGGTGACGTGGAGTGACATGTCCCTTTTGTGCATTTGCCCTCATGAGGACCCTTCAATTGTTGAGACCCTGGGCACTGTATATGTTGGCCTATGCAGAGAGCTGGAGGACACGTTAGGTGCAGCACAGCTACTCCACAACTCCATTAATGCTCACTCCAGGCACTGTCTGCCAGACATGTGGCGGTGCCTACCGCCTGGCCACTGAGGTGCGGCACCGCACATAACCCATGCACGATCGCGGGAGACACCGCCAGTTATGTATGTGATAATTGCAGTCACCATGCACCGCTACCCAAATCACGGTCACTCCAGGCACTGTCTGCCAGACATGTGGCGGTGCCTACCGCCTGGCCACTGAGGTGCGGCACCGCACATAACCCATGCACGATCGCGGGAGACACCGCCAGTTATGTATGTGACAATTGCGGTCACCCTGCACCGCTACCCAAATCACGGTCACTCCAGGCACTGTCTGCCAGACATGTGGCGGTGCCTACCGCCTGGCCACTGAGGTGCGGCACCGCACATAACCCATGCACGATCGCGGGAGACACCGCCAGTTATGTATGTGACAATTGCGGTCACCATGCACCGCTACCCAAATCACGGTCACTCCAGGCACTGTCTGCCAGACATGTGGCGGTGCCTACCGCCTGGCCTTTGAGGTGCGGCACCGCACATAACCCATGCACGATCGCGGGAGACACCGCCAGTTATGTATGTGACAATTGCGGTCACCATGCACCGCTACCCAAATCACGGTCACTCCAGGCACTGTCTGCCAGACATGTGGCGGTGCCTACCGCTTGGCCACTGAGGTGCGGCACCGCACATAACCCATGCACGATCGCGGGAGACACCGCCAGTTATGTATGTGACAATTGCGGTCACCATGCACCGCTACCCAAATCACGGTCACTCCAGGCACTGTCTGCCAGACATTTGGCGGTGCCTACCGCCTGGCCACTGAGGTGCGGCACCGCACATAACCCATGCACGATCGCGGGAGACACCGCCAGTTATGTATGTGACAATTGCGGTCACCATGCACCGCTACCCAAATCACGGTCACTCCAGGCACTGTCTGCCAGACATATGGCGGTGCCTACCACCTGGGCCCTGTGGTGTGTCACCGGCATGGACCAGGCCCCTGCAGCCAATGGGAAGCAGCCTCGCGGTAGCCTGATGCGAGTTTGAAAATCGCGGTGGGCGTGCACCACCCCCGCGGAGGCGGTCACTGGAGGCATTCAAAAGATGCACCACCGCGGTAGCGCGCACATGCATCCTACGGTGTGTCACCGGCATGGACCATGCCCCTGCAGCCAATGGGAAGCAGACTCGCGGTAGCCTGATGCGAGTTTGAAAATCGCGGTAGGCGTGCAACGCGGAGGCGGACATTGGATGTATTTGAATGAGGCAGACCTTGTACACCAATTGCAGCACCCTGGGACCACTGACACAGCCCCAGGGGCCTATATATGTGTGGGAGGGCGCACCACATTCCCACAGCTACCAGGGACTGGTGACTGACACCCCTGCACCTGCTGCTACTGCCTCAAGGGACTGCTGGCTGCCACCCTCCACCTGCTGCTGCTGCCTCAAGGGACTGCTGGCTGCCACCCTGCACCTGCTGCTGCTGCCTCAAGGGACTGCTGGCTGCCACCCTGCACCTGCTGCTGCTGCCCCCAGGGACTGCTGGCTGCCACCCTGCACCTGCTGCCTCAAGGGACTGCTGACTGCCACCCTCAATGTGCTGCTGCTGCCACATGTCCATTGTGATGTCGAGGACTCAGAAGATCCGTGCCAGTCCCTTCACCAGTGAGGAGCTTGGGGTCCTGGTAGACGGGGTGCTTGCACAGTACCCAAGGCTTTATGGCGGACCTAATGTTGTGGTAAGTTTCCCAGACTGTGAGTGAGAGTGCAGGGTGTGCACACGTGGGGTGGAGGTGCTTCGGTATGTGTCAGTGGTTGTGGGGCTCTGACATGCACTGCCTATCATGTTTGCTACAGCGGGAAGGGCTTGGTGGGCTCTTTCACACGTTACCCTGCATGCCTATCCAGAGTAGAGGGACATGTCCTGTAGTGTCAGCCATACAGTGCAGCTGCATTTTGGTGATGCAGGAGTCTGGCCAGTTAGCGTTTGTGTGCATGGCTGTGTTGCTCCCAATTGACCCACTCAGTGTCAGTCGACCTGCCCTGCACAGTCCCCACCGAATGCCACATGTCCACATCACTGCATGTACAGTGTGTACCATGTGTGTTTGTCTCACGCCTCTTCATCTAAGTCCCATCTCTGCCATGTAGATTGCACAGGAGCAGGCGTGGGAGAAGGGTGTGTGTATGACAGTCGTTGTCACTCTATGTGAGTCCCAAGACACAGTGAGGCTTTCACAGGGCTAGGAGACTTAGGTCTGCGCAGTGTTGGACACAGTGAGTCCAACAACATGACACATGTTTTGCTATCTTCTGTATGTGTAGTTGTAGGTAACTGCAGACAGTAGCTGCAGGCAGACTACACGTTGCTTGGTGTGTTGGTATCCTGCATGTGAATGGGGTGTGGAGGTACTGTGTCCACCATCGAACATGCATGCCTGTACGTCTGATTGACCAATGACATTGCATCATGTTCAGAGCAATTGTTGGCTATGTGACAGTTGTAGCTTGAGTTTTGGATGAGTCACTGTCGTGCTACTGCATTTTCGTTGTGTTGTTATTGTGCACTGTGTCACTGGCACATCACCCCTCTTGTCTCCCATGCCTGCAGCTGAAGGTCCACCAGCGTAAAGCCGTGTGGAGGGCCATTGCCTCCAGAGTCCGGGATCTGGGTGTGTCAAACCGAAGGCGCAACCACTGTCATAAAAGGTGGGACGACATCTGCCGGCTGAGCAAGAACGTGGCCGAGATGACGCTGGGGCTGCTCCCTCGGACTGGCAGGTTGGCTAGGCGCAGCATGACACCACTAATGGCCCGCATCCTGGCTGTCACACAACCTGAGCTGGACAGACGACTGAGGGAGCATCAGCAGCGAGACAGGGGTGAGTATGTGTTGCAGGCTGCCTTTGGCTGGGAGTGGGTGCATGTGTCTACAGAGTGTGCAAATTGTCAGCTGTGTGACGTTGGTTGTGTGGTGCAATGTTTTGTGAGTGGCCTCTGTGCTGGGTGTATTTGCCATGCTTTTGCCCAAACGGCGCTTCATGAAGTGAGTTTTAGCACTGTGCAGCTCTCTTACATTTGGAGTTGTGGCCTTCAGGTACCTTCTGCTGTGGGGTAGTGTGTGAATTCTGATAGATGGTAATGCCAGTGTGCCAACTGTGAATGCGTTTCAATGAATGTGTGCAATTCCAGACCTCAGATGTCTGCCAGTCAGACATCTGAGGCCAATGTGCAATGGTAGATGTGCCCATGGCCTCGATATGGTGGATGGCATGTGTGCAGGGTCATTGTGGGCTGGTATGTTGTAGTCTGTGTGGTCCCCTACTGCTCCACACATGTAGGTGATGTGCACCATGTCGTGGTGTTCATCCTTGCCAACATCGGGACAGTGTGTGTGCACAGGCCATTTTGGGGCTGTGTCTGATGTGAGCCAACTGCAGGATGGAGTGCTGTGTGAATCACCTGGGTCACTTATGGCAGGACGTGTGGCGGACATGCACCGTTGTGTCGAAATTTTGGGTGTCAAGATATATGTGTGCACAGGGTGGCATGCAATGTGCTGCACTCCTCTTTCTAGGATGCAGATGTATTGGCACGTGTTAGTTCTGTTGATGCCACTCATCTCACAGTACTTCTCTCTCCTATGCAACAGCTCCCGTATGTGCAGAGGGAGAGGGGACGGACACCAGTGGTGAGGCTTCCACTGCTACAGCCGCACCGGAGCTGACTGACACAGATGTGACCAGCGCCGAGGAGGGGGACAGGAGTCTGCTAGAGGACTCACAGCTGGAGACACAAAGCTCTACCTCATCTGATGCCAGCGGTGACACATCCATGTTGGGGGGTACAGGGAACGGGGAATCTGCCTCCTCTTCTGCCACACAGCGTCCAGTGCCCAGCCTCCCTTCAACCTCCACTGGTGCTGCCCGTGTCCGCACAAGTAGGAAGGGTAGAGTCACCTTCACCCCAGGCACAGCTGCCCCAGCCCATGTCAGCCCTGCCCTCAGTGTAGAAGCAGTCGAGCTATTGCGCCAGATGTGTGTGGGGCAGACAGCACTTCTCAATGCCTTCCAAGAGCACGACAAAAAGTTGGGGCAGGTTATAGCTTTCATGGAGGGCTTACATTCCGACGTTGGTGGGCTACACCGCACTGTGCAGTCCTTGTCATCAACTGTGACAGCAGCCCTGCAACAGGCACATAGTCAGGGAGCGACTCCCAGCACTCGGTCCGGCCCCGTGTCACTGTGCACCTCTGACGACAGTGACAATGCCCAACGGACCCCAAAGTCCCGATACAGAACACGCAGCACACAGGAGCAGCAGCAACCCAAGCGTACTAGGGCACAGACACCATCCCCACATAAGAGTAAGGCCACCCCAGAGCGCAGAGAGAAAAGCCCATCAGGCGACAGCAAGGGCCACAAAGCAAAGAAACAAGCATCAGGGTCACAGGCCTCACCTTCCTCCCCTGCCAAAGACTCCCCTGTCCCAAAGACGTCTCGCAGAGGCAAAAAGACAGTTTCCACACCCACTGAGAAGGTGTTGCCTGCAAACATTACACAGGATGAGGGCCCCATGGATAATCCATCCTTGACCTCCACTCCCATCCCAAGCCCTGTGAAGCCAGCACGGGAGGACACTGTAGGGGAAAAGCTGGTGGACAGAGGGAGGCAGGGCGGCGGCAAACACCAGGCAAGCGCACAGCGTGTTCCAGCATGTCCCCAGAGGGGGGGTCACCATCCACACCAGAATCAGCTTTGGTGTTGGGGTCACCTGTTGTGTCTGCCCCAGTTCCCCTCAATCCCCTGACAGGGAAGCCTTTCAGGATCCCCAAGAAGTGGAGAGGCACCCCTCCACATTCTCCGGCACACACTGTGTCTCACCAGGGCATGAGTCCACCTCCCCGGGCCACCACCCCACCTGGTCCAAGCAGCCCCCAGCTACCACATGCACAGTTGGCTCTTCCACAGTTGTTACTCCCACTGCCCAGGGTAGTCCGCCAACAGACCCCAACACACAGTCAGCTCCAAGTCCGACAGACAGCCCCATCTGAGTGGTGGTCACCCTCACACACCTGTCTGTCCACAGGGGTGCGTGTGATGCCCATTGTCAGACCCATTACTCTGTTGCTGGGCATGGCATGGTAGAGTTGCATACATTCCCTGTGTAGCTTCTGATGTAGCTACTCTGCACATTGTACTTGCCTTGTGTTTCACTGCTGTGTGCCCCCTGCTTGTGCAGCTTCTCATGGACTCACTCTGCACTTTGTCCTGCCCACTGGCCTTGTTGTTCACTGCTGTGTGCCCCCTGCCTGTGCAGCTTCTCATGTACCTCACCTGCACTTTGGACTGGCCACTGGCCTTGTTGTTCACTGCTGTTTGCCCCTTGCCTGTGCAGCTTCTCATGTACCTCACCTGCACTGTGTCCTGGCCACTGGCCTTGTTGTTCACTGCTGTTTGCCCCTTGCCTGTGCAGCTTCTCATGTACCTCACCTGCACTGTGTCCTGGCCACTGGCCTTGTTGTTCACTGCTGTTTGCCCCTTGCCTGTGCAGCTTCTCATGTACCTCACCTGCACTGTGTCCTGGCCACTGGCCTTGCTGTTCACTGCTGTTTGCCCCCTGCCTGTGCAGCTTCTCATGTACCTCACCTGCACTTTGGACTGGCCACTGGCCTTGCTGTTCACTGCTGTGTGCCCCCTGCCTGTGCAGCTTCTCATGTACCTCACCTGCACTGTGTCCTGGCCACTGGCCTTGTTGTTCACTGCTGTTTGCCCCTTGCCTGTGCAGCTTCTCATGTACCTCACCTGCACTGTGTCCTGGCCACTGGCCTTGCTGTTCACTGCTGTTTGCCCCCTGCCTGTGCAGCTTCTCATGTACCTCACCTGTACTTTGGACTGGCCACTGGCCTTGCTGTTCACTGCTGTGTGCCCCATGCCTGTGCAGCTTCTCATGTAGTTCACCTGCACTGTGTCCTGGCCACTGGCCTTGTTGTTCACTGCTGTTTGCCCCTTGCCTCTGCAGGATCTCATGTACCTCACCTGCACTTTGGACTGGCCACTGGCCTTGTTGTCGACTGATGTCCTAGACTTGCCTCTGCAGGATCTCATGTACCTCACCTGCACTTTGTCCTGCCCACTGGCCTTGTTGTTCACTGCTATGTGCCCCCTGCCTGTGCAGGATCTCATGGACTTAACCTGCACTGTGTCCTGGCCACTGGCCTTGTTGTTCACTGCTGTTTGCCCCTTGCCTCTGCAGGATCTCATGTACCTCACCTGCACTTTGGACTGGCCACTGGCCTTGTTGTCGACTGATGTCCTAGACTTGCCTCTGCAGGATCTCATGTACCTCACCTGCACTTTGTCATGCCCACTGGCCTTGTTGTTCACTGCTGTGTGCCCCCTGCCTGTGCAGGATCTCATGGACTTAACCTGCACTGTGTCCTGGCCACTGGCCTTGTCGTTCACTGCTGTTTGCCCCCTGCCTGTGCAGCTTCTCATGTACCTCACCTGCACTTTGGACTGGCCACTGGCCTTGCTGTTCACTGCTGTTTGCCCCCTGCCTGTGCAGCTTCTCATGTACCTCACCTGCACTTTGGACTGGCCACTGGCCTTGCTGTTCACTGCTGTTTGCCCCCTGCCTGTGCAGCTTCTCATGTAAATACTGTGCATATTGAAATGCCCACTGGCTTTGCTGTTGCCCAGATTAGTTGGCTCTATATGCAAATTGTGAATAAACACAGTTGGTCCTGCAGTGAGTTGTGTCAGTGTCCTTCCAGAATAAAGTTGTTTCTGTGTGTGCATGGTTAACTGTGTCACATGCTCAGTATGCCACTTCAACATTGCCAATGGGTTGTGTCACATTTCATTTTTTTGCAGGGGTGGGAGGCACTTCATTTCTACATGACTGTGATACTTATGGGTGCAGTTCAGGTGGTTGGCAATGAAGTCTTGTAGTCATCTTCCTTCTTGGCTCATGTTATCTATGGTGGACACATGTCAGGTTTGTGGGCAATGGCAGCACAGGGTGGGAGTTTGGGCACAGGCTTACAGGCAGGCAGGCCAGGGTCATGGGGTCTGTGTGAGCTTCCTTTCTGTGTGCCAATCAGTGTCGGTGTATGGTCATCTTGTGGTGATGAGTTATCCAGGTTCCATGGCTTACTTCCAATGTGTGCACTTGGGTGGTGGAGAAGTGTGTGGTGTGAAGGGGGTGACTTTGTTGTGACTGTGGATGTGTGTGCACATGCATTGTCAACTACTGCCATGTGTGACCCTGGAGTGGTGTGCCTGTATGTGTACTTGTTTAGCCCTGTGGTTGTGTTTTGTGCACATGGCAGTATTGTGTGTTGCTGTTGTGGGAGGAGGTATGTATGCCATATCCTACTTGTGCTTGGCTGTCATGTAGTGTGTCACTGGGTCCTGTGTGTTGTGCAGCAGACGTTGTCTTGTCCAGTATTTGGATGCCTATGTGTGGCTGGTCAGTGTTTGTGTTCAGGGCCTTCCTTACATCCCTGTGCCTATACATGGGTGTCCTTGCTGTCTCCAGGAGTTGTGGCATTGGGGTGACCGTGGTTTGTGTTGACTGACTGTGTCAGCCATGTGTGCTGTGATGGGCTGTGTGTGTTCTCACATGTGTCTTGTCTTGCATGTGCATCACACATGCTTGATGGTTTAGTCACTGCCCTTCCATTTGTGGGCACCTCACTTTGGCTTTCCTATATGTTGTCCTCCATTACTGCTGGCATGTGGTGTGTGTATGTAGCTGTGACTCTGGGTGGTGTGTGTGTGTAACTTGTCAGGTGGTGTGTGAAGTGAAGTGTTTGGTCCTCATCTGTGTGTGTGTACATTTTGTGCCTGGCCTCAGTGTTCTTGGCTTGTGTGTGATGTTGTTGTGGTGTGTGTGTTGGCTGGGGCCTGGCCTTCTGTGCTATGTGTTCCTTTGCATAGGGTCCTGCTGTGGCTGTATATGCAGTTGTTGGGACGTGGGGCATGGTGTGGCTGTAGTTGTGCTGTTGTTGTGCAGGAGTGGCACTTGTGAGACACATGTTGTGTCCCTTCAGGGCGGTTGCTGGTGTGTTGTGGATGTAGTTGTGGCTCTGTGCTATTTGTACGTTGCCCTTGGTATGCGCTGGCCCTGTGCTCTGCGTTGTGTGCATGGTTTCATGCACACTGACCGCGGCGGTGACGTGACCGGGACATTTGTACATGAATGCGGTACATGGGTGGGCAGTTTGTGGCTCGATGTTTTTGTGACAGGTGGGACATGTGTGTGTGCAGTGCTGGCTGTGTGCCTGTCCCCACAGGGGTGTGTGGTGTTCCCATGCGATGTTTTTCCCCCCTGGAGCTGTGTATTGTGTCACTTGCACTGTTGTGTCTGTACGTACCTGCGGAGGCGTCCGTGGCGGTGGATGACTTGCAGGTAGTGGATCATGTACAGCACCGGGAGAGCGTGTAGGGCAGGATCCATCGCGGTGTGTCCCGGGTGTTATTTTTTCTGTCTCCGCTGTGATGTCTCCGCCGTCTTTCGCTGTGCGGTTTCTCCGTCGCGGTGTGCTGCCCTGTTTCCGGCATCGTGATATCCTCGGCGTACGGGACGTCATTCCGCATGGCGGTGTGTGGTGATTGGCTCACTCCGCCGCGGTGGCGGGCGCTGCTCGATGGCGGTCGGCGTCACACCGCGGCGGACGGTAAATGCCTATGTTTTCCCATCCTAATATGGCGGGCGTGAAGACCGCGGCTGGCGTGCGGTAAAAGGCATTTTACCGCACCGCCGCCAACGCAGTCGTGCTTCCGCCCGACATCGTAATGGGCCCCTAAGTATGTTAATTATGCAAATACATTTTTTTCTTTTAGATGTGGGTTGTGAGTTGTGTGGTGTTATAGGGTAGGAGGTAAATAGACTAAATGTATGTAATAATTAATGTTTTTGTTAAATAATTTCTCAATAAAAATATTTCTTTGTTTGAAAATTATTTTTTAATTTTATTTAATATAATATTTGTAGGTATTTGTGATATGTATTTAACATTATAGTATGTTTTAATTTTTAATATTACATATATTTTTATTTGTAACTTATTTATATATTTTTTTATGTACTTCTTTTTAAAAGTATTTTTATATAGTTGATGAAATTTTGTTTGTTTTTAATTTTGAACTGAATGGAGTGGGAATAGTACATTTTACCCCTCTGCAATCCAATACTTTCCCTATTGATGCACTGACTGGAGTGGGAATAGTAAATGTTATCCCTCTGCTATCCAACACTTTCCCTACTGTTGCACTGACTGGAGTGGGAATAGTAATTTTTATCTCTCCGCTATTCAACACTTTCCCTACTGTTGCACTCACTGGAGTGGGAATAGTAATTCTTACCCCTCTGCTATCCACCACGTTCCCTACTGTTGCACTCATTGGAGTGGGAATAGTATTTTTTACCCCTCCACTATCCAACACTTGCCTTACTGTTGCACTGACTGGAGTGAGACATTAAAGTTTAAAGATTTTTAAATAGTTTAATGTTTTAACTTATAATAGAATGATTTTTTTAATAGATTTTATGTTATTGGTATATTTACATATATATATGTTATAGGAGTAGACGTTACCACCAGACCAGATATAACATATCGAAGACCACCAACACTGGGGAAGAAACTAGTGAACACATACACTGATGCAAACCACAAGTGGTTAAAACCTAGTAATGGTTTTAAAAGATATACAAAGTGCAAGGCACAAATACAACAGAGGTTAAAACCTACTTTGGAGAACGCCTGATTATATCTAAACCACTTTACTGCAAATCAGAATATGTGGCCTACTTGTTGGAATGTTCCTGGCCTAAAGGTTACATTGGGAGTACAAAGTTGGAAGCCCATAAGCGGGTTCTGCAGCACTTACGTGCAATCAAAAATGCAGATACCACGTATCCGGTGGCCAGGCATTTTATGAAGCAACATAACAGAGATCCCGCTAAACTGACCTATTGTATATTAGATCAGGTGGTAAAAACTTTGAGAGGAGGGGATAGAGAAAAGGCCCTCAGACAATTGGAGTGTAGATATATTCTCAGGATGGGTACCAAAGAGCCAATAGGCATGAATATCGATGAGGAAATGTATAGCTTTCTTTAACACAGTGCCTATGAACATTTGATGTTACTCCCTGTTAACATGTAGAGATATTCAGTTTCCTTCGATGCTGTCTTTATATTCTTGCATGCACCCCAATATCATGTTTTTAATGGTTTTTAATGTGTTTATTGTTCCTAGAGAAATACAATAACAATAAAATTGTTTACTTTTGTTCTAGGTTGTCCAGGACGAACACCGTGAGGAGACTGCAAAAGAGCTAAGATATCAGTTTTTTCCGATTTATTTTTTCAATTTTAGTTTTTTTCGCCTTTTATAGTCTTAATGTTTGGCAATCGTTTTTCATCTAGTTTGTTGCCACTCTTGCTCTCTCTCACTTATGAATTTATGGATATATGCCCAATGGGGCTAAATTCAGTAGTTTATCGACTTATGATTTGTGGTCATACCATTGCTATTATTTCACCCATATTACAATAAGGACATTCCTGCTACAAGGGAGGCATTTCGTTAGAACCACCAGCATGTATAGAATTATTGCCCAATGGGGCGGTGCATTGACAAATTTATGTCTTTTTGTATTGGTGATTTTTTTGGACCATCTATGTATACCGGACTAAGCCCAATGGGGCTATACTATTAGCATGTTTATTTTGTTTTGCTTTTCACACTGTCTGAATTTGTGATTTTTTGCAACATATATTTATATCGGACTAAGCCCATTAGGGCAATACCAGAAGTCAGTTTAATTTAATTTAATTAAATTTGTTTTTATTTTCAAAAGTTTGCATTGTGGGAAAGATAGTCTGAGATATGGCAAAATTAATTTTGTTTCTATATAAGTTGATATCTACATGCAATCAGTAATGTTTGTGCAATTCATAATAGTATACTTTTGTGTGAAACCATTACTTTACAAGATGGCCGATCCTTTTAATTTCATTGTAGAGGTATTGAAGTGAAATGCCTCTTTTGATGCTCATTGTGTATGTTGTAACTTTATTTAACACTCTCTGTGGGAACACAAAAACGTCGTGAACAAGGCTGTTACAGCCGAAACGCGTAGACATTTGTCTGTCTACACGCCACCTGCAATAAAGAAATTTTCAGTTTCCACGGAGAGCGTCTCCTGAGCAATCTTTTCCTTTGAAGCTGTATCATATATATATATATATATACACATATATATATTTATATATACACATATATATATATTTGTTTGTTAAATTTTTCTGTAATTTAAAATTTTTTAAATACATTAAAATGATTAGTTTAATAATTGTTTTAAAGTAAATATATATATATATATGAATTATTATATATATGTGTGTTTAACTTCTTTAAATTAAGTTTATTTGTTATATTTGTTAAAATGTACATTAAATCTAATTTTTTTAATTAATTTTATTATTTAATATTTTTAATATGTATTATTTTACTTTATATATATATAAAAACAATATTTTGTACAACTATATTTCTGACAATGATATTTTTTTTCTCAATATTTTTGCGCTTACTATTATACATATAGGATGTCGGTATTTTTGACATCGATATTTATAACTCAATATTGTGGTATGGGGATATTTTATGTGTTGATATTCTGTCAGTGAACCAAATGTAGCACTGACCACAGTCGGGGCTAAGATGGTTATGCTATATATATATATTTTGTTTTTGCAGTTTTATATAGTACAAAATTGACCCGAAGGCATCAGAGCGCTTTACATGAGCACCAGTTGTATTAAAGACAGACACATTCATTTTTTTTTAGGCGCGGGGAGATTAAGCGATTTGTCCAGAATCACAGGATGTTTGAGCCTCCTGCTAGACTCGAACCTGGTTCCCCAGCTTCAAATTCGTCGGCTCTAGCCATTAAGCCACATCCTCTGAAATAGGAACCTTGTTTTGGTTAATGCAATGTATTATGCATACAAATGGAGTCTGGGATCTCTGCACCAGAGAGCTCTTAACTGTGCTAGCACCGTTATACAAGGGTATCAATTGCAGCTATGCACTTACAGGGGATCAGGAACATGCAACAGTGCCCTATTGAGTCTTGTGCAGGCTGTTCAGTACTCAGAGCTTGATATGGCAGCGTACAGTTTATCTTCGACAATCGAGGACTTGGTAGTCAATATATTTGATCCGATTTAAGTGCAGGTCGATAACAAAACTTCAATGTTGTGGAAGCACACCAGAAAAGGGATAGGATTGATTGGGAAAAGGTTGATCGATAGGCCTCCAAATCGAATTGATACATGGAACTTTTGAGCTGCGACAGAAGAGTCAGCCAGTGAGGGGGAGTTTCTTAAAAGGAGAAGGAGGTGTCAGGAGATGCTTTTGCCAGTGTTATGTCTATGGAATATGTCTATGATATGTCTATGTCAGCACAGCAAAGTGAACCTATGACTTTCCTATGATTTAGAAAGGACAGTAGCTTTCATCACAACCATAACAAGCACTGGCAAAGGCAATAAGTCTTGCCTATGCAAGAGCTATTGGCTTGGAGTGGAGTGTCGTAGAGTGGAGTGTGACAGTAGAGCTGAGTGGCTTGGAGAAGAGTGAAGTGAAGTGTCATGGAGCAACGTACAGTGTTCTGGAGTATCGTGGAGGGAGTAGAGTGTCGTAGAGTGAAGGGCATAGAGTTGAGCAGCGTAGAGTGGAGTAGAGTGTCAGAGTTGAGTTGAGGAGGGTGTTGTAGAGTGGAGTGGTGTAGAGCAGAGTGGAGTGGCATAGAGTGTGTTGCGTAGAATTGAGTAGAGTGTTGTAGAGTAGAGTGGCATAGAGCGGAGTAGATTGTCATAAAATGGAGTGGCATAGAGTGGAGTGGAGTAGTGTGCCATAGAATAGAGAGGACTAAAGTGGCATGCAGTAGCATAGAGGGAGTTGCATAGAGCATTGCAGGGTGGAGTAGTGTCATAGAATGGCATTGAGTGGAGTAGAGTGCTGTAGAGTTGAGTGGCGCAGAGTAGAGGGTCAGTGGAGCAGAGTTTAATGGAGTAGAGCATCATAGAGTTGAGTATCGTAGAGTGGAGTATCGTGGAGTAGAGTGTCGTAGAGTGTCGTAGAGTGTCGTAGAGTGAAGAGTAGTATAGTGGAGTAGAGTAGCCTACAGTGAAGATGCGTAAATTACAGCGGTGCAGAGTATATTGGCATAGAGTTCAGTGGTTTAGAGATCATTTGTTTTGAGTAAAGTGGTGTAGAGTGTATTGGCGTAGAGTGCAGTGGCACAGAGTAGCGAAGAGTGCAGTGGCATGAAGTAGAGCACTGCAGAGTAGCTTCAAGTGGCGTAGAGTGCAATGGCGTAGAGTGGAGTGGCGCAGAGTGGAGTAGAGTGGTGTTGAGTGAAGTGGCATAGAGTGGAGTGGTGCTGTTACGTTTCGTATAGAGGCCCTAATATAGACGCATTCATATATGCCGTATATGGTCATAATCGTATATGCCCTATTATGGTCATGATCGTCTATGCCCTATTATAGTCATGATCTTCTATGCCCTAATATAGGCATGATCTTTCACCTACATTAGTTCCCTACAGTACACAACGAACTCTGAGGGATGAACGTTATCTAGTCTGTGGTTAGAACACTGCAAGGTCTTTCCCGAACACAGGCCTACAATGTACTCATAAATTATGCATGAGCATTCACCAGCTAAATCTCCCGCATAATATGTATGTACAAAGTTCACCCCTGACGTCTTCCTCATGTCTAACAAAGACCAATACAAACCATACTGAGGGATGAGACACTTTAGGGTATAAATACACCACATCTTGCCATGGTAAGATAGAGGGAGCCGAGACTTCCATGCTGACACACTGACCAGAGACGCTGAGGCTCCTGCATGCAGTCGCTCCAGCTGACAGCGGTCTAACACAGCCCTTGCGGGGTGTTCAACTCGAGACCAGGACGGGGTCCCACACTCTCTCTATTCAGGTAATGGGGTTCGACTAAATCCTAGAAGGATTCTTGGCTTTTAGGCTTTTAGACCTACACATATGCTAGGTACAGTCAGGTACATCTAGTTAGGCATCGTAGGAGTACGCGCACTTTCATAATGCTTTTTATATTCATGTATGTATTCATGATTATTGCAATATGGTAGAATTGTTCTATCCCTTCACTTTTATCGTACTGCTGATAATATATCTCTGCTATTGTCTGCGGGTTGCTGCAGCACATATATTTTACACTAGAATAACAACTGTTCAATAAATACTTATTGAAACACCCAGACTGTTTATTCTGTGTAACTCTCTGAGACAAAACCGAATAAGTAAGCACGAGTGACTGAGCGAAAAGTAGTACATTGTTTCCACGATTCTGAGGGATCAGGGTTGTCATGATCTAAGGTTGCCAGGAACTAATCTCTCCCCGATAAGAGGAGATTCTAGTGGCACTGTGAGCTAGCTAATGCAAATCCAGCTAACATATGCGGTGGGGGTGCACAGAGTCAGTCTAACACCAAGCCCACAGTATATGTTATCCAAACGCGCAGGTCCTGCATGGGTACTATAGGAACTACACGACATGGCACCGCCAACGTTGATTGGGTACTTATTTAACAGTAGAATCTGAGTAGTTCAGTCGTGCTATCCTCAGAGAACCTACTCACAAAAACCCCAGAGACTTCTGGAGTGAGTGGGCACAAACTCCGCCACAGCTGAGTAGGCGAGATATCCTATTTATCGGCTGTTGGTTAATCAAGCTTGAAGGACATTTAGTTCCTAAATTGTGCATAAAACCTTTTACTAAGTTCTCTTGGAAAAGCTTTTCTTTTCAAAATGACAGAGTGATGAAGAAAGAGTAAATCTGCAGGTCTCAGCCGGAGAACCACCCGAAAATGCAATTGAAATTGCACCTAAATTCAGACATACGCTCACCATGAAACTATTAAAAAATGGTTTACCACCAAGGGGTGGCGTAGTAGCTCTCGTAATTGAGGCACACGAATCAAATAAAACAGAGGTATTCTATTCATGAGTTACATTCCCAGCAGCAGATGCTGTAACAAAGACATTTCACTACTACATAGAAGGAGATTCACTAGAGGAATACTGTCCATTCGATGACATAGAGATTCCACTCACGTACCAGGAACACTTATACTAATTTAAAGGCGCCCTACCCCACTTAAGAGCAAGAGTAAGACTAGGCCCGCTCGGAGGAGACGGGGCCACATGGCCAATACTAGCGGCTTACACACCGCATCCTGACATTGGCACAATGACACAGCCAGAATTACTCATACAACACAGAGATTTAATTAAAATCTACAGAAACCAGACACAATTCGTCATGAGGGCTCTCACAGTTCAACCAACAACAGTTGCAACAAACGGGACCCAATTCCAGGGTACAGCAACTAAAATTACTCCTCAAACATTACACGCGGTAATGGGCAAAATGCCCGCAAAACGCGAACAAATACCATTCTGGATAGCTCAGAAAATAACTCAGCTTGAGGCGGTATTCCCGAATCCTACCATCTATGACAAACACAGAATTCGAACAATCTGCTTGCCCATGGGGATCACACCACAAATAGAGGACTGCACCTCTTGGGGTTCAGTCTTTGCTGCCATATATACCAGAACATATGGTATCCCGTCATTAGCAGTAGTACCTGACGTATTGAGACAGATACAAAATGAGTACGGAGCAGAGCCTGCCCTTAACTTAGGGATGAAGTTACTAAACAACTTTGATCAGGTATCAGCCATAATGCTAGCTAACATTAAGGGGGAAGCAGCTTCAGTGGCGATCCGCCAACGCCTAAGGGAGTTCGGTCCAATAGTTCAACAACACGAACTACCCAAAATAATTGAAACTGCATATGCAGAACTAGGCCGAGACAGCTTAGGTTGGAAAGCATTAAAACCACAACTGGTGGGCAGTCCTGAAAAGGACACTACAAAGCAGACACCTACTTCTTCTAAAAAGAAGTGGGAAAATAAAAAACAAAAGTCTAAAGACAACAGATCTCAATCCAGAGGCAGGTCTCCTCAACAGGAGCCCTCTGAAAGGAGGTATAACCTCAGGAATAGGGATAATATAAAAAAACCTGACAGGTATCAGGATACTGATACACGTTCCTCTCGTTCCTTTCAGGGTTCATCAAAAAACTCAGAGAGGGAAGGACGGTCAGAGGAGCGTACAAAGTCCAGAGACACGCAACGCGCTGCGGACTACGCACCTAAAAAAGAAGATAAACAAAAACAGAAACCTCAGTTCAAAAAGAAGATGGTAGCAGGTCTCAAGATCAGACATGCCCAGAATTCTGAGGACACAGCTTCTGAACGGGGAATGGGCTCTGACGATGCTAGACAGCGCGGCAGAAGTAACAATAGCTCGCCAGAACCTGAAGGAATTTCTGGTGACAGCGGAGTTGAGTGAGTATATCACGGTGGAAACACCTAATACTCGGGTAAGTGTCCCACATAAGTTACATGAGGTAACACTCCGGATGGAGGGGGACAAGCCCAGGAAAGTTAAGGGTCTATTTTGGAAAAATCTGTCATCTGGATATGACATCCTATTAGCAGAGCAAGACTGGCCGCCAGCATTCGTCATGGAGTGCCCTAAGGGAGAAAAGGTAATTTTTCCAGCATTTTCCGACCTCGTTCCCATTCACCTAAAACATGCATATGCGCAGGAGTGGGCGGTTGCCCTAGCTCCAGCATTGTACAAAAATCATGCTGGTTGGGATGAGGATTCAACCCACCATGTGATCCCGTTAAAAGTTTCCCCAAATGCTCAAAGTCAATACCCTATAAAGCAGGAAGCTAAAAAACAAGTCAGGGAGATCCTAGATCAACTTGAATACCAGGGGGTGATAGAAAATTGCACTTCACCTATGAACAATCCTTTGTTCCCCGTATCAAAACCTGACAACACATATTGTTTCGTTTTAGATTATAGACATTTAAACACCTGCACAAAGACATTTGCAGTTCAAAATGCACACAGTGCCGCATTAATGAATAACATTGTGCGACAAAAATAAAAAACAACACTTGATATCTCAAATGGCATTTTCTGCCAAAATATAGCGCCTGAAAGCAGATATCTGACCGCATTCTCAGCGCTAGGGTCTAAACGGCAATTTTGTCGACTCCCCCAAGGGTATAAGAATAGCCGGGGTTGTTTTCAGCAAGGGTAACAGAGTTACTCCAAAATTTGGATGAAGAAGCATTGTCCTATGTAGATGATATTTATCTGACGGACGATGACTTACCGAGGCACTTGACCAGGGTGAGCACCATTATTATGGTATTCGCCTCTGAGGGCTATAAATTTAATTTCAAAAAATCAAAAATTGCCTATCTCAATGTCCTGTTTCTGGGATATGAGCTGTCAAGTGAAGGAAAAAGCCTAGCAGCTAACTTTTTAGAAAAGTGTGCGCTGCTCCAACCTCCAAAAACATTAAAGAATTTACAATCAATTCTGGGATTCCTAAATTTTGGTCGAACATACATTTTGGATTACGCAGAAAGAGTAAAACCTTTCTACGACTTAATAAAACCTGATTTTTCAATCAGACAATGGACACAGGAACATACAAATATCCTGCGTTCCCTACAGGAAGACATGATAGCTTCAAAACATTTACAGACACGCGTAAACGTACGCAACTTAGTGATCCGAGTAATAGCGGGTCAATGCGGGTACACTTATTTAACTTTCAATGAAGGCGAAACGGTACCAATCGCATACAAATCACACCTGTACAAACGCAGAGATGCGTTTCACTTCAACAGAAAAAATCCTGACAGCAGTACAGACCGCTGTAGCAAGAGAAAGAGCTCTGGCTCAGGGAAAGCGCATAATATGAACACAAAAGATGAGAGAGGCATTGCTATAAAGGCAAACATTCATAGGGTTTAAATCCCAAAGCCGAAAGATGACTGCGATGACAGAAATAGTGATTCTTTCATTTTACTCGAAACACTCGACGTGACAGGAGTTTCCTTGATGGCCGCGTGAATAGGCCTGCGACTGAGCGCGCTACACTCCATACACCCTGGTCCTCGAAGGGGACAGCTAATACGGATCTTCATAGATCGAATATTTCTCAGGCTCCGCGACCAAAATAAATATTTAAGAAAGTGCGGACTGATTTGGGCTAATACCCGTTGGAATTCCCCCCCTTTTCTGGACTGTGTGGACCACTTACTTGCCCTGAAGAAGCCCGCATGGGTGAAACGCGTTGGCTGCTATGTTTTAAATATTGAATAAAAGAATCTACAACACCACCAATGTGAAAGAATCACTATTTCTGTCATCGCAGTCATCTTTCCGCTGTGGGATTTAAACCCTATGAATGTTTGCCTTTATAGCAATGCCTCTGTCCTCTTTTGTGTTCATGTGCTGCATTTGAAACCATTTTGGGTGGCTGGTTTCGGGAGGTGGGCATTGATTATTAGCAAACTATACGCAGTATTTTCAAATTCATTGTGTTTTACCTAGAAACAAACACTGGTAGTTGATGCAGCAAGACATACCCTGCCACCGTGCCTGTGTGTAGTAGAAAAGCGCATAATAGTCGTGACCCCAGTACCAGCCTTAGAGGCTGTTACAAAGGCTAGCATTCCAAATGCGAAAGCCTTACATCCCAGATGAATAAAATGGGCTAATTCTCTTACTGCAATGGATGTTGAATACAGATTTGATCCAAGTTTAAAAACACAAGCATTTCTGCAATACGAACAAGAATATCCTCTACCAAATGAGATTTTGCCTCTAGATCAGTATGAATACATTATTTATACTGACGGATCTGCTCAACCGGCCACTTTGGGAGTAAGCAGGAGGTATGGTCCAGAGACTGGTGGCCGGATGCCCTTGGCGTCTGCCCCTCTCCGGTCTCCCATGGCAAAAACCTGGGGGTAATCGTGGATAACTCACTGTCCTTGAACCTTCAGGTTAGTAGGACAATTTCCACGTGCTTTGGGATCATCAGGATCCTACGGAAAATCTCCCACTATCTCTCCTTCGATGCACGTAAGCAGGTTGTCATTGCACTGGTTATATCCAGATTGGATTATTGCAATGCACTTTATCTGGGCATTAACAAGGGCCTGATACGACGTCTGCAGATGGTGCAGAATGCCGCTGCCAGGCTGGTGATGAATTTGTCTAAATATGATTCAGTCTCTGATGCCATTAGATTGCTGCATTGGCTGCCTGTGGACCGTAGGATCCTTTTCAAGACCCTGTGCATGACTCACAATGCTTATTATGGGTCAGGCCCTGAAGCGATTAAGTCCATTTTCCATCATTATGTTCCCAACAGGCGGCTCCGCTCTGCAGATAAGAATCTGCTTATGGTACAGAGATTTAAGAAGGTCACATGGGGTGGTCGAGCTTTCTCCACTGCTGCTGCTAAACTGTGGAACTCCCTCCCGGAACATCTCTCAAGTCAGGTGTCCTACTCTCTTTTCCGTAGGGCCTTAAAGACTTGGTTTTTCTCTCAGACCTCGGTATGAGCATGTCTTTCTGTCTGCATCCTTAGGTTCGTTTACAGCGCCTTGACGCCCTTGGGCTTAGTTCGCGCTTTACAAGTTTTATATTCATTCATTCATTCATTCATTCATTCATAGGGAGTAAGCAGGCTTACAGCGAGGCGTGTGCAATCGTTAAAGGTCGCATGCGCAATGGAAAGTTCCATCCCAGTAGCACTAAAACGCAATCTCTAGGAGACTGCACGGCTCAGTTGGCAGAATTAAAAGCTCTGATACTGGCACTTGTAAATACGGAGCACGAATTCCCCACACTAATTGTGTGTGATTCCTTTTACTTTGTACAGTACAATGAATATTTACATCATTGGGAACAAAACGGGTTCAAAGATGCGAAAGGTGGCACAATTAAGCATAGAATGCTATGGGAACAGGTAGTAGAGTTGAGAAACGAACTACCAAGGGCTCACGTGATACATACACTGAGTCATCAGCGTGATGGCGTTCACGTTGAAGGGAATTCATTAGCTGATGAAGCCGCAAAGGGGGCTGTACGCACAGCCACCTTAGCTGCTGTTACTCGTTCAAAAACGAGAATAGACGGCGAGATTTTGGTAGCTGTCAATGCTTCACGCAAAGGCAGCACAGCAGTACCTAAAAAATTTCCACTCAAGTACTCCTACAACTTAGATGCACAAAACATTCCATATGCTCAGATTCCTGGAGTGGGGGATAGAGTAATACCAAATATGAATCGTAGGCAAGGCTTAATTCTAGCAGCACACGAGGGTTTGGGCTCTGCGCATACAGGCGTTACAGCGACTATTTCTTTACTGAAACAGCGCTACTGGTGGCCAGGGTTAACAAAGCAGACCAAAGACTATGGGGTCGATTCCGATCTCGGACGGAAGCGCACCGAATACGATTCGTCCGGAAAAAATACGAGCCGAACGCGTTTTTCCCGAACGATTCGAACAGTCGTCCAAGCGAGCAAGTACGATGCGCATTACTGCTAAAATTCCGAGCGAGCCGTACGTACCCATTCCAGCTCCAGTTCCCCGACCGAGCTGGATCCGGAAACGCAGATTCGAGTCGCACGGAAGTAAATACACAGCACCTTCCGGCCGGACTAGTACGATGCGCACTCTGTACGCGCCGAACTGGTCGCTACGTCCAGCACGTCAGAGCATCCGGGAGAGCTGCACATAAGCTCCGATTCGCGCCACAAGACGATCCACGGCTACGAGACGAACAAGCCAGCTACGAGTATGAGTCGAAGCCACGAGAAACCCGAACGAGACGAACCAACCATGAATCCCATCGCGCAGGTCCTACCAATACTGTACATCTATTACCGGAACCGGTACGGACGCGTACGGTGCAGACGGTAAGTCAAACACCCACTACACAAACAAACGACACGTGCCCGACATATGTCACACACACATAAGGATGCAGAAATGACGTACACTAGCAACAGCAGAACTATAGGAGCGGGATGGCTATCACCAATGCCATACACACCCATAGGGGCCTGGATGCCTACCACTACCACCAACCCTACTCATGGGGGGCTGGATGCCTACCACTACCACCACCCCTACTCATGGGGGCCTGGATGCCTACCACTACCACCACCCCTACTCATGGGGGGCTGGATGCCTGTCACTACTACCATCCCCACTCATAGGGGAATTGATGCCTACCACTACCACCACCCCTACTCATGGGGGGCTGGATGCCTGTCACTACCACCATCCCCACTCATAGGGGAATTGATGCCTACCACTACCACCACCCCTACTCATGGGGGCCTGGATGCCTACCACTACCACCACCCCTACTCATGGGGGGCTGGATGCCTACCACTACCACCACCCCTACTCATGAGGGCCTGGATGCCTACCACTACCACCACCCCTACTCATGGGGGGCTGGATGCCTGTCACTACTACCATCCCCATTCATAGGGGAATTGATGCCTACCACTACCACCACCCCTACTCATGGGGGCCTGGATGCCTACCACTACCACCACCCCTACTCAGGGGGGGCTGGATGCCTGTCACTACCACCATCCCCACTCATAGGGGAATTGATGCCTACCACTACCACCACCCCTACTCATGGGGGCCTGGATGCCTACCACTACCACCACCCCTACTCATGGGGGGCTGGATGCCTACCACTACCACCACCCCTACTCATGGGTGCCTGGATGCCTACCACTACCACCACCCCTACTCAGGGGGGCTGGATGCCTGTCACTACTACCATCCCCACTCATAGGGGAATTGATGCCTACCACTACCACCACCCCTACTCATGGGGGCCTGGATGCCTACCACTACCACCACCCCTACTCATGGGGGGCTGGATGCCTGTCACTACCACCACCCCTACTCATGGGGGCCTGGATGCCTACCACTACCACCACCCCTACTCATGGGGGCCTGGATGCCTGTCACTACTACCATCCCCACTCATAGGGGAATTGATGCCTACCACTACCACCACCCCTACTCATGGGGGCCTGGATGCCTACCACTACCACCACCCCTACTCAGGGGGGGCTGGATGCCTGTCACTACCACCATCCCCACTCATAGGGGAATTGATGCCTACCACTACCACCACCCCTACTCATGGGGGCCTGGATGCCTACCACTACCACCACCCTTACTCAGGGGGCTGGATGCCTGTCACTACCACCACCCCTACTCATGGGGGCCTGGATGCCTACCACTACCACCACCCCTACTCATGGGGGCTGGATGCCTGTCACTACCACCACCCCTACTCATGGGGGCTGGATGCCTGTCACTACTACCATCCCCACTCATAGGACGGGTAATGCATGACACAACCAGCATACTCCAACATAAGGAATGTCAGCAAAAGACATCCCCCAACATCATGACAAGAGTGTGTAGTCTGTGTCAAATGCCTACAACACTGAACATGACATTGAACATACAATGTGACCCCCTATCACATGTGTCACACAAAAATGTGTGTGGCCTTCACAATGCAAGCAGACCATGACCACTGTGGGAATGGGGTCTAAACCCCCATCATCACAGTGACCAAAAGGTAAGTGTGGGGTCCATAGCTGAAGCACATTTTGAACATTGTGGCAATGGGGTCCAAACCCCCATCATCACAGTGACCAAAAGGTAAGTGTTGTCATGGAAAAAGCTGCAACTGCCAAACAGCATGGATGATTCCTGGTCACAGAACAACAAACACATCAGTGGCAAAGTAGTGGTTGTGTCCCATAGCAACATAGATTGGGTGAGGCAAACAGTGCCGTGCAAATAAAACATACCTTTGGCCATGTGCAGACAAACATCACCCATGGGGACTGACATCATCTCCATTTATCAATTACACAATGCCAGAAGTGACCATCATAATGCAGACCCACATATCTGCACTAATGGACACACAAATGTAGATATCCTGTGGAGACTGTAGATGTGAGGTGAACAAATACCATACCATGGCAGCAATGGGACATACAAACCATGATTATTGTGCTGACTGATGACCTAGGATTCCCAGGGACAGCATGGGAAATCCTCCAAACAACATACAGGCATTGGCACACTAAAGATATGCCAATGCAGTGGTGCAGATGCACAAACACAAACAGGCAGCCTCACACTGCATATCAAACACAACAGGTGATGGGGGTGTGCCAGTGTCCCCAGGCAACCACACAACACATGAGGAGGCCTGAATTCCAATTACACAGATGTGTATACAGTGCCATACAAAAGTAACTCATGGATCGGATTCCCCTATGTGGGCAATCAGGCATTGTCAGATGAGAGGGAGCCCAAATTACAAATGTCACACAAGCTTGTAGGAACAGCAACTAACACAGCAAGAGACAGACCCACCACAGCACTACCCACAGGGACCCCACATTGTGGTGACACTAGCCTGCATGATAATCCCACTGTGATGACAAAGGTAGATGTCGTTCACACTGTGAACCACAGCCATGTCCTGAGCAACAAACTACCATCACACCTACACAAGCACAAATCAATCAGCACGGCCTGTCAGCCAAGGCCAATATGGAGGTAGGGGTCTAGCCGTGCAACAACTCACATTTGCACACACTCAACACCACACACCTTGATCTCCACCAATGTGCAGCAGTGAAGCTCACATGGACAGGTGACATTGCACATGCACCCATGACAATCCCAGGGGTGGTTGTGGGAACTAAGGTGCAGAAACCCATCACACCTGGCCAGTCAACAAGACTCGTGAATGTCTGACACACTGCACAGTACGCCGTACATGGGCATGACGTGAAATCTACCCCAATCAATGGGATCCCGGCCACAGTCACACACCAATGAAGAAGCCAAGGTCACCCACAAAGAACACACGTAGACAACTTCCAACATTGCAGCTCTGACCCTGAGGAGTGGCAGCAGTCACACACACAACGTGTCACAATCACTGAAAGCTACCACAAACTGTAAATTACATGACTTGTTTAACCAACAAGTGCCAAGGGGAATCCTGACTGTGTCTCATCTGCGTTTGCCCACATCCCCAGCCCTGACAACAAAGACAACTAGGGATGACAACCTGATGAACATTAGTTTGCCATGCACCCACATCACGGAGAAACCAGGTACAAGATGCTGGATGAACACAGGACAACTCAGCAAGCATCACAAACAGGAACATCCGTAGGGACACAGCCGGTGTAGGAAAAGGGAAGGGAACACACACAGACATGCTTACACAACACACAACACGGGCCCAGGCAATGTCACGGGATTACACACTGCCATGAGGGCACTCCACTCCTGTGGAAGGTCCGCTGTGCCAAACCTTGTCTCTGCACGACTCAAACATGTCAGCAGAACACTCGGTCAGTGAGTCAACAATTACAACACAATGAAGGCTCTGCTCACATCAGCCTGGGTCGGGAGTGTCACTTCAGTCATCTGCATATACCCAATACACGTGTCAAGCAAGTTGCACTGTATACACAGATGAGTCCTTCAACATTGATGTGCTAAACTGCATGTCCAGTGGAGATGGGCACACAGTCAGGGAAATAGAAACATTGAACAGTGGTAAGCACACCAGATGTGCATCAGTGTAAGCCACAGATGTTAAATTACAAATGCAAAACGTACATCCCTGTGTCAAATGCTGAACATTACACCCTCAGACTGCAGCAAAGGATGCTATGGATCCAGACTAGATTAGGACACATACCCCATGGACCACATGGAGTCCATCACTGCAACACTTCATTTTCCTGATCTGAACACTATTACAACAGCAAATGCATGATGATACTCATCTACATCATGTACAACAAAAGCAAAACCACTAGTAAACAAAAAGACGCTTTATTCAGCCAATGTAAATGAAAAATTGGAAGTTCAAAAGAAACTAAGGCCAATGGCCAGTCCACATTCACAGTCTGAACAGGGTGACATGTGACAACTTGTCACCCATTGCTTGCCTGCACTGATACGGACAGGGGACATCCCCTCGGAGGGGCATACAAGGGGCAGGCCAGGCACCGCAGGGACAGGATCAGGGGATGCCAGAAGGAGGCAGTGAAGGGGTGGTGGGTGCAGGAGTGTCACCGGCAACTGCAGTGGAGGTGTCTGACTCAGTGGGGGCCGGCACCACTGTAGGACACAAGTCAGATGGTGTGGGTGCTGGCACCACTGCAGTGGGCCGGTCAGATGGAGTGGACTGGGTCCCCACTGCAGTGCCCAAGTCAGACGGGGTGGTTGTGGACTCAACTGCAGTGCATAACTCCAAGGGAGTGGAAGGGGGGCTGATGAGGTGGGCAGGACAGAGGGGGGACCCGGTCTCCACACCAGTGGCACAAACAGGCCGAGCGTCTGGGTTGGGGGTGGAAGAGCAAGTGGTAGGGGGGGAGGGCCTAAGCTTTGGGGATGTGGTATTGGTGTGTGGGGGAACCTGGGGCAGGGTGTGGCGGGGGAACCTGTGGAGTGGTGGCCTGGGGGATGGAGGAGAGAGACTGTTTGGTGGAGCTGCGTGGTGGTGGTGGTGGTGGGGTCTTGCCCTTCCTGGTCCGGGGGGACTTCCTAATGGGGTCCTCAGTCTGCCTGTGCCTGGGGGAGGGTGTCCGGGTGTGAGGGGCACTCCCCTCTGTGTGTGGTGGTCACCTCTTCCGCCTGTGCATTGGGTCAGATAGATCTGTGGGGAAGAGGCCAAGCTCACAGAGGAAGAGCTTCTGGGAGGGGGGGGTTGCAGGTGAGGCAAGGGAAGGGGTTTTGGAGGGAGAGGTATCTGAGGACTGCGGAGTGCTCGTGGATGCGTGTGTGTGTGCCTGGGCCCCATCCCTTGTGAGTGAGGTATCAGTCCCCTAACTGTGCGTGCGTGTGCGTCTGGATTTTGGCGTGTGTGTCTGTGTGCTGCTTGTGTCTGTGCTGGTGGGTGCCTGTGCTGGTGTGTGTGTGCTTGGGACAGGTAGGGTGCTGGGGATTGTGGATGGGGCAGAGGTAGGAGGGGTGAGGGACTGTTGCAGGAGGGACACTGCTGCCGTCAGTGAGGAGGCCATGGACTGATTGGTCCGATGTAGGGCAGACATGCCAGATGACATGCCCTCCATGAATGACACCAGTTGTGTCAACAGACCCGTGTGTGCATGGAGGACACTCAGCACTGATGTCTGCCCTACATGGATCTGTTTCAGCAAGTCCACAGACTCCACACTCAGGGCAGCAGGGTAGACAGAGGCAGGGGGTGCGGTGCCTGGCATGAAGGAGACACGCTCCCCTACACGGGAGCCTCCACGGACATGTGGGATGGGAGCAGATGGGAGGGTGGAGATGGTGGTGGTGGCGGGGACAGACTTGCTTGATTTTGTCTGTGGTCTGCTGACACCCGCCTCCACAAGGGAGTCCTCACTGGAAGTGCTGTGTTCCTCAGCCGAGGTGGTCGTAGCTGAGATCTCCTCAGTGTGGCTCCCCTCACCCTCCGTGCCACTGGGTCCCTCGGTCTCCCCTGCAGTGGACCCAGTCTGGCTCTGCCGCTCCTCTTGGTCCGTGGAGCTGTCTCCTCCTGTGGCCATGGATGTATCTGCAAACAATCAGGATAAACAGAGCAACATTAGTCACCTGTACTGACCACACACACCACAGTAAGTACAGCACATCACAGAGCAAGCCCTGCCATCATTTGCTAGACATTGCAATAAGTGCTGACACAGATTTGAAGAAGCCCATTGTCTGCCTGACAGTCATTCATGCCACACATATCCTACCTGTCCATGCACCCATCTGTCTGGTGCCTGTTGTATGCGACTAATCACATGTGCACACATGCACCACATACACAGTTGTTGGACATCCAAGAGAACATATGGAAATGTGTCACTCCAAACACATGCCATCTCCTGCCACTGACTCAGTACATGTGTCAGGAAAAGTGATGGGCAGAGTCTCTGTCGATATGCGGATTTTGGTTCCATCACCAGACACAATGATGTCCTCATGTCCTGATAGACAATGCGACAATGGTGTGCATGCAGGACATATCACACTACTGCTGGATCACCCTTTGCAAGTTGAATGTCATGGCACAGGCCTGTCTGGCAAGTCAGTCATAACTGTCTCCTGTCACAGGGGCAGTGCATACACACAACACCAGTCTACACTGTGTCACAATCATGGACGTTTTAGGAATGCAAGCCCTGCAGCCGACAGGTGCACATGTGCACCCCTGGCCACCCACATCATGAGGACTAAGATGATCCCACGTCATTCAAATGAGACATTTGAGTGACTGCAAACACAAATCCATACACATGAGCACTTCACCGTCTGATGAGAATGAACCAAAGCTGCCTGCATCTCAATGTTTCATACACCATTGTGCACAGTCAAGGGATCAGAGACCTATGCATTAACCAATGTGCAGATCCTATAGTCACAACTCAGATGGCTGGCCACCCCAAATTGTTAAACACTTCAGGAGTCCAAAAAGCAAGGCCACACCACGGTGACACAGAGGCAGACACCTGAGTGCACTCTTCACAATGCCCAATATGTATGCTGACACACGGGAGTGGGAGAACAGAGTGCCTTCGATGTCCGGAGTAGGCATTACAGTCCTGGTCCATGTGCAACATGGTATTACCCTGAACACTAGGCAGGTGGCTATGCATGTGTCACACACATGATGTACATACTTCTGAGGCTCCTACCTTGGTCTCTGCTGCAGCATGGGTGTGTGGCACATACCCCAGACATGTGGTGAGTCAGAGCAGCAATTGGAACACATATTAAAGCCATACCCAGAGTACATGTCAGATCACAGGCATTGTGTGAGCAATTGTACCACCCATGCAGCCCACAACAAAGTTCCTGTAACTGATGCTGTCCCCAACTTGAACCACAGGTAACTGCAAGTACACAGTACCCAAGTGACCTAAGTCACAGACTGTAAGGGCCACACCTGTGTATCAGATGAGGAGGGGGCATGACACAAGTGAGGGACATGAGTCCAGGACGACAAGACAGTCGTACTGTGGAAGTGGAACCAGGCTAAAGGAGTGCATAGAGCATGTCAGTCATAGTACCCAGAAAAGGCTAGCACTTACCCCCTCCTTGCTGCTGTCTGGCCTTCAGCTGCCCATCCAGGTCAGGGAAGACCACCGCCAGAATCTGGAGCATGTGGGGGGTCAGGGTCCGGTGTCCGCCCCTCCTGCGAGGAGGCGACAGCTTCAGCTGGACCCTTGCGATCCTCCGGGTCCAGCCACGAAGGTCCTGCCACCTCTTCTGGCAGTTGCGGATCCTGCGCCTGTAGACCCCCACAGATCGTACTGCCCGGGCGATGGTCAGCCAGATCTCCTGCTTCTGGTGGGCATCAACCTGTGAGGATGACAAAGTGAAAAGGCCATAACTACACATGCAACATATCCGTGCATCACACAGTTGGATATACATGTCTCAATCACAGGGGCATATGATGTACACAGGTAGTGCAACTATGGCTATGAACAGTTGTCCAGCAGTTACTAAATGGTATCATTGCCTGGGAAGTAAAACCTTGTTGGAATGCACTGTTACTGCACTATACCTGTTCAGTGCATGTAACTACACACTTTGGGGGTGACAACTACTCAGTGAGCATGCTAGCCAATGGTGTACACACTGTAAGTCTTGCTAGTCAGACAACATGCACAATTAGTAAGGCAGTGGACAGCACACTCACCTGCTCCCCTGGTTTCCCATACAGCTTGCTGTACTGTGGAAGGAGGCTGTCCAGCAGGGCCTGGTTCTCCTCAGTGCTGAAGGCTGGGGCTCTCTCCACAGTACGTGCCATTGCAGTAGCCAGAGGATGCAGAGACAGCAGCAGTGGTGGTGGCAGATGTCGTCCTGGAGCATGTAGTGCAGGCAAGTGAGCTCTCAGGGGAACAGCCAGCATTATATGTGTGCTGCAGAGGCAGATACTGTCCCATGTGTCCAAAGTGATAGGTCCAAGTCATTTGCATCTTCTGAATCTGGCCAATCCATGGAATTGCACCACTTATACACGCCCACAGCATCCTTCAAAAGTTCAACTTTATGACACCCATGAATTTGCAACATTGTTGTGGGTGGCCAACTGAATTCACTGCATCCGACTCGTAAAAGATTCGAAAACGCGTCCGTTACCATGTCAGTCCATAGCCAATGCGTGCGCACCGATCGGACCATTGCTGTACGACGCGTATTACGTCACACAACACGCATACGTCAACATCATATGCAATGGCCAATGCGTGCGCACCGATCGGTCCATTGCTGTACAACGCGTATTTCGAAACACAACACGCATCCGTCAACATCATATGCAATGGCCAATGCGTGCGCACCGATCGGTCCATTGCTGTACAACGCGTATTTCGAAACACAACACGCATCCGTCAACATCATATGCAATGGCCAATGCGTGCGCACCGATCGGTCCATTGCTGTACAACGCGTATTTTGAAACACAACACGCATCCGTCAACATCATATGCAATGGCCAATGCTTGCGCACCGATCGGTCCATTGCTGTACAATGCGTATTTCGAAACACAACACGCATCCGTCAACATCATATGCAATGGCCAATGCGTGCGCACCGATAGGTCCATTGCTGTACGACGCGTATTTCGAAACACAACACGCATCCGTCAACATCATATGCAATGGCCAATGCGTGCGCACCGATCGGTCCATTGCTGTACGACGCGTATTTCGAAACACAACACGCATCCGTCAACATCATATGCAATGGCCAATGCGTGCGCACCGATCGGTCCATTGCTGTATGACGCGTATTTCGAAACACAACACGCATCCGTCAACATCATATGCAATGGCCAATGCGTGCGCACGGATCGGTCCATTGCTGTACGACGCGTCCCTGTACAAGTCACACGCATATGTCACCATGGTTGTCACAGGTGAACGTATGCCAACCACAATTACTTGCCAGGGACTCAGGGGCACACCTACAACACCACAGCCTGTCCACACTGTATCCTAAGGCATGTAAGGCTGCATTACCTGTGTGTGTATGGGGGTCAACATGTGGTTTGTTGGGTGGCACTTGGGGGCAGCCACTCCCAGGCTGTGCATGTGTTCATGGGGACAGAATCCTTTGTGTGTTGTGCACATGACCACTGTGATGTGCAACTGTTCAGTTCAGAGCATGTGGCATGGTCACATTTCCAGGTTGTATATGTATATGTTATGTCACATACACCCTGAGTCCCATGTGGGATGGTATGTACGTCACAGGGTGACCCATTGCCACAATTGTGATGGCCCTCCACAGTCTGTGTGCATGTTGTGTTCCATATGTCTCTGATTCCATGTGCACAATGGGAGACAGTCTCCACATCCACGTTGTTTGTGCATCGACTTTGATGTTGTGCGTGTGTGTGTCACAGACGTCCATGTCTGTCCTGCAGAGGCAACAGGGGCCACTACCTGTGGGAGTCATGGTTGTTTTGCTGGCGTGTACATGATACGCCATGTCATGCCAGTGTCCATGTGGCAATACAGGGTCCCTGGGAATCTACCTGTCAAAGAGCTTTGATGCCTGGGGCACATCTGTCCTCACTTGTCACTGTGGTGTGTGTTTGGAACTTGACAGCAGTACATGGGTACTGTGACACAGCCGAATGATTTCCCATAGCACAACCTCGAACTTGTTGTCAACACATGTTGAACTGAGATGTTAGATGATGGCCATGTAGGTGCCATATATGTCCATACAGAACGGCACACACATCAAGTACTTGTGTCTCGTAATGATGTATCATGTTATATATAGTATGGTCAATGCCACATATGTGGGGTGACTGTCAATCTTTCTTTGTTCACCTATGTACTGCAGGTCACCAGCTGTACATAGACCATTCCCTGACCTTACAACCATGGTGGAACATGACTGCATCCGACGGTACCGCTTCAACAGGCCGCTGATTGAGGAATTGGCGGGGCAGTTGGCCCCACATTTGCTACCTGGCCGGCCATTCCCTACAGCGCTGACCCCCAAGGTGAAGGTGATGGCAGCCCTACACTTCTTTGCCACCGGTACCTTTCAACACACTGTGGCGTCTGCTGGTGGGATGTCACAGACCATGTTCAGCCGTGTGCTACGCGATGTTTTGGAGGCATTGTTAACATACTTGAACCAGTACATCTATTTCCCTAAACGTCAACAACTCACTGACGTCAAGAGTGACTTCTATGCCCTGGGGAGGATGCCACATGTCATCGGCTCCATTGATGGGACACATGTGGCTTTGGTACCACCACAGGCACATGAGCAGGCATACAGGAACAGGAACATTTTCCATTCTATCAATGCTCTGGTGTTATGTCTTGCAGATATGAGCATCTCACATGTGTGTGCACGTTTCCCCGGTTCTGCACACGATGCCTACGTGATGAGGAGTAGTCGCATCCCGAGGATGATGTCACAGATGCAGAACCAGCGTGCCTGGCTTGTTGGTGTGTACTGACTTTGTACCATTGTGTGTGTTCTGCAATGTTGTATTTCACCCTCTTTTCCAACTCAGCTAATGTGCAATTGTCTGTATGTAGGTGACTCCGGATACCCCAACATGCTGTGGTTGCTGACACCCCTCAGGAACCCTGTGACACCAGCCCAGATGCGCTACAATGAGGCACATGGTCGGACCAGGAGAGTGATCGAGCGGACATTTGGTCTCCTGAAGAGCCGCTTTCGCTGCCTGGACAAGACAGGAGGGGCCCTCCCATATGCCCCTGCAAAGGTGTGCAAGATTTTCATCGTCTGCTGCATGCTACACAACCTGACAGTGCGGAAGGATTTGCCTCTCATCCTGGATGACGATGACCAACATCCGCCACCTGTGGAGGATCCTGGCCTGGGCCACGATGCCAGTGATGATGATGATGATGAGGGTGATGTCCGCACACAGCTCATCACCAACTTCTTCAGCTGATTGTGAGTATACAGAGATGTTATGTCAATGATTTGAGTTTGCATGATATGTGTTGGTGGGGCTCTGTTGCTGTTTGAGTGTGGCCATGTGCTACTTGACTGGATGCGTGCAGCGATGTGTCCTTACAGGTAGTCTGTACTCCCCAACAGTGTTGACATGCTAACTTGGTTTTGTGTAGGTATCTTGTGACATGTATTGGGCATGAGTATTGCAGTTCTGTTCTTGTCTGTCCTGTTCTTCAGTGCTTTTGACTGTGTGTCATGTCTGTCCTTCACAGGGTACTTTCAGAGTTGTTTGGTCAACTGTGATCCCCCGACACCATGATTCAACTTCCAGGGTGGAAGCAGTCGTTTCCCTACAGGTGATGTGCCACACACCCCTGGACTTTATTTCTTCAACACTTGTTGAGTGTGTGGCCACTGCCACGTGGGATTACCTTGCATCTGTAGTGGAAACAACATGTTGCAAATGTGTAATAAACCTGTGCTTCACTTTGGGATGTGCGTTGTCTGTGGTCACACATCTGACTGACATTTGCTTACTGCACCTGTGGGCTAGTTAACACAGACTCTGAATAGGTGTGGTGTCTGTGCATTCCACTGTATTTCCTGGCAACATCAGTGTAGGCGATGAGTCAGATGGCCCTGGTGTGTATGTGTTGTGTTGCCCTAGTGGTGTGTCTCCCTCATATGTGTCACGTCGCCATGACTCACATGACGGTGTTGGAATTGCTGTAGCAGTTAGCATGCACAGTGACATTTAGCAGATCATCATCTCCATGACAAAATACCACGTTGGAATCACAACAGAGGCAAGTATGGTGTATTAGTGAGTTTATTTACATACATGTGTGAGGATAGTGCACAGGATGGTGGGTGCTTTACATTGGGATTTGAATCCAAAGTTCCCAGATGAGTTGGAAGTGTTGGTAGCAGAAATGTCCTGAGTAAAGTCCATAGTCATCTGATACATTAGTCCAACTTAAACTCCCCATGTCATGTGGGAGAGTTGGGTTGCATTCGACAGGGTGAACAGTTTGCACACAAAGGAGAATTTCCAGAACAGGTGTTGGGTTCCTGGGGGATGTACATGGCCATCTGCCTCTCAGTTGTCCTTCCTCGGACGACCCCTCTTCTTTCTGGGGGACCCTCACGTGCAGGCCGCTGCGGTGCAGAGGACTCTCCACCAGAGTCATCCTCCCTCCCTGTGGCAGTTGCAGTTGTTGCGGCACCAGATGTTGTGGGCACACAGGGAGGTGTGGACATGTTGGTGCTAATCTGGCGGAGGCATGTCAATATGTCCCTCTGCACCGCTGTCAGTTCTTCCAATGTGTCCCACTTGGACTCCATGCCAGACATGTGTGTTTCCACACGGGACATGTGGGAGTCCAAGCGGGCATGATGGGCAGCCTGCTGCTGTTGAATGTCCTTGAGGATTCCCACTACCTGGCTGACCTCTCCGGTGCTATTCTGGTACGCATCTGCAATGCGTACCAGTTGTGGGTCATCATGCAGTCCAGACCCCTCTGCAAACAGCGACCTCTGCCTACCACCCCTCCCACCACCCCTGGCCACACGTGCGGGACCTGTGGTGGCACGCACAGGTGACCCTAGGCCCCCTTAGGGGTTGGTACTGGGGTTGTTGTCCGTTGCTTCCCGGGGGGCCGGGGTCCCTGTGCTATTGTCATTCAGTGTCCTTGGTCTGTCCGTGTCGGCGGGGGTGGTCTGTGTGTTGGCAGATGTTGGAGGAGTGGGTGCAGGGGGTGCAGATGGTGGTCCTGCTGGTGCTGAATGATGACTCACACCGGAGGGGCCAGGTAGGTCTTCGCCATCCGAGGAGGGCAGAGGCTGTTCCACACCAGAGAGCTCAGGGGCCACCGGAGCCTGGGACAGGGACTCCTCATCATCTGCTGCTGTGTCCCCATCATCACCTGTGTTTGGAAGAGACACACAATGTATGTTATGTTTCTACAGGCATCAATGGTTCAAACACATGACAGTTGTGACTGTACATCTGGATGCGTGCCTGTACATTGCATTGTGCTAAGTTGTCACAGCCAGAGGTTGATATTGTTGTAGCACATTGTCCTGCTAACCTGAAGCATTTCTATGTGAATGTTGAGGTGTGTGCATGACCAGCTCATGTATAGATTGGCTGTACATGGCCATTGCTACTCAAGGGCCATCACGTGCCTGACACAGGTGTGTCATCCTTGTCCACATTTGTCCTTTAACAGGGACATACGTGCAATTCCACTTAGGATATCTTTCAAGATTGGGACATGTGTGGTGGCAGTTTTTGCCAGTCTTTGTGCGTCTCATTGGTGTGTCTGGGCAACATGGTCACAGTCCGGTATGCCTGGGATCTCTTGGTAGTATCTGTGTTGTTGTCTGGGTTCCTAGTTCACGTCTCATTTCATACAAGTGATGTTGTTAACGTAGCTAATGATGTTGTTGCTGAGTTTTGTACGTGCAAACGTGATTAATCTTGTCAATGTCCTCCATGGTGATAAGGATTGGGCACGGCAGCTCTCTGGCTTTTCCATTGTCATGACAGTGATGGCCAGTGGTGTGTGTTGCAGTTCTGCTGCTGTGAGTAGCATGTCTCCTCAAATGCAGTCCAGCTTGGTGCTTGTGTCTACAGTGTCTATGACAGTGAGTGGTGTGTTGTGTGAAGGATGCATATGTTGCCGAACGATGTGGGAGTGGAATGCAGCTCACAACCGCAACTTGTGTGATGGACACCATGGTACAGTGTCCGGTATATTGGTGTGTCCATTGCATTCACTGTCACGTGTCCCCTGTCAATGATGTCTCTGTGACTTCCTGTGTGTTTTGTGCTATGTAGTTTGTCTGATTCTCCACAGTTGTCATCTGCAAGTCACACCTTCACAGCCAGGCCAGGGGGCACCCATGGACACTGCATCCCCTGACAGTGTGTGTAAACATAGAGTTGCAATGGCTGTGAGTGTGTACGTGTTTGGGTTGGCCAGTGCATGGGTGTGAATTGCAGGCACATCATTTCTCATTCCCATGTGTCAGCCATCTTGCCAGGGCTTTTACTTTGGGAGTGACTGGTCCCACGTGTGCAATGTGTTTTTGCAGAGTAGGTGTGTGTATGGCCAGCATTGGTGGTATTTGGTTGACATCCGGACCTCCTTCTCCCCCAGCCCAGTTATCCCACCATGAAGCATGCCACCCTTGCAGTGGGTGCAGGTTAACTCTCAGGATGTCAGTCAGTGGTGTCCTGTTGTTGGTTGGTGCACAGTTCCCAGCAGGGCCTTGTGCTCCCCACAACAGAGCACCATTGTCAGACATCTTTGAAGTGGCTTTTCACTCCCTGTGAGGTGTGCATGCTTCAGTGTGAGCTTGCCGGGCCATGCGGGTGGGGGATGTTGAGCTGTGACTACCACTCCCATCATGCTATTGCCTGCACCCCCTTCCCAGCATGCCCATACTTCCTTCCTTTTGAGTGGACTTCACTGTGTGTGAGTGTGACAGCAATGGCAAGATGGCTGACAGTGTGGTCCTGTTGTTTGTTGGTGCACAGTTCACAACAGGGCCTTGTGCTCCCCACAGCTGAGGCCAGTGTCAGACATCTTGGAAGTGGCTTTTCACTCACTCTCTTGTGGAGCACGGTCCCAGGTGTGTTGTTTGGAGTTAGTGGAAGTGGTGTGTGTGTAAGGGCCTGCTGGTAGGTGTAGTCGGAGCTGGCACTCCTCCTCCCCTCAGGCCAGACATCCCACCATGAAACGTGCTTCCATTGCAGGGAGTGCAAGTTGGTTGTCAGAATGTCAGTCAGTGGTGTCCTGCTGTTGGTTGGTGCACAGTTCCCAGCAGGGCCTTGTGCTGCCCACAACAGAGCACCATTGTCAGACATCTTTGAAGTGGCTTTTCACTCCCTGTGAGGTGTGCATGCTTCAGTGTGAGCTTGCCGGGCCATGCGGGTGGGGGATGTTGAGCTGTGACTACCACTCCCATCATGCTATTGCCTACACCCCCCTTCCCAGCATGCCCATACTTCCTTCCTTTTGAGTGGACTTCACTGTGTGTGAGTGTGACAGCAATGGCAAGATGGCTGACAGTGTGTTCCTGTTGTTTGTTAGTGCACAGTTCACAGCAGGGCCTTGTGCTCCCCACAGCTGAGGCCAGTGTCAGACATCTTGGAAGTGGCTTTTCACTCACTCTCTTGTGGAGCACGGTCCCAGGTGTGTTGTTTGGAGTTAGTGGAAGTGGTGTGTGTGTAAGGGCCTGCTGGTAGCTGTAGTCGGAGCTGGCACACCTCCTCCCCCCAGGCCAGACATCCCACCATGAAACATGTTTCCATTGCAGGGAGTGCAAGTTGGTTGTCAGGATGTCAGTCAGTGGTATCCTGCTGTTGGTTGGTGCACAGTTTCCAGCAGGGCCTTGTGCTCCCCACAACAGAGCACCATTGTCAGACATCTTTGAAGTGGCTTTTCACTCCCTGTGAGGTGTGCATGCTTCAGTGTGAGCTTGCCGGGCCATGCGGGTGGGGGATGTTGAGCTGTGACTACCACTCCCATCATGCTATTGCCTACACCCTCCTTCCCAGCATGCCCATACTTCCTTCCTTTTGAGTGGACTTCACTGTGTGTGAGTGTGACAGCAATGGCAAGATGGCTGACAGTGTGGTCCTGTTGTTTGTTGGTGCACAGTTCACAGCAGGGCCTTGTGCTCCCCACAACAGAGCACCATTGTCAGACATCTTTGAAGTGGCTTTTCACTCCCTGTGAGGTGTGCATGCTTCAGTGTGAGCTTGCCGGGCCATGCGGGTGGGGGCTGTTGAGCTGTGACTACCACTCCCATCATGCTATTGCCTACACCCCCCTTCCCAGCATGCCCATACTTCCTTCCTTTTGACTCTGCTTCCCTGTGGGGTAGTGTGCCTGTGCTGACAGGATGGCTGACAGTGTTGTCCTGGCGTTTGTTTGGCTACAAGTCCCAAGAGTGTCCCTGTGCTTCACACAGCATAACCCAGTGTGGTAGTTCTTTATGGGATATTTAATTAGAGTGTGAGGCAATGCATTCTCCCAGGTGAGTTGTGTGGAGTTTGTGTTAAGGGGGTGTGTGAGAAAAGCTGCTGGTAACTATGGTCAGAGCTGTCAGTCCTCCTTCCCACCCAGCCAGATATCCCACCATGGAACGTGCTTCCATTGCAGGGAGTGCAAGTTGGCTTTCAGGATGTCAGGCAGTGGTGTCCTGCTGTTGTTTTGAGCACAACACCCTGCAGGGGCTTGTTCTCCCCACAGCAGTACCCAGTGTCAGCTATCTTGTCAGTTCTTTTCCACTCCCTGTGATGTGAGCATGGTTCAGAGTGGTGTTGATGGGCCAATTGTGAGGGTGACCAATATCTGTGACTACAACTCCCATCATGCTATTGGCTACACTCATTTCACCAGCATACACACAATTCCTTCCTTTCAGTCAGCTTCCCTGTGAGGGGGTGTTCTAGTGGTGACAAAATGTCTGACAGTATTTGTTGGTTAGATTTGTGCCACTGCCTTGCTCTATTTGTAGTTAGGTTTGTACATGTCATGACACAGTTACATATCACTATGAGATGGCAGGTATTGTGTTTGTCTGACTAGCATACACATCTTGGGATGATTATGTTTTGGTTACTGTGGCTTTGCTAACGGTGCATGGTTTCACTGTCCCCTTGACAGTGATGTGTGTGTATTGTCACACAATATTGGGTATATTGGTTGTGTACTCACCAGGCTGTGGGATGTCTGATAGTCCATGTACGCTCTCTGGTGGTAGGATGACCCGCACCTTCTCCTCCCAGGACCTGAGGTATACTGGTTTGGCAGGAGGGCCACTGCCGGTGCGATGACTCAAGGCGTATTCCTTCTTGAGTAGGTCCTTGACCCTCCGGCGCACGTCATACCACCTGTTATGGATGTCTTCCTTTGTGCGCAAACATGGTGATTGTGCGTTCACCCTGTCGACGATCCTCTCCCACATCTTGGTTTTCTGCGACATGGGGGTCTGTTGGACCAATGTACCAACCAACTGTGGCTCTAATCTTAGGATTTCATCTACCAGGACTTCCAATTCACTGTCTAGGAACTTTGGATTCTTCTTTGGGGGCATGGTGATGGGTGGTGGTGGGGATTGATGTGTGTGTGATTGTGCAAGTGAGGGTGGGTGAGTGTCAGTTTTGCTGGGTGTATGTGAGGGTGCTATTAGGGAAGTGCTAATGGTGTGTGGCTTGTGTGATGGATGAGTTGTGAGTGTGTCTGTGGTTGCTGTCTGATGGTGTTCTGTGCTGGCAGGTCAGTTGAATTTGCATAGGATCATGGTAGGGATTTGTGGCCTTTATATGGGTGGAGTTGTGGGTGTGTCTTTGTTCCATGTTTTTTTCCCCCACTATTTATTGACTTTGTCATTGCTTGTTTGGCCCTTTTTTTTGTATTTTTTCCTTTGCATTTTTTGGGCATGTAGGAGACGTTCTTCTGACCGAGTCGGACGCTGCAGTTGTCTCGTGCGAGCTTCTCCGAGTCTTTCACGTTGTCTTTCTGTTGGGTTTCATGTGCGGCGTACGCGTCGGTCGCGGAGTGTTGGGTTGCTTCGGCTCCCTATTTTCTACGCGTGTCGGTCGTACGGCTTGAGCTCCGTGCGACTCGGTCTGGTTTTACACGCATTGCATCGTACTGCGCGGGTCGGAGTTCGCGGGTACGTATCTGTCGGGTTCATTCCTGGTGTGTGTCGGTCGGTTCGATTCGCGTAGCTTTTCCGGCCGGATGGCTGCTTTCCGTGCGATTCGGTCGTTCGGCTTGTGTTCCGTACGAGTCGGTCGTAATTCACATGCATAGCATCGTACTACGCGGATCGGACAGCGCCGGTACGTGTCGGTCGGACTACATTCCCGTACCGAGTCGGTTGGTACGTTTTCCGGCCTGAATCGGAATCGGCCCCTATGTCTTAAAGTGCGACATCTGCCAGCAGATGAAAGGCTCCATCGTAGCACGCCCAGCGCAGACACCATTGTTAAAATCAGACAAACCTCTCGCATGTGTGTATTTGGACCACTGCGGACCCCTACAATCTGATGGGGCCAAGAAATATATCATGGTTGCAGTGGATTCCTGCTCTAGATTCCTATGGGTTTGGCCTCAGTGCTGTGCTGACGCTCGAACTGTTATAAAAGATTTGCGAGTCTTTATCGGCACATACGCAGTTGGCACGTTACATTCTGACCATGGCCCGGCGTTTAGCTCTCGGGCTTACAAAGAGGCCATGGGCGTAGCATTGCGGTACTCCTCTCCGTACCATCCTGAGAGAAATTCTGTTGTGGAGAGGAAAAACCAGGACTTAAAGCAATCTTTAACAGCTAGGGTATTAGGCAAAAGCGGTAGATGGGTCGATCACCTTTATGGGGTCCAAAGAGCAATTCCACAATCAGCCAAGAAGCTCTCTAGGGGGTGTCACTCCTTACGAGGTCCTATTTGGGACAAGAATGTGGGTACCTGATCTTGATTGTGAAGGCGCAGTGGCGGATGAAAAACCATTTGATATCCATGATCGTTTGGCTGTTTTACAGGATCTAAATGAATCCAGGACACAACAAAGCAACGTCCACTTAAAACAGACCGCCACTGGAGAAGTCAAGGCAGTAACGGCAAGACCTGTCTGGATCCCAAAAGTGGGGGATCTGGTCAGAGAAAAGATTGCAGACAAGAAAGAATTCGGACCATCCTACAGAACAGCTGTACCGGTCCTAGCAATCCAAGGCACTTGAACTGTACTTCTGCCGCCTCTTGCCAGGAAAAAGGAGAAAAGATTTGTCTCAATTGACTTAATCAAACCACACTATGTGGCCGATACTAAACAGTAGGCCTTGTGGACTCCACAGTAGCAGACACCCTCCTCTCGCTATAATCCAAGAAGTCCAAACAGAAAGACTCATCACGTTTGAAGAGCCACCTGTACGGAATGAAGGACTAAGCAACAATGCTATGGAACTCGTTCCACTTTAACAAGAAGAAAATCAACTTAACAACCAAGTTGCAATCAGACCGACTACAGACGTCTACGTCAACATGCCTCGTCAAGAGCAAAATCCAATTTCAACAAATCCCAATGCAATTCCAACAATTGATCGAACTGCTTCTGGCTATTTCATGAACTTTGATACGTTTTCACTGGATCCAAGCGAGCCGGAAACAACGCCAGCCAAAAAATCACTCAAACAGAAACTCACTGACTTTTTGACCTTTTTTAGAAAGACTTACCTGGTGTCACCTTGGATAGAACTATGGTATATCACTGGGATTCTATTTTTTCTTTTCTGGCTAGGTTTAATTATGCTTATTAATGGACGATATCTCCAGCAGAGCTCTACGGCCAAAAGAGTCAATTTGATTTTAAAACCACACCAGTCTTCACATCATGAACCAAGAGACCTGTCGTCAGTGAACATCACAGCAGTTCCTATACCGGAAGGTATAGTATGGGACAAGGTTGATTTTGATATATTCGGTCCGACTGAACTTTTAAAGCTTAAACATGCATTTAAAACTTCTTTAAGTGATATCATTACCTCCAGTACATTTTCTGATGATTGGGACACTGAAACTGTGAACAATATGATGTCTGATTTAGAAAAAACTGCAGCATTTCCGAACAATGAAATGTTAGAAGGTACTTCAGACTATGATACATTGTACTGTTACCAACACTATGGCCATCATTTCTTGCACAAATCTATATCACCTAGAAATGTATTTGCATACCACCAGTGGGAACACTGCCCAACTCCTCCAAAAGGTAGTTCGCAAACTTTTGCACAGAAATTCACATACTTTTCAGGGTTCAACACATCTGACCCGAAGTCATTTTATTACAAAGTGGCAACAACATCAGCACAGAAAAGTATGTTGACTAACACTAAACAGATTTACTCTGCTTCCTTTATGGCCCAGTTGTCTACACAGGGTTTCGACCTATGGAAGGACACTCTAGATTTAAAATCGATCTGGGGTTCTAGGGACTGGCAAATCCAGGGAACAGAAGCGCTTTTTAGAGCATGCCTCATTCCGCAGCAGATGATATTTCTAAATGAAACTGTGCAACAGACATCCTGTCTTGGACTAGCCAAGAACAAGGAAATGAACACACCTGGGTTTCCAGCACCATCACAGATGGGTGGGGGGCAGACTTCAACTACACATGGGATAGGATTAGATGACATTCTCCAGTACAACAGGTCAGATCCCGATTGGACAGAATGGCTGATTTGGCCCATTGACACAAACACATGTCAACAGAGATTCCTAGGTTTAACCGAGGGGTTTAGTATCAGTAGGCCAGATACACGCTATGTACAAAGACAACACCCAGGGGTGGTGACATCCTATAGTGTTGGGAAGTTGTGCCTTGATTGGCTAGAGACCTCAACACTCACAGAAGTTAAACATCACTTGACCTTACTCACACCTGATGTGGACCTTAGAGATTTCTTGTTAGGCCCAAGGAAAACACGTCAGAAACGTTTCATATATGCTGGCATTTATGCCTATTATAATGAAAACTGGAAAATATCCCAACAGGAGGCCGCAGAAAGAATACGGGAAATAGACCGTATTAACCTAGAGAAGGCATTAGCTGTAGTAGATAATGGGTTAACAACTTTGACCTCCAGGATTTACTCCTTAGGCAACATTGTGTCTTCGGCAATTGACATATTAGAACAAGATCTGGCCTTGTTACAACACGGGCAATCCCAATTACGTTCTATTATGATGTTAAGCTGGACACTGCAATCTTTGCGTGCAAGCTATGTGCCCTGGCGTTTTATAAACTCCATGTCTCTGTTTTCAGAATACAATCTAACTGATAAACAGACAGAAATGGCACAAAGGGGAGCCAAATATACAATGCTGCGTATTGAGAAACTGGAAAGGTTACCATTCACTGTAGCCGAATTGCCATCAACTGAATGGCTAATTCATGGCCAAATCACTCTGCCGGTCACTACGTTTCAGTTTCAATATTGCCTTGAGCAAAGGCAGGCAGGCAAATATGAAAAAATGGGTAAGGGGTACATTAAGGAAACTTGGGAGTTACCATATAGATATCGATGCCGGAATGGGGATCGAGAAGTGTATCTGAGTGGTACAAACTGCAAGAACGCTTTAAGCGGTTCTCTCATGTGTCAGGATATTTCTCTGCACGGAGCATGTAGTGGTTCGGTAGCGAATCTATCTTGTCACATGTCAGGGACCCCAGCGGCCATGATCACGCCGGTTTTCCAGCTGCTCTCGAATGGGAGTTACTTGATGCTAAACAATCAAGGTTGCTGTGGGATGCTTCCGGGCGCCGCCTACCTGGTCACTGTTAACTCCAGGGTTACTTGCTGTATGCAAGTATTGTTTCCGCCACTGAACACAGTCAGGGAGGCGCCGTTATGGCCTTCATTGAATGTTTCCTTCATACAATTTGATACTTTGTGCAGACTGAAAGCCATGCTTTTACAGCAACCCGTGCCCTTAACCTCCGCTCGAGAAACCTTTAAACTTCAAGTTGCAAGGACCTCGACTGAGATACAGGCGCTTATACGTACGAACTGCCCCTTTCATTTAGCAGAAATGGTGGGTCGTATCTTTAACATGTCTGATACGAGCGGTATTGTGCATCTATTTAAGACCATAGGGTCAGGACTATTAAGCACCTTTCAGACAGACCTCGGAGTAATCCCAAATTTTATACACTCCGTACTGGGAAGCGTGTTTGGAGGTCTCCCGCTTATCCTGTTCCTAATTGCAGGAGTCCTGATTGTAATCTTACTGCTACGCAATGGACGGCCCAATTTCCGAGGAAATGGCGAACGTACTCATGGAGCGGAAGTACCGTGAACGCATGGTACAGCTACTGGGTATACCTTGCCTAAGAGAACTGAACGCCTCTTGGTTTCTATCGTTTAGACCAGTCTGGGTGGACTGCATCTTACCTGTTCTTCGATGCCTGTTTTTCGGAGAAGAATGCATGTTGGATCTCTGTCTAACGTTTCCATCAGACACGCCTCCGGACATGGATGCTATGCTGGACCCCCTTAAGGCCCATGCTCTGCGTTGTCCCCAGCGTCTTCCAATTCTGATGAACGCATTCCTTGAGAATCCACAGGTGCCGTTTGCTCCTGCTGGGTTAGGTGGCTCCTCCACAGGCACTCAGGTAACAACTGCCGCACAAGCTGCCGCAGCACCGACTGTTGGCAGTGCTGAATTCCATCTATGTGCGATTGATGTTCTCTGTGAGGCGTTGGATTTGTCGTCTGCAGTAGCTAACACCGATTATGCTGTATCTCCAAGCCAGGACACTTAGGGGCCGATTCCGATCTCGGCCGGTAGGGCACCGAATCGGATTCGGCTTTACCGGATCCGATTCGGAGGCCTCTTTCCCGACCGATTCGTGCATGCGTCCGGGCGAGCGAGTACGATGCGAGTGTACGTGAAATCGCCGACCGATTCGTTCGCGGGTCCGAACCGCTCCGACCGACTCGCACAGACACGACTCGCACCGCGCAATGGAGAAGTTCCCCGACCGAACCAGTACGATGCGCGCCTCGAGCAGTCCGACCGACTCGCGCCGTCCGGCTCCAAAGAGCAGTCGGAGCCGAACTTCGGGGGTCCGTGTTGGACCCCCCTGCACGCGTAGCCGCGTGAGTCGCATACAGGGGGGACCCATGGGTCCCCCCTACACGTGCATGTACGGCGCGACCCGCATCGACGCGAACCCGCTTCAGGGGGCGCCCTTGTTCGCGTCGTACCCATTGAGTCAATGGGAGCCCGTGTACGCGTTGTACGACCGGCTCCCATTGACTTCAATGGGAGTCCGACCGAATCGAGTCCGATAGCATACGTACGCATCGTACTCGTTCGGTCGGGCTGCTAGAGTCCGATTCGGTCGGAAATCCCTCCGGGTCCGGCTCGGTCGGAGAGATTTCCTGCCCGAATCGGAATCGGCCCCTTAATCTTGAATTGGCTCATCACGTCCTGGGAAAGAATTCGGCTTCTCCACTTCGTTTCATAAATAAACGAACTAAATTTGGAACATTTCCTAAATTGACACTTTCACTTGAGAAAGTATGGCTTTCTTCTGCTTGTAGTGATGCAACTTTTATGAGTGAGACAGAATTGACTTTTTCGAGTGGCAACTAAAGAATAGCTGATTTTTAACATTTTTAAAGATTTTTATTGCCCTTTTAAAACCATGTTTTTAGCTGTTTTTAAGAAAGAATTTTAAATTGTCCAGATTTTAAGTATGGTCATTAACATCCAATTTGAAAGTGGAGTGGGTGTTACGTTTCGTATAGAGGCCCTAATATAGACGAGTTCATATATGCCGTATATGGTCATAATCGTATATGCCCTATTATGGTCATACTCGTAGATGCCCTATTATGGTCATGATCGTCTATGCCCTATTATAGTCATGATCTTCTATGCCCTAATATAGGCATGATCTTTCACCTACAGTACACAACGAACTCTGAGGGATGAACGTTATCTAGTCTGTGGTTAGAACACTGCAAGGTCTTTCCCGAACACAGGCCTACAATGTACTCATAAATTATGCATGAGCATTCACCAGCTACATCTCCCGCATAATATGTATGTACAAAGTTCACCCCTGATGTCTTCCTCATGTCTAACAAAGACCAATACAAACCATACTGAGGGACGAGACACTTTAGGGTATAAATACACCACATCTTGCCATGGTAAGATAGAGGGAGCCGAGACTTCCATGCTGACACACTGACCAGAGACGCTGAGGCTCCTGCATGCAGTCGCTCCAGCTGACAGCGGTCTAACACAGCCCTTGCGGGGTGTCCAACTCGAGACCAGGACGGGGTTCCACACTCTCTCTATTCAGGTAATGGGGTTCGACTAAATCCTAGAAGGATTCTTGGCTCTTAGGCTTTTAGACCTACACATATGCAAGTTACACTCAGGTACATCTAGTTAGGCATCGTAGGAGTACGCGCACTTTCATAATGCTTTTTATATTCATGTATGTATTCATGATTATTGCAATATGGTAGAATTGTTCTATCCCTTCACTTTTATCGTACTGCTGATAATATATCTCTGCTATTGTCTGCGGGTTGCTGCAGCACATATATTTTACACTAGAATAACAACTGTTCAATAAATACTTATTGAAACGCCCAGACTGTTTATTCTGTGTAACTCTCTGAGACAAAACCGAATAAGTAAGCACGAGTGACTGAGCGAAAAGTAGTACATTGTTTCCACGATTCTGAGGGATCAGGGTTGTCATGATCTAAGGTTGCCAGGAACTAATCTCTCCCGATAAGATTAGATTCTAGTGGCACTGTGAGCTAGCTAATGCAAATCCGGCTAACATATGCAGTGGGGTTGCACAGAGTCAGTCTAACACCAAGCCCACAGTATATGTTATCCAAACGCGCAGGTCCTGCATGGGTACTATAGGAACTACACGACAGTGCAGGGTAGAGTGGAGTAGTGTAAGCTAGAGTGTAGAGGTGTAGAGTAGAGTGGGGCAGAGTGCAGTAGAGTGGCGTAGAGTTGAGTGGTGGAGAGTGCAGTGGCATAGAGTTTAGTGGTATAGATGCAGTCATGCAAAGTAGAGTGTCAGAGTGCAGGGTCGAAGAGTGCAGGATCATAGAGTGCAGGGTCGTAGAGTGCAGGGTCTGAGAGCAGTGCAGAGTAGTGGTGCTGAGAACATTGATATAGAGTAGAGTGACATAGAGTGCACTGACATAGAGTACAGCTGTGTACAGTAGAATCCAGTGGCATAGAGTGCAGTGATGTAGTGTGCAGTAGCTTAGAGAAGAATGTTGTAGAATATAGTGGCGTAAAGTGCAGTGGTGCAAAGTATTTGGCAATAGGTGCCGTGGCGTAGTGTTCATTGGTTTTGAGTAAAGTGGTGTAGAGTACATTGGCGGAGAGTGCATTTGATTTTGAGTAAAGTGGTGTAGAGTACATTGGTGTAGAGTGCAGGGGTTTAGAGTACAGTGACATAGTGTAGACTGCAGAGGCTTAGAGTGGCGCAGCTTAGAGTGCAGTGGCGTAGAATGAAGTAGAGTGGCGCAGAGTGGAGTAAAGTGGCATAGAGTGCAGTGGCGTAGACTAGATTGTTTCAGAGTAGAGTAGAGTGGTGCAGGGTAGAGTGGACTGGTGTAGAGTAGTGGCGTAGATTGCATTGACGTAAAGCACAGTGTTGCAGAGTGGAGTGGTGAACAGTGGAGTGGCCTAGACTGGAGTGGTGTAGAGTGCAGTGACAATGAGTGCAGTGGTGCATATTAGAGTGGAGTAAAGTGCACTGGCATAGAGTAGAGTGGTGCAGAGTAGAGTAGAGAGGCATGGAGTGAAGTGGCATAGAGTGCAGTGTCAGAGTGCAGAGGTGCACATTAGATTAGAGTGGCATAGAGTGCATTAGTGCAGAGTAGAGTAGAGTGGCGTAGAGTGGTGCAGAGTAGAGTGCAGTGGCACAGAGTAAAGTGGTGCAGAGTAGAGGGGCTCTCAGTAGAGTGGCGTAGAGTGCATTCGTGTAGAGTGCAGTGGCATAAAGTGGTGCAGAGTTAAGTGGCAAAGTGCAATGGTGTAGAGTGGCATAGTGTACAGTGATGTAGAGTATAGTGGCATACAGTGCAGTGGGGCAGAGTAGATTTCCATAGAGTGCAGTGGCATAAAGTGTATTGGTTTTGAGTAAAGTGGTATAGAAAGCATTGGTGTAGAGTGCAGTGGCATAGCATGCAGCAATGTAGAATAGAGTGGCGTAGTGTGGAGTGGCACAGAGTGGAATAGAGTGACATAGAGTGCAGTGGTATAGAGTAGATTGTTTCAGAGTAGAGTGAAGTGGCATAGAGTGCATTGGTATATAGTAGAGTGTCATAGAGTGCAGTGATGCAGAGTAGATTACAGTGGCTTAGAGTGGATTGGCATAGAGTGGGAGCGATGCAGAGTAGAGTGGTAGAGAGTTCAGTGGCAGAGAAAGCAGTGTAGCAGAGTAGAGTGACGTAGAATGAAGTGGCATAGAGTGGAGTGGTGTAGAGTGGAGTGGTGCAGTGGCATAGAGTAGAGTGATCCAGAGTAGAGTGGTGTAGAGTGCATTGACATAGAGTAGAGTGGGGCAGTGGCATAGAGTGCAGTGGCGTAGACTGACGTAGAGTGCAGTGGTGTAGAGTGCAGTGGTGTAGAGTGCAGTGGTGTAGAGTGCAGTAGTGTAGAGTGGTGCAGAGTAGAGTGGGGCATAGAGCAGTGACGTAGAGTAAAGTGGTGCAGAGTAGAATAGAGTGGCATAGTGTGCAGTGACATAGAGTGCAATGGTATGGAGTGATATTGCGTGCAGTGGCATAGAATAGAATGTTGTAGAGCATAGTGGTGTAAAGTGCACTGCAAAGTAGTTGGCGTAGGGTGGACTGGTTTTGTGTAAAGTGGGGTAGAGTGAATTGGCATGGTTCACTGACACAACATCGATGTAAAAAATATTGATGTTAAAAATATTGAGTAAAAAATATAGACAACAAAAATATCAACTCCTATACTTAAACAGGTAAGTACAAAAATATTGACTAAAAAATATTGTTGTAAAAAATATAGATGTATAAAATATCGACTTTTATATAAATATAAAACAAAATAATATATATTAAATATTGAATATAATTTTAACAAAATAATATAAATTTAATATGCATTTTAATAAAATATAACAAATAAACTTAATTAAAAAAATAAACACAAACATAATAATTTGAACAGAGATATTTACTTTAAAACAATTAATAAACTATTATTTTTAATTTATGTTAAAAGTTTAAAATAATATAAAAGATACATATATTAATGATTTAAAATATAAAAAAACAAAAATCTATAATAAATTAAAACATTAAGGGGCCCATTATGATGTCGGGCGGAAACACTACCGCCGTGCTGACGGAGGTAAAAACCGCCCATTACCGTCCGCCAGCAACTGCCCGCACTCCCGCCAAATTAGGATGTGAAAAGTCAGGCCAATACCGCCCGCAAGCCTGCGACGCCGCCCGCCATCAAAGTGCGCCCGTTCACGTAGCGGCGCCAGCCAACGGAAGCTCACCGTCCGACGAAATGACGTACCGCCCGGCGAACAAATTACGATGACACAACCAAACAGCCTCATCGGCAAAGAGACACCGCACGAGAACAGGAGGCGGAAACCACATTGCTGACCACAGAAACACCAACCCGGCCAACTCCGACATGAATCCTGCACTCCAGGCCATCCCAATGCTGTACCTGATGCAGCACCTAGGACTGAACGCGCAACGACAACGCAGGTAGGCAGACACACAACAAGGGCATGCAAAAACCGCACACCATGCAAGGGCGGAAAAACTGTACATGGGCCCCCTAGACACCCCTGTGGGGACAGGACACATCCAACACTGTACCCACACATATCCCACCTGCAAAATATGAGCAACCCGCAACATCCTGGGCACCCAATACCCCGGACCGGGAGGTGACGTACCCGGCACGGCACCGCAGCGCCCCGGCGATGACGCACATGCGCACAACGCAGAGGCCAACGACAGCGCCACGCATGGGCTGCACACAAACACCGCAGGGTCGGAACAACACACCACACACACCAGCCCCACCCTGAAGGCACAAGTCACGTGGTCCCCCTGCGTCAACCATGACCACAACCGACAACTCACAGTTGCCAAAACGTAGTCACACAAGTGTGCCGAACAGGGGAGCAAAGTGACGTCGGAAGAGGACACACACCTGTGTGCAAAGCATGGAGAAGCACACGGCAGCTGCCACAGAACTGCACAAACAATGGACATTGACCGCAAAAGGCACGCCAGTCACAACAAACAACAGCTATACCATCCTGCACGCAACAACAAGCCATGCCATGTCCAAAATAGAGGAACGCTGCTGCCTGCGAACAGGTGTTCACAATCACGGCGCCCACACACAAGTCCCAATGTACAGCAGGAAAGAAGTGACTCACCCACACACGGGAGAGCAGATAGCAGTGAATGTCCTTCCATTCCCACAGCCAAATCACATTGCAACATATCCCGCAGGAGAACGGAGCCATTGGAACAACCACAACCCAAACATAGCCATGCTGAGTCAACCATCCCCTGGCAGATAAGGCTGAACATGAAAGAAAGATAAAACCACAAAATACAATTATACCACTGTGCCTTGTGGCTCAAATGCAAGTAATCAGGAAGGAGTCAGACACCACTGGCCTTGACCATTCATAGGAGCATGTGGGATGAGGGCCTGTGGCCGCCTCCCAAGCCATACACAAAGTCCTGCCGCCTAACATCCATTCAAGTACACACAGCACCGTCCGAGGTCGCACACAGCAGACAGCCCAGGCACCCGGAGCAGGCCACCACAGCACCCAGCAGCAAAATGGACGGGGCACCAGTACTATACACCTCCGCCAGACAGTTGCAGCTGTACAGCAATAGCTTGATACAGACAGTGGGCTGTGCAAATCTGGCTATGCTGAATGTAAGTTATCGAGTAACTTACCGCATTGAAATGTTCAGCTGCGTCATCCCCGTTTTCTACTGTCGGAGGTGCCCGTACCACTGGCCTGTGGATTTATGTCTCTCCAACCCGGCATGTCCAATGGGGGACCTGGTACACCTGTTCTCACCCCTGGACGCCCACGACAGGAACTGTTCAGTGTATGGGGGCATGGCGTTTGTGGCCGCAATAGGACACACACTGCAATGGAACCAGTGTGCCTCCGCATAACGTATGCTGGATCACAGTTTCATCGAATGTCACCCGACATGTCCCATCAGGATCCTACAAGGGACAACCTACGAGGAACACGTTGCAACCCACCATCCGCTTCATTGGATGTCAACCACAAATACCACCAATGCGAGGGATGCACTGCAGGAAGGTATCGCATACCTGACAACCTGTCAATTCATGGGTCCCCGAATCAATACCCACAACTGAACATACATGTGCATCACCCTACCCATGCTTGCCGTCCGCATGCAGAGGCCAGTCAGCTGTGCAACAACTAAACCATGCACACGGAAACAAACACCTGACCATCGACACCACCGTCATGACACCTGACATAACCAGGACATGCACCCTGTCCATCACCACATCCCTTGTCCCTGCATGAACACGGGGCGGCAGAGGAATGGGACCTGTGTACAGTGACCACATGGCCAACATGCACGAACCACATCGCTACAATATGCATGCCGCGCACCTGAACACAGGCACTTGTAAGTGCACGCTGATCTGTCTGCTGAATAACTGGAGAACTGTCATCACACCTTCTCCTGAACTTCCGTGCATGGACATTTGCATGGACAACAAATGCAACACCCCACAACATGTCCCCGGCATTGAGACATGTACAGCAGCCACCATATCGCAACAACATGTGAGACTATGCTGCATGCATGTAGGCACATGCTCTGATGCCACCACTGACGCAGGTGTGTCGGAGTCACAATTGTCGTAAATCTGTACCATGGGACTTAGATGTACTGTGCACATGATGTCAAGCTGTCTGGTAGGGTAAAACAATACTGTCTGTGTCACAGCCTACGGCACCTCAGTAATGAGCTAATGTACTGTAGCATAGCAAGGGCAGGGCATTCTTAACTCTGAATCCTTATTACTACAATTAACGACTTATCACATCTACCTGGACCCCCTTATGAATGTGTAACCATGCTAAGTATATCCTCCACATGCATTACGCTGCCAGTAGTGTTCACTTCCTGCATCACAGAGGAAGTAAGCTTAAATACATGCCTTAAAGCCAATATCTGACTCTGGAGATTTATTGATCGTAGACAAGTACGATTGAGTGAGGATGAGAGTGTGAGAAGTACACGGGACTCGTGAGATTACCATGTAGTCAAGTGACATTGGATGTCCGCCCCTGAGAGAGAAGCACAACTGTGGAATACACACATGTGGCATGTGAAGCGGGAGGGCCACTTGGCACAGGTGGGTCTGTGGCACGGGTGGGTGCACACATGCAGTGTCGACACAGACTGTGTGGGGACGAACCCGGAGGGGTACATAACCACTGTTCTGGGTATGTGGTAAGACCAGCTGTCTGGGGATAAATGTAGACTAGTGTGTGCACAACAGGCGGGCACACGACCCATGCTGCATCAGGTGTGGACGTTGGCCTTCCCTCTGGGGACATGCTGGATACTGCTGTGCGTCAGCCAGGCCCGTGCCGAGACATGTACACCCCTAGCCTTCAGGTGTACCCCCACATCGTCCAACTGCACAGGCTACCCAGGGCATGGGATGGCAGTGGAGCTTGGTGGGTGGGAGGTCATGGCACCCTGCACCTGGTCACATCTCGCAGGCAATACATTCTCAGTGTGCAGCAGGGCACAAGTCCTGACAGAAGAGGTGGTGGCACGCAGACGTCATGACAGGTAGTGACGTCACGGAAGATGGCCTGCACCATCAGACTCATTGCCTCCCCTCGCCCACCCCACTGATGCGATTGCATCATGGGGGCACGCGCGTGTGCAGCAGCTCCACTCTCTCCCCAGAGAGGCCAAATAGTGTATGTGTGGCACCATTCGCTCCAGTCACCGAGCTCACGGGACGATAGGTGGGGGGACGCCATACACCCGCATGGTACCCGGACCCGAACCCTGGTGTGCAGGCAGAGCTACCTAATGTTCAAGCGAAGTGTGTGAGTTGCATGACACCCGTTGGCGGTGGATGGCTCGGAGGCACCTCACCAGGAGGCCCATATCACACACCATGGGTCCCTTGCCAATGGCAGCGGATGCTATGACATTGCGCGCCGGGGTGTGTCGACATGTCGTCTGGGATGGTGTATGCGGCATGGGCCGCTAGGGCAGCTATAGCTGCTGTGTGTTGCATGTGGTGTATCGGGACTCCGGAGTCAGCCATGCATCGTCACTGTTGTCCAGGGCACGAGTCGGGGTACCATGCGGCTGTACGGCGTCCCCCACCTATCGTCCCGTGAGCTCGGTGACTGGAGCGAATGGAGCCACACATACACTATTTGGCCTCTCTGGGGAGAGATTGGAGCTGCTGCACACGCGCGTGCCCCCATGATGCAATCGCATCAGTGGGGTGGGCGAGGGGAGGCAATGAGTCTGATGGTGCAGGCCATCTTCCGTGACGTCACCACCTGTCATGACGTCTGCGTGCCACCACCTCTTCTGTCAGGACTCGTGCCCTGCTGTTGTCAGATGCGCCACTGTCCGGGGGTGGGGGAAGGACAGGTATGTCAGCCTGACAGTGGCCCAGTTCAAGGACCACCATGACTGGGGGGACAACTATTGGACATACTGGTGTAGCCCACCCACGCGCTAATGCAGGCCCTCCATGAAATATGTCAACTGCGGAAAGGTGTTGGCATGGGCAATGAAGTCATTGAGGGTGGCTGACTGACCCACGCACAGATGCCGCACATGCCCAACAGACCCGGCACTGAGTGCAGCAGGGGTCGCAGGGGCAGCTGTGCCTGGTGTGAAAGACACTCTATCCGTCATCCTTGTGCCGACACGTGTTGCACCAGTGGAAGTAGTTGGGAGGGCGGGCATTGGCCTCCGCGTGGCTGCAGAGGAGCTGGAGTGCACGTCCCCTGTGCCAGCAGACATGGACACATGACCTCTGTACTCAGATGATGCAGCAATTGTCGTATGGGCCTGTGAGTCATCCAGCACACGTCTGCCCCCTCCGATGCGCCGGTCACATTTGTCTCACCCAGCTCCTGTGCAGCTGCACCATCCAATGCCTCACCACTGTTGACCGTCCCCTGTCCCGCAGCACACATGGTAGGTGACACATGAGGGAGAGCGAGGTGGCCTCACTCATGTGGCATCAAATCCACAGACATGTGCAAGGGAGCCATCACAGAACATTCCCAAGTGCACATGTTGCATGATACCTGTGCAAATGTATACAGCAACCACAATCAACACGTAATGGCTGTCGTACAGGTAATGTACCCGCCAATAAGTGACACATGTGTTGTGCACATGGAACAACACCCGGACTGTCACCCTGCGGCCATAGCCACTCATCGCTGGGTACACACCCACTCTCCTGATGCTCTTAAGGATGAATACTACATAATTAGGCCAAGGACAAACCTGCATGGAGCAGAATGTGTCACCACACACACTGACTGCAACATGACAGTCCACAATGGTAATGAGCCCATGCCTGACAACTGTCCATCGCACGTACACAACTACTGTTGCACAGTGTGCCGGATGTGTGAGTATCAGGAATATGAGGTGAGGCAACGCACACATGTGTTGAGGACGAAATCAGAGTATGCACAGTGCCACAAACATACATGTGACGTGCCACACCAGCTGACTACAGGTTGTCCCTGAGGCCTACGACTCTGAACGCATTGACTATGCAGAGTGCCCAAATTACATCTTGACCCTCATGAATCGCATATGCATGTAAGATGCACCCAGCACAGAGTACACTCACAACCCACTGCATCACACAACTTCCATCACATAACCCAGAACATGGGTAGGCTGTGGACACATGCTGCCTCTCGCAGCAAGAGACACAATCCCACAGTACTGTACACCTGCCTGCAGCTGATGCCCCCACAAACGTGCATCCGCCATAGGCTGTGTGACTGTCAATTGCAGACCATTAGTGGTGAAATGCAGCGCCGTGCCAACCTGACAATACGAGGGAGCACCCCCCGATTAGTCGCCGCAACATGGTCACACATCCGGTAGATGACGTCACCCTCTTCGTGGGATTGGCTGCACTGTCGGTTACACATACACAGTAGCATCGACTTGGATGCAATGGCTCATCACAAGGCCCTGGGCTGGTGGACTTCCAACAGCAGGGATGGTACACATGAGGGTTGGAATATCACACATACTCCTCTCAGCATCACCCACATCCACCAACAACAGTGGCATAATGCTGAGCCATCCTAAATGACCAGAGACGTGTAACAGAGCCAAGACGGTATGGGACATGGCCTGACAGCATGTGTACACCACACGTGTATGCATGCTGGTGGGAGTGTGTACACAGTGCCTGTCCATCCCATTCTATTCATGATGCCAGCACTTCGAGCAATGTGTAGTCTGCCCACATCTACTGTCCATTGTCAGAAAGACCGACACATAGCTCACATGGCTACACATCTTTGTGGGTGGACTCACTGTGTCCTACACTGCGCAGCCCTCAACGTACTCGCCCTGTGAATGGCTCACCCAGCAATGGAGGTCACATTCAGTGCCACCATCTCTCACACACATCCCTATCACAAGGCCTGGAGTGTTCAATCGACAGGGCTGAATTAGCGCATTTCCTGGGAGTTGTGAGATGATGACACATGTAACCCACTGTACAGTCAGTGTAGTTTCCTACTAGGATTGGGCGGTCAATGTGCAGCCCAGGTCTGCCGAGACTGAGAAGGCCAGCAGGGAGCCAGCCAGCCATTCACACAAGCAATGGCTGCCCAGAATCATGCATTGCCAAGTGTCTGCGCCACTGGGTGTCTGACATGGAAATGCCATGTGCCACCACTCGGGAGGGACATGCATGGGGAAAAACCAGAGGGCCTACATGCCCCTTCCACCTGATGTTAGCATGGTAAGCGGTGCATGTTGGAACCCCACAGGCTCAGTCTCATTGTGCTGTGGATGAATGACATGTGTGTCCCCCACATGCACTCCCACACACTGTAGTTGTCTTACACACACATGACTTTTGCCGGTATTCGCCTTGGGCAGTGTGCGTGGAGCTCGGATTCCAGGGACTGCAGCTCCTCGCCGGTGAGTGGACATGGACATGTCCTCAGAGTCGTCGACATTAAGGTGGACAGGTGGCAGCAGCAGCAGGTGTTGTCGTGGGGTGGCAGTCAGCAGTCCCTGGTAGCTGTGGTAAAGCCTGTCACCCTCCCACACTGATATATCCCCCTTGGGGCTGTTTCTGCGTGACCAAGCTGCTGCGCTTGGTGTACCGCTCAGCCTGTGTACGTTGTGTTGTTGGTGTGTGCCATACTCACCCAGCCTCGGAAGCGGTGTCAGGCACAGCAGCTAGGTATATTGCCGTGGTGTTGCCGCTACTCACATATGCAGTCTGACTCCATCATCATACCTATCAAGCTGATATGGCCTCAATCCCCATGTGTATGCTCATAGCAATGGTATGTGTCAGTGGTCCTTGCTACTGGTAAGGGGATCTGTGTAAGAGTAATGTTGCTGTGCTGTCCCTACTTGTCTGCTGTTCGTTGATACTATTGCTTTGACGGTGATCTTTGTGTTGTGTATGTGCAGATGTCATGTTGTGTGTTGCATTGACATGTGTCCACTTCCATCTGTCCTAGGAGGAGACCAAACATACATCGCCCCTACCAATTGCTGTCAGCCATGGAGGATGTGGAGGTCATCAGGAAGTTCCGTCTGGACCGGCCCACCCTGCATCGCCTATGTGCCATGTTGGAACCCCACCTTCGTCCTCGCAGGGTGTATCCAACTGCATTCACCCCCATGGCCAAGGTGATGGCTGCACTGCATTTCTTCGCTACCGGTTCATTCCAACACACGGTGGGCAGTGGAGGTGGGATGTCCCAGCCCATGTTCAGCAAGGTGCTACGGGATGTCCTGTCGGCTATGATGCGGTACAGGAACCGGTACATCAGATTCCCCAGGGCCCGTGATTTGCCTGCGGTGAAGGGTGCTTTCTATGCACTCGGACGCATCCCCCAGGTTGTTGGTGCAATTGATTGCACCCATGTTGGCCTTGTTGCACCACAGGCCATTGAGCACATCTACAGGAACCGGAAACATTTCCACTCCCTGAATGTGCAAGTGGTGTGCCTGGCGGACATGATCATTACACACGTGTGTGCGAAGTTTCCCGGGTCCACCCATGACTCGCACATCATGCGCCACAGCATCCTCCCACGTCTGATGACCAATCTGCAACCGGACCGTGCGTGGATTGTTGGTGACTCTGCATATCCTAATGGGCCTTGGCTTTTGAGTCCACTACGCAATCCTCGTACACCAGCTGATGTCAGGTACAATGAGGCACATGGGAGGACCAGACGTGTGGTGGAGCGGACATTTGGACTCCTGAAATCCAGATTCAGGTGCCTGGACCGCACCGGGGTGCACTGGCATACTCCCCACAGAAGGTGTGCCAGATTGTTGTGGCATGCTGCATGCTGCACAACCTCGCTATTCGCAGGCGGATCCCCCTGATAGTGGATGACGGTGATCAGCCAGGGCCCCCGCCTGCAGGCCAAGCCGTGTCCAGTGACGAGGACAGTGGAGAGGAGGAAGCAGTGAATGAGCGTCAGCAGCTCATCGCCCGCTACTTCACCTGACGGTGAGTGACCATGTACGACGGCTGATGTCGCTGTAGTTGTGTATGTGTATGTGTGCATTGTCAGGGCGGCCTATTGTTGACTGAGTGCTGTGTGGCAATGGTCCATGTCCAGGGTAGTATGCCACTGAGAGTGGCTGTGACATTGTGCCCTGTTGCTCTGTGAGATGTGTGTACATTGCTTAGGCCTGATGAGAAGTACTGTGTGATGAGTGTGTGACACACACAGTCAATGGACTCTTGTTCTGTTTGTCACCCCTAGGTCCCTACAGCCTCTCCTGGCCTATCGACAGAACACAGTACAGATGAATTTCTGAACATGCTGACGTTTGTGCACCATTGATAATAAACATAGCAGATGACATAGGATGTGATACAGGTGTATTTATTTAAAAGGTGACATGTGATTGTGGGAAAGGTGATCAAGGAGGTGGTGCATGCTGTACAATGAGTGGACGGTCATGTCCGCATGATGGTCAAGGTGTACCCATGTAGTCCTGGGTCCGCAGTCCAACAGACATTTGCCACTCGACTGGCAGTGTGGGGTAGGATGGTAGTCCAAGTGAATGCAGGGGGTGGCCACCATGGCTGGCTGACTCACTGGCGTTTGGTGCGTGCATAGTCCTCCCTGGACATCTGTTGCCTGTTCGGACGGCCCCTTCCACGTTTGGAAGGAGGGGGTCGTGGATGTGGACTGCTGGTGGTGGCTGTGGATTGCCCACTCGCTGTGGACGCAGGGGAACTGGATGTGGCACGTCCCTGCGCCCCAGCAGGTGGTGGCGTAGGTGTTGTGGTTGGCCTTGTGTGGGCCCTCACCTCCACCACTAGCTGGCCCATGAGGTCCACAAGTTGGCCCACACGGGTCACGAATTGGCCCATACGGGCGTCCATGGACCTCAACACCCCGAGGACTTCCCTGGTGTCGGAAGCTGACCTGGCCCATTGTCCCTGGGCCTCTTCATAGGCCCCAAGGACTCTGGCTATTTGCGGCAGGGCTTGGCTCCCAGGCTCTGTTGGCGTTGGCCTGACCCTGCTCCTCCCACCTGGACTGCTGCCACCGACCTGCCCACTCGCCACATTGGTCACCCGGGGCCTCCTCCTGGCTCCCAGGGTAGATGTTGTGGTTCGTGCCACCTCTTGGGATGGCTGCGTGGTCAGGGAGGCCGTGGTGGTGGTGATGGTGGTGGTGGTTGCGGCGGTGGTGGTGGTTGCGGCGGTGGTGTTGGCCGCAATGACCGTGGCAGCAGGGGCCTGGGACTGGTCACCAGCCCTGGGAGATGGGTTGGTGGGTAGGAGGGGTGCTGGTGTGCTGTTGCGCCCTGCCGCGCCAGATGTGCCAGGTAGGGGGTCCTCGTCCGTGGAGGTGTCCAGGCTTTCCACATCCGTGAGTCCGTGTGGGGGGCTTGTGGACTGGCTGTGATGGCTGGTGTCTCCATCCTCAGCATCCTGCTGGTCGTCACCTGTGGGGCGGAGACGAAAAGTTATTGTGTTGCACCTTGCAGGGTTTGTGTTAGATGTCTGACATCACAGTTTGTGCACTGATTTGCAGGATGCGCGTGTATGTCTCTACAATGTGTGTGCGTGATCAAGGCACTGGAATAGTGTGATGGGTGCATCTGGCATGGGACGGATTTGAATTGCCACTTGGTGTGTGTTGCAGTGCCCCTACATTTTGTGGCTTTGGTGGGAACGGGGTACAGCCCCATGGACGGTTTAGTGTTGGAATATGGTACTGTGGTACATACAGTGACATATGGGTGCAGAAGGGGACATGTGTTTTGGCCACACGACACTACAGGGATAGAGGTGTGTGTATGTCTGACTTAGCCAGCATATCTGCTCACTGTTGTCATTTATGGGCATTCCACAGCAGGCATTGTAGTGGGTGAGTAATGGTTGTATGCCACACGACGTATTGCAGATGGTACAATTCCTTGGTGTGCGTGCTACTCTCACCCATGTGCAGCAGTGCAGTGCTCTTGGGGTGTTGACTGCATTCTGTATCTGTGACGAGCGCTTCAGACACAGCAGATACATTATTGGTCATCGGCAGGACTCTTTGCTGTACTACCGTCTATGGGGCAACTGTTTGGATGATATACCTTTCCTGTCACTGGGGCTGGATGATGGGATGGATGGGATTTTAAATGTGCATTGTGTAGCTGTGTGGTTCATGGGTCCAGTGGTGTATGTGACATTACTGGGGTTCCACTATGTTTCATTTGGACGAGGAAGACTTACATGGGTGATGTTGTACTATATCAAGGGTAGAAGCAGACACGACTACATGGACAAGACTTGGATGGTGTTGCTGATGTGTGTGATGACTGACACAGTGCACGCCATGTGGGTCAGTACTCCAGTTAGACTTGTGCATGCTGACGTGACTCGTTACGTGTTTCTGCATTTGTGATGGCTCATGTGGGATGTGACTCTGTGATTGATGTCCGGGTGCACATTGGTCACATGTTTGTGACAGGGAGCAGTGCTGCCTGTCGCTCTGCTAGGTGACATGTCCCACATGTTGATCGTAGTACAGTCCTCATGCCTACAGACACCCCGCCCTGTACAGTAGTTTACCCAATTGTTGGTTCTGAGGGTGAGATGCAATGGCTACCACATGGTTGTGGGAGGGAGGGGTGCTCCATCTTGCTGGTCTGTGGCTGTGGGGGCCGTGTTGTGAGTCGTGGTGATGGTTTACCATCCACAGACAGCCCTCCATGTAGGGTGACATGTCTACTTGTCGGGTGTGGGTGTGCATTGCTATGGCTGTGACATGGGTGTGGGGAGTGCTCCATCTTGCTGCGCTGTAGGGGTGGGGGCCTGGGTGGGGGGGACTTCGGCAGTCCCCCCTCCGATACTCGGAGATTGTGGTACGGCTCCTTACCTGTTACTTGTTGGTTAGTGCAGCTATGGCTGACACATGGGTGTGGGTGTGGGTAGTGCTCCTTCCCGCACTTCTGGGGTACAGAGGGACCTGGTGGGAGTTGTGGTGCTGGCTGACTGTGCACATGCCCCCATGGTTTTGTTTGTTGGTCCCTTTGGGCTGTGTGTGTGGGTGTGTCTGTTGCATGTGTGAGAGATGTCTGGTGTGTTGTGTGCTGGACATGGGGGTGTTTGGCCCTCGGTGCTATGGCATTGTGTTAGTGCATGTCAGTACATAGCGGTGTGCTGGTATACATTTGTTTGTACTTACCAGCCTCCACTCCCCCTGGTATTCCGATGAGGCTCTCCGGATGTAGTATGCCTCGCACCTTCTCCTCCCACGCCTTGAAGGTCTTGAATGGCGCGGGTGGTCCGCTGCCAGTCCTGTCAGCCAGCTCCCGGTTCTTGGCCTCCTTCTTCCTGACTAGGCTTTTCATGTCCTGCCACTTCTTGGTGATTTCCCCCGGTTGCGTGGCACGTTCCCGACTGCATTCACCTGGTCTACGATCCTTTTCCACATCTTGTTTCTGGTGGATATTGGTGTCTGTTGGACCTGGTTCCCATAGATTTGTGGGTACACCTTGATGACCTCGTCGACCATGACTGTCAACTCTGTGGCAGTGAACTTGGGCATTCGTTGTGTTGCCATGGTGCGTAGTGTGGTTATTGTGGATGCTGGTGTGGTGTGTTTGGTGTGTGATGTGCGGGGGGTTTGTGGTGCCGGTGTTTAGGTGGTGGTTGTGGTGGTTGTGGTGATGGATGTGATGTGTGTGTGCGTGTGGTATGCTGCTTTCCTCTGTGTCTCTCCGTGTTCTCTGCTGTGGTGTTGACTTTGTCTTGGTGCAAGGGTTTGTGGTCTGTGAGGGGGCAGCTTTTGTACTCACCTATGTGGGTGTGTCATGTTAGTCTATCGTTTTCAGGTGTGTTGGGCGTGGTGTCCTGGGATTTATGCTAAATCCATATTTTGACAGGGGGATGTGTCTTTGGGATGGGTTCTGTGTCTGTGTATTTTGGCGTCATTTACTGTGTGTACTTGTTGGCTGTGTTGTGTGTATTTGTTTGTGCCGCCACTGATTTCCGTGCACGGACGTGGCCGCCAGGCCTTCCGCCTTGTCAGTTCTTCATTTCTGTTGTTCGTCGTAGCGGGCGGGATTTGTGTTGGTTTCCCGCCCTCATGTCGGGGGGATCATAATTTGACGTGCGGTGTGTGGTCCGTCCGCGCGGTCGTGTTTTGCTTTTTCGGGCAGTATTGCGTCCGTGGCGGACGGATTGTCTTGGACTTTGTCATAGACGGGTGGTATTCTGTTATTTTTTTCCGCTGCGGGCGGTGGTTGTTTGGCGTCATCATAATTGATGGTTCGGTATTTCGATGTTGCAGGCGGGCGGTATTCTCAGGCTATGGCGGTTGGCGGTATTTTTACCGCCGGTTATCGTAATGGACCCCTAAACTATTAAAACATATTTAAACTTAAATTTCACAATATAATCAGTGCAACAGTAGGGAAAGTGTTGGATAGCAAAGGGGTAAAAATAACTATTCCCACTCCAGTGAGAGCAACAGTAGGGAAAGTGTTAGTTAGCGGAGGGGCAAAAATTACTATTCCCACTCCAAAGAGAGAGTGCAACTGTAGGGTAAAGTGTTGGATAGCAAAGGGGTAAAAATTACTATTTCCACTCCAAAACATGCAACAGTAGGGAAAGTGTTGAATAGCGGAAAGATAAAAATTACTATTCCCACTCCAGTCAGTGCAACAGTAGGGAAAGTGTTGGATAGCGGAGGGATAAAATTTACTATTCCCACTCCAGTCAGTGTATCAATAGGGAAAGTGTTGGATAGCGAAGGGGTAAAAATTACTATTCCCTCTCCAGTGAGTTCAACAGTAGGGAAAGAGTTGGAAAGCGGAGGGGTAAAAATAACTATTCCATCTCCAGTGAGTGCAACAGTAGGGAAAATGTTGGATAGCAGAGGGGTAAAATTTACTATTCCCACTCCCGTGAGAGCAACAGTAGGGAAAGTGTTGGATAGTGGAGGGGCAAAAATTACTTTTCCCACTCCACTGAATGCAACAGTAGGATAAGTGTTGGATAGCGGAGGGGTAAACAAATTTATTCCCACTCCGGTGAGTGCAACAGTAGGGAAAGTGTTGGATAGAAAAGGGGTTAAAATTACTATTCCCACTCCAATGAGTGCAACAGTAGGGAAAGTGTTGGATAGCGGAGGGGTAAAGTTAACTATTCCCACTCCAATGAGTGCAACAGTAGGGAAAGTGTTGGCTAGCGGAGGGGTACAAATTACTATTCCCACTCCAGTGAGTGCAACAGTAGGGAAAGTGTTGGCTAGCGGAGGGGTACAAATTACTATTCCCACTCCAGTGAGTGCAACAGTAGGGAAAGTGCTGGATAGCGGAGAGGTAAAAATGACTATTCCCACTCCAGTGAGTGCAACATTAGGGAAAGTGATGGATAGCGGAGGGGTAAAATTTACTATTCCAACTCCAGTGAGTGCAACAGTAGGGAAAGTGTTGGCTAGCGGAGGGGTACAAATTACTATTCCCACTCCAGTGAGTGCAACAGTAGGGAAAGTGCTGGATAGCGGAGAGGTAAAAATGACTATTCCCACTCCAGTGAGTGCAACATTAGGGAAAGTGATGGATAGTGGAGAGACAAAAATTACTATTCACACTCAAACAGTTATAAAAAAAATCTATATTAAAAATTAAATAAAATCATAAAAATAAATAAACAATATTTAAAAAATGAAAAATCAAATATATAAAATATATAAAAAGAAAACATTATAATATTAATTACATATAACAAAAACCTACAAATATTATATAAAATAAAATAATAAATACATTAAAAAAAATATTTTTTTAAACTAGAAAATATTGACAAACATAAAAATAATTAATACATAAATGTATTTATTTTATTTCCTACCCTATAACACCACACCAAAAACAAAACACTTCAACATTATAAATTAAATTTACTTCCATAATTAACATAATTAACCCCTTGACCGCGATCGGAATTCCGCTCGTATGCGGGACATTCCGATCGCGGGTGGAGTCGTGACGAGCTCAGCTCGTCATGCGCACAGCGCAACCGCGCAGCATGACGAGCTGAGCTCGTCATGAGCACGGAAGGGGTTAATAATCAATTAAAGAAATATTATTAATATTTAAACTAATAAACTTTAATTGGCTACACACACTTTAACACTATCATATCCACAACACACACCTAAATTAAACTATAAAATAATAAAAAACAATTCAAACTTATTTTTAAATTAAAAACTACTACTATTAACAACTAATAATAAAGTAATTAAAATGTATTTAAAATACCCTCCCACTACCCCTCTAAAAGTAAAAACAACACACAAAAACAATTACCCTAAATATCAAATAATTAACATTAATTAACAACTATATAGTAATTAATTAAACACAAATTACTTCCCACCCTTTACTCCTATAAACAACACAACACACACCTAAAAGTATTTACACAATTACCATAATACAATTTTAATTAATTTAATTAATATCAATTAATAAAAAAATAATAATACAAAATAAATAAACTACTTAACACCCTTTACCCCATAAACCCCAAAACACACACCTAAAAGTGAATACAGAAATACCATAATTAATTACCAAATAATTATTTTAAATTAATTAACAACCAATTATTAATTAATTAATAATAAATTACTTTACACATTTAAAATTATAAAATCTCAATTAAACAAATATTAATAAATTTAAAAAAATGAATTAATTTAATATAATCAAATTACTTACCACCCTATTCCTCTATAAACCCCCAACCCGCTACGGAACTAAAAACGCAAAATTCAAATTACATTTTTTTTATAATTACTAAAAATTTAACACATATATTAAAAATACAAACAATTCTTATACAAAAAAATACATCACATACATATATAATATATACTAAAATACATAACATTATTAAAAAATGATATTTTTAACAACCATATTTTTGCAAACGATATTAAACACTTCGATATTTTTAAAATCGATATTACTTACCTTAAGTCGATATTCTTGACCACGATATTCTTGCTGTTGATATTTCTATACCACGATATTTATTACTCGATATTTGTGCAAATCGATATTTTTTACTTGATATTCTGTCTGCATACCAATTGGCGTAGAGTGCAATGGTATAGAGTAGAGTGATGTAGCGTACACTGTAGTGGCGTGCAGTGGAGTGGTGTGGGGTAGAGTGGCGTAGAGTGCAGTGGCATAGAGTGCAGTGGCATAAAGTGCAGTGGCATAGAGTAGATTATTCCAGAGTAGATTGAAGTGGAGTGGAGTGATGCAGACCATCCAAAACACCACCGCCAGACTCGTCCACGGCATCCCACGACAAGCCCACATCACCCAGCACCTACGAGATCTTCATTGGCTCCCCGTCAAAAAGAGAGTGACCTTCAAGCTGCTAACTCATACCTAAAATCCCTCCACAACACCAGACCCCAATACCTTAACGAAAGAGTCTCCTTCTACTCACCCAAGAGAAGCCTCCGCTCCGCCGACCTTGCCCTGGCCAAAACCCCATGCATCCGCAGAGCCAGATCAGGAGGAAGAGTCCACTCCTACATCGCGGCCAAGACGTGGAAAGAACTCCCCCTCAGCATCAGAAGATCCCCCACTCTGCAAGCATTTAGGAAGAGGCTCAAGACCTGGCTCTTTGGGTGATATGGAGCTGAGCGTAACCCCTGCCCCCTTTTTTCCCCCAGCGCCTTGAGACCTTCATGGGTGAGTAGCACGCTTCACAAATACCTGATTGATTGATTGAGTATAGTGGTGCAGGATAGAGTGCAGTGGCATACAATAGTGGCATAGAGTAGAGTGCTGTTGAGTAGAGTGGCACAGCGCTGATTGCAGCGGCATAGAATGGAATAGAGTGGAGTAAAGTGCAGTGGTATAGAGTGCAGTGGCGCAGAGTAGATTGTTTCAGAGTAGAGTGAAGTGGCGTGGAGTGGAGTGGCGGAGGGTGCAGTGGAGTGGTATAGATTAGTGGCATAGATTGCATTGGATTAGAGTGCAGTGTTGCAGAGTGGAGTGGCGTAGAGTGGATTGATTCAGATTGGAGTGGCCCAGATTGGAGTGGTGTAGAGTGCAGTGGTTATGAGTGCAGTGGTGCATAGTAGAGTGGGGTAGAAGAGAAGAGAGGCATAGAGTGAAGTAGCGTAGAGTGCAGTGTCAGAGTGTAGTGGTGCTCAGTAGATGAGATTTGCGTAGCGTGCAGTAGAGTGGCATAGAGGGGTGCAGAGTAGAGTGCAGTGGTGCAGAGTAGAGTGACACAGAGTATAGTGGTGCAGAGTGGCACGGAGTGAAGTGGCATAGAGCTCAGTGGCAGAGAGTGCAGTGCTACAAAGTATAGTGTCGTAGAGTGAAGCGGTGCAGACTAGAGTGGTGAAGAGTGCATTTGTGTAGAAAGCAGTGGCATACAGTGGTGCAGAGCAAAGTGACTTAGAGTGGAATAGAGTTCAGTGGCATAAAGTTACAGTATAGGGGCGTACACTGTTATGGTGAAGAGTAGATTGGCATAGAGTGCAGTGGCTTACAGTGTATTGGTTTTAAGTAAAGTGGCACAGAGTGCAGGGACATGGTGTGGAGTGGCGTAGAGTGGAGTAGGCTGCAGTGGCATAGAGCAGATTTTTTAGAGTAGAGCAAATTGGCGTAGTGTGCAGGGGTATAGAGTAGAATGTCGTAGAGTGCACTTGTGCAGAGTAGATTAGAATGGCTTAGATTGGATTGGCGTAGAGTGCAGCGGCATAGAGTGGAGCGAAGCAGAGTTCAGAAGTGTAGAGTTCAGTGACATAGAGTGGTGTAAAGTAGAGTACAGTGGCGTGGAGTGGCATAAAAAAGAGTGGCAGAGAGTGCAGTGTTGCAGAGTATACTGTCATAGAGTGCAGTGGTGTACAGTAGAGTGGCGTGGAGTGCATTGGCATAGAGTGCAGTGGTGCAGAGTAGAGTGGCGTAGAGTGCAATGGTGCAGAGTAGAGTGGCATTGAGTCCAGTGGTGCAGAGTAGAATAGAGAGGTGTAAAGTGCAGTGATGCACAGTAAAATAGAGTGGTGTAGAGTTGCAGAGTACTATGGCGTAGAGTGCAGTGGTGCAGAGTGCAGTGCCAAAGAGTAGGTTGTTCCAGAGTAGAGAGCAGTGGTGCAGAGTAGAATAGAGTGGTGTAGAGGGGTTTGGCATAGCGTGCACTGGCGTACACTGGAGTGGTACAGAGTAAAGTGCATTGGCCTAGAGTGCAGTGGCATAGAGTGCAGTGTTGCAGAGTAGGGTAGCGTGGAGTGGTGTAGAGTGGAGTAGAGTGCAGCGGCAAAGAGTGCAGTGGTGTATAGTGGAGTAGTGTGGAGGGGAGTAGTGTAGAGTAGAGAGGCATAGAGCAGAATAGGGCAGAGAAGCGTGCAGTGACACAGTGTGGAGTGGTGTGGTGTAGCGTGGAGTGGAGTGGTGAACAGTAGAGTGGAGTCGGGTAACTTGGAGTATGCATGGTATGGTAGCGTACTGCCATTACAGGCAACACATCTTCAATTGAAATTACCATTACATTTGCACCCGCATACAGTTTTACTGATAAAAGTACACACCACACAAACGATATATGGAAATGTCATCACTCAGTGTGCTAATCTGATCGTCAGCACAGTTCATTTACAGACATTGAAAATGTGTTGTGTGCTAGAGAAATAAAATAAGATCGTACAGCATTCCTCAAGCAGTCCCCCAGTATCCAGAATGATTGTCACATAAATCCTCTCACTTTGAAATCAGAGAAAGAACAATAAACACCAAGCTTCCGGAAGACTCAGTCTGACATTTGACCTCCGTCTTTGAATGCACAGCAAATGTGAGAAGATAAGAACAAGATTTAAAGGCCTGTTTACAGAAAGCGATTTCGTGGAAGAATACATTAAACAAGGTGAAGGCAACAGGAGGGACGAACTCGAGCTGGACAGCCTAAAGCAAATAAAGCCAGCAAAATAGAAAGGCAGAAAATGTTCATTGGAAACCACAAAGCCAGAAAGCAATGGGCGGAATGCATTCCTAGGTCAGCTTTCTGAATGTCCCCAAGATGTCTTTAGCAAACCAGACAGCTGTGCTGTCTGGTAGGCTGTGACATAAAAAGGGCTAGTTAAGCATGAATAGGCTTCCTTTAAGAAGCAATGCTTGCAGCTTCATTGTAGAAGTCTTAAACCGCTGTATCATCATGGGTAGTATATTGTTTAGGTGCTCTTGGACTGGAATGTCCACTAAATGATATTTGAACTTGGCACCCTTCCCCCAAGCGATCCCAGCTGCAGGTTATTTGGTACCCTGATCAGTTTCGGCTCAGCACTCACGCACGCACACTGAGGCCTAGGCTCTTCATCATGGTTCTGAGACCCCGAGCCGAGCTCTGTGGTTTGAAGGGGCACTCAGTTTGTGACCAATTTGGGACACTTGAAATGGCACCACTTGTGGGAAGAGAACTGCATTATAGGGGTGCTTCTGCATGTTTTCTGGCATTAAAGGAACGACCGATGCTACATTGCTCTGTGTATATGGGAACTTACGTTTTATTGAAAGAACTGGCTATTCCCCTAATAATTTGTTTTGTGGCTGGATGCAATGTAGTCTTTGGTGTAGATCCGTGATATCCCTTTGGGGGTGAGTGTTGCGCTTTATAAACACAGTAAATAAATTGTAAATACAGTAAATAAATAAAGGAGCGCCAGACTTTGCTTCTGTCAATAGATATGACTTTGTCCTTGCTATAGTGAAATCATGTGGGATTGCCACAATTTTTAAGACTCTGAATTACAAACTCGCACAAAAAGTACAGAAATCTACTTACTCAGCATTTAACACTGTTATTTGCTTACTGACCTTTTCTAAATGATTGCCTTCGGGGTGTCAATTTGATATTTGATGCCATATACCCTTTTCTTTAAGGTCAACACCTAGTCAGCCTTTACACTCACATGCCTTAGGTGACAGCCATTCAAGATGCTAAGCCTGCACCAGAGAGCTTTTGCTTTGATCAACACGTAAAATGCCTTTTTTTCAATGGGAGTGCCTCTCACTCACTGATGTCAACTAAAAATATTAGCAGTTACTTCACAACAACACTTATTGTGACAGTCTTTCAGATCACTAGCGCGACAAAAGAAAGAAGCACGGGTAAAGCCCACAGTTTATAACTTCGGAAAGCATGTCATTTAATAATGTATTATTTTGCAAACAAATGCAATATGCAAAAAAAGGCAAAAATATAATAAAATGACAGAGTGCCCCTGAATCTTAGGTACACAAGACCTGGCACTGAAGTACGATCTTTTAAGGCAGCTGTGTACATGTGATTGGGCAAAAAGTTGTCACTCACAGCGCAAGACAGCCAATGGATAGAGTGGGCTGACCCACTGCACGTGCTGTATGCTGTGGTGGGCAGAAGCAATATGTGATATTACAAAAGCTATTGGTAGAAAAGGGCTGGATGAAATTTTCTTCATATATGCATGTTTGCATGTTTTTTTAATGATTTTTTTTAAAGCATGAGAATGGCGAGTCAGGAGAGCTATCTCTCAGTCAGACGTAAAAAGTTGTTAGTAATGCCAAAATCTGTTGTATTCTAAATTAGGTGATAGCACTATTGACTGTGTTCATGTTTCCTTTGTGGGGACTGAAACAGAGGCTTGGTGAGAATAGTTGCATCTGCTTTAGTCCTTTTTTAACGTTACACATACAATATATACAAGGTAAGGGAGTGTGTGGTTGCTAAACATAATAACTATTTGTAAATTGTGGTAAACCTATATTTCTGTTCTTGAGACATCATTAATGAAACCCCTTGAATAAAAGATCTTTTCTTTATTCTTCTTCTTATGTCACTTTGTAGTATAATTTATATCCAAATATTCATAACATTGTAGTGGATGTCAACACATGTACACAGGCCATAAATCTTAGACAAGACTTATTAGCAATAGAGCTCGCTCAATTGGCCACGCTCCCTACTCATTCCAAGGGCCATATTGAATATCACGACAACACTTAGGGGCCGATTCCGATCTCGCTGCCCTGGATAATTCCGCCCCAGACGCCTTCGCCTCCTACTTGACCTTCAAGGAATGGATCGGCTTGACGCGAGAGCCGCTAATCCCTAAGAAAACTTTTAAACCTCCCCAAGCTAGAACTAGTGCCAAATGGTTCTCACCAGAGATAAGGGAGCGGAGGAAAGAGTGCAAAAGATATGAAAAAAATGGAGATGCCAGGATGACGAGGGAGGCAAGGAAATGTATGCTAAAGCTTTAAAAAGGTATCAGTATATGATCCACAGAGCCAGGTTAAAAGATTTTACTGACAAGATCAGTCAGTCCTCACAGCCTTCCAAAGAAATATATGCTATTGTCAATTTTTTTTTTTAAACTAATATTGCATGTGCGCCCCCTTCCAAAGAAAGGTGTGAGCAGCTGGCCAATTACTTTCTGGGAAAGGTCAGACTTATTTATGGATCTATGTCAGGAGCATCAGACTCCCACATCAAAGCTAAATTCAGTGCTACAGTCTAAAAGCCTGTGACGGAACTCTCAATATTTCCAAAATTGAGTAAGAATGATGTTCTGACGGTAGCGAATACAGTCAAGCCTGGCTCGCCTTTGGACCTGGCTACTATAGAGATCCTGTTGAAAGGGGGAGAGGCCATTATATTTGCTCTAACTGTCATCTACAGTTTATCCTTGGAGAGCGGATGTGTTCCTGATACATGGAAACACGCAAATATTCACCCATTGTTGAAGAAACCTTCTTTGGACCCTTACCTAGCGGAGAACTATAAACCCATTTTGCTACTACCGGGGGTCAGTAAAATTTTGGAAATTCTTACTGAATTTGGGGATATTAACACCTTATTGCAACAGACGCAAACTGGTTTTCAATCTGGTTTCAGCACAGAGACAGCTCTCTTATTGGCAACAGAGGACCTTAAAAAGATACTGGACCAGGGCGAGTCAGCTGCACTCATTCTTCTTGATTTGAGCGCAGAATTCGACACAGTCTCCCATTCAATCCTACACTATAGACTAGAACAAGTTGGAATCACAAGAATAGCACTAAAATGGCTAACTGCGTTTCTCGCTAATAAGAGCTTTCAAGTCAGTGAAGGGCCTTTCATTTCGGAGACACATCGGCTTATATGTGGAGTGCCGCAGGGCTCTTCTCTGAGTCCTGCGCTCTTTAATGTGTACACTCGCCCTCTATCAGACATCATTTGTGCCTTAGGTTTTACCATGGTGTCATACGCTGACGACACTCAGATTGTTGTCTCCCTGTCACTGAACTCTGACTCAACTTTTCAAAGACTTACTAAATGTCTGGAACAGGTGACCAGTTGGATGGTGACAAGCTGTCTCTAGCTAAATGGGGACAAAACAGAAGTAAAGGTGATTGTAAACAACCCCTCGCTTTGGGATCAACATCTCTGGCCTCTGTGTCTGGGGGAGTTCCCATCGCAAACCTGAAGTAAAGAGCTTTGGAGTCATATTGGATAAAGATCTAACCATGGCCTCCCAGGCAAAGAAAGTTGCAGGTACCTTTTTTGGCCTCTTAAGATCTCTTAGGAAGACGCTCAAGTTGCTCCCTATGGAATGTTGGAGGATGGTGGTTCAAGGCCTTGTACTCTCCCGTCTTGATTACAGCAATTCTCTCTATTTAGGCAGCCCCTCATATGTCATCAAAAAACTGCAGGTCACCAAAAATGCCGCAACTCGAGTACTGCTGGGTTTACCTAAAATGCAATCAGCACGCACAGCCCTCGCCAAACTCCATTGGCTATTTATAAACAAAAGGATAACATTTAAAGTCTTATGCATTGCCCACAGGATAAGACATTCGCCTGGCCCACATATCCTTCGGCATCTTATTACCCCATGCAGCACCCCCGGAGAGCTGAGATAGAACGACCTCTCCCTTCTTGATGTCCCTAGAATCAAGCGAGCAAGAGGCCAGGGGTCTCTCATTTGCATATTTGGTGTCCAAACTCTGGAACTCCCTTCCCATTCATCTTAGATCAAATGCAAACTTGGGAAGTTTTAGGAAGCAACTGAAAACGCACCTCTTCATTCAAAACATTATATTTTCTCACTTGTCCTGTCAGTGCTGAGAAGCCTGTTTGTACACAGCCATGCGCTCTATAAGAGCTCATTATTAATAATAATAATAACTCTGCCAACACGTTTCGCCCGTCTAGTACGGAACCTATGCCTAGACATTGAACTTGTATAATCAGTATTCTTTGATGTCCTATATGTTCATTTAATGACTGTGCAGAACCACTATTGCCTATCACACCTATTTACAACAATTTTGTACCTTAACGTAATGGAGTGATGACCTTGGTCTGGGATAAATAATATGTTCACTCAACAAGTGTGCATTTGCTGTGCAATTCATGCTGTAATAACAAGTAGAGCATTATATTGAAAGCTATAATATGTTTAGTAGGTTGCACAATGTTTGGAAAAGTTGGCAAACTTTGCACTTTCAAACATTGTGAAGTTAGCTGAGTTTCCAGAATTCGCCCATTGTCACTTTGCAGGAGAATTCTTGCTAAAAAGGTATTTCTTTTGAGCAAACACATCTATTTTGGTAGTACAATTTTTCCCTTTTATTTTTACAACCATACAATCTATCTGAAGCTCACAAGCAATACAAAGACTTTAAAAGATAGAGAGACAAAAAGCTTAACAACTCTGCATGCTCTTTGACCAGAAAACTTTGTCAGTATTCACAATGCAATCACAATACAATACAATACAACAATGCACTGAAAAACAAGCTGAACGAACCTGCACATTGAGATGCTGTTCAATGGTAAACGAATTCTTTGGTCACATTCACTGGAATAGATGTGGGAGTTTTCTGACAGTCGATATTTTTGTATCACGATATTCTGCACTCGATATTACTGCAAGTCGACATAAAAACCTCGATATTTAGACTGTTTACCCTGATGCGCTGGTGGGTGAACAGACATAATATCGAATTTTTAATATCGAATTGCCAAAATATCGAGTTTTTTATATTGAATGGACAGAATATCGAATTGCCAAAATATAATGGTGCAGAATATCAAAATTCAGGTAAGAAATATTGATTGTCATAATATCGACAGTCATAATATAGTTGTTAAAAATATCGAATTTTTTATAGTGTTTTAAGTGTTAGTATATGTGTTAAAAGTATGTATTATTTTTGTAATGTATGTTTTAATTTTTTTAAAGTAATGAATTTTATGTTATTTAATTTTTGCGTAATTTAATTCCGTTGCGGGTTGTGGGTTTATAGGGGAATAGGGTGGGAAGTAATTTAATTATAGTAAATTAAATATTAATTTTTAGGAATTATTAATTATTTTTAATTTAATTTTGCGTTTTAGTTCTGTAGCGGGTTGTGGGTTTATAGGGGAATAGGGTGGGAAGTAATTTAATTGTAATTAAGTAATTATTTAATTTTATTTATTGGTATTGATAAATAATTTATTGTTAATTAATTATTAATTGGTAATTAATTTTTATTAATTGGTAATTAATTTTTATTAATTTTTAATTGATAATTATATTAATTGTATTAATTTATTATTCAGAGCGGGTTGTGGGTTTATAGGGGAATAGGGTGGGAAGTAATTTAATTGTAATTAAGTAATTATTTATTTTTATTTATTGGTATTGATTATTAATTTATTGTTAATTAATTATTAATTGGTAATTAATTTTTATTAATTGGTAATTAATTTTTATTAATTGATTAATTGATAATTATATTAATTGTATTAATTTATTATTCGGAGCGGGTTGTGCGTTTATAGGGAATAGGGTGGGAAGTAATTTAATTGTAATTAAATAATTATTGAAAATATTTTTGGGTATTGATAATTAATTTACTGTTAATTAATTATTAATTGGTAAACATTTTGTATTACTTATTAATTTTTGGTATTGAAAAATAATTTGTGGTTAATTAATTATTAATAGGTAATTAATTTTTAATAATTAATATTTATTGGTATTTATAATTAATTAGTTATTAAATGATTTGCCATTGGGAATTAATTTTTAATACATTTTTATTGGTATTGATAATTAATTTATATATATTTAATTATTAAATCATTACTTTCCCTACTGTTGCACTCACTGGAGGGGGAATAGTAATTTTTACCCTCCCGCTATCCAACACTTTCCCTACTGTTGCACTCTCTGGAGTGGGAATAGTAATTTTTACCCCTACGCTATCCAACGCTTTCCCTACTGTTGCACTCACTGGAGTGGAAATAGTAATTTTTACCCCTACGCTATCCAACGCTTTCCCTACTGTTGCACTCACTGGAGTGGGAATAGTGATTTTTACCCCTACACTATCCAACGCTTTCCCTAATGTTGCACTCACTGGAGTGGGAATAGTAATTTTTACCTACCCGCTATCCAACGCTTTCCCTACTGTTGCACTCACTGGAGTGGGAATAGTCATTTTTACCCTCCCGCTATCCAACGCTTTCCCTACTGTTGCACTCACTGGAATGGGAATAGTAATTTTTACCTACCCGCTATCCAACGCTTTCCCTACTGTTGCACTCACTGGAGTGGGAATAGCAATTTTTACCCTCCCGCTATCCAACGCTTTCCTTACTGTTGCACTCACTGGAGTGGGAATAGTAATTTTTACCCTCCCGCTATCCAACGCTTTCCTTACTGTTGCACTCACTGGAGTGGGAATAGTAATTTTTACCCTCCCGCTATCCAACGCTTTCCCTACTGTTGCACTCACTGGAGTGGGAATAGTAAATGTTACCCTCCCGCTATCCAACACTAAAAATATTGAATATTTTTTAATAATATTAAGTTAACATATATATGTATTAAAAAATAAAAATGCATGTTTTTTTTTTTTAATTTACATTAATTATTTATTAATTTTAAGGTTATTTAAGTATTTTTAAGTATGTTTTACTTAATTATATTTATTATTTTACATTACTTTTAAGACATTTAAAAAAATCGATATTTTAACAAACTATTATTTACAACGATATTTTGGATTCGCTATTTTTGTACTTACTTGTTTGTAGATAGGAAGTCGATATTCTGGCATTCTATATTTTGTCATCGATATTTTGGCAGGTCGATATTTTGCTCCTCGATATTCTGTCAGTGATCCGCGCTGGTGATGTTCTGTCATGGCGATTTTGTAGGTGGTGCATGCTTCTGGGGTTTAGCTGTTCCTCCATGCTTTATCGAGACGTCTGCACGTGCGTCTGGATTCTCGGAGGTCGGGGTGAACCAGGTGGCTTTCGTGGGGCGTTGTCAATCGGAGGGGGGCGAGCGTGTTTGCGCATTCGGCGATCCATCTGTGGAGTTCGTTGGCTGCAGAGTTGGTGTCGGTCGTGGTGGGTGGAGGAGCCCGGTTGAGGGCGGAGTTGAGGTGCTCTTCGGTGATCTTGCTCCAGTTCCTGCGCGGGGGGCGAGATGTAGTCTTGTGTGCAGTGGGTTTTGAGAAGGAGAAATGTAAGCGGTGGTGGTCCATCCAGAGGGATTGCGTGGTGTGGCTGAAGTGGATGTTGTTTCCTACTGGAAGATGGGGTTGAGGGTGTGTCCTGCCTTGTGGGTGGGGGTGGTGACGAGCTGTTTCAGTCCGATGTTGGCAAGGTTGTCCAGAAGGGCGGTGGAGTTGGGGTCGCTGAGGTTGTCGAGTTGGAAATAAATTTGGATAAATACCAATAGGATGACCAAAACATAATATGGATAACTACAGACAGAAATGATGAAAAACATAAATATCATCAAACCATGAGCCCTACTTATGATTAAAATGAATGCCTTCACCATCCATGTTGAACCAGAAAAATATCCCATACAAATTACACCTAGGAGAGAACTGGGAAAATGTGTCTTTGTCCTGAAGAATGTAGTTTTTGAACTACCAATATGCCACCAAACATGTGTCAATGTTATTTGTTTTTAAACATGATGTCTACTATCTGGTTAACAGAATGTAGCAAGAAGCATTTTTATATTATCTCTTCTACATTTGGGCTTACGCTCTCGGACAAAAGCATATGTTTTTCATATTTTCCAAATGCAGCTTATAGTGTGATATTTTGTCTTGTGTAAGAGATGGGTTAGTTAAAGAAAAGAACTTTGTTCAATACACATTGTTTCAATATGTAAATTAAAGATTTTGTGCTAATTACAACTATTATGCTCAATTGATTATTGTAACATGGGAATTATCTTTTACATTTTGTTTGAAACAGTATAGGTGTGTATAGGTTTATAGTTGTATTGTTACATTCTTCTTTGTCTCCAGTGCTTCTAATCGCAGTGTAAATATGAAAATATGAAAAGGATACAACCATACCTGAGATACAATCATACCTGACTGAGTGACCCTTGCTCCACTGTTGGACTTGGCCCTTTCTGCAGGGTTATCCCCAGTCTTAATGCCTTTGCCCTCTAATTGTTGCTGATTCCTGACAGCTGCCAGTGTCCTCTGTTGATTACTGTCTTTACGGGCAGAGTTTTCCTTGGGTTGGGGACAGACATTTGACCCAAGGGGTGGAATGGGCCACATAACTTTGTTGGCCATGGTGGTACTGTCTGCCTACTGGGAGGCATCTGTGAGCAAGCTAAGGTTAGATGCTGCACAGATTGGGTCCTCAGATAAAGAGAAGGGTTCTCCATGGGTCAGTTCAGTGGCTCAGGAGAGTTCAGACAGAGGGGTCAACTGGGTTGAGAGAGTCGTAGAAGTGACAAGTGCCCCTGCAATAGAGGGCCATTGTCCACGTTCTATCGCCAAAGCAGTGAAGTCCATCGAGGTATTGATTAGTCTTCCCTGGCTTTAGGCTGGAGCAGCGTTGTGTTGGACTTGGCCCTTTCTGCAGGGTCATCCCCAGCCTTAATGCATTTGCCCTCAACTTTTTGCTGAATTCGTTTCTGCTGGCCTTAGGTGCGATTTCCCACTGATAACCAGTGCTAAAGTGCTTGTGCTCTCTTCTTAAAACATGGTAGAATTGGCTTTCACCCAATTGGCATATTTCATTAACTTATAAGTCACTAGTAACATGGTACTACATGTACCCAGGGCCTGTAAATTATATGCTACTAGTGGGCTTTAAACACTGATTGTGCCACCCACTTAAGTAGCCCTTTAAGCCCATCTCAGGCCTGCCACTGCAGAGACTGTGTGTGCAGTTGTAAAGTGCCATTTCGATCTGGCCAAATAGCCTTTTGTCAGGCCTAAACCTTCCTTTTTAATGCATATAAATCACCCCTAGGGTAGGCCCTGGACAGCCTAGACGGCAGGGTGTAATGTATTTAAAAACCAGGACATATATATTTAAGTTTTGCATGCCCTGGTAGTGAAAAACTCTCAAATGTGTCATTCACTACTGCAAGACCTATCCCTCCTATAGGATTATCTTGGAGTTGCCTTATTACATTATATAAGTGTAATTTCCAAATAGGAAGAGATAACCAGTTCATGTTTGGTGTCTCTGGAATCACAATTTAAAATCCTAGCTTATGGTGATGTTGGATTCTAAATTGCAATTCTGAAAATGACACTTTTAGAAAGTTGGAATTCTCTTGCCTCATCCATTTAGTGCCTGTGAATGAATGAATGAATGAATGAATGAATGAATATAAAACTTGTAAAGCGCGAACTAAGCCCAAGGGCGTCAAGGCGCTGTAAACGAACCTAAGGATGCAGACAGAAAGACATGCTCATACCGAGGTCTGAGAGAAAAACCAAGTCTTTAAGGCCCTACGGAAAAGAGAGTAGGACACCTGACTTGAGAGATGTTCCGGGAGGGAGTTCCACAGTTTAGCAGCAGCAGTGGAGAAAGCTCGACCACCCCATGTGACCTTCTTAAATCTCTGTACCATAAGCAGATTCTTATCTGCAGAGCGGAGCCGCCTGTTGGGAACATAATGATGGAAAATGGACTTAATCGCTTCAGGGCCTGACCCATAATAAGCATTGTGAGTCATGCACAGGGTCTTGAAAAGGATCCTACGGTCCACAGGCAGCCAATGCAGCAATCTAATGGCATCAGAGACTGAATCATATTTAGACAAATTCATCACCAGCCTGGCAGCGGCATTCTGCACCATCTGCAGACGTCGTATCAGGCCCTTGTTAATGCCCAGATAAAGTGCATTGCAATAATCCAATCTGGATATAACCAGTGCAATGACAACCTGCTTACGTGCATCGAAGGAGAGATAGTGGGAGATTTTCCGTAGGATCCTGATGATCCCAAAGCACGTGGAAATTGTCCTACTAACCTGAAGGTTCAAGGACAGTGAGTTATCCACGATTACCCCCAGGTTTTTGCCATGGGAGACCGGAGAGGGGCAGACGCCAAGGGCATCCGGCCACCAGTCTCTGGACCATACCTCCTGCTTACTCCCAAAGACTAAGACCTCCGTCTTCTCTCCATTCAATTTTAAAAATTCTCCGCCATCCAGGAGGATACTGCCTGCATACAGTTCCTAAAATTAAGGGCCGAGTCCTTTATGTTATGCGAGATAGACACCATAATTTGGGTGTCGTCCGCATAGGACAATACTTCCAGCCCAAAAGATCTCACAACCTTCGCAAGAGGGGCAACATAGATATTAAAAGAGTAGGGCTCAGGGAGGAGCCCTGAGGAACACCACACAACAGAGGTTTGGGGGATGAGTAAAACGGCCAAGCTTAACCATCTGTGCCCGCTCGCTAAGAAAGGAAGCAAGAAGCCCCAAAGCAGTACTCCCAACACCTATCTCTCTGAGACGATCAATCAGTCTACAGGGAGACAGGGTGTCAAAGGCTGCGGTGAGATCCAGTAGAATAAGGAGGGTGGTATGACCTGCATCCACTTGAACTCGAATATTGTCAAATACAGCTGTCAAAGCAGTCTCTGTACTATGAAGGCCTCTGAATCCATGTTGCGAGCCATCCAGTAAATGGAAATCCTTAAGATAGGTACTGAGATGGGAATTGAGATATGTTTCAAAAATCTTAGCTGGAACAGGAAGCAGGGAGATAGGGCGATAGTTCTTCAATTCATCAGGATCCAGAGAAGGTTTCTTCAAGAGAGGCTTCACTACAGCCGTCTTCCACAAAGTGGGAAATAGCCCCTCTGAGATGGCAGTATTGAAAACATCCGTCAAATGAGGGACAATAGCTTCACGACCAAGTTTAAGCACCTTGAGGGGGCAAGGATCCAGAGGGGAGCCAGATTTAACCCCTTCAAGGATCCGATCGGTCACCTCATAAGACATATTCGGAAAAGTGAACAAACTGGGCGACCCTTCAGTAGGTACAGCACCAATAGAGTGAAAGGTGGAACGAACAGAAGCCACCGGTGAGGGGTTGGAGGCTTCAAGCAGGGAATAGATATTTGCAATCTTAGTGTGGAAAAAATCAGATATTTTATCACAGCGCTCCTGTGAAAAAATTGAAGGGTCAAAGGCAGGGGGAGAGGTAAGAGACTTTATTACCTTGAAGAGATCTCTAGAGGATCTCATGGAGTCAGTGGTTTTAGAGAAATATAATCTCTTTTCCTCCATGACAGCAATTTTATATTCTTTGAGGCCTTGCTTATGTAATGTCCTATTCAGCGGGTTTAGATCTAGGCGCCATTGCCTCTCCTGTCTGCGGCAGCCCTGTCTCATCATTCTGAGCCTCTCCGTAAACCAAGGGGCAGAGGGTTTTTTCCTTGCTGAATAGTATTTACTGAGAGGTGCAAAAGTATCCATAGCAGTTAGCAAATGTTGCGATAATTCTACCGCTGCCAAATTAGCATCATTGAACTTAGTGAACACAAGATTGTTAAAAAATTTTGAGAGAGACTCATTACTTATGAGGCTAAGATTCCTTCTCTCATCTAAGTTCATATCACCAGAGATAATCAGCGTCGGAGACATAAAATGTAGGTCAAAAGGGACAGCAAAATGATCAGACCAGGCTAGGGGATAGGTTCCCCCACCGTTACACGTGGGTCATTCGAAAAGACCCCATCAAGTATGTGTCCCGCTAAATGGGTAGGCTTCTTGACCAGCTGAGAAAAACCACATCCATTAAGGGTGTCCAAAAGGCCCAGGGCATCCCTGCAGTCGAGGTTATCAAAGTGAAAATTAAAATCCCCCAGGAGAGTGAAATTAGATCTTTCACAGTAGGGCTCCAAGAGCCTACTAAAATCCTGACTAAAGGCAGCCCTAGATCCAGGTGGCCTGTCTCTGGTCACATGACTGGGTGTAGATGACAGTTGTGATTTGTGAATCCCTCCTAGACAGCCACACACAATAGGGAGCTTAGGTGTGCCTGGATGGGCCATCGCTGGCAGCATGGGAGGGAGGAGCTGGGCATAGCCCTACTTTCACCTGAATAGGCTGTGTCCTACCTTCACACAAAGGGCTGCATTTCCCCTGTTGTTAGTCTGGAGCCAGGACAGGGAAGGCAGGATGTCTTAGGACTTCAGAGGGAAACCTCTAGAAGTTTCTCCTCCCACTTCAAAGGCACAACTGGGTATAAATACGGGACCTCAGACACCAGCTCTTCAGTACACTTCTGGACCTGAGGATACTCTTCTAGGAAGAAGGACTGCTGTACTGCTACAAGGACTGCCACTTTGCTGGACTGCTGCTCTTAAGGAACTGCTGCCCTGCTGTGCTGACCTGCTGCCATCTTGCCTGGGTGAGAAGAACTGGACCTGCAGCTCTTGAACCCTGAACCAGAGTAACCCCAAGGGCTAGTTGGCTGGCCTCCTGATCTGAAGCCTCAGGGACGTAACAGGTTTCCAAGAACATAGCATCTGCACCTGGACTTAGCCATCTGTGCGTCTACCCTGCCAAGTGGTGCCACCCCAGTCTGGACCCTTGAAAGTAGGCTTAAGAAGCTTTGCCAGCATTTGTGGTACCAGTGGAACCGACGGATCTCCTCTGCTGCTCAACCCCGAGCAGAACCAACGCATCTCTGTTGATGTGTGGATTGGACCGGCTGCAAAGACTTGCATTACAACCACAGCCCACATTGCCTTTGGAATCGCCACTGCGGATGCACCCTTGGTGCAGGCCCTTGCATTTGTCATCGACAGCAGCCTCAACGACAATGCCGGACTACGCATCACAGCTGTGCAGCTCTTCAGAACCAACGTAGTGCCCTGACTGAATGCTGCATCCTCGATGCCAGACTTCGCATCGCATGCTCCGTCGACGGAATCCTTGATGATGACGCAGGCCCTCTCCCCGCAGCCTCGCCCCATCTCGGACCAGACGCATCACTTTGGCTGCTCATCGCATCTTTGACGTGGACCCCAGCAACGCTCTGCAAACAAGGAATAAAGGCACTCTGTTCAGCGGGCCGAACTGGGTCCCTGTAGCCTGCCCGTGCTCCATTGCAGTTGGTCTGAATTTTATCCTGGTCCGGCGCAACCAGAAATGCACAGTCGGCGCTTTACTCCTTTTGGTGCTATTTTCTCTACAAACCTTTAAAATTCATAGCTCCAGTTCTACCAATTCGATTTTTGTTTGTTTTGATCTTGTGTTATTTATTAAAGGCTCTATTTTTCTAACCTTTTTGGGTGGTGTTGTCATTGTGTTACTGTTTGTAGTGTCGCACAAATATATTTCACATTGCCTCTAAGTTAAGCCTGACTGCACTGTGCCAATCTACCAGGGGGTTGAACACAGGTTAATTTGGGGTTTCCTTGTGATTTCCCCTGACTAGGATTGTGGTTGTGGCTTGACCAGGGCTCACACCCCAATTAACCAGTAACCCAATTTCCTACATCCACCTACCAAGTAGAAGACACTCCCTGAAACTACATCTCTGATTATACCTGAAAACTACTCATGCCACAATAACCGTGAATGTGTTTATTCACTCTGCGCCCCCTGCAAAAATCAATAATTGAACTCTCTGTGCATAGCATGCAAGGAAATACCAACTGTCATCACCACACATATCGTAACCATTAAGAACGGTGCTTAATCTACACATCGTGTGACCTCTAGGAAATGTAACCATATGCTCGTCTTATACAAACCAAGGCCCATATCAAGGGCCTTCTCAACATATAGAGGATCTAATCAGGGGCATAACACGGGCCCCTGCAGCACAGGGGTCCCTCAGCCCCTCAGAGAGCCCCTTTAAGCCCAATGCCAATGAATATCTGTCAGATATGAGAGACTCGTGCCCACCTCATCCCATTCTGCGGGGGGGGGGGGGGGGTCATTCCGCGTTATGCCACTAGACGTAGATTACGGCACCACTGCAGCCAGACAGGTGGGTGTCTCGTGCAAAGGTGCGGTGCTGTGTGTTTTTTCCGTCATATGGACTTCATTAAGTCTGTGTGCCACGGTCATGTACCAATGTGTAAAACGAAACGTGCTCGGAAATGCTGCTCTGCTGCATTTTTGGTCTGACCTGATAGTCGCGCGCTCAGCTGCCTGCTTCCCTTCCCCTCCCCCTCTTTGTTGACTTATGGTTCGCCTGGAGACTCAGCCGTGCAGCACAGCCAACACTGTTCCTTGCTGCGTCCGCAGAGGAATGTAGAAGAAAACGTGTTATTGTCCCAATGGAGACATCTTTTCTCAGTGCTGGCCTCTCTACAGGGTAGGACTGGCCAATAGGGCAGTCTGGCAGTGCCGGATGGGCTGGTCTGATACGTCACTGTATGGACTGTTTTTGTTTTTTTAGCAGCTTGAAAGCCTGTTTTATTGACAGGTGGGGCGGTTTTACTTTGGATTTCCTTGATATTACCTGTTACTACCACAAGTATTGCCTGCAGCAAACACAAAAGAATGCAATCTACCATACCTTGCAAATTACCCATACAGTGTGTCTTCACAAGCACAAAACTGGCATGGTTTGTAAATGTGGGACACTTTTTTTTATTTGTCTGGTTCGCTAAGGGGGCACTCTTAGGGGCTTATTTACAAGCCCATTGCGCCACTTTTGCGTCACTTTTCCCATGTTAAAAATGACGCAAAAGTGGTGCAAGGGGCTTGTAAATCTGCCCCTTAGTTCCGTGCCTATGATTATTTTTTTGTCCCAGTCCGACCCAGCCGCGCTACCTTACCCTAGCGTTCAAGTAGACCACAGGCTGAAACATAATCATATTAGCCCAGAGCCTGTCAATTGTTTTAAGTGCGACAGACAACGGTAATATATATTGCACAGTAGGTTATTGTTCCTGCTGTAAAGATTTACAGTCACCGTGCTGACTACAAAGATCGATTACGTTTTTACTCCTTTAAAAGATGTTCAAATGAATTCCTAGTGAGTTGGCTAATGTAAACACTTTGAGGGCCTCATTTACAAGTTTTTGAAGCAGGGCAGTACAGTAAGTCACTTTGCTGCTCTGCCCCGCGTCAAAAGGAAAGGGCAGGAACGCTTTGTATGTATGATATACGGCGCATTTCCTACAGCGCTGGTGCAGTTTTGGCTGCCCTGCGCCAACTCAGGCACCCTTGTACCATTGTGCAAGAGTGTCTGCATTGTAGGAATTATTGTTTTTGTAGGGACACCTTCCTGCACAAAAACAATGAGTGGAGGCATTGCCCTCCTATGTGTGCTGCGGAATGCAGCACACATGGAAAAAGGAGAAAATGAGGAGAAATGAAAACATTTCTCCTCGTTGCACCTGCTCTGGGGAGGAGTATGTTTTTGGCGCTGCCACTGGTTTACGTGATCTTGTAAATCTGAGGCAGCGTCAAAATTCATGGGTGTTGCCTGGGTACACCCACCGCAATGCCCATGGAACACCTCCTTGACGCAGAGTAAGCGTTTTGCGCTGCCTTGCCTTACTCCATATCTATGAGGGCGGCTTTGCATCTCCTCATAGATATGACTTAAAGGCCTGCACAACCGGAGTATCACAAAAAATGACGCTCCAGCGTTGCAGGCCTCTTGTAAATGAGGCCCTATATTTATACTAAAGTCAAAACATGTGACTGTGAGTGCAACAAAACTATAAGAAAATCAGTTTCAATCATACATACTTAAGCTAAAAAAATTGAGGAACTCCCTCTAACTAAATATGTATTTGATTCCATGTACCTGCCTCCTTACCTGTCAAAATTAGAAGTGATTCATAAAAAGGCTGCACATGAAACTTACGTACAAACTTGTTGTAGAGTGGTGTGCCGCAGTGTCATAGAATGCAAATGCATAGAGTGCAGTGGCATAGAGTGGAGTAGAGTGGCGTAGAGTGAGTGGCGCAGAGTGCATTAGCGTAGAGTAGTTTGTTTCAGAGTGGAGTGAAGTGGCGTAGAGAGGAGTGATGGAGGGTAGAGTGCAGTGGCGTAGAGTAGAGTGGCGTAGAGTGCAGTGGCATAGAGTGGAGTGGCGTAGAGTGGAGTTGCATAGAGTGTAGTGGTACAAAGTACAGTGCAGGGGCATAGAGTGCAGTGGTACAGAGTAGAATGCATTGGCATACAGTGTATTGACGTAGAGTACAGTGGCATAGAGTGCAGTATTGCAGAGTAGAGTGCCGTGGAGTGGCGTTTAGTAGAGAGGAGTGGTGCAGTGTAGAGTGCAGTGGCATAGAGTGCAGTGGCATAGAGTGGAGTAGAGTGGTGTAGAGTGCAGCGGCGTAGAGTGCTGTCCTGTAGAGTAGATTGTTTAAGAGTAGAGTGAAGTGGCGTAGAGTGGAGCCATGCAGGGTAGAGTGCAGTGGCATACAGTAGGGTGGTGTAGAGTGCAGTGGCATAGAGTAGAGTGGGAAAGAGCGCAGTGAGGTACAGTGCAATGGTGCAGAGTAGATTAGAGTGGCGTAGAGTGGATTGGTGTAGAGGGCAGTGGCATAGAGTGGAGTGGTGTAGAGGGCAGTGGCGTAGAGTGGTGCAGAGTAGAGTGGGTAGACTGGAGTCACGTGGTGTAGAGTGCAGTGGCGTAGAGTAGAGTGGGTGGACTGGAGTTGAGTGGTGTAGAGTGCAGTGGTGAAAAGACGGTGGTGCAGAGTGGAGTGTATTAGCATAAAGTAGAATGGTGCACAGTAGAGTAGAGAGGCGTAGCCAGAAGTGGCATAGAGTGCAGTGGCATACAGTAGGGTGGTGTAGAGTGCAGTGGCATAGAGTAGAGTGGGAAAGAGGGCAGTGAGGTACAGTGCAATGGTGCACAGTAGATTAGAGTGGCGTAGAGTGGATTGGTGTAGAGGGCAGTGATGTAGAGTGGAGTGGTGTAGAGGGCAGTGGCGTAGAGTGGAGTGGTGCAGAGTAGAGTGGGTATACTGGAGTCACGTGGTGTAGAGTGCAGGGGTGAAAAGAACAGTGGTGCAGAGTGGAGTGTATTAGCATAAAGTAGAATGGTGCACCGTAGAGTAGAGAGGCGTAGCCAGAAGTGGAATAGAGTGCAGTGGCATACAGTAGGGTGGTGTAGAGTTCCAGTGGCATAGAGTAGAGTGGGAAAGAGCGCAGTGAGGTACAGTGCAATGGTGCAGAGTAGATTAGAGTGGCGTAGAGTGGATTGGTGTAGAGGGCAGTGGCGTAGAGTGGAGTGGTGCAGAGTAGAGTGGGTAGACTGGAGTCACGTGGTGTAGAGTGCAGTGGTGAAAAGAACGGTGGTGCAGAGTGGAGTGTATTAGCATAAAGTAGAATGGTGCACAGTAGAGTAGAGAGGCATAGCCAGAAGTGGCATAGAGTGCAGTGGCGTAGTGGCATAGATTGGAATGGAGCAGAGTAGAGTGGAGTGGCGTGGTGCAGAATGGAGTGGCGTAAAGTGGAGTCTTCATGGTGTGGTAGTGCACTGCAATTAAAGATAACAGATGTTCAGTTAAATTGACCATTACATTTGCACAGACATACAGTCCTAATGATAAAAGTATATAGCGCATAAATGATAATGTGTGTAAATATCATCATCTCGAGCAGGGATACTCAAAGTACGGCCCGGGGGGGCGCATATGGCCCTCCTGACCTTTAATTGCGGCCCCCTGGTGAACAGCAGTTCTGGGCTGCCCCCATTCTGAAAACAATGCCATTAGTGAACCAAGTGGCAAGTCATTTGTCAGGTGCACCTAGTGTGTATCCTTGGTTGTTATATAATTGGAACAACATTATAGTTTATTAAATAAAACACAAGAGAAGGTTTGGTTCAGCACACATCCAGAACTCATATATTTTAAGGGGCTCTCATATGTGGTAATGAAGAAACAGGAGGCAAAGTGAAATTAACCAATTGCCTAGGATCACACAATTTGGTCAAGTGGGGAAGCCAGGACTGATACCAGGTTTTCTGGTTTCACATTTTCTAATTCAGCCACTTGGATGACTATCTCTTTCTCTTTCATGTTTTACATTAGAAGTTAATGCTTTGACTTTGATTCTTGGTGCATGAGAATAGAGCGTTGGTGGCAGACAGAAGTCACATGAAGGCTCGGTTCGTTGTCCACACCATGCTTCTGCATCGCATCCCCCTACGCCCACCTTTCATCACCCCAACCCTCGCATTGCTGGCATCAGTGTGGCCCTTGGGCATGCTACAGACAGTGTTTGTGGCTCCCAGGGAAATGTTTGCGAGTACCCATAATCTAGTGTATTGATTGGTTTTGATCATATTAAAATATTTGTTTCCACCACACTTCAGAATTTTTTTAAAAGTGCTCCATTTGTGCTTTCCTAATTCTGATATATTCTAAAATATATGCACAGTTAATTTAGAGAGATTTAAATTGTGTTGTGTGCTAGAAGAAACATTTTTTTCACAATAAAGATAGTCGCATAAAGCCTCTCACTTTGAAGTCAGAGAAAGAAAAGTAAACATGAAGTTCCCTCGGAGGGCACAGCCTGCTATTTGATGTCTGTCTTTGAATGCAGAACAAATGTGACAAAATAGGAACAAGATTTAAAAGCCTGTTTACAGAAAGGGAGCAATTAAACAAATAAAGCCAACAAATAGAATGTAAACAAACGTGAGTTACAAACCACAAAGCCAATGGTAGCAATTGGCAGAATGTATTCCCAGGGAAGCTTTCCGAATGTTCCCAAGATGTCTTTAGCAAACTGTCTGGTACGCTTTGACCTAAAATGTGCACATTCAATGCTTTGTGAGGACTCCACCGTCCACTGAATTCTGTGTTGTGAATACCTGTATTTTGAGTGCTTTTAAAAGCGGGAAAGTCTACAATATCGGCTTTTTAATATCGGTTCCACGAATATCTGCTTGCCCTATCTCAATAAGGTAAGTCTAGCTGGAGTTAGGGGAGTTAGGATAATAAATCTATACTTATCTTTACAATATATAGGTAACTGATATTAATGGTTCAATATTTGTGCAGGTTGATATTTATTTCCTAGATATTGTGGCATGCAACCTTCATACAAATCAGGCTCACTACCCATAGTTCCATGTTGTTTGACCTCAGAAACCTCCCATTTAGCTGCACTTCTCCAAGCACTTGGTACACCTTGACATTTCCCACTTTCAATTAATGAAGCATCATTTTGCAGGAGCCAGCAGACTTTGGTTAACGAAAGCAAGAGACATATGCCATTGTGTCCTCTAGTTAGTTAGTGAAAAACACCCACCATTGGGCGCCAAAGTCCCTTCACAGCCCAAAGGGCGCCTGTGCCACTGCACCTGGTTCACTGTTGATAGCCATGGCGCTGGATTATAGGAAGATATCTGGAAGGTGCAATTAAGTATTTTACACATATGGCTGTACATTCTGGTTTTTAAAAGAACGTGAACAAAATATGGAGTAAACTATAGTACGAAGGTGTGCCCTAATGATCATTTTGCCATCTCTGGATCCAGAAGACAAGAGTTCAAATCGTCGCCTCCCCTTTTTATTACCAAATTGTGTGATCTTCAGCACTGGCAAATCATTTTATATCCCATATGTGCCTAAAATGTGGGTGCTTACATATAAGGTAAGTTTGCTGGTTACAATGGTGTATGGAAATTAATTCTAAAGGTGACAGAACTGACATCTGGAAATATTCCCTTGAAAAATATATTATTTTATTTTATGTTATAATATGATATATTAGTATATTATATGTGATCCTTATATAGGGCTTACTACCCTGGTTAAGGTGCTATATGAAATAATAGTATGCTACTCCCTGGGTGTCAAACATTAGAGACCATCAAACACAAGTGATTGTAATTGTTCATGCTGCTTATCACGTATTGTCTTACAGTTGGTGACTATCATACAGTTTGCTGTTCAGTTTGTTAAATATATGCTATTGGCAACTATCATACGTTTTGAATTAAGTGGATGTTTATGACATTAGCTATTTAGGGCCTAATTACTGGCCGGGCGGTGGCGGTCCTGCCACCGCCGCACCGGCGCTCCGACCGCCCAATTACAACTTTGGCAGTCGGACCGCCATTGCAGGACTGCCAGCTGTGTCATGGAGGTCTTTACTCCATGAAAAGGCTGGCGGTCCTGTGGCCCATGTGCATGGGGATGCATGCAGGGTGGCACGGTCCTGTTGCCCATGTGCATGGGGATGCATGCAGGGTGGCACAGCATGGGGATGCATGCAGGGTGGCCCCTGTGTGCATTCACCCCAGTTCCTGCACAGCATGGACTTTACAGTCCATGCCGTGCAGGAACTGTTTTTGGCGTTCCCACGGTTGTGCCCATTTTCAGAGGCACCGCCATGGGACCACCAAAAAAGCCTGCCAGACACGAGAAAACTTGTAATCTGGCGGACTGTGCGCACAAGGGTTTGGTGTGCTGGAGCAGGCAGCCGGCGTGACGGTCGACTCCTGCACCACCAAACTCATAATCAGGCCTTTAGTCATGCATTAGTAAAATATATGTTTCAGTGCATATTTTCATTCTGCTTTGCCTGCATAGCTGTCATTCACATGGTTATTCAAATGGTAGTTCATGCTTAGTGTGGCCTTCATCAGACTCATGCAATTCTGTCAACTGCAACAGCATGGGATTGGGTCATGCGTGGGTCACGTATGGGTATGTTGTGTGTCATAATCACACACAATTGCAATTCAGTAATTATAAGTTTATTCTTGTGAAGCAGCATTACTATTTGAGGTCATCATCAAAATTTCTTTGTTTCGGTTTAACAAAAAAAACACAATAAGTACATCATAAGTCAATGATTCATCACAACATCCAAACAATTGAATCACCAGTACCCCATACATTATCATACAATACATAAAACAGATAAATGGCATTATCATAAAATATAAAATAAAATCACTAAAAAAGTTTTAAAATGTTTAAAAACCTATAGCAGTCCTCATCTTAATATTATTTGTAGTCAGACCAACGCGATTACTTCAGCCACTTCTGAGTTGCTTGAAGTGGCTCCGTATGGGGAATGATCTTTACAGTTCTACGAAGAACTTTCATGCTGTGGGTTGATTGTTAATGAGTAATACTGAGTAGCTGTGGTTTATTCATTTCCTCAGAGGGAAAAGGGCACATTTTTATCATCCTCCTGAATTTCACGTGGTTGATAAATGGCTCTTATCCTTGCAGAAGTGGGTTACGTAGTGTGAGGCTTACACTGAAATGTAGGTGCCGTGCCACCTGCAGTTTTTTTGTAAGGTGGTATGATTAGCTGTAGTGTCAATCTGGTTCAGATAGCCTTTTCAGTTTTACGTGTAGAAAACTGTTCCATCCCCTAAAGAAGAGTATCTGGAAAGAGGCTATCCTAGCGACAGGGAGTTGGTGAAGACATTTCAAAGCTCTTAGGTTTGCATATAGGGGTTATCTCGGCTGTGTTCTGGATTCTTTGTAGGCATCTTCTAGTTGAAAGTCAAACCCAGAACTACAGTCTATTAGCCTAGGTCAGTTGTGGTATAATGAGGAATGTGGTTGCCAAAATCGTTTGAGGGAACCCCAGAAGCAAAAGATAATTCTAAGTCCTCACATCGTGTCCACCACAAGGGGGCTGAATTGTGGGAGTCTCCAGTGTTCTAATATGCTTCTGGACCCTCCCCTTCATGCATATACTGAGTTCCAGCCATTTGGACACTACTTGGAAATTGCCATCTATTCCCAATTCATGCCTGGTTTTGTGGAAGCCAGCCTGCTCATGCCTGAAACCCCATTACCTAGAATTTCCTGCTCACTGCTTCGTCTCCACCCCTGCAGGCCAAGGATGGGCGGAGGAATTCAGCTCACCTGTGGCTGGCTGCTGCTAGCCTGCTCACACCTGATGCATGTGATTACTGTGAGCTCTTTTAAGCCTCAGCTCCTTTCAGTCCAGCGTTGGTCATAGTAGCTGTGCTCCGGTGAGACCGATCCTTGTTTCCTGAGCTTTTAATATCCTTGTTTCCTGAGCTTTTGATATTCCTTGAATCCTGAGCTATAGTTAATACTTGTTCCTTGATTCCTGAGCTATAGCTATTCCTTGTGCCTAAATTAGCAGTGCCTGCAGTGCTACCTTGTTTCCTGAGATCCTGAGCTATAGTTCAGTAGCCGCTCGTCCCGTGCCAAAGTTGGGGCGGGCTGGGCAAGAGGAGGGAGGTGAGGAGGAGGGAGGTGGGGAGGGTTTGGGTAAAACAAAAAATACAAATAAACTTACTTTAGCGCTGCTGCCGCCGTCTCCCGCGCATTGGCTCTTCCTGCTTTTAGCTCTGGGGCTGGGCACAGGCACCAAGCCTGCCATGCGGCAAATCCTGAAGCTGTTCTTGCATGAGCAACGCAGCTGGGGCTGGAGAAAGCTTCACTGCGCATGAGGGTTTGGCCGGCCTGAAATGGCCGGCAAAACACCTCATGCGCAGTGAAGGGAGTGCCCACCACTCACCCACCAGCAGTGTCATCACCTGGACCCGCCCCCAAGACTCATCAGAGTCCTGGGGGCGAGTCCAGAGATTAAAATATAACAGTAATAAAAACAGGTTTAAAACCCGTTTTATTATCGTTTTATGTACTGGTGGTGGCAGGGGGGGTCTGAGCTTCAGTCCTATTGTGTGGACCTCCCAAGTGCTTTACCCCAAATTCCCTTTCTTTTTAATGTTCTTTTACATATATGTCTTGCACTTCCATCCTGGGCGTAGTTAGTCTGAATGCTAAATCGCCTCATGAGTGCCTGTCCTTTCTGAGTCTTAACCATCTGGTTCCCTTGTGCAGGCTTCCCCTTTGAATCCCTTTTTTCCTCTGACTCTCTGTGTGATCTTAGGCAATGCTGTACTTCTCTTTCTGCTTACTTTTTCTACCCAGCCACCAGTCCTTGCCCAAGTCTCTACTTGTGTTCCAGACATAGTCCCGGACAGTCCTGACACGTAGATATGAAATACACTTTTAGCCACTTAGTTAACCTGAGGGCTCATGGAGAGAGCAGAATCCATTATTGTTCCAATGTTTCTTACTTGTGCTGATGTTGTTGGTTCATTGGGCCATGCGGTCAAGTATCTTCATGTGAGAATTTCTCTTTTGGATGCAGTCTGTTTAAGAAGATATGTAATCATTCAGTGTTCCATGGCTCAGAGGCAGTCAGCTAATCATGGCCTTTCCAGATTTTTCTGATTTTCTAATTTTAGGAAGATCCATGGGTTATCAGCTCAAATATAGAATGTGAGGTTGAAATATTTAACAAGTACCGAAAGTGGTCTAAGGTACACATTGAGATCGGAGTGGAGAACTGATTGAGCCTTGCAGTCCTCCTGCTTTGAAGTTGTTTGGTGGGAAAGTCAATGGAGGAACTGAGATAACACTTGCTGTTTCTTTAAAGCATGAGGGGATTCTCCCGAGAATTTCTCCTTCAATGCCTCGTTCTTTCAATCTGTTTGGAGAATCATGCTGCATGGTGTTGACAGATACAGATAGTTCCACGAGCAGTGCTACGGCTATCCAGATTCATTACCTCTCCCTAGGCAGAAGCCTTTTTTGTTTACTGATAATTGTGTGTTCTCTTCAAGGAAGTTTGATATCTGGGTGAAGGCTGCTCCTTCTATCAGTTTTCCAAGGAACAGTCTAGTTGAGATTGGCCTTTAGTCGGTTGGGTCCACTGTGTCAAGGTTTTTCTTCCTAACTAGTGGTCAAATGTAGGATACCTTGACTTCTGTTGGAAACGTGTCTGTGGTTAATAAATTGCTGTTTATGTTTGTTACAGGTATTGTGGATGGGTGTTGATAGTAGGATGCTGCTGAAGGTTTGTGAGGGCATGGGTCCAATGGTGAGACAGTTAGCCCACCAGAGCTCAACAGGTTATAGAATAGTTGCTTGAAGGAAGTAAGCATGGTGTTTGAACTTTGGTAACAAAGTGATCTGCTATTAAGTTACACAAATCTGAGTAGTCGACATAGATGTGCATTCAGGATTGTGGAACTCTGATAGTATTTTATGGAGTTCCGTAGTGGGGTACCTGGCATTGGAGATCTGGTTTGAGTAATGGGTTCTCTTTGTTTTTTTGATGGTGGGCTATACATATTGTTGATTCTTTGGAGCTGTTTCTTGTGGACTACTTGACTTGTACTGTTGGAAGTGAAGGGTGGGCAGTTTGCGTCTTTATCTCTTTTATTTCACCATTAATCCATGGCATCTGGCATATTCATTTTGGGTTTATGGAAAATCTGAGTGGGATTATTTTGGCAAAGGCTGAAGTTTAATCCACCTTGTGCTAATTTGTTCTTGATTTGAGATATTAGGAGTGCTTTGAGATCCTTTATGGTGAGTTTTTTTCCACTTCCTGTGAAGTGTGGAGAAAGGGGTAGCAGAGCTAATGAGTTTTGATTGGATATGATGCTTGAAGGGGATGAGAAAGTTATCACTCAGGAAATAGAATCAATTATTTTGATTAACTATGTTCCAGAACTAAAAATAACTTTCTAAGTATGTGCTGCTGTAGTTATAGGTCCATGATAAGTTGGTGAAGAATGGTGATTTGTATTGTGCTTTATAGTTAGCTCAGCGAGATGAACGTTGGGCATTGGAATAGAGCAGCTGGAATACTGATAAGGTTGACTCACCTTCCATCCGCCAGAAGGTCAGTAAATTAAGTGCCATGTGTGGTTAGTAGTAATATCTGTTATTTAAAGTGCTTAGGATGGGCAGAAGTGTGTCATGGAGAGTTATATATAAAAAGACGAGATATTAATAGTATTACACCACCTTGAGGTTGTCTCAAAGCACTGACAGGGCAAAAGAAGCTGCTCCTGCCTGTCCAAAAATATATATTTTTTAGTTTAATAATGTTGTACAGAGTTTTCATATTACTGATGTTTTATGCTTACTCAGTAGCTAGCATCATGTGAGGCATTTCACCGCCTGCACTGCACTATGTAAAAAAACATCACTTTAGATGCAGGTAGCAAAATGCCCACTGGCATGGTGGGAAGAGGGAGCGTGGGCATGGGGTGGCAGCCCGTAATTAAACTAACATTGGCAAAGCCAATAGGTCTCTCCTATGCAAGAGGTATTGGCTTTGCCAATATGTTTTAGCCATGTTGTACACCAGCGTGGCTGGTGTTCAGCATGGTTAAAAGTTAGTGGGGTAAAGAGGAGTGGAGTGTCGTAAAGTGGAGTAGAGTGAAGTGTTATGCAGTGGTGAAGAGAGTCGTGAAGTGGCATAGAGTGGCGTAGAGTGGTGTAGAGTTGAGTGACGTGGAATGGAGTGAAGTGGAATGTCATAGAGTGAAGTGGGTGTAGAGTGTTGTGGAGTGTCATGGAGGGAGTAGAGTATCAAAGAGTGGAAGGGTGTGGAGTAGAGGTGAGTGGCGTGGAGTAGTGTTGTAGAGTGGAGTGGGATAGAGTGTTGTGGAGTGGTGTAGAGTGGAGTGGCATAGAGAGTGTTGCGTAGAGTGGAGTTTAGTGATGTAGAATAGAGTGACGTAGAGCTGAGTAGATTGTCGTAGAGTGGAGTGGCATAGAGTGGAGTAGTGTAGGAGAGTGGAATGGAATAGAGTGTAGTAGAGTTGAGTGGCGTGGAGTGGCATAGGGTGTCAGAGTGGAGTTGCATAGAGTGGAGCAGTGGAGTCGTGTAGGGTGGAGCAGTGTGCCGTTAAATAGAGTGGAGCAAAGTGGCATGGAGTGTCATAGAGGGATTTGCGTAGAGCGTTCTAGAGTGGAGCAGTGTCATAGAGTGGCATAGAGTGGAGTACAGTGCTGTAGAGTGGAGTGTTATAGAGTGGAGTAGAGTGGAATAGAGTTTAACGGAGTAGAGCATCATAGAGTGGAGTATCGTGGAGTGGAGTGTTGCAGAGTGGCCTAGAGTGAAGTGGCATAAAGTACAGTGGTGCAGAGTAGACTGGCGTAGACATTGGTTTTGAGTAAAGTGGTGTACAATCCATTGGTGCAGAGTGCAGTGATGCAGAGTAGAGTGATGCAGAGTAGATTGCAATGGCGTAGAGTGCAATGGCACAGAGTGGAGTAGAGTCGCGTAGAGTGCAGTAGCATAGGGTAGATTGTTTCAGAGTAGAGTGAAGTGGTAGAGTGGAGTGGTGCAGGGTGAGTGCAGAAGTGTAGAGTAGAGTGGCGTAGAGTGCAGTGGCATAGAGTAGAGTGGTGTAGAGAGCAGTGGCATGATGTGCACTAGTGCAGAATAGGCTACAGTGGTGTGGAGTGATGCAGAGTAGAGTCGCATAGAGTGCATTGGCATAGATCGGCATAGAGCTGAATGGTGCAGAGTATAGTGCAGTGGCATAGAGAGCAGTGGTGCAGAGTAGAGTGGTGTTGAGTTCAGTGGCAAAGAGTGCAGTCTTGCAGAGTAGAGTATCATAGAGTGCAGTGGCATAGAGAGCATTGTCATAGAGTGCATTGAGGCAGAGTGGTGCAGAGTACAGTGGTGCACAGTGTACAGTGATGCAGTGGCGAAGAGTGCAGTGGTGCATAGTACAGTGGGACAGAGTGCACTGGCTTAGAGTGCAGTGGTGCAGAGTAGAGTGGTGTTGAGTTCAGTGGCATAGAGTGCAGTCTTGCAGAGTAGAGTGTCATAGAGTGCAGTGGCACAGAGAGCATTGTCATAAAGTACATTTGCATAGAGTGGTTCAGAGTAGAGTGGTGCAGAGTACAGTGATGCAGGGGCGAAGAGTGCAGTGGTACATAGTAGAGTGGGGTAGAGTGCACTAGCATAGAGTCAAGGGGTGCAGAGTGGAGTAGGTACAGCGTAGACTGATGTGGCGTATTGTGCAGTGTCATAGAGTGCAGTGGTGTACAGTACATTAGATTGGCTTAGAGTGTAGAGGCGTAGAGTGTAGTGGCATAGAGTGCAGTCGAGTGGCGCAGAGGAGAGTGCAGTGGCATAGAGTGTAGTGATGCAGAATAGAGTGACATAGAGTTCAGTGGCAGAGAGTGCAGCGTTGCAGTGGAGTAGAGTGGTCTAGAGTGCATTATTTTAGAGTGCAGTGGCATAGAGTGGTACAGGGTAAAGTGACAGAGTGCAATGGTGTAGAGTAGAGTGGCGTACAGTGAAGTGTTGCTGGGTAGAGTATAGTGGCTTAGAGTGCAGTGGTGCAGAGTAGATTGACAGAGAGTGCAGTGGCGTATAGTGTATTGGTTTTGAGTACAGTGGCATAGAGTGCAGCAGCATGGAGTGGAGTAGATTGAAGTGGCGTAGAGTGGAGTGCCATAGAGTGGAATGGCGCAGAGTGGAATAGAGTGGCGAAGAGTAGACTGTTGCATAGTAGAGTGAAGTGCCGTAGAGTGCAGTGGCATAGAGTAGAGCATCGTAGAGTGGCGCAGAGTAGAGTGGCAGAGAGTGTAATGTTGCAGAGTAGAGTGGCAGAGAGTGCAATGGTGTAGCGTGCTTAGAGTGCATTGGTGTAGAGTGCAGTGGCATAGAGTGGGGCAGAGCAAAGTGACGTTTAGTGGTGTAGAGTAGAGTGGCATAGAGTGCAGTGGTGTAGAGTATTGCAGAGTAGAGTATAGAAGCATAGAGTGCAGTGGAGCAGAGTAGATTTGCGTAGAGTGCAGTGGCGTGAAGTGTATTGGTTTTGAGTAAAGTGGTGTAGAGTGTATTGGCATAATTTGCAGCAACATAGAGTAGAATGGCGTAGAGTGCAGTGGGATGGAGTGGCGAAGGGTAGATTGCAGTGGCGTAGAGTGGAGTGGCATAGAGTGGAATGGCACAGAGTGGAATAGAGTGGCGAAGAGTGCAGTGGCGTTGAGTAGACTGTTTCATAGTAGAGTGAAGTGCCATAGAGTGCAGTGACATACAGTAGAGCATCGTAGAGTGCAGTGGTGCATAGTAGCTTAGAATGAAATGGCATAGAGTGCAGTGGTGCATAGTAGAGTAGCAATGGCATAAAGTAGTGTGGTGTAAAGTAGAGAGGCGTGGAGTAAAGTGGCTTAGAGTGGAGTGGTGCAGAGTAGAGTGCACTGGCGTGGGAGACAACACATCTTCAATTGAAATAACATAAAATAACATGTTTATCTGTAAAGTGCACGTTCATCCTAGGGTAACATGGCGTTGAATAACAGATGTTTATTGTTACCCAACTCAATGGTACTCATTTCATCGACCTCAGAAGGATGAAAGGCTGAGTGGACCCGCCGGGATTTGAACCGGTGACCATGAGGTCGAACACAGGCCCCTACAGTGGAAGCAGTAGTTCACTAAGCCACTAGAACCAGCTTCATTCAACGATTGGCCATTGCATTTGCACAGGCATACAGATAAAAGTGTACAGCGCACAGACAATAATGTGCGGAAATGTCCTCACCTAGTGTATTCATTTGTTTTGATCATATAAAATTTTTAGTTTCCAACACACTTCAGAATTACCAAAAAATGTGCTTCATTTCTGCTTTCCATACTGTGAAATATCTGCACAGTTTATTTACAGGCATTTAAAATTTGTTTTGTGCTAGGAAAAAAAATAACATTGTACAGCATACACGGAGTAGCCAGCATGATTGTCCATAAATCCTCTTGCTTTGAGGTCAGAGAAAGAAAAGTAAACACCAAGCTCCCTTGGAAGACAGAGCCTGACATTTTACCTCTGTCTTTGAATGCACAGCAAATGTGACAAGATAAGAACAAGATTTAAAGGCCTGTTTACAGACATTCTAACTACACGTAAAGGAAGTGATGCGGAGGAATCGATACAGCACAATTTTCAGTAGGACACATACAAATTAAATCCTACTCTTTGGTACATAGTCCCTTCATATTAACTTACTTTTTTCACATACCACCTCCAATTCCAATTGGAACAATTTATAAATTATTTTAATTGATTCTTAAACCATCAAAACCGCTTAGCTCCTGTGATTCATATAGACCAATCTCCCTGCTTAATCTTGACTATAAGATCTTTGCTAAGATTTTAGCAGAGAGACTAAATGGAGTTATAGGCGGTTTGTTGCATAAGGATCAAAAAGGCTTCGTCCAGGGGAGAGGAATTTGAGACCTCACGTTCAATTTGATTGGAGCAATAGATTTAGCAACACTCCACAAAGCACCATTGGCCATTATTACGTTGGATGCCACAAAGGCGTTCGAATGAGTCAACTGGGCCTATCTAATGCAGGTATTGAGACTGTGTAACTTGGGGGAAAAATTTTGCAGGACAGTTAGTTTGATTTATCAAACCCCCATAGCCAGAATTTTAGTGAACGGGTACTTGTCTGCTCCAGTTGAAATTCGGAGAGGTACAAGGCAGGGATGCCCGTTATCACCGCTGCTTTTTAACCTATACATTGAGCCTCTAGCCGGAAAGATCAGAAACCATGCTGGAATATCTCCCTTTAAGTACAAGACCTGGGAAAAAAAGGTGGCTTTATACGCCGATGATTTGATGGTGTATACATCAGATCTAAATACAGCAATCCCAATAATATATAATGAAGCGCAACAGTTTGGTCGGGTCGCTGGTTATGAGATCAATGCGTCCAAGACGGAGTGTATGGCCTGGAATTTAAATACGAAGGATTATTCAATGAAAAAAGAGATAAGATATCTGGGCATCATGATTACGCAAAATATCGAGAATATTACAGACACGAATCTCCGTAAAATCAGTAAAGAGATTTGCAACTCTCTAACTAGTTGGGCATACTTACCTTTAACAATAATTGGTAGAGTTAATTTAGTAAAAATGATGGTTTTACCAAAACTTATATTCTTATTTCAAAACATCCCCCTGGCATTTAAAGAAGAGGGATTAAAAACTCCAGGCAAAAATAAATAGTTTTATATGGGCCTCTAAAGGTACAAGGATATCTTGGAAAAAACTACGCAGAAAGAAAAATAAGGGAGGATTATGTTTGCCGGAACTAGTTTTTTATGCATGGGTATTCCAAATGAGAGCGGGGAAAATGCTCATGAACGAACCGGACAGCTCGGACATTGGGATAATGTTCAAGGAAATGTTGTTAGACCTAAAGGGAGGAGACCAAGGTTTTATATATAAGTTCGGTGACCTGAGATTTTTTAAAAAGTACGCCTAAAGACCTTAAACGGGTTAGCCTCTACATCACTGGTACTCATAGTACGGCCCGCGGGCCGCCAGCGGCCCGGCAGGCCTTCATTGGCGGCCAACGGACCTTGCCATGCAGTTTCCACGGCCGGCAGTAAACACAGAAGATGACCGCAGGAGCATACGTAGTGAATACATTAAATAGGTATTCACTACGTATGCTCCTGCGGCCTTCTTCTGTGTTTACTGCCTGCCTCTGTGACGTCAGGGCACCTTCGAAAGCTTCCCAAAAGGCCCTTTAAAAGTCAGCTGTAAGCGCTTTCACAGCTGACTTTTAAAAGGGCCTTTTGGGAAGCTTCCTAGTTTGGACAAAGACAGATAGAGGCGCAGAGACAGATAGAGGCGCAGAGACAGATAGCGGCGCAGAGACAGATAGAGGCGCAGAGACAGATAGAGACAGACAGGGACAGGGACAGACAGGGAGAGACAGACCGAGATAGAGACAGGGACAGAGATAGAGACAGTGGACAGTGGACAGAGATAGAGACAGGGACAGAGATAGAGACAGGGACAGGGACAGAGATAGAGACAGGGACAGAGATAGAGATAGAGACAGAGACAGGGATAGAGACAGGGACAGGGAAAGAGATAGAGACAGGGACAGAGATAGGGACAGGGACAGAGACAGGGACAGAGATAGAAACAGGGACAGAGATAGAGACAGGGACAGAGATAGAGACAGGGACAGAGATAGAGACAGGGATAGGGACAGAGATAGAGACAGGGACAGAGATAGAAACAGGGACAGAGATAGAGGTAGAGACAGGGACAGAGATAGAGACAGGGACAGAGACAGGGACAGAGATATAGACAGGGACAGATAGAGACAGGGACAGATAGAGACAGGGACAGATAGAGACAGGGATAGATAGAGACAGGGACAGATAGAGACAGGGACAGACAGAGACAGGGACGGACAGAGACAGGGATGGACAGACAGGGATGGACAGAGACAGGGATGGACAGGGACAGACAGACGGGGACAGACAGACGGGGAGAGACAGGGAGAGACAGGGACAGGGACAGACAGGGACACAGATAGAGACAAGGACACAGAGAGAGACAGGGATAGAGAGACAGACAGAGACTGGGACAGACAGGGACAGAGACAGGGACAGACAGAGACAGGGACAGACAGAGACAGGGACAGACAGAGACAGGGACAGAGACAGGGACAGAGATAGAGACAGGGACAGAGATAGAGACAGGGACAGAGATAGAGACAGGGACAGAGATAGAGACAGGGACAGAGATAGGGACAGAGATAGAGACAGGGACAGAGATAGAGACAGGGACAGAGATAGAGACAGGGACAGAGATAGAGACAGGGACAGAGTTAGAGACAGAGATAGATAGATACAGGGACAGAGATAGAGACAGGGACAGAGATAGAGACAGGGACAGAGATAGAGACAGGGACAGAGATAGAGACAGGGACAGAGATAGAGACAGGGACAGAGATAGAGACAGGGACAGAGACAGGGACAGAGATAGAGACAGGGACAGAGATAGAGACAGAGACAGAGATAGAGACAGGGACAGGGACAGAGATAGAGACAGGGACAGAGATAGAAACAGGGACAGAGATAGAAACAGGGACAGAGATAGAGATAGAGACAGGGACAGAGATAGAGACAGGGACAGAGATAGAGACAGGGACAGAGATAGAGACAGGGACAGAGATAGAGACAGAGATAGAGACAGGGACAGATAGAGACAGAGACAGACAGAGACTGGGACAGACAGGGACAGAGACAGGGACAGACAGAGACAGGGACAGACAGAGACAGGGACAGACAGAGACAGGGACAGAGACAGGGACAGAGATAGAGACAGGGACAGAGATAGAGACAGGGACAGAGATAGGGACAGAGATAGAGACAGGGACAGAGATAGAGACAGGGACACAGATAGAGACAGGGACAGAGTTAGAGACAGGGACAGAGATAGATAGATACAGGGACAGAGATAGAGATAGAGACAGGGACAGATATAGAGACAGGGACAGAGATAGAGACAGGGACAGAGATAGAGACAGGGACAGAGATAGAGATAGAGACAGGGACAGAGATAGAGACAGGGACAGAGATAGAGACAGGGACAGAGACAGGGACAGAGGTAGAGACAGGGACAGAGATAGAGACAGAGATAGAGACAGAGATAGAGACAGGGACAGGGACAGAGATAGAGACAGGGACAGAGATAGAAACAGGGACAGAGATAGAAACAGGGACAGAGATAGAGATAGAGACAGGGACAGAGATAGAGACAGAGATAGAGACAGGGACAGAGATAGAGACAGGGACAGAGATAGAGACAGGGACAGAGATAGAGACAGGGACAGAGATAGAGACAGAGATAGAGACAGGGACAGATAGAGACAGGGACAGATAGAGACAGGGACAGAGACAGGGACAGAGACAGAGATAGAGACAGGGACAGAGACAGAGATAGAGACAGGGACAGAGATATAGACAGGGACAGAGATAGAGACAGGGACAGGGACAGAGACAGGGACAGAGATAGAGAAAGGGACAGAGACAGGGACAGATAGAGACAGGGACAGATAGAGACAGGGACAGATAGAGACAGGGACAGGATAGAGACAGGGACAGAGATAGAGACAGGGACAGAGATAGAGACAGGGACAGAGATAGAGACAGGGACAGAGATAAGAGACAGGGACAGAGATAGAGACAGGGACAGAGATAGAGACAGGGACAGAGATAGAGACAGGGACAGCGATAGATACAGAGACAGGGACAGAGATAGAGACAGGGACAGAGCTAGAGACAGGGACAGAGATAGAGACAGGGACAGAGATAGAGACAGGGACAGAGATAGAGACAGGGACAGAGATAGAAACAGGGACAGAGATAGAGATAGAGACAGGGACAGAGATAGAGACAGGGACAGAGATAGAGACAGGGACAGAGATAGAGACAGGGACAGAGATAGAGACAGGGACAGATAGAGACAGGGACAGATAGAGACAGGGATAGATAGAGACAGGGACAGATAGGGACAGATAGAGACAGGGACAGATAGAGACAGGGACAGACAGAGACAGGGATGGACAGAGACAGGGATGGACAGGGACAGACAGACGGGGACAGACAGACGGGGAGAGACAGGGACAGACAGGGACAGGGACAGACAGGGACACAGATAGAGACAGGGACAGAGATAGAGACAGGGATAGAGAGACAGACAGAGACTGGGACAGACAGAGACAGACAGAGACAGGGACAGACAGAGACAGGGACAGACAGAGACAGGGACAGACAGAGACAGGGACAGACAGAGACAGGGAGAGACAGAGACAGGGACAGACGGGGACAGACAGATAGAGACAGGGACAGACAGAGAGAGACAGGGACAGGCAGAGACAGGGACAGGCAGAGACGGACAGGCAGAGACGGGGACAGGCAGAGATGGGGACAGGCAGAGACAGGGGCAGATAGAGACAGAGGCAGATAGAGACAGGGACAGACAGAAACAGGGACAGACAGACAGGGACAGACAGATGGAGACAGACAGACACAGACAGGGACAGATAGAGACAGGGACAGATAGAGACAGGGACAGACAGGGACAGACAGAGACAGGGACAGAGACAGGGACAGACAGAGACAGGGAGACAGATAGAGAGAGAGAGAGAGAGAGAGAGATAGAGATAGATAGATAGAGAGAGATAGAGACATAGATAGAGACATAGAGACATAGATAGAGACATAGATAGAGACATAGATAGAGACATAGATAGAGACATAGATAGAGACATAGAGACCTAGAAGATAGAGAGATAGAAGATAGAGAGACATAGAAGATAGAGATACATAGAGATAGAGACAGAGATAGAGACATAGAAGATAGAGAGACATAGAGATATAGAGAGAGATAGAGAGAGAGACATATAGAGACATAGAGATATAGACATAGAGAGAGATAGAGAGAGAGGCATAGAGATAGAGACATAGAGATATAGAGAGAGATAGAAAGAGATAGAGAGAGATAGAGCCATAGAGAGAGAGAGAGAGATAGAGATAGCTAGAGACAGATAGAGAGAGAGAGAGATAGCTAGAGAGAGAGAGATAGAGATAGCTAGAGACAGATAGAGAGAGAGCGATAGAGATAGCTAGAGAGAGAGAGAGAGAGAGAGAGAGATAGATAGATAGATAGATAGATAGATAGATAGATAGATAGATAGATAGATAGATAGATAGATGTGTGTATGCCGGGTCTGGTGGCTCAGTGGACGAATGCGTCCGCTGCAGGGGCCTGTGTTCAACCTCATGGTCACAGTTTTTTTTCTTGCTCTAGCCCCCGCCCTCCCCCAATGACCCCGCCCCCACCGGTGCGGCCCTCGGCCACAAACCGCACTGTATATTTGGCCCCTGAGAGAAAGTTTGTGAGTACCCATGCTCTACATGGTTCAAGATCAGAAAATTATTGAAAATCAGCTACTACAGCGCATTGGCGCCTATTTGGGATGCTCCGGGTTCGCCCGAATGGACCAAGGACTCTTTGGTAACTCCTTTAAAAACAGCCGGGATACTATCCTGGGCACAACTTGTACCAGAGGGTTCCCTACTTTCGTGGGAAAATCTGAGGTGCATTACGGACAACGAAATATCCAAATTTAAGTACTTACAAATCAAGAGTTGGCATCAAGCGGTTGGCACAACTGTTGGGTTTTCTAACGAACTGGAGACGACCCTGAGGAAGCGAGTCGGGCAAAAGAAAGAGGTGGCGAACCTATACTGGCTTTTGGTAGACCTGACAGACGGCGACTTTAAACTTCCATCGGAGTTGTGGGGAGAGTGCTTGCCTGGTTCCTATCCAGAAGAATTATGGCAAGTATCTTATAACATCTTGTATTCCACAGTTCAAGCTGCAAACCTAAGGAGAAAGGAGAAATCACATCCTTTGTCTCCACAGGGTATACTGGTCTCCCTTAAAGCTTTCCAAATTTGTGAATGGTTCTATTCCGAAATGTCTGAAATGCCTTCAGGAAAAAGCAGATGATGTGCATATGTTTTTAAGCTGTCCAATGCTACATCATTTCTGGGTCTCTGTAAGTAGAGGTATGGAAGCCATGTTTGGGTCTGATATTCAGGTGAGCATAATCCTGGTATTCTTTGGGGTTTTACCAAATTATGAGTTAATGTCCTTAGAGGAAAATAAGTTAATCTTTTATTTAATCTTACTTGCACGGAGAGAAATTTGTAAATGTTGGATTAAAAATACATCTCCGACGTTTTTAGACTGGTTAACTTCTATCAAATATACGATGAAGCTTGATAGGGCCTTACGGAAAAAGAAGAGCAAGAAAAAAGATTTTTGGTTACCATGTGTGGATTGGCTGGGTACTCTTAACACTAGGGCGAATGTAGTCCAATGATTATGCCTCTACACTGTGATACTTTACCCCTCTGGCTGTTCTGCGAGCCACCCAGAGAGAAGATCAGAACAGACTAAACAAGGGAAAGAGAGGTTCTGTGTAAAGCGCCTCCATCTAGATACAGAGCTCTCAAGTCGGTGCCAATCAAGAGGGGGGCCGCGGAGAAAGTCAAATTGCTCTGGGTACATCTAATGGCGAATGAGGACAATAAAAAAAAAGAAAAAAAGATAAGAACAAGATTTAAAGGCCTGTTTACAGACATTCTAATTACACATAAAGGAAGTGATGCGGAGGAATCGATACAGCACAATTTTCAGTAGGACACATACAAATTAAATCCTACTCTTTGGTACACAGTCCCTTCATATTAACTTGCTTACATTTTTTCACATACCACCTCCAATTCCAATTGGAACACTTTATAAATTATTTTAATTGTTCTCTTTTTCTTATCAGCAAATGAGTTACATCAAACAAAGCAAGGGGGAAATTAGACCAATTACACAAACATTAACAAAAGACAGACAAATGAATACATTTAGTTATTCATTCCTTCCTACCCATGAACCAAGTGGTTGCTACATATTTATAAGCAATCCAACTACGGGGTAGTCCAGTACACACATGAGGTAAACAGTTCGCCCTCTAAATCAATCCAAAGTGTGTGTATTGAATTTCTTAAAAGGTGCTAGTATTCCATTGGACTCCTCTATTCAATGAAGTCAACGCGTTTCGGCCCAATCATTCTGGCCTCGTCAGGACATGGGTGCAAGGAAAAAACACATTGCACAGCCGGGCCAGAGCTGAACATCAATATCCAATCAGCACTTCTAATGAGCTCTTATGGAAAAGTCGGGATTTCCCAAAAAATCTCCCAGATATATCGAGCGGGAACTCTCTGTCAGAACCAACTAGTGTGTCTCCCCGTCTGTTCCGCAATGTCAAGGATTATTGAATTAAGGTCCCCGGGTTTAAGCGATCAAAAATCCCTCTGGCGTGCTCCACGCTTCTGAAGTGAATGATTCAATGGGCGGTGGTGCCGGCGGAACTCTCTGCCACATGCACGCCGCTGGGACGGCAGAAAAGTAAAATGCTGCTCGTTTCTTCGTGCCGGTCGACTCAGAATCGTGAGCCGACCTGGATTTTTGATCGCTTTAATCCGGGGACCTTAATTCAATAATCACTGACATTGCGGAACAGGTGGGGAGACACACTAGTTGGTTCTGACACAGAGTTCCCGCTCGATATTTCTGGGAGATTTTTGGGGAAATCCTGACTTTTCCATGAGACCTCATTAGAAGTGCTGATTGGATATTGATGTTCAGCTCTGGCCGGCTGTGCGATGTGTTTTTTCCTTGCACCCATGTCCTGATGAGGCCCGAATGATTGGGCCAAAACGCGTTGACTTCATTGAATAGAGGAGTCCAATGAAATACTAGCACCTTTTAAGAAATTCGATACACACACTTTAGATTGATTCAGAGGGCGAACTGTTTACCTCATGTTTGTACTGGACTACCTCGTAGTTGGATTGCTTATAAATATGTAGCAACCACTTGGTTCATAGTATGGGTAGGAAGGAATGAATATCTAAATGTATTCATTTGTCTGTCTTTTGTTAATGTTTGTGTAATTGGTCTAATTTTCCCCTTGCTTTGTTTGATGTATCTCATTTGCTGATAAGAAAAAGAAAACAATTAAAAGAATTTATAAATTGTTCCAATTGGAGGTGATATGTGAAAAAATGTAAGCAAGTTAATATGAAGGGACTATGTACCAAAGAGTAGGATTTAATGTGTATGTGTCCTACTGAAAATTGTGCTGTATCGATTCCTCCGCATCACTCTCTTTGCATGTAGTTAGATACTTTTTGCCCAGATGTGGGAGGAGGATTTGGGCAAACCCCATTGCTGTCTATATACTGTTCACAGACATTCAGTACTGGTGAAAGAATACAGTAAATAGGGTTTGGGCAAGGGAAGAGAAAAACTCAAGCTGGTCAGCCTAAAACAAATAAAGCCAGCAAATAGAAAGCAGGCAAATGTGAGTTACAAATTTCAAAGTCAATGGTAAGCGATGAGCAGAATGCATTCCCAGGCAAGCTTTCTGGATGCCCCCAAGAAGCCGTTAGCAAACCAGCTAAAAAAATAAGGGGGTCTGTTATCCGCACCTAGAGCGCATCAGTGTTTGTCCCACAGTGAAAAATCCGCAAATAGACTGTAACAAGTAATTATGCATACCATCTAACCTTCAAAACGGCTGATATACGGTAAATAAGTGCTTGTGCTCACAGCCTATCGACTCTATCGATTCAAGCAGAGATCTGTTCCTACCAATTTTCCTGCAAACAAATCATGTTCACAGCGCTGAGTGGCTTGCTAAAGCAGTTTGCACTCAATAACAACATTATTTCATAAATATTAAAACACGAAACCAAAACAAAAAGCCCTTCTCATCTTTTAAATGTTTTTTCTAGATATAGATTGTCTTTAACAAAATCAGGACTATACTTTTGTCTAATATTTGGACTTCTTAACGGGAGGGCGCTTTTCAAATTCTAATATTTTGAATTAAATCCACCTTAAACAAATAGCTTTCCCTCGTGGCAATTGACTTGTTTTAGAGTCGGTGTATTAGAGCTGTTTTCCCCCAGGCTCTCAGCGCAGAAGGATGTTCCTTTTACCCAGATCCAGTTTAGAGCGACACAATTCCAGTCCTCAAAGACACGCCTTTCTTTAAATCCTTTCAGAAAATGTTTGCGCGCACAGCCGAGCGCTTGCAGTAAGCCACGCCCTCTCCAGAGGTCTCAGAGACGTGTGCGAGTCCGCGAACTCCAAAGAACCTGTGATCGGTGCAGCAAGCCGGCAAGGCTCGCTCGTGCAGCGTGGACGACTGAACAGTGCCCGTGGGAGGGAGAGAGAGCTGGCCCAATAGATAGACCCCTCGGCAGGCCCCAGGAAGGAAGGCGCTATCCCAGTAGGTCTTCGAGGCGCCGCCTCTCTCTTCAGGCTTTTAGATGCTGCGCGAACCATGGAAACGGGAGAGGAAAATACCAGTTGCGGCTTAAAGCAGGTCACCCCCTCGGTTAATGGGCACGAACCGCAGATGCGGCCTCCGTGACTTAAGGAGTGACAGCCATGCATGCCCTGGGTCCGGTAAGTAACTTCCGTTCGTCACACAAATGTATGACTGCTTGCAAAAGATTGGGGACGAAACAATATTCAGCCTTTCGAAGCGAACGTGATGATGTTCAGAACGTTGTATGAATGTGACCTTGTGTAATGTAACTGGTGCTGGGGTAAGAAAAGGGCAATTTTGAAGGATCTAAATAATTTCACAAAATACCCAAAGTCTCAAAAAATCTAAATAAATCATATTGTTAATTTGTTTTGTGGGCGGTTATGGAAAGGGTGTTGTCTTTAAACCTTCCTGCCTTTTTTGTATTCTTTCATAGAGAGATGGATTCCATTTTAGCCCCTATCTTTAGGTTTTCAAATTAACAGTAACTTTCCGTTCCATCCTTGCCTGTTTACTGATTTGGGGTTGTCCTAACACCACCATGCAACTTTTCACCTACTTACACATTTTAGTACGAAATTATACATTTTTTATTTTTCCTGTTATGTATGTATTTTTAAACTTAGACAAAATATGAGGTTTGTTTTCAATATTTGTCTTATGGATGGTGTTTTTTTCTGTAATGAAATTGGTACCAATTTGAAGAGCTCTGTGAACATTCAGTACCTAGAGAGAGGTATAACTGGGGCCACAGGAATTATGCGGCAGGAGAGGACCAAATTATGAGGAAGGGTTGACTAAATTATGCAGGAACAAAAACGCAAGTTATGCAGCATAATGCAGCACATTTTTTTAATAGTATTACTTCATTATTTTGTCATTTCTACATATGTTAACACTGTCTGGGCAAAGGTTTCACCTCATTAGTTCGAGATTAACACTCAAACACTTCGATAAGCAATTTAAATGTGACCACTCAAAATTTTCAATGGCCTTTCTGTTGCTCAGCAACATGCGTTGCTGCCTTTTCAGTAATTTTTGATCCATTTGAACTAGAAACTATTTTTTTTGATAAAATCTGCAGATTATGAATTCGATGATGGATTATATGGCAAATGTGGCTAACCTTATAATTATGAGGAAAACTCTGGAGATTTTCATAAATTCAGTGGCTTTGGGTATAACCAACAGAAAAGGGTAGGTGGCATTACCGTTGTGCTTATCACCAATGTGGTCACATGCATTTTACCGGTCGCAAACGAATCAGGCCGTTTGCGCCAGGTAAAATGCATTTTGGTATGTATGAATTCCAATTTGCGATTCGGTAACATGTTACCAAATCGCAATTTGGAATTGCAAATACATACCGATTCAGTATTAGGAAGGTACGTGTTTAGGGGGTCCCTTCCTAATACCAAATCGCAGCGGTATGTAAGAATGTTTTGCGACCGAAATGCCACCGCAAAGCATTCACATTTTTCCACCTACTTCAAGTAGGTGGTAACCCATTCGCAAATGGGAAGGGGGTCCCCAAGAGACCTCTTCACCTTTGGGAATGGTAGCGTAAACGTTTTTTTAGATGCGGCAATGGTCCCACCGACCACTGCCTGCTCTTAAAAAATGAAAAGAAAACTTTTCATTTTTCTTTTTTAAACTGCATACAAAAAAAAGATTGCTGTATATAAAAGCAATCAAGCACATGGTGGTCTGCTGACCCCAGGAGGCCACCATCCCCTTGATTTTAGCGATTCCTAATGGGTCGCAAATTGCTACCTACCTCATTAATATTCATGAGGTAGGTCGATTTGCGACCCACTAGGAATCGCTAGATAAAACTCATGGAGTTTCATACATTAGGGATATCGATTTCCTAATTGCGATTTGCAGAGAATCGCAATTAGGTAATTGCTATTTCCGATAACGATACATAGGGTCCAAAGTTTTATAAATTAAAGTTTAAGAGTTATTTTTTTAATTTAAGAGTTACTCCTTGTATCCAGGAGTAATATAGGAGTACTACAAGATTAAGTCACAGGAACATTTTTGTACATTGGGTACTAGGAAAAGCAAGACTTAGAAAGCATGTAGTATACATTAATTGTTGAGACTGACTGGGCGCGATTCTCAGTAGGATTTTAAGATGAGCGACAGATGAGCTGCCAGCAGTAGGCACTGGGTGTAGGCAGTCAAGGTAGGTGCGCTGGAGCAGGGGTCCCCAACCTTGGCGGGATTTATGATAAGAAGCTTATAATATAAGGGCTGCAATAACAGACATTCAGTTACCTCTGCAGTGCAAATGTTGCAGAAGAGGCCGTTTCGGTGGCGGTCTGGTTTTAGGAAAAAAACGAGTCTTTAGAGCAGGAAAGGCAATGTTGAAAATGAGTTGAATACTTGAGGTGACTTCCAGGGGGTTCTGTGGTAGAACCAGCAGCAGATTTTCAAACATGCATTGCTAAAGCAAATAGTTCTCATCTTGGCAATCCTGCAACTTTTTAAAAATGATTTCTTTGTTTTTACAAGCACGTACAATAGAGATTAAAAATGTGAAAAAAGGTAAACAAAATTACAAATATGAAAATGTGTAAAGGCGGTGAATAGATTGTGCAAAAGAAGTAAATAAAATATGGCTCGTCACAAAAATACATTAAAAAACCGAAAGCCGAGTTTGGCCTACCAACCCGGTCAATGAAATTGACTACTTTCCAGATAGATGGGCGTATGTGCAACAGAAAAATGCAGTGAAGAAAGTCAGTGGTTGAATTGTGCTGCCCCATTGCCCAGTGATGTAGGCTGTGGTGGATGGAACAAAAATATGAATGCGACTTGAACAGACTAATGAATGGAGAGGGTGGACTGAAAGCCTCTCTACACACTGAGATGTAATATATCCTGTTCAGAACTTTGTTATTTTTTGGGAAAACATGAGGCCTTTGAAACAGGTAAGGCAGGCCTAAAGAGGATGGAGCCTGATAGAAGTGCTATCACAATAAAATCCTATTTTTAAGGAACATTTTCTGAAAACGTTAACACTGCCTGCAGAGGTTTTGAACATTTCCCTCAAACACTTAGTTGAAAAATACATTGATTAAAAACACAAGCAGAGCCTATGCTAATACTGTAAGTAGACAGTGCAATGGAGTCACTGGCTGGAATGGGCAGATCCTTTGCCCCATGCTATATGCTGTGGTGGGTGGAAGCAACATTTGACTGGCACCAATGAACGAAGAGACCTGACCCAAATCCCCTCTATTTATGTATAAATGTAAATATTTTTAAATATGATTTCGTTTTGTTACACGAGGCTGGCCAGGCTTAAACAATATGTCTTGCTAAACCATCATGGACTCTTACTCCAGTTTTTCTATCTATGAGTAAAATAACCTATAATAAACAAAGAGCAGGCACAGGACCCAAAGCTGAGACACTGCTTCATTGAGTCCATTCCGCGCCCAGCCTCCCACAGTGAGTTTGCCCCATGCCCACCTGCTGTAGATAAGCCCAGTGTTGTTTACTACTTTTTATCCTTTGAATCACGGCATCAAGCCTGAATGGTAGGCCAGATCGATGGCCTTGGAGTTGGCACTTAACACACGGCTATCAGATATTGACAGCTATACTTCTATGGCTCTTTAAATCTAACACCCTAGAGAGAGATCCTCTGCAAGCTACAATGTACAGAAAACAATCATTGGCAAAGCCAGTAGGTCTAGAGTTGGCTGCTGATTTTTGTTTGTGAGTGTTTTTTGTTTTAAAGACTCATAACAGGGAAGCAGCTGGCAGCAGAGTTTGGGGATATGCCAGACCCTTGCATAAGTCAAACAAAAGTTAACTTTATTTTTAGGTTGAAGCCTACTGGACAGTGCACCTGTCTGGTTGCGAAGACACACTCTGAAAGCTTCCCTAGGAAAGCATTCAACCCATTGCTTAGCATTGTCTTTTTGTTTTGATATTCACAGATGCTTTCTTTCTATTCACTGGCTCTATGTGTTTTAGCACTTCCAGCATGTGCTTGTTCTTCCCTTGGAACATAGTCTCTTTATCACCTCTCTGATTGACTTCTTTGTTTCTTCCGCAAGTGCTTGCTTTTTGGGAACTCTTTTTTAGGTTTCGCCTGAACAGCATGCATGCGCTGTAAGCAAAATCTATTGTTAACCAAAAATAAGCTTAAAAAAGGGCCAGGAGCTCGCCTTTTACTTACTGTTTGTCGGTTTCCATGTCACTCTTGTTTCCTTGCTTCTGATTGGCCAGCTCCTCCTGCTCCTTTCTGCTTTTTCCAGGTGCTTATGGTGTTGGAAGATAGACCTACTACAGCTTCCTGTCTGCTGCCACTGTCCTTCCACTGGCTCAGTGGCGGCTGGTGTCATTTGAAAGTGGTGAGGCGTAAAACAATAGCTGGACTGCAATGTTGCGAGCAAGCTTAGCGAGCGAGCCCGAACCATCTACGGGGGGTTCTCCCCCCCGAGAAAATTTTGAAAAAAGAGTGGGCAAATGGTGCATTTTCAAGCAAATTTGAGATAGCAGGAAGGTTAATAAAGCAATTGTGAATCTGTTCTAACAAAGACAGTGACTGGCAAAACTGTCAGTCTAATCGGATGCATATCAGACGCCGGCCTACCACATGCTCTGTCCATCTGTGCCACTGTGTGCTATTCTTTCACAAGTGATGGTTTGTACTAAACTGAGCTGGTATTCCTTGAATTCCACGAAGGTCCCTAGTATTCCAAAGAAAAATTCAACTCATCCATCAAAACAGTGCGAGACTGAAATTCTCCTGTGTGTGACAAACACAGGAAGAAAACCACTGAATCAAGATGAGACAACTGAGATAGACTCTAGAGTCAACCAGTCATGTGCAAGGGGCTAACTTAAGCCCACTTTAAGTTCATGTCATGTATGGAGACGAGAAGTGTAGGCCCTATCCAGTGGCGGCTCTTCCATTGGGGCGTGGGGGCGTACCAAACATGTCGAGCAGGAGACCCTAGGCCTTAATGCACCGCACAGATCACGAGGAAGCGGCCTCGTACCTCTCCAACCTGCTGATGCCACGCCGTAGACCAGACGCCAAAGGTTGGCCTCCTAAAACAGAGACCTCCACTGGACAAGACACAAACGGTTTGTGGGCAGAAAGCCATGGTACAAGGCCTCGCACTCTGGAACATGCTTCCTCTGCCCCTTCACTTCGAAGCAAACTATGAGAATCAGGAAAAACATGGAAATGCACCTGTTCCTAGGGACTTCTGGAGTGCACCAAAGCCGAATGTTCACCAAAAGCGGTCTTTTCACATAACATGCAGGTTTCGAACATTTGTTGATCTCACATAGAGTCCTAACTAAACTTTCCTTCTCCGCACCCATGCAAAGCACTGCAAAGTAGCCTCTGTGCAACAGAAAGTTCTGCATATATATATATAATAAATACAGTATAGTGCCATAAACAAGGAGTGAGTCTGCAGGTTTTAACTGCTCCATGTGATGAAGTGTGTTTGATGCAGTGATGAACCAACAGAGCAAATAAACCAATTAAATTAATAGGACCTTCGTGCTGTGTCGCAGGTGTCAACATCAGGACCCTACCAATTAGTAAAATAGCTATTTGTACAACAGTATAATAAATAAAGATTATTGGACTTGTAGAGAGTGCCCTTTGACCTCCTTAACTGCCTTGACAGGCGACTTGGCCCATAAATTGAGCGAGGGCCAATAACTAAAGTAATTGACTGGATCCCTATTTATTGACGCTGTAGTGTGTTATCATATGCATTGACGATACAGATAGCTTCACGGACGGGCTACTTGGTCTGACAAAGAAGCTTCCTTTCAGAAGAGCTGCAGTCTGTGTGTTTACATTCTGACTATGCTGTCGATGCACACAGGGACCCCTCCCTCCCATGGGCTCCAGTTACTGATGCAACATTCTAAGCACATACAGTGATCTCATGCCAGATTCCTGCCCTCCTTCTATTCTCACTTCTAACTTTAAAACAATCACTCAACACACACAAACCCCTTTCCTAAAAGGACATGGAACAATCAAAAACATTTTAACTTTTCTTGAGACCTGATGCTAAGAAGCCAGGCCTCCAGAGGTGCAGGCAATCGTCTTAGGCACAGTTGTCCGGAAGTACAGAGGTAACGAGCGGGCGCAGTATGTGTGTGTGGGTGTGTACCTATGAACACCCTTACATGGAAGTATATTGCATAGCATTTTAGGGGGCAGGGTCTTTCCCTAACACAGATCAGACCACCATCTCAACTCCATTCAGAGATGGTGTAAACTCGATTGGTACCTCCCCAGGTGAGAAGAGACTTAATAAGTGAACAAAACATGGCCTTCAGTTTCCAGTGAGTTTATTGACGAATGTGGACAGATTTCTATCACAGTGGGGGTGGGGGGTAGAATCATTATAAGTGCACCAGGTCATTAAATGATCTATCCACCAGTGTTATTCAAAGCCCTGGGCTGGAATTCTCGGCTGTTTATTGCCCAGTAAACATTGTTTTAAATGCCTTAAAGGCTATCAAGACCACAAAAGCGGGAAATGAGATAACGTACAGAGATCCAGTGTGTGTTTTCTGCATTCAGAATTTGTTTCCGAAAGGGCACTGCCGTAATAAGGCAAAGCCGAGGAAAAAAAAAACAGAGGCAAGCTCGAATCTGTGAGATTACAAATACTGCCGGGAGGCGCGCGCTGGCTAACTAAGCAGAAGATAGTGACCAATCAATAGGAAATGAAATCCAAGCAAAAACAATTTCACGCAGATAATATCTGAATAGAAACAACGAACTGTGTGATTTTTCTCTTTATGCTCCCGAGGGAAAGGCTGACATATTTCTTAAATGCAATTAAAATCAGTATTTACAGAGCCAGTTGCGGTGCAGTAATTGTAACGCACCGCAGGTAGAATGGAAATACACGGGGAGCCTCGTGTACATATATTGGGGGTGACAATATGCGCGAAGACTCACTCTCTTAAGGACAAAATAAAACGCAGAGTTCAAAACTGTTTTTAAATTGTAAACATATCGCGGACTTCACAGTCGTGGTTCGCAATACTCGCGGAAGGAGGGGGGGTCGCGCGGGATTTCGCGTGGGGGGTTAAAAGAAAAAAACAAAGAAAACTTACCTGACCGGGTCCCGTGCCGCCTCTGCTCCTGGGCCGGGTCCCGCGCCGCCTCTGCTGCTCCTGAACAGGAACAGGCATGCTCCCTACCCTCCTGTAAGCCAATCACAATGCTGCAATGGCAGCGTTGTGATTGGTGGGGAGTCCCGGACAGCGCCCAGCCGGGCACCTGTAGGGAGGCCATTTTCTCTATGTAGGCTGCATGCAGCCTACATAGAGAAAATGTAGAGTGCGCATGACTGCTTTGGTCGGCCCCAGGGCCGACCAAACAGTCAGGGCACTCAGAGTGGTGCAAGCCACTCCTCCCCGCCCCGCCCACCCCCAACCAGGCATACCCTCCCCCCCGCCCCCAACCAGGCATACCCCTGCCTTCTGCTTTCTCGCAGTGCGAGAAGCAGAAAATAAAATGGTATTTAAAATACCATTTTATTTTCTGCTGCTCGCACTGCGAGAGCAGTGGGGTGGCGCTCCTACGCCCTAATGGAGCAGCCGCCACTGCACTGGCTGCAGGTTCCTGCAGGAACTTTGTTTTAATACCTTGGACATGCACACTTGAAAAGTGCATGTCGGAAGTCCATCTCCCACCCCTTATATATGCATGTTCTTGCCAAAATGCAAGTGAACAGGATCCCCAATCTTTGTAATTCAAGCCGCCAGCATTTTGGTGTTCTCGTCACAGTTACAGAGTGGGACGTAAAAAAGATCTGACATCCTAATTAGAGTACTGTCTAAAAGATCGGGCCTAAAAGTGGCACTGCATCATAGAATCAGGCCTAACAGTGCCCCAGCATCATAATTATAGATATTTTTAAAAGTGCTCCTGCATCACAAAAGCAGGATAGGGCCTAAAAGTGTCCCTGCATCACAATGACATTGTCGGGGTCTAACAGTGCCCCCAAGTCACAAACAAGCATTGGCAAAACCGATAGGTTTTCCTTATGAGAGATCTATTGGCTTTGTCAATACTATTTTAGAAATGTTGCACAGCAGTGCGAGCTGCTCTGCAACATGGGTTAGAGTAAAGAAAAAAAACGCAATGACGCGGCCAACATTGAGCCCGCCATAGAGCTTTTTTCTTTTCATTAAGCCTTGTTGCACAGCAGTCCGCGCTGCTGTGCAACATGGCTTACAAAGCATTGATGCAGCCAATAGAGAAACCTTTTGGCTTTGCCAAAGCTTGTTTACTTTCCCCGAAGCACTCCATGAAAGTGCATTTATAAGTTTCGCCTAGACAGTGCATGTGTTGTCTCTGCGAGACATGTTGTTTACACACAGTAGTCTTATAGCTCACCCATAGCTTACCATTTGTTAGCTTCAGCGTTGTTCTCATTTCCTTTGTCCCTGTTTGTCGCGGCATGTCTTCTTTTTATGTTTTGGCACTCCCCTGGAGCAAGGACCAGATACTTGTGTCCAACCACTGCGCCCATTTTTGGAACTACTTTTTTCTTTGAGTTCAAACACTCCATATGAGTGCTTGTGTTTTTGGTCTGTCTCCCATATCCCCGTCCATGTAGCTTCTTTTCCCTTCCACTTTCCTACCCTGCACTCTACGCAACTGCACTCTACTCTGCACCTCTCTACTCTAAACCACTGCACTCTACTCTACACCACTGAACTCTAACCAACTGCACTCTACGCCACTGCACTCTGCACCGCTGCACTCTACGCCACTGCTCTCTACTCTACGCCTCTGCACTCTATTCAACACCACTGCACTATACACCACTACACTCTACTTCACACTTTATGCCTCTGCACTGTATGCCACTGCACTCTACTGTGCACCACTCTACGCCAATGCACTTTACGTCACTCTACTATACGCCTCTGCACTCTATGCCACTATACTCAAACTCATTGCACTACACGCACCTGCACTCTACTCTGCACCACTCTACACCACTGCACTCTATTCTGCACCACTCTATACCACTGCACTCTGCTCTGCACCACTCTGCCACTCTACTCTATGTCACTGCTCTGTACACCACTCTGCTTGTCTCTGTACCCTGGATTGGTTCTCACTGCACTGTGAGGCTTGTAAGGCGATTGCCAGGATGCAGGCATAAATGTTATTTGGGCTTAATGTGAGCATTGTGAGACGCAGCTTTAAAAGTATCAGTTTTTAACTGTAAGGGAATTACTCCTGAACAGAGTTCTAACACGAACTTGTCCACCACATACAATCCACTTATTCTTCTGTAGTTGCTCTTACACTACATTGCTCTTCTGTTTCTGTCCTATACATTTCTGAGCTGTCATAGTAGTACTGGCCTTTGTTACCACCAATCTTTTGAGAAACTACCGACCTCGAGAGATCACCCAGCTTTGAGAAGAAGGAAACACAGGCAACCAATAGGAAATAAGCCTAAGCCCTTAATGTTTGTGTATCGGTGCGAGGGAGGCACATAAAATATACGCTGGGCATTTGTCTGGAAATATGTTTACTGAGGGTTCTGTCAAAAAACGGGTTGTGAGGAAAAGCTTGGACAGTGGGGGTGGGTGGCGTCAAACTTAGGTACTTTGGTATTACAGAAGGGGCCACAGACGCATGTGCGCCCCTGTTGGAAAGTGGATTATTAGTAGGGGCAAATGTATATCTGCCACTGGCAATAAGGCCACTAACACAATATAGGGCTCAGAATAGGTCTTAGAAAACTATTCCTATGCTCAACCCTTGGTAGCTTGGCTGCGAGCAGGCAGGCTTAACTTCAAAGACGGGTATGTAAAGCATTTAAAAACACCAATGCAGTAAATAATTAAGACACAATGCACAATAAAAAATCTAACACCAATTTATAAAAATTGGAGATATTTTTATCTTTAAAATGACACCAAAATGACAAAAATCCAATGTAGGGAACCGGAGATATGAATTTTCAAAGATTTAGCATTATCTAGCACATAGAAACCTATAGCGCCTTATCGGGACATCTGGTCGCGATAGACCGGGTCAAAGTTTCAGGCCGACTGCGATGGAGCCCTGGGCGGCTACCCCTTGTGGTAGGTCTCGGTCAAAGTTTTTACCTTCTGACTTAGAAACTTTTCTGGAGCTTTTCTTCCCGGGGTCTCTCGAAGCTCTCACCCAGTCCGGATTCGGTTAGGGTTCGCCGTATTGCCTTGCGACAAGCTCCCGGTCAAACTTATGGAAGTCTGACCTCTGGGACGTTCCAGCGGGACAAACCAAGGATCCAGGCCAACACGCGGTTGAAGGCAGGCGGCTTGGCTTTCACGGTTGCTCCCGGTCACCTTTTCTTCGTTCGGACTTAGAAACTTTTACGGAGCTTTTTCTCGCGGGGTCCCTCGATGCTCTTCACCAGGCCGGATTCGGTGAGGGTTCGCCAGTCTCGGATTTCGACTACTCGCTGTCAAACTCTGGAAGTAGGACCTACGTAGCTTTTCAGCGGGACAAACCTGGACGGCAGGCCGACTCGCGGTTGAAGGCAGGTGGCTTGGCTGGCCAGGTTGAGTCGGTCCCCTTATGGAGCTTTTTTCCAAAGTTGCTCCAAAGTTCTCCAAAGTTCTGGAACTTCATCCTGAAGTTTCCCAAAGGGTCCCAAAGTGTCTCAAACTCACTCCAAGGGTCTGGAAGCTCCAAGATGGTCCTTGAACGTTGAGGACTTCAGTTCCCACAATCCACTTGGACAAAACCTTTACAAATCCACTGGTAGTTCTCCAGATTGAGCATTCTTGGTGGTGATGTTCCAGGTGAGCTCTGTTAACTTGTAGCTTGCAGGGAGTCCACTCTTTAGTCCTTTTACAGCAAGGTAGTCCACAGGGCTGTAGTTCTAGATGGTGCCGAAGGTGCAATCTTCAGAGTGCAGGCCTTAGGAAATGCACATCAAACTTCTCAGCATGGCCCGTCTTGCTTTCTTAAGTTTCAAGCAGTAGATCTGAGAGGCTCTGCCCCTCTCAGATACTTATTCCAAGTTCTCTGGGTCAAGCAGGAGGTCACTCCTGTCCAATGGGGTGTAGGGTACCGCCCCAAGGTCTGACCACTTCCTGCAGAGCGTGGCACTATTTTGTCCCAGAGTGCACCAATTCTTCCAAATTCATAATGGCTGATTTTCCAGCTGGGAGCGAAGAGCTGGCTAAACAAACCCCTAGGATGGCTAATCTCCATAGTCTTTCCCCCTTGCATCTGCTCACTCCTTCCTTAAGCCTAGCATCTGGCTGGGTTCAAAAGAGTAAAGTTGTAAATGACACTGGTGTCTTCCCCTTCCCTTGAAGTCCATTGTTTACAACTCCTCCCCCTGCTCTGGCATTCCTGTGTAACAGAACACAGCCCTCCCAGCAGAGCTGGCCAACCCCAGGGGCTCTTTATCACCTCTTCAAAGAAGCCTGGCTAATCCACTTAACTCTGACCAATCAGGACAGACCACTAGAAGACTGAATCTGGGCTTACAAACAAGAAAGTCTTATAACTTCTTGTCTGTACATTTTAGGAGAAATTCAACAATATCATATTGTTGGATTTATTAATACCATTCTGGGAAGTCTTTGAATGGTATTTTTAGCCTTCTCCTATCAAGAGTTAGTAGTTAATAACTTCTTGCCATGTTAACCTATGTGGCATGGGATTTGCAATGGGAATATTGACTTGGGCCATTTTTCCAGCACCAGGGCTTATAAAAACATATTTTATAAGTACTCTGCCTATATCTACAGGACCCCCACCCCTGGAACACCTAAGGGAGACTTTAGGGGTTCTGCATATGTAAAAAAACATTGCAGATCCTCCCTCCACAGTGCTCCTAGCACCAAAGTCGATTTTGTGCAGCACTTTATCACAATGTGGGGAGTGAAATGTGCAATTTCACTTAACCCAGGGCATATAAAACTCATTTTATAAGGGTCCTCCTTATAAATACCTGAACCCCCACCCTTGGGACACCTAGGGGAGACACTGGGGGAAACTAATATGCCCAAACATTGTAGGTTATCCATTTTTAAGTGCCCCCAACACCAAAGTCGAGTTTGGGAACAATTTACTTTTTAAAAGCCGTCCTGCAACCCAGAGCCACTTTTAAACTGGCCTCAGGCTTCAGCAGTGCACACATGAAAGTGCAGAAAGGGCTACTGGCCTCTAAACTGCCATGCCCTATTATATACTAGAGACTGAGAGGTAGTTTCAATCCCCCTGCCCTATTATGTACTAGGGCCCTATAGGGGAGGTCATGCCAATCACAGGGGTACCCCAACCCATAGTGTACCCTAGTGTATGTAGGTGTTTTCACTGTATTCTAAATGTGTCTCTTTCAGCATAGCACTGGCCCTGGGCCTGGTTAGGCAGAGCCCAGGGTCGGTCAGTCAGTCAGTTACCACCAGTACCAGTCACCAAAAAGTTGGGGGTGCCCAGGGCCCAGGATGACTTTCCAACAGCCCCCTTCTGTAATACAGATAGTGCTAGCACACATATAGCACCAGCCCTATCATTAGAGCGCGTCTGCACCATATTATGGACACGGGGGCAGAGCCAAACATGCCTTTAGGAGGCGCACTGAAAGTGTGCCACAAAAAGATGCCACACTTTTAGTGCGCCTTCTAAAGACAGCCCTCTGGAGGGGAGAAAGGGGGTCCCACGGACCCCCCCAGAAATCCCCATGCAGGTGGGTGCAGTCACTCATTGCACCCACATTCAAGGGATCTCTCTCCCCTCTTGAAAGTGCAGGCACTTTGCTATCTGCACTGTGAAACAAGGTGTGGCTTTGAAACAGCCACTCCATATTTTACTTGAATTCGCCGTCCCCAGCACAGCGTGAGTTCGCGGCTGCCCTGAGGGCATTACCTTCACCATAATAGGGTCACTTTCCCTGTTTGCACCCAGTGCACCTGTTTTAAGTTGCGCAGTGGCGCAAACAGGGAAAGTGCTCCCTTATGGTAATACTGGCCCAGATGTTTCCGGAACTTCTCAGATGCAAGGCTGTTGATTAATTATCATCATGGCCACTGAAATTATGTGACAAAGATGGCTCAAATGAAACTCCATGGTTGAATGAATTACATGTCACGAAAAGCCAAACTATTTGTCATACACAAATTATATAGTATACATCCCTGCATTAAGTACCATATTTGACATTTGAACACACAGTCCTTGTTACAAAAATAGATTACAGTGCTTTAGAATAAAGAGGTTTACAAAGAAAGACAACTAAAGACATTCCGTTGATACTACATAAAATGATATTGTTCAACAAATGATATGTTTGTCTTACATTGAAGCACTGTAACACAATGTTATCACTATTGCGCTTCGAACCTCCCAGAGTAAAGTAGTTTGGATACCATTTTTACAATCTTTCACTGAGCAGGATGCAAAAAGATATTTACTTGCTTCATATAACAAAAGTTCTGCCTCTTTTATATTGCTCATCCCAACAATAACTTAAAACTTTGCACCAGGAATCCCTTATCTGGTTTATTCAGCATTCAGACGATGGGGTCTCTGACAGACACCTCAGCTAATAGCGATTTTACAAACCGCTATTTTACCACGAAATAGGTGGAGGACTGCAGTGACCGCAATTTCTAACACAAACTAGGCTTCTAGACATTCTGTTTACTTACAGGGGGCTTAGAGCCCACCCATTGCTTACCATTGGCTGGGTTCATTGTCACTCTCAATTGTTTGCTCCTCTTTGGTCAGTGCATGCCAGCTTAACTTCCTCTTCTTGGGTTTGTCCTCCCATAGAGCATGGCCCAAGTACTTCTCCCTTGCCCATTGTCCTTCCACTGTTCACACTTTCACAGCTACTTTTTTCTTCTTGTAAAAGCACTTCATAAGAGTGCATGTGTTTGCTCACACTGTTTGCTGTGATGCTTGAACCTCTCACCCTCCTCCTGCTATCTGTCGTGTTACTTTCCCCCTCCCACCCTCCTCCAGCTGTCTGTCATATTACTTGCCCCTCTTCCCTCCTCCTGCTACTACTGAGTTTCTTACTCCTCCCACTGTCCATTGTGTTGCTTGCCCCTCCCACCCTCCTCCCGCTGTCCCTCATGTTGCTTGCTTCTCCCGCCAACCTTCTAGTGTCCATCAAGTTGCTGCTCTCTCCCATCCTCCTCCCTCTGTGCAATGTGTTCTTGGCCCCTCCCTCCCTTCTCCAGATGAACCTTGTGTTGCTTGCCCACTCTTGCCCTAGTCCCGCAGTCAGTGTGGGCCTGCCCTCACCCGCAATAACAAGCAAGCATTTGCAATGCAATACGTCTCGCATTTGCAAGAATTTAAGCTATTGGCATTGTAAATGACAATGCCTTTTATTTATCTGTTTTGATAATTAACATATAAATAAAAGGCATTGTCATTTACAATGCCAATAGCTCAAACTCTTTTAAATGCGAGATCTATTTCTTTTCAAAGAAGTGGCTGCCATTGTCCGGGGCAGCTTAGAAAGTCAAAGTGCCCATGGCATGCTGAATGACGCAGGAAAGCATGTCGTGCCTGCAGGAGTAAAAACTCATTAAAGAAAATAGTGCTTACAGACTAAATAAGACGTAATCAATCAATCAGGGAATTGTCAGGCGCACTACTCACCCGTGAGGGTCTCAAGGCGCTGCGGGGGGGGGTGTATGGGTAAGCAGCTCCGGTCAGTCAAAGAGCCAGGTCTTGAGGGTCTTCCTGAAGATGTGCAGAGAGGGGGCGCGTTTCATGTCGATCGGGAGCTCGTTCCAGGTCTTGGCCGCGATGTAGGTGAAGCCATACCGTGTAACAACAGAAGTAAAAGGGACAGTTGTCATGGGAGGTTACAAATGAAGACAAGGCGGTACTAAAGAGGGACTTACAAACCCTTTTAACGAATCATAAGCCAGCATTTACAAAGGACAATGACACAAGCCAATGAAAATATGGGCGGAGAGTGGAAGGAGCTTCAAGTCCATACTCAAATACAGCATGCTCACAGAGCAGCGCATGCGCTGCCCAGGCTCTACCTAAAAAAAACCTTATGACAGGGCCAGCACTTTTTTTCTAACTTTAGTCTTATTTTTTTTTTACTTAAGCAACAATGGGGCAGGGACCTCATCTTGTCACCATCCCCTCCGACCCACAGTTTTGCGTGCCCCTCCAACCATCCTGGCCCGTCAGCATTGTTTTTTCCCCCTACTGCCCTCCCACATTTCTTGCCCCCCTACGGCAGTGTTTTCCTCTCTTGTCCTGCCACAATATATATATATATCTATATCTCCAACAACAGGTTTGCACCATTTGGAAAAGGCCTCTCATGCTTGTAAGTAATCCAATGTTGCGGGTGCAGTGGGTACGGTTGAAAACAGTGCCAAGATCATCTGTACGCCGTACGCGTTTCGGGCTCAACGCCCTTGTTCACCGGCATAAATAGCACAGAAGAATACGTGAATGTAGTCATCCTTTATTTAAATTAAGCCCCGCCCAACTGGCCTCAAGGCATTCTGTGATATGGAGTTCTACATTGTAAATTACCCCAGTGGGTTTCACGATATTCCTCACATTACCGCAAAATAGTCCCAAGTGGGTTCGGCATCAATGTTCAAACAGTCCCACTGCTCATACCAAAGCCCCCAACAGGAGCCAGCAAGTTGCAAGTACCACGGGTTCGTGGTCTCTCAATCCGCCTTTCCGCGGCGGGCCTTCTCCTCGACCGGGCCAGCCGATTAACACATCCAACAACAGGTTTGCACCATTTGGAAAAGGCCTCTCATGCTGGTAAGTAATCCAATGTTGCGGGTACAGTGGGTACGGTTGAAAACAGTGCCAAGATCATCTGTACGCCGTACGCGTTTTGGGCTCAACGCCCTTGTTCACCGGCATAAAAAGCACAGAAGAATACGTGAATGTGGTCATCCTTTATTTAAATTAAGCCCCGCCCAACTGGCCTCAAGGCATTCTGTGATATGGAGTTCTACATTTGTAAATTACCCCAGTGGGTTTCACGATATTCCTCACATTACCGCAAAATAGTCCCAAGTGGGTTCGGCATCAATGTTCAAACAGTCCCACTGCCCATACCAAAGCCCCCAACAGGAGCCAGCAAGTTGCAAGTACCACGGGTTCGTGGTCTCTCAAACCTCCTTTCCGCGGCGGGCCTTCTCCTCGACCGGGCCAGCCGATTAACACATCCAACAACAGGTTTGCACCATTTGGAAAAGGCCTCTCATGCTGGTAAGTAATCCAATGTTGCGGGTGCAGTGGGTACGGTTGAAAACAGTGCCAAGATCATCTGTACGCCGTACGCGTTTCGGGCTCAATGCCCTTGTTCACCGGCATAAAAAGCACAGAAGAATACGTGAATGTAGTCATCCTTTATTTAAATTAAGCCCCCCCAACTGGCCTCAAGGCATTCTGTGATATGGAGTTCTACATTTGTAAATTACCCCAGTGGGTTTCATGATATTCCTCACATTACCACAAAATAGTCCCAAGTGGGTTCGGCATCAATGTTCAAACAGTCCCCCGGTCGAGGAGAAGGCCCGCCGCGGAAAGGCGGATTGAGAGGCCACGAACCCGTGGTACTTGCAACTTGCTGGCTCCTGTTGGGGGCTTTGGTATGGGCAGTGGGACTGTTTGAACATTGATGCCGAACCCACTTGGGACTATTTTGCGGTAAAGTGAGGAATATCGTGAAACCCACTGGGGTAATTTACAAATGTAGAACTCCATATCACAGAATGCCTTGAGGCCAGTTGGGCGGGGCTTAATTTAAATAAAGGATGACTACATTCACGTATTCTTCTGTGTTTTTTATGCCGGTGAACAAGGGCGTTGAGCCCGAAATGCGTACGGCTGTGGCAGCAGGCATCTGAGGAAGACATTATGTTGAAACGCGGCATGCCATTGCTGTTCTGAAATTAAAGCCACTTACCTGGAATCCCCACTGTGTCCCTCCAGTTCTTCGTATAGCAGGAGCTTCTTTGGCATAGTTTGCGCGCTGTGTCCTGGGCGCGCTAGGAGGAGACCCGCCTCGGCAAGTGGAAGGAGTCACTTGGGCAGCTTCGGCATTTCTCTTCTCCAAAGTTATTTGGTTTGCTCCAACCCACCGTATCCCTTTCCAGAAGTAGCGCCGCTGCAAATTGCAGTCCGTGATTGCACGGAGGAATTCCGGGACATTGTGTCCGCAATTTCAGGCCTGGCTGTTTGGGGACTATTACGGTTGAGGCGTTTTGGGGGCCCAGGTGAGGAGCTTGATTTCAGCTACGGCGCATTTCCAGAGCACAGATACCCCGTTTTAACTTTCATCCAGGACTCATGTGGGATACATGGAGCCGTTCAAAAGACATTTACCCAGTTGCCTGTGAGAGGAGCACTCTGGGTACTGTAGTTTGCCGATGCAACTACAGTGATGCAGTGCCTTTGACCCGGCCCACCTGGCTGTCATTTATGACGAAACGAGGAGGAGTACTTCAAGCGTTCTTGGCAGGCAAGCGCTGTGGCAGCAGGCATCTGAGGAAGACATTATGTTGAAACGCGTCATGCCATTGCTGTTCTGAAATTAAAGCCACTTACCTGGAATCCCCGCTGTGTCCCTCCAGTTCTTCGTATAGCAGGAGCTTCTTTGGCATAGTTTGCGCGCTGTGTCCTGGGCGCGCTAGGAGGAGACCCGCCTCGGCAAGTGGAAGGAGTCACTTGGGCAGCTTCGGTATTTCTCTTCTCCAAAGTTATTTGGTTTGCTCCAACCCACCGTATCCCTTTCCAGAAGTAGAGCCGCTGCAAATTGCAGTCCGTTATTGCACGGAGGAATTCCGGGACATTGTGTCCGCAATTTCAGGCCTGGCTGTTTGGGGACTATTACGGTTGAGGCGTTTTGGGGGCCCAGGTGAGGAGCTTGATTTCAGCTACGGCGCATTTCCAGAGCACAGATACCCCGTTTTAACTTTCATCCAGAACCCATGTGGGATACATGGAGCCGTTCAAAAGACATTTACCCAGTTGCCTATGAGAGGAGCATTCTGGGTACTGTAGTTTGCCGACGCAACTACAGTGATGCAGTGCCTTTGACCCGGCCCACCTGGCTGTGTCATTTATGACGAAACGAGGGGGAGTACTTCAAGCGTTCTTGGCAGGCAAGCGCTGTGGCAGCAGGCATCTGAGGAAGACATTATGTTGAAGCGCGTCATGCCATTGCTGTTTTGAAATTAAAGCCACTTACCTGGAATCCCCGCTGTGTCCCTCCAGTTCTTCGTATAGCAGGAGATTCTTTGGCATAGTTTGCGCGCTGTGTCCTGGGCGCGCTAGGAGGAGACCCGCCTCGGCAAGTAGAAGGAGTCACTTGGGCAGCTTCGGCATTTCTCTTCTCCAAAGTTATTTGGTTTGCTCCAACCCACCGTATCCCTTTCCAGAAGTAGCGCCGCTGCAAATTGCAGTCCGTGATTGCACGGAGAAATTCCGGGACATTGTGTCCGCAATTTCAGGCCTGGCTGTTTGGGGACTATTACGGTTGAGGCGTTTTGGGGGCCCAGGTGAGGAGCTTGATTTCAGCTACGGCGCATTTCCAGAGCACAGATACCCCGTTTTAACTTTCATCCAGGACCCATGTGGGATACATGGAGCCGATCAAAAGACATTTACCCAGTTGCCTGTGAGAGGAGCATTCTGGGTACTGTAGTTTGCCGACGCAACTACAGTGATGCAGTGCCTTTGACCCGGCCCACCTGGCTGTGTTATTTATGATGAAACGAGGGGGAGTACTTCAAGCGTTCTTGGTAGGCAAGCGCTGTGGCAGCAGGCATCTGAGGAAGACATTATGTTGAAACGCGTCATGCCACTGCTGTTCTGAAATTAAAGCCACTTACCTGGAATCCCCGCTGTGTCCTTCCAGTTCTTCGTATAGCAGGAGCTTCTTTGGCATACAGCGGCGTCACTAGGGGGGTGCGGGGGGTGCGGACCGCACCGGGTGACACCATCAAATGGGGTGACACCGTGAGCCTCTGCTTTAAATCGCTACATAAATCAGGAGGAATCCTCCTGATTTATGTAGCGATTTTAAAGCAGAGGCTCACGAGGGGGTGACACCATGAGTCACCGTGAGCTCGCTACATAAATCAGGAGGAATCCTCCTGATTTATGTAGCGATTTAAAGCAGAGGCTCACGAGGGGTGACACCATGAGTATGAAGCGATTTCCGCACTGGGTGACACCAACCCTAGTGACGCCACTGTTGGTATATATATATATATATACATATATATATATATATATATATATATATATATATTCACTGAAAAAACCATAGGTTTCAGGCACGTTATAGTTAGAAATTAGCATTTAAAAAACCTTTGAAATTCACTGAAAAAACCATAGGTTTTAGGGACAGTTATAGTTAGTTGGACATTTCACTCGTACAAAACCCGTGAAATTCCCCCGTTATAGTTAGTTCAGCTAACTATAACTCACGCCCCCGCAATGCACTGCTGATGACGTCACATATTACATCACTCATGACATGGTCAGTGACATCACTGATGACATCACTGATGACATCTCAAATGACATCACTGATGACATCATGCAGTGACTGTGTTTCTGTAAAGTTTAAATATTTTTAATATATATAGGAAAAGACGTATTGAAGAATGAGTGGGTGTATAAGTGTCTGTATGGATGATTTAGTAGGTGCGTGACTGACTCTATAAGTGAGTGATTTAACGTATCTTACTGAATGCATGGGTTAGTGACTAAACTGGGTGAATGTCTGTATCCGTCTGTCTGTTGCTGTGTAAGTGGCTGCATGTGTTTGTGAATAGCTACATGAGTGTCTATATGAGTTATTGAATGGTTGTCTGAGTATCTGTATGGGTGCCTGAGTGTTTGTGTGGGAGGGGTGTGTGCGACTCTGTGCATAGATGTGTGAGTGGGTGATTCACTGGGTGGATGGTTTCAAGAGTGCATCTGTGATAGACTGTATGGGTGGGTAAGTGTGTGTAAGAGTGTGTTAGTGAGTGAATGTATGTCCCAGTGGTACATGTGTGACTAACTACATATGTGAAAGGCAGTATATATGTGTGTTGGAGTATATAAATAGCTATAAGCGAGAGTGAGTGATTGTGATAGTGGCTGTATGGATGAGTGTGTGCTTGTATCAGTGATTGTATAAGAGCGTAACAATGTGCTAGTATTTGTATGATTAAGTGAGCTGGTGTGTGTATAACTGTATAGGTGAGTAAATGGCAGTGTGTTTAATTATTTGCATGACTGACTAGGTGTGTGAGTACCTCTATGGATGAGTGGCGGTGTTTGAGTGTCTATTTAGGAGTAAGAGTGCATATGATAGTCCTGTACTGAGTGACCATAAGTATGAGTGACTGTACGGGTGAGTGAGTGGATGTGTGTGTGTAGACCTAAGAATCAGTGAGTGGGTATGTAGTTATTGGTGTTGGAGTGTCTATGGTTTTGCGAATGGCAGTCTGTAATTTAGAGTGGGTGTATCAAAGGTTATATTAGGGTGTGAGGAGGTGCATCAGATTATCACGTGGATGATGTCATCAGTGATGTCATCAGTGATGTCATCAGTGATGTCATCAGTGATGTCACTGACCATGTCATGAGTGATGTAATATGTGACGTCATCAGCAGTGCATTGCGGGGGCGCGAGCTATAGTTAGCTGAACTAACTATAACGGGGGAATTTCACGGGTTTTGTACGAGTGAAATGTCCAACTAACTATAACTGTCCCTAAAACCTATGGTTTTTTCAGTGAATTTCAAAGGTTTTTTAAATGCTAATTTCTAACTATAACGTGCCTGAAACCTATGGTTTTTTCAGTGAATTTCAAAGGTTTTTTAAATGCTAATTTCTAACTATAACGCCCCTAAAACCTATGGTTTTTTCAGTGAATTTCAAAGGTTTTGTAAATGACAATTTTTAAATGTATTAATTGTTATATTTATTTTTTTGATACTGATTTACTACATTTTTTAAAACTATTTATTTTTAGATATTTTATTTATTAAATTACATTGTAATTACATTATACATTACATTACAAAATATACTTTCTCAGAATGAATTACTTTAGTTTAAATACTTTGCAAATAGGCAATAGAGTTTTAAGTACAGTAGTTACAGTTGTTGCAATGGGCAACACAATTTCAAACACAATGCAACATTGAGCTCAATGTGAATTTCTAGTTAAATGCAATTAGTTACTTTATGGATTACTTTTCTAACCACAGGACTGGATCCTAGATTCAGTCCTGGGACATCTCCTGTAAACAGTTGAGTAAAAGCGTTTTGGTTACAGTAGTGATTTTTAAGGAATATTATTGTATTTTAAAAGTTGACACTTAGAAACTTTTTCACATAGAATCACCAATGTTATCCTATGGGAGGAAATTCACTTAGCAGGTAAGTAGTGTTATCGTTACTTTTTCTTACTCAGTGTTGGACCCTGGATCCAGCACTGGTGCATCTCCTGTAAACAGTTGAAAGAATGCGTTTAAGTCATACAGGCGATTTTTAAGGAATATTTGTAGTTTGTGAAAATCAACACTTTGAAACTTTTCTGCTGAAAACCAGACAATGGATTCCTATGGAAGGAAATATAAGTTACTGGTAAGTACGGTAAGAATTACTTTTCAGGGTCAGTGCTGGGCTAAAAGATGCAGCACTGGGTTCTCTCCTGATAACAGGTGAGTAAATCGGAATCCGTATTTCGGCTGATTTTAGAGGAATATTATAAAGTTCCAAAACTGCACACTTAGAAGAATTTCCAAGTGAAACCAGTCAATGTTAGCCTATGGAAGGAAATTCAAGTTACTGGTAAGTACGGTTAGAATTACTTTTCAGGATCAGTACTGGGCTGAAAGATGCAGCACTGAGGTCTCTCCTGATAACAGGTGAGTAAATCGGAATTCGTATTTCGGCTGATTTTAGAGGAATATTTGTATGTTTCAAAAATCGACACTTAGAAACTTTTTCAGCAAAAAGCAGGCAATGATATCCTATGGAAGGAAATTCAAGTTGCTGGTAAGTACGGTTAAAATTACTTTTCAGGATCAGTACTGGGCTGAAAGATGCAGCACTGAGGTCTCTCCTGATAACAGGTGAGTAAATCGGAATCCGTATTTCGGCTGATTTTAGAGGAATATTATAAAGTTCCAAAACTGCACACTTAGAAGAATTTCCAAGTGAAACCAGTCAATGTTAGCCTATGGAAGGAAATTCAAGTTGCTGGTAAGTACGGTTAAAATTACTTTTCAGGATCAGTACTGGGCTGAAAGATGCAGCACTGAGGTCTCTCCTGATAACAGGTGAGTAAATCGGAATCCGTATTTCGGCTGATTTTAGAGGAATATTATAAAGTTCCAAAACTGCACACTTAGAAGAATTTCCAAGTGAAACCAGTCAATGTTAGCCTATGGAAGGAAATTTAAGTTGCTGGTAAGTACGGTTAAAATTACTTTTCAGGATCAGTACTGGGCTGAAAGATGCAGCACTGAGGTCTCTCCTGATAACAGGTGAGTAAATCGGAATCCGTATTTCGGCTGATTTTAGAGGAATATTATAAAGTTCCAAAACTGCACACTTAGAAGAATTTCCAAGTGAAACCAGTCAATGTTAGCCTATGGAAGGAAATTCAAGTTGCTGGTAAGTACGGTTAAAATTACTTTTCAGGATCAGTACTGGGCTGAAAGATGCAGCACTGAGGTCTCTCCTGATAACAGGTGAGTAAATCGGAATCCGTATTTCGGCTGATTTTAGAGGAATATTATAAAGTTCCAAAACTGCACACTTAGAAGAATTTCCAAGTGAAACCAGTCAATGTTAGCCTATGGAAGGAAATTCAAGTTGCTGGTAAGTACGGTTAAAATTACTTTTCAGGATCAGTACTGGGCTGAAAGATGCAGCACTGAGGTCTCTCCTGATAACAGGTGAGTAAATCGGAATCCGTATTTCGGCTGATTTTAGAGGAATATTATAAAGTTCCAAAACTGCACACTTAGAAGAATTTCCAAGTGAAACCAGTCAATGTTAGCCTATGGAAGGAAATTCAAGTTACTGGTAAGTACGGTTAGAATTACTTTTCAGGATCAGTACTGGGCTCAAAGATGCAGCACTGAGGTCTCTCCTGATAACAGGTGAGTAAATCGGAATTCGTAGTTCGGCTGATTTTAGAGGAATATTTGCACAATGGTGAAGGAAGGGGGTGGGGCCTGAGGTGACATGTCTGCAAACACGCACTGTGGCGCATTTTAAGTTGGAGAATTAATTCCTCCTCAATCCCGAGGGTCCCTAGAGGCCAACTGGCCCACCAGATACCTCCAGTATGCGCCAGAGAGCTGCGTTGCAGAGAGGTGTTCAGAGGCCACGCCCCTTTTTACAACACTCTGCAACGCAGCTCCGTGGCGCTTACTGGAGGTACCTGGTGGGCTAGTTGGCCCCCAGGGAGCCCTCAGGATTGAAGGGGATTTAATTCCCCATCTTAAAACGCGCCATGGGGCCTGTTTGCACACATGTCACCTGAAGCCCCGCCCCTCCCTTCACCACTGTGCAAACGCGCCCTGTGGCGCGTTTTAAGTTGGGGGATTAAGTCCCCTTGAATCCTGAGGGTCCCTGGGGTCCAACTATCCCACCAGGTACCTCCAGTAAGCGCCACAGAGCTGCGTTGCAGAGAGGTGTAAAAAGGGCGTGGCCTCTGTACACCTCTCTGCAATGCAGCTCCCTGGCGCATACTGGAGGTTCCTGGTGGGCTAGTTGGCCTCAGGGACCCCCAGTATTCAAGGGGAATTCGTTCTCTCTGCAAACGCGCCAGGGGCGCGTTTGCACAGTGGTAAAGGAAGGGGGCGGGGCCTGCGGCACGATCGTTTTTTTTTGGTTTGTTTTTTCCTCGAAGGGGGCTGTGTGGCCCCCCTTCCTTTTTCCTTTTTTTGGGCCCTGGGGACCCCATCCCCCAGGGCCTTACCCCTTTTTTTCATTTTTTTTTTAAAAAAAAAAACGGGAAGGGGGCCGCGTGGCCCCCCTCCCATGGCCGATTCCGGCCCCGGGGACCCCATCCCCCGGGGCATGGCCACTCTTTTTATAATTTTTTAAGGAGGGGGCTGCGTGGCCCCCTCCTCAGGCCTCCTTTGCCCCGGGGACCCCATCCCCCGGGGCAGGCCTTTATTTTTCTTTTTTTTGGGGGGAGGCGGGCCACGTGGCCCCCCTCCCGGGCCACTACTTGCCCCGGGGACCCCATCCCCCGGGGCTGGCCCTCTCCGTTGGGGACCGTGGGGGTCCCCAATCCCCCACCGTCCCGGCATTGCTTTTCCACATGGGGAGCTGCTGACATGCAGCTCCCCATGTGGAAAGCAGTCTGCTTTGCTTCATTGAAGCGAGAGCAGGTTTCCCTGCTCTCCCTTGAATGAAGCAAAGCAGTTTGTAATGGCAGGACGGGAGCCGCGAGGCTCCCGTCCTGCCATTGCAAACTACAGTGTCCCGGGGGTAGGCACCCGGGACACTGCAGGAGCCGGCCCTGGGGGTGGCGGTCCCCAGGGCCACCACAGGCTCCAGGAGGGGGCCGCGCGGCCCCCCTCCCATGTCTTTAAAGCCCCGGGAGGTGGTGATCCCCGGGGCTCGGGGTCCGTTACGGACCCCCGCATTTACATTATTAGTGCCCCGGGGAGGTGGCGGTCTCCGGGCGTGTGGGGGCTCAAGCCCCCCACACAGGAACTGTTTTTTTTTTTTTAAAAGAAGCCCCGGGAGGGCCGAGTGCCCTCCCGCAACATTTTTATTAGAAAGCCCCGGGGGTGGCGGTCCCCGGGGCTTGGGGGGCCTTAGAGGCCCCCCCATTAACTATAAACCCACCCCCCGCATGCCCCCGGGACTTGGGCCACCCGGGGGCAAAATAACATCGAAGCGCGGGAGACCGCGCTTCGATTTTTTTTTTTACGGCGGGATTCGCGCACCCTGAGCGCATCCCGCCGATTTGTTTTTTTAAAAAAATGCTTTTTTCTGTCCAGGGGTCCTTGTGGGACCCCTGAGCAGACCTAGGGGTCAGGGTGTTTCTACCCTGCCCCCTTTGTGCGTTTTGCGCACTTTTTCTTCTGGTTTTTTTCTAATCGGCAGGATCCGCACACCCTGAGCGCATCCTGCCGATTTTAAAAAAAAATGCTTTTCTGCCCAGGGGTCCTTGTGGGACCCCTGAGCAGACCTAGGGGTCAGGGTGTTTCTACCCTGCCCCTTTTGCGCTTTGCGCACTTGTTTCTGTCCCTCGGTTCTACCGAGGGACAAAATGGCTGCCAACACTTTCTGATTTGGAGTGTTGACAGCCACTTGACAGCCAATTAGCATGCAGCTCGTGGTCGGGAGGGTACGCGGACCCTACTCGGCCATAGATATATATGTGACTTAACTTTTGATTTTCTCAGGAACTACTGAACGGATTTACACCATTTAACAAAAAGGGTCCTTTCTGAACCTAGAACTACCTCTTTGCCAAATTTGGTGTAATTCCGTTCAGCAGTTCGGGCTGTAGCCGTGTCTAAAGTTTCCTATGGGAAAATGAATGGGGAAAACACGTTTTGGGACCCCCTTTTTCTCGGCCCCCGCTTGACGAATCACCCTGAGACTTTCAGGGTAGGAGCGGACCGGAGCGGGCCATAAAGTTTGAAAATTTCGCGAAGATTCGTCAACCGACGCAAGAGTTATTTCAAATAGAATGTCGCGGATTTCCTATGGAAAATAGGTCCTAACTATAACTATCTACTGGCGACCGCCAGTAGATAATATATATATATATATATATGTATGTATATATATGCCAAAACAAACTTCTGTAATCCCAGGCTTATTTGGCTGAAGGCCTTAGACAGTTGACTGATGTAACATGCTATTGTATCGCTGATAGAAGTGCCATAGCCAAATCTAATGTGAAATATGGTGAGCTGTTGATTGAGTGGAGAGAGCAGGGATTATTGGAGTGGAAGGAATACAACTTTCTTAAATGTCCCTATCCTAAGATCCCCATACTCTATCTACTTCCAAAACTTCATAAGGATCCGGTTAACCCCCCGGGTAGGCCTATTGTCTCCTCTATGGGGTCATTACTTGAAAATACATCCCGTTTTATTGATCACTACTTACGACCTTTTGTGGTTAGCTTACCAGCTTACCTAAGAGACACTACACACTTCTTGACTGTCATCGATGGGATCTTTTGGGAGCCAAATTATACTTTGGTTACCCTGGATGTGTGCAGTCTGTATACCTGTATTCAACATCATTTTGGTCTGCAAGCTATTAGGCATTATCTCAAAACCCGTTCCATCTCCTTATTCTCACATTCTCAAATGATACTTGCTATGATTGAGTTTTGTTTAACTAACAACTTTTTTTTGTTTGATGATGTCATCTACCGTCAGTCACAGGGAACAGCCATGGGGACCTGCTTCGCCCCCAGCTATGCCAATTTGGTCATGGGCTGGTGGGAGGAGCAGGTAGCCTCACAGATGGCTGAATTCGATCAATGTGTCCTGTGGCTGCGTTATATAGATGACACCTTTTTAATTTGGAATGGAGATATTGACTCAGCCAAGGTTTTTGTCAAAAAACTAAATGACAACAGTTACAATCTTGTTTTTACAGAACATATTAGCAAAACCAGACTAGAGTTTTTGGATGTTTTGGTTGAAATTTCAGATTGTACTATACAGACACAATTGTTTCGTAAGACTACAGCCCGGAATAGTATCCTGAGTGCTTCGAGCGCCCATCCTCGTAAGTTGGTTTATAGCATCCCCTATGGCGAGCTGTTGCGCGCCAAGCGCAATTGCAGCTCTGAAAGTAGTTACCTGAAAGAGAAAGAAATCATGTCCCAGCGCTTCAGGGAGAGAGGATACAGCCGTAGAACTATATCTGAAGCATGCAATAGAGTAGACGATGTAACTCGTAATCAGCTATTACATCCAGCTAAACGACAAACTGAGTCAGACATGCTGAGATTTATTACGACCTACTCTGGACAAGCGCAGGATGTCCGCCAGATATTGAGAAAACACTGGCATGTATTGTTAACTGACACCAGTCTTCAGAAACATCTTAACAGCCAGCCTCAAATTACCTTTCAAAGAAATCGATCATTGAGAGACGAACTCAGACCTAACCTTGTGACCCATAACATCAGATCCACTACCGGCAGTCGTCCGGGCTTTCGATGCTGTAATAATTGCAAAGCTTGCAGTAACAGCATCGACTGCGCTACGCTTGTGATATCTAGCAGCAGAAGGGAATTTGTGATTAAGAAAGCCCTTACATGCAACACGGTCTACTGTGTATATGCGCTTATTTGCCCCTGTAATAAGGCTTACATAGGTAGCACTATCCATCATGCAAAAAAACGTGTGCTTGAACATATCAGGACCATCCGTCATAACAACAAACAATACCCTGTAGCAAGACATTACTTTGATCAACACTTTCAAGATGAGAAACTTCTCAGAATGGTTGTCATTGATGCTGTTCCTGATAATGTACGAGGAGGGAACAGGCAACTCTCACTCCGCCAATTAGAGTCGAGATATATCATTGACCTGGAAACTATGGCTCCCTTGGGGTTAAACTCAAGTGAGGAACTATCAGTACACCTACATAATTAATATCCTATGTGCAATGTTACTATGTATTTGGATTCGCTGTGATTTTTCTGCTTTTCATTTTCGTATTTTAACTTTATGTATTTTTTCACTTTTTTAGGTATTGGGCACATGTTTTATCAGGCCACTTATTTATCACCGACACAATATGTAATGCATCATATGCCCACTTGGGCACAATTATCTGTTGACCTCTCCGGCCCTGGGATCACCGACTGCAATATTATATTTGCTGCATGTATTCACTGTTAAAACTTGGTCATACAGTTGTTTTTATTAATGTACATTGGTCGGTGTTAATTGAGATACTGGGGCGTTTTGTCAAGCTGGATATGGTACTGGAATTTTATTCTGTGATGACTGTCATAAAATCATTTTTTGTAATTATATTTTATATTACATCTGATTTAGTGATGTATTATTTATGACATCACGACAACACACTTGATGCATGTATGAATTTGTGTTACCAGGCTATTTAGTTGCCAAGGTCTGTGTTAGTATAATAGTTTAACCAATTATTCAGCTGACGTGATGTATGCATATTTATAGTGTTAAGATGGCCGCCGTTTTTTACCATAGATGTTGTTCACTATTGGTGTCATCATCAGTCCCTTTTCTATGTTGTATAGCACTGGTTAAATTGGTGTGTATTACTGCTTGGCCTTTAGCGTGATCAAGGCGTAAGCTGAAACGCGTTGCTTGTGCAGTCATTAAAGATATTTGCTGCAACTTTCCAAGGTGTCCGTGCCGCTTTCTGTGATTACAGAAGTTTGTTTTGGCATATTGTGGGGTTTCCCGTACCCCGAGCATGGACCGCCCTGATTGACAGCTTCTACCCTTACCGGGTTCTGTTTATTATTTATTATATAATATATATATATACATTGACTGTGTGATCAAGGCAGTGAATGCCGAAACGCGTCGCAGCGTAATGGAGGAATAAACCTCGCATTTTCAAAATCTCCCTGTGTCGGTGTCCGATTTTGTGTGGAGAATCGGATGTGGTGTTCATATATATATAGCCAAATAACTCGCATTGAAAGACACAGGTCAAATGTCAGACTCTGTCTTCTGAGGAAGCTTGGTGTTTACTTTTCTTTCTCTGACTTCAAAGCAAGATGCTTTATGGACAATCTTGCTGGCCACTGGCATTGTGAAAGGAACTTCTTTTTTCTAGCACACAATAAAATATAGATGTCTGGTAATTAACTGTGCAGATATTCAAGAATATATGAGACTGTGGAAGGCACAAATGAAGCACATTGTTTTGTAATTCTGAAGTGTGGTGGAAACAAATATTTGAATACGATCAAAACAAATCAATGCACTAGGTGATGCCATATCCACACATTATTGTTTGTGCGCTGTACAGTTTTATCAGTAAAACTGTATGTTTGCGCAAATGTAATGGTCATTTCGATTGAAAATGTGATGTCTGTTTGGGCAGTGTGCTACCACACCATGCTTACTCCACACTACACCACTCCACTCCTCTCCACAACACTCTACTACACTCTATGCCACTCTACACCCTTCCACTCTGCTCTACTCTACTACATGCCACTCCACGCTACAACACTCCACTCTATGAAACTCCACTCTACAATACATCACTCCACTCGAGGACACTCCAGTTCATGCCAATCCACCCTGCGCCACTCTACTCTACGACCCCCCACTCTACAACATGCCACTCCACACCACTCCATACTATGCCATGCCACTCCACTCTTTGCCACTCCACTCTAAGCCACTCCACTCTACGATACTCCACTCTACGAAATGCCACTCTACTCTAAGTCAGCCCACTGTACAGTCCTCCAATCTACGCCACTCCAGTCTACGCTCCTTCACTCTATGACACGCCACTCTACGACACTCGACTCTACTGACATGCCACTCAACCACACACTACTCTAAGACATGCCACTCTACTGAGACGACACTCGACTCTAAGCTACTTTGTTCTATGCCACTCCACTCTGCGACTCTGTACGACATGCTATGCTACTCTACGACATGCCACTCTAATATACGACACGCCATTTAACTCTACCCGACTCCACTCTACTCTATGGCACGCTATTCTGCTCTACAACATGCCACTCTATTACAAATCACTGCACTTGACGCCCATCCACTCTACACCACTCCTCTCCACAACATTGTATGCCACTCCACTCTGACACTCCACTCTATGCCACTCTACGCCACCCCACTCTGTGACACTTTACTCTACGCCACTCCACAACACTTTTTTCTTCTCTCCAACACTCCACTCTGCGCTTCTCCACTCTAAGACACTTTATGCCCTCCGCTCTACAACTGTAATCCACTCTATGCCACTTCATGACACTGTACTCCACTCTAAGCCATTCTACGACACTCTACTCAGCTCCCTCTACACCACTCTGTCACTCCACTCTATGATACTCTATGACACACCACTCTGTGACACTCCCCGCTACTATGTGCCACTCCATTCTATGACACTCTACTCCACTCTATACCACTCCACTCAATGTCATTCTACTCTGCGATACGCCATTCCTCTCTATGCCACTTTTCTTTACAACACTCTACTCCACCCCATGCCACTCCACTCTTTGACTCTCTACTCCACTCTACGCAACATCCTCTATGCCACTCAACACCACTTTACTCCACTCTACACCACTCCAATGGGACACTCTACGACACTCTATTCCACTCAACTCTATGACACTCTACTCCACTCTATGACAGTCTTCTCCAGTCTACGCCCCTTCACTCTACGCCCCTCCACTCTATGACACTCTACTTCCTCCAAGACACCCTACTCGCCTCTATGCCACTCAATTCGACAACACACTACTCCTCTCTATGCCACTCCACTCTGTCACTCTACTCTATAACACTTCACTCCACTGTACACAACTTCCTCTACATCACCCAAGCCACTTTACGCCACGCCACTCCATGGCGCTCTACCCCATTCCACTCTATGACACTCTATGCCACTCCATTCTATGGTACTCTACTCCACTCCGCATCACTTCACTCTACTCTGCTCTACGCCCCTCCACTCTACGCCCTTCCACTCTAAAACACTGTATGCCACTCCACTCCCCTCTATGCCACTCCACTCCTCTCTATGCCACTCCACAGCACTCCATTCCAACCCACACCACTCTCCTCTACGCCACTAACCTTTAGCCATGCTGAACAGCAGATACCCTGGTGTACTACATGGCTATAACACATTGGCAAAGCCAACGGCTCTTTCATAGGCGACTCCTATTGGCTGATATTACCAACCCACTAAGAAACTTATTAACACAAGGTGCATTGTATGAATTGAATGATGCATGTCAGAGTACATTTGATAAGGTAAAATGGCACATAGTTGCTGCCAAACGAGACCATTCATTATTAGAGATACTAGCATAATCATTACGGATGCTAGTTGTTTTGGCTTAGGTGCGCTGTTATTGCAAAACAAAATTGAAAATCGTATTAAAGAGATAATTGTATTTGCTTTTAGGACTTTCCCCAGTTCCGAACATCCATACTCAGTAATTGAAAATGAGGCTTTGGCTTTGTGGTGGGGCACGCAGCATTTTCACATGCATGTTTGGAAAGTATCCTTTATTGTCAATACCGAGCACAATCCTTAAATTTACCTTTTCAGTACTAAGCATGGTTAAAAAGCCACTCCTAGATTTGCCAAATTCCAGTACTGTTAACAAGAATACAACTGTGGCATTGAATATGTGCCCAGGAAGAGGAATGTTGTTGCTGATGTTTTATCCAGGATGCCACTGGATGAATAGTTTGAGCGGGAGTGTAAAGAAAATGAGAGAGTATGTCAAACCTATCAATGGGATGATATATTGCATGAGACTTTATCTGAAAATGAGTGGAGAGATGTTTTGGCTGAAAATGTACAGCTGAAGAAAATCATGGCATGGGTAGTTTCAGGTTGGCCGGGTCCAAGAATTTATCTTAAGATGTCAAACCATTTGCACAAATTTTGTCTGAATTGACATTTGAGGAGAGTATCCTACGTAGGCTAGGTCAATCGGCTGTGCTGACTTTGAGGAGAAAGGTGTTAGAAGGTGTTAGAACTAGCTCATGAGGGCCTTATTGGGATGTATGCCATGAAAAGGCCGAGATCAACGCCCTGCTCAAAAAACCCAAGGCGGACCCGAGAGACCTCAAGAACTTCCGGCCCATCTCCCTGCTTCCTTTCCCAGCCAAGGTCATCAAGAAGATCGTCAACAGACAGCTAACCCGATACCTCGAAGAAAACAGCATCCTGGACCCATCCCAGTCAGGGTTCCGCAGCAACCACAGCACCGAGACTGCCCTCATCGCCCCCACCGACGACATCAGGACCCTGCTGGACAACGGTGAGACCGCAGCCCTCATCCTGCTGGACCTCTCCGCCGCCTTCGACACTGTCTGCCACCGCACTCTACGCGCACGCCTCCACGATGCAGGGATCCGAGACAAGGCCCTGGAATGGACCTCCTCCTTCCTCTCCGGCAGAACCCAGAGCGTCCGCCTACCCCCGTTCCGATCCGAAGCCTCCGAGATCATTTGCGGCGTACCCCAGGGATCATCCCTCAGCCCGACACTGTTCAACATCTACATGGCCCCGCTCGCACGCATCGCCTGACAGCACGACCTCAACATAATCTCCTACGCCGACGACACTCAACTGATCCTCTCCCTCACCAAGGACCCCCTCACCGCCAAATCCAACCTCCACGAAGGAATGAAGGCCGTCGCCGATTGGATGAAGAGCAGCCAACTAAAGCTGAACACGGACAAGACGGAGGTCCTCATCCTCGGCTCCAACCCTTCAGCCTGGGACGACTCCTGGTGGCCTACGACACTGGGGGCAGCCCCGACACCCACCGACCACGCACGCAACCTGGGAGTCATCCTCGACTCAACGCTCTCCATGGCCAAGCAAGTCAACGCAGTCTCCTCCTCCTGCTTCAACACCCTCCGCATGCTCCGCAAGATCTACAGGTGGATCCCGACAGATACAAGAAGAACAGTCACCCAGGCCCTCGTCAGTAGCAGACTCGACTATGGAAACGCCCTCACGCGGGAGCCCCGGCCAAGCTCATCAAACGACTGCAACGCATTCAAAACGCCTCGGCACGCCTGATCCTCGACGTACCACGCCACAGCCACATCACCCCCCACCTGAGAAACCTGCACTGGCTCCCCGTCGACAGGAGAAGCTCCTTTAAACTCCTCATCCACGCACACAAGGCACTCCACAAGACCGGCCCAGCCTACCTCAACAGATGGCTCTTCTTCTACGTCCCCAACCGCCAGCTCCGCTCTGCCGACCTCTCCCTCGCCACCGTCCCCCGCATCCGAAGAACCACCACCGGCGGCAGATCCTTCTCCCACCTCGCCGCCAAGACCTGGAACACCCTTCCACTCAGCCTACGACAGACCCAAGACATGCTGACCTTCAGGAGGCTACTCAAGACCTGGCTGTTCGACCAGTAGCGGCACCCCCCCTTTTTTCTTCCCTTTTCCTTCCCCAGCGCCTTGAGACCCTCGCGGGTAAGTAGTGCGCTCTACAAATTCCGTGATTGATTGTTTGATTGATTGAAAGGAGGGTGCGTGAAGATTTTTTCGTGGCCTGGCATTTATAAAGCCATTGAAAATGTTGTTAAGGATTGTGGACCTTGCATATTGAGTGATACATCTCAGGTGACTCTGCCATTGCCTGTCTTACTTGTAGATTTCCCTACTATATTTGGGTTGAAATTCGCCTTGGATTGTTGAAAAATATTTCCCTATCATGGATATTACTTGTCCCATAAGTGGGTTGGGCAATAATTCTAAATATGCCATAGTTTTGATAAGCTACATGTCTAAATGGCCTGAAGTTAGCTTTGAGAGCAACATTAATACCAAATCCGACATTCAAGTTATACAGAGAATATTTATTAGGGAAGGATTTCTAAATGATTTTGTAACTTCTTTCCACCATCCCAGGAGCAATTGTTTGGTAGAATAGTTCAACCGCACTCTGAAGGATCAGTTACAGTTGGCGTTTCCCAGCAAGTTAGATTGGAAAAATGTTCTGGAAGACATGTTACGGACCTATAGAACGACATCCAATATCTTCACCGGTGTATCGCCATTTGTACTATTGAGGGGTTGTGTGTTGGGCTCCAAATCAAACAGGGAATATATGGGCCTTGTTGAGGTCGATACATCTCGGTTGTCTAGTTTGTTGGATGTGAGGAAAAAAGTTCAGGGTGCATATGCGTACAGACGAGGCAGAAACCTGGGAATAAGAGCAATCGGGGGTAGGCACACAGCAGGCGGTCTGGCCAAGGAACAGTCAGAGCATCCAAACCTAGGCCCCGTCCTGATGGGAGCGAGAACAAAACCTGGAACCTGTGCATTGTGCCGGGAAGCAAATAGGCCCAAGAAAGGCACACCAAACCTCTCAACGAAAGACCTTGTGAGAGGGAGGGAGAAACCGCCTGAGGGCATCCGCCACCCCATTGTCCACTCCTGGGACATGCACTGCAAGCAGAGACTGAAGATTCCTCTCCCCCCAATGGAGTAAAAGCAGAACCACCACATTGAGAGACCTGGAACGAATCCCGCCCTGATGGTTCAGATCAGCCAGTCACCTGGTTGTCTGACCGAACAACCAGGTTGTGACCCCCCAGAAGATGACGAAAACTCATGACAGCCCTGTAGACTGCCATCAGTTCCCTCCAATTGGAAGAACGTCTCCCCTCCTGAAAAGACCAATGTGCTTGCAGGGATCTGTCTCTCAGAGTTGCACCCCAAACAAATGCACTGGCAAGTGTGAGGAATGATTTACGAGATTTGTTAATTGGCCAGTGGGTTAGGATTAAAAAAACAGATTTAGTGGCAAAAGGGGTATCCAAGTTTTCACCTCCTGTGCATGGTGAACGTGTTAGTTCTAATCGCAGCGATGGGAAGTTTTGAATAAGAACAAAGTTGCCTTAATACCATGTAGTGTTGAAGAATTAGCATGTGGTCTTTTCAGTAAAGAAGTAGTAAGAACGGATGAATACAAAGCACGACGTGTGAAATCAGGGAGACAAATTCCTAAATGTTATAAAGACTTTGTGATGAAGTGAATTTGTCTTGAGTTCCTGTCACACTGATAAATGTTCAACATATGTTATCAACTCTAATGCTTTGGAAAACATTGTGTTTGCACACTTTCATGTTAATTAAATTGTTTTAAATTTGCTTGCTGTTAATAACAATTTACTTGTTGATCATGTTACCTCATGATATTGGTTACAGCTTTGCATACATTTATGATTCTTCATGACTCTCTTATTTATTGTCTAATTATCATCTTTTTGTTTTATCCTCTTTGGGCTGTACACTGTTTATTTATTTAAGGTAGGGAAGAAGTGTGGGGTTTGTCATCCGCGCAGCTTGCTAGCCTCATGCAGACTTGTCCGCGTGGACATGGCACCACATTGGACGTCAGGATTATAAGTCTTGCAGTTTCTTAGGCGAGGTACTGGCGGTTGGTTGTGGTGGCTTAACTTATAAATTAAACTTACTCTAAGCCAATAATTTGTGCTTGTTTTTAGCTGTTCTATTTATTTTCATTCAATTGTATTTGAGAGTTTAATGAGTTTTATTGCTTTTTTTAATTAATGATGATGGATTCATGTAATGGTTTATGGCTTTTTAAAACGAATAAACTAATAAACTTGAAACATCAGCAGAAATATTGCATAACCTGTTGAAGGAGATTTTTAACTCTGGCATGTTTTAAGTATTAATATGACTGTGTTTCCCACTTTTTCTAGTGTTAATTACACTTAGTAGCCCCTGGAATATGTACCAGACCTGAAAATTAAGCTCATTTAGCTAGATTCTGAGTTAGACCTACAGGGTGGGTTGAAAAGGAATGTTCCTTTCGTGCTTTTAGCTCTTTTTGTACATTTTTTCAATCTTGTAGTGTTCTCCAAATTGTGATGCATTCCTTTGCTCAAAAGAGTTTGGTATGCACTATTTTAAGTTTTAAACCAAAGTAAAATAAAATCATGTGTTTAAGTTATGTACTTTTTAGGTTGAAGCCTAAGCAGACCGCACAGCTGTCTGAGTTTCTATCAACATCATGGGGACATTCAAAAAGCTTCCCTTGGAATTCATTCCGCCCATTGCTTACCATTGGCTTTGTGGTTTGTAACTCACACTTGCTTTCTTTCAATTTGCTGGCTCTATTTGTTTTAGGCTGTCCAGCTTAAGTGTGTCCCTCCCTTTGCCCAAACCTTATTTACTGTATTCTTCCACCAGTACTGGATTTCTGTAAACAGGCCTTTAAAACTTGTTCTTATCTTGTCACATTTGCTGTGTCTTCAAAGACAGATGTCCAATGTCAGGCTCTCTCTTTCAGGGAGCTTGATGTTTCTTTCTCTGACTTCAAAGTGAGAGGATTTATGTTGCAATCATGCTGGCTCATGGGGGAGTGCTTAAGGAAGAATGTACAATGTTATTTTTTGTTTCTAGCACACAACAACATTTAAATATCTGTAAATGAACTGCACAGATATTTCAGAATATATCATAATTAGAAAAGCACAATTGAAACACATTTTTTGGTAATTCTGAAGTGTGGTGGACACAAATATTTGAATACGATCAAAACAAATCAATACACTAGGTGAGGACGTTTCCAAACATTTTCGTTTGTGCACTGTATACTTTTATCTGTAAAACTGTATGTCTGTGCAAATGTATTGGTCATTTCTGTTGAAGACGTGTAGTCGGTAATGGCAGTGTGCTACAACACCATGCATACTCCAGTCTACGCCAGTGTACTCTACCTTGCACCACTTTATTCTACGTCACTTCACTCTACGCCTCTATTCATCACCACTCTACTCTATGCCAATACACTCTACCCACACACTCTACTATGCACCAGTGCACTCTTCACAACTGTACTATATACCACTCCAATCTATGCCACCTCACTCTATGCCTCTCCACTCTGCAACACTGCACTCTATGCCACTACACTCTACGCCAATGCACTATACTTTGTACCACTCCACTGTACGCCAGTGGACTCTATGCCAATCCACTCTACGCCACTCTAATCTACTCTGCACTCAACGCCACTGTACTCTACACCACTATACTCTACTGTGCACCACTCCACTCTACTCTGAAACAATCTACTCTGCGCCACTGCACTCTACACAACTTTACTCAAAACCAATGCACTCTGCGCCACTGCACTCTATGCCAATCTACTCTGCACCACTGCACTCTGCACCACTATACTCTACAATACTTTACAGAACTGCTCTCTATGCCATTGTACTCTACATCACTTCACTCTATGCCACTCTATTCTACTCTACACTAGTGTACTCTACATCACTGCTGTTTGACACTCTACTCTGCACCACTCTACACCAATGCACTCCATACCAATGAACTGTACGCCATTCTGCTATACACCACTGCACTCTACAGTGGTCTACTCTGCAATACTGCACTCTCTGCCACTGAACTCTATGCCACTGCACTCTGTGCTGCGCCACACTATGCCACGCTACTCTGCATTACTCTATGCCACTGCCATTTACAGCACTCTATTCTAAACCACTGCACTCTACAACAATGCACTAAACACCACTTTATTCAAAATCAATGCACTCTCCGCCACTGAGTTCAATGCCACTCTACTCTGCACCACTCCATTCTAAGCCCCTGCATGCTATGCCATTGCACACTACGCCACTCCACACCATTGCGCTCTATGTCACTGCACTCTACGCCACTCTATTCTACTCTGCATTACTGTACTTTACGCCACTACTCTCTGCACCTCTCTGCTTTGCTCTACTCTACGCCACTGCACTCTACGTCACTCTGCTCTGCAACACTGCACTCTCCACCACTTAACTCAATGCCACTCTACTCTGCACCACTGCACTCTGCGTCACTGTATACTATGCCACTCTACACCATTGCACTCTAAGCCACTGTATTCTACTCTGCACCACTGTACTCTCTGCCACTGTTCTCTGCACCACTCAACTCTACTCCCCTCTGCTGCACTCTATGCCAATACGCTCTAGGCCATTACACTCTGCATCACTCCACGCCACTCTAATATATTTTGCACCATTGCACGCCACTCCACTCTACTCTACCCCTCCGCATTCTACCCTGTACCACTCCACTCGACCGATAACCACTCCACTCTACGCCACTTCACTCTACTCTGAAACAATCTTCTCTGCACTTTACGCCACTGCACTCTACTCCGTACCTCTCTGCTCTAAGCCACTTTATTCTACTTCACTGCACTCTACTCCACTGCACTACACTCCAAGCCACTCTACTTTTAGCCACTCTATTCTACGTCACTGCACTCTTTGCCAATGCACCCTGGACCACTTTACTCAAAACCAGTGAAATCTACGCCAATCTACTCTGCACCACTGTACTTTACGCCACTCCACTCCACCATGCAACACTACACTCTCTGATACTCCACTCTATGATGCTCTACTCCATGAAACTCTACTCAACTCCACTCTGTGCCACTCCACTCTACTCTATGCCACTCTGCAACACTACTCCACTCTACAACGCTCTATGCAACTCACTTTATGGCACTCCATGCCATTTTACTCAACTCTATTCTACAACACACTACTCCACTCTACTCACGCTATGCCACTCCACTCCACTCTACAACAGTTAACTCCACTCTATGCCATTCTACTCCCCTACACTACTCCACTCTGTGCCATTCCACTCTGACAATCTACTCTGCTCTAAGCAAATCCCTCGACACCACTCTGCTCTAGACTACTCACGGCACTCTACTCCAGTCTACGCCACTCAACTCAATGCCCTTCCAATCTACGACACTCTACTCCCTCCACAACACTCTACAACACTCCATGCCACAACACGCCACTCAACTCTACCCCACTCTACGCCACTCGAAAGCATTCCACTCTATTCCATTTTACGACACTCCATTCCATGCCACTCTCTTTTACCACACTAACTTTTAGCCATGCTGAACAGCAGCCACACTGGTGTACAGCATGGCTAAAACAAAATAGCTTTTGCATAGACGAGACCTATTGACTTTGTCAATGCTTGTTATGTTATTTCATAAGTTGTAAATTAAAACTGAGCTTTTTTATTTTTGGGACACAATAGCACTTTTGAAAACGGATTAAGAAAAATGTTAAAACACAAATTATATTCCACCCCTAGTTTATACTACATTTTTCCAGACTGTTATTATATGACTCATTCAAAGATTTTGGAAGCCTACTAAGGTGACTAAATCTAAAATGGACTACTATGAGCAGCAAATGCGATAACTGAGTGAGTATAAATTTCAAGCTGCCAATTGAAGGTTATTGCTCGCAGCTGCTATTAATTACCCAACCCATAATTATATCAAGTAGTTTTTATATAAATCGATGAAACATGCCTGGCTGTAGGTAAGTGCCCATTAAGAGAAAGCAGGGAATTTACAGTGGGATATTGCCTTACAGTAAGGTTCTTAGCCCCACCCTCGCCTCTTTACATTCTTCTCGACTAAAAAGAGGACCGGAAGTTACCCATCACACTCCACCAACCCACACCGTCCGCTAGAATCCCACATCAACTAACAACTAGCACAGAGAGGGCCATTAACCCCAAATGTCAGCCCTGCCTTACCCTTCACATGCACGGAAGCTAGGCCGACACTGCCTACATTGTCAATTTTAGTTTAGTTTTACCTGACAAAACGTTTTCATACATAGTAGCGCCTGAACGCATTCCAAAACATTTCACCTCTTCTTCTTTTAGTAATAATCCTCTTATCCCTACACTTGACATTGCCGTTTGTCTGTTAGGTTCTTTGTCGTTTCTTGCCAACACGTGTTTCGTCTGTTACTTTAAATTATAATATCAGACTTCATCAGGGCCTCTAATATTTCCAAAAGTACGTAAAGGAAAGCCTGGTTGTCAAGTGTTTGGATTTGCAAATAAAGGACAGTGGATACCGCAATCATTACAGTGACATTGATTTATTGAGTGCTCGGAGACCCCTTTGTATATTGTGGAGAAGTTTCTTTTCCAAGTGAGGAAGATTGGGTGGCTCTCCCTCCTCCTGAGCACCAACATACAAGATATATGGACAGTAGCTCACTTACTTACGAACAAAAACCACTTTGTACCAATACTGTGTCGTGTGTGCCTAGTTTTCCCAGCCACCACCTGGTATTATAAATCATCTTATCCCTGTCCCACCTAATTCGTACTCATTTTATCACCATCGGTGATGATGGCACGTTTGGTGGACTTGCCAAAATTCATGCCAAAACCTGCACCAATATGTTGCACATAATTTCAGGAGGGGTTGCTTAGATTACTAGCCTTTCTTAGCAACCTAATAGAAAAATCATTGGAAAGGCAGCACGTCCCACCGTTGGGAGTTGTTGCCTTTTGCAATGCTTTTTGGTGATGCTGTACAGCACCTGTATGGAGCAAAATGCTTTTCTGCAGATTCTGGGCAGCATCGGCAAAGAAAAAACAAAAATACATCATGACATGATGCACACATAGCACGTACATGTCATGAAAGTACTGGCAGTGCGTCATTGCGCACATTCATGTGTGATGCTGTATGAACACGCAAACGCCATCAGGCATGCAATGCTCCTACTGATAGACATGAGGGCCTTTTTATATCCTTTTTTTTTAACCCCTCCAATATGGTGGAGATCACTGTCTGCTCCTCCATAGTTGTCAACGTGATTCCAAAATGTTTCCCATTGTCAGTCATTTACCACACAACTGATCAAGGTTTCTGACTACAATTGCTGTCTCAAACCATTGATATATTCCATTGGCAATCACAAATGGGGGGGTGTTGCCGCTTTAATGCTCCCTCTTATTTGAGATTTGCAAAGGGTCGCAAAAGCCCTTTTGTGAGTCAGACTTCCGGCTCGTAAAGGGCTTTGATATATTTTTTAAAGGTATTTCGCGGCCTCAAACCCTATATATTTTGCGACTCGCATTGTTTGCCGTTGCAAGACAACCTCACAAATTAGCAACCAAATCTGATGAATTTTCAGGATCACTTAAAATAAAACCACTGAAAACCCGGCAAGTGAGGTGGATTTAAAACAGTTGTGTCCCCATCAAGCTGCCTTGAGAGCTGGTGTTGCACATGTGTTTGATACCACCAAATTTGAAACACTGCATATCTTCTACATTTGCAATTTTGATCAAAACAGATTTTGCACTTCTAAAGTTAATCAACTTCGAATAGGCAAAAATATGCCCATTCCAGCTGCATTTTTTCGAACGTGCAGAAAAGAGATTTCTAAATATAGAAAATAATTCTTTATGAAATGTTTTTTATTATCTGTACTTTTATGGCTGCAGTTGGCCGAATAAAAGGGCCGATTACGATGGCGGTGAGACCGCCACCGACAGCCTGTCGGTGGCGTTCTCACCGCCATCGTAGTCAAGTTTCCCGCCCACCATATTACAATGGTTGGCTGTGTGTTGGCGGTCAGAAAGACCGACCGTCACGCCGATGCGTCGGAGGCTGCATAATCCCTACAATGGTGGCGGTGCCTGCCAGGCACCGCCATAGGGATTATGATGTCCCTTTCCGCCAGCCGTTTCATGGCGGTTCACCCGCCATGAAAAGGCTGGTGGAAAGGGACATTGGGGGCCCGTTGCGGGCCCCCCTGGCCCTTGATTTTGGGTGTTGGGGGGCACCTATGGTGCCTCCTACATATCCCTGCACCATGTGGCAGGAACCACATGGTGCCTGCCACGTAGTGCATGGATATGGTCATCATATATAACTTTATTCGGTTGTTTGAACCATCAAAGTATACAGAGATAAAAAAATTATTCAATTTGCAGTCTAAAACAGAAGTATAAATTTCAAAAGCTACATTTAAAATAAGCAGTAAAAAGAGCTCAAGATAAGAACGTAGGGGCCGATTCACAGAACTAATCTGAGACAAAATCCTAAACTTACTACTTTTGGTATTCACAGAAGGCATTTAGTAGTAGTAAAGTTAGGACTCCTACCTTTACTACTACTAAATGCCTTTTGTGAATACCGAAAGTCGTAAAGTTAGGATTTTGTCTCAGTTTAGTAGTAGTAAAGTTAGGAGTCCTAACTTTACTACTACTAAATGCCTTCTGTGAATACCAAAAGTAGTAAGTTTAGGATTTTGTCCCAGATTAGTTCTGTGAATCGGCCCCGTAGGTTAAAAGGGATAAAAGGCGAACTGCAATTAAAGGGATAAAAGGCGAACTGCAATATAACAACCTCCCAGCTAAAGAGCTACGCCACATACAGAGATATTAAAAAGAAGCTTATATACAGTACACAGTACATTGATTCTACTAGGCAACATATCACAGTCGAGAGAGATTTTTTCCTCAATGCGCCCTGAGATAAAAACTTCTGGCGAGTTATCCAGAAGGAGAGTAAAAAGCGACTGACGGCAAAGACTAATGGCTCTGATGTGTCCTTTTTTAGGTCTCGCCTAGCGATGCAGCGCGAAAGCGCTGTCGCTAGCGAGATCTATTGTTACTGACTTGCTTCGGAAGGGAGACAGGAGATGTGCACGTGCAGGACGGACTGCAACCGTGAACACGCACGTACAGACACGCGATGTGCACATCTCCTGTCCCCCTTCCGTCCTCTCCAGCCGCATTGCACGCACTCCCCAGCTGTCCTTGCACCCCTCCAGTGTCAGTCAGCCATGCGCCTGCCAACCCCCACCCACCCCCACCTTACCGTCGTTCCGCCATGCTTCACGCGATGCCCTGCAGCGTGTCCCCAGAGCTCACAGGGTGATCGGTGTACCTCGCAGCCCATGCGGCCGCCGTCACGCTGGTCTTTTCTGGCGATCTCCAGACAGCAAATGTGCACGCTCACGGCGCGTTCTGATGTGCACTTGCCCGGACAGCCGATGTGCACGCTCACGGCGTGTCTGTCTTCGGCTTTCCCAAGAGCTCCGTGACGAGGCCTGCTCCATGGAGACATTTGCGTGCCGACTCTCCAAGATGGCAGCTTGGGGAAGAAGGCGGCTGGGAACGGGCGGCAGGGAGAGGTGAGGTGACGAGTGCTAGTGCTAGTGGATTAGGGAGGCGTACTACACTGGCATCTGGGGCTGGGAGTCTACCGCTTGTTTTCATAGGGTGTAATGCTGTGGATTGTTGCAGAGACATATTGTAGCGCTATTGACAGTCGAGGAGCTAATTTTGTGAAGCCCTTACCCCTTATTCAGCAGTCAGGTGAACACTAGAGGTTACTCAATTGCGACATTTGCCACTGATGCTTCTTACGGGAGCAGAAGCCCTGGTAGCTTGTAAATGAATGGTGAAACATCTTTCAACATACTTGTTTGTGTGTGTTTATTTATCACAGCGAGTCTGGGAATATTCCCGAGGTGAGCACACAGTGGGCTTCGCTGTTGTGTGCCAAACCAGACTGCCTTGCTTGAGCTCCAGGTTACGGCTGGGTGTGAAGCATGGAAATTAGTCCTGTAAATATTTGTGGCAAAGACCCTTCCGTACTTGGTGTGGTCTGGTGCTGGAAGTTTGAAAGTTTGAATTGGAAATAAGCTTCTATTTTAACACTTCTGTTGGCTGTTGTGGTTGCATGATGTAGTGCCGTGTTTACTCACTCGTGCCTCCGCTGTGTGTGGTCCACACAGCTCATTAACTCTGCAAATTTATTTGGGTTGGTCAAAGAAAGGAAGTAGAACGCTTCAAAAGCAAAGAATTACTTCTTCACTCACATTGCACGTGTACATGCCATTCTCCACTGGCTTAAGGAAGAATTGCGTATTTCAAATAGGAATCATGAATGTTATATATCTAATACATACATTTCTTAACAAAAACACTATCAGACTAATGTACTGAAAGATGGGAAATGTGCTTCTCGATTCGTTCTGTAAATAATCATAGAGGGGGAACCAGTTGAATGACGAGGTTGGCATCGCTAAGCTCGATGGTTGATTAATACTGCAATGTAAGAAGTTGCAGACGAGTCGACATATTCATGCTGCTGTCTTTATCGTTACAAACACTGGTAAAGTGTTGAGATGACTCGAGATTCATCTGACTCGCAAAAAATGTTTGTGCTTCGAGTTCAAATACTTTCATGATTTATACGCTACATTTCAAGTGGTCAAGTAAACACAACATTTTGTCTTATTCATAGTGGTTCAAATTTAAAGGGAGTATTGCGCAAATCGCAAACAAGTTTGGGTACAGGAATAAAGATAGTCACACAAATTTTAAGGGATAACAGAATGCACGTTTGTTGGTGCAAATCATTTTGCATTCATGGAAGTGCAGGTAATTAAAGTGGGCAGCTTGAAAAACGTAATAAAATATCCAGTTTTGGGATAAGATCACATTTTAATTAAACGTGTAACCTTATGTTGTGCAGACAATGGTGAGTAAGAATGCTATAGAAATAGTATTGGAGCAAGGGAGCCTTGGTTACTCGACAGCCATAATTGGGTGGGCCACTCACCCTTTCCAAAACCCGGTGTCCGGGTGCCACTGTTCTTGCTGCACAACTAATAGGTAAGGCCTGTTTAGGTCGAGCCTGGGCAGCGCATGCGTTGCTCTGCGAGCCATGCTGTATTGGAGTATGGAATAGAAGCCCGCCCACTCTCTGCCCATATTTGTCATTGCCTTGTGTCATTGTCCTTCGTAAATGCTGGCTTCTGATTCGTGAATAGGCTTGTTAGTCCCTCCTCAGTACCGCCTTCTCTTCATTCGTAACCTCCCATGAGGACTGGCCCTTTTACTTAGGTTGTTACACGGTGAGTCTCTTTTAGTCTGTAAGCACTATTTTCTTTAAATAGTTTCTCCTACTGCAGGCATGACATGCTTTTCTGCAACATTCAGCGCACCATGCGCGCCTTCACTTTCTAACCAGCCCGGGACAATGGCGGCCGCTTCTTGAATAGGTCTCGCATTTACAAGAGTTTAAGCTTATTGGCATTGTAGCATGACAATGCCTTTTATTCATGTGTTAATTATCAAAACATATAAATGAAAGGCATTGTCATTTACAATGCCAATAGCTTAAACTCTCGCAAATGCGAGACCTATTGCATTGCAAATGCTTGTTATTAGAATTCTATAAGCTATATGATATTGCCTTGCTCCAAGATTTAAGCAGATCGGTCTTATCCACCTCCTGCGTATCAGATGGTAATTAGGGCAAAAGAAGAGTACATGTTCTTCGGTCTCTTTCGCTCTAGCGCATGCAAGACATAGATCTGTTGATAACCCTGTGGCCTCATTTCCGGGGAACTTTAGGAGCAGATTACCGTATCTGAATCTTACATATAAACTTTTGGCAAGGGGAGGCGTGATTTGATCCAAAAAGGGTTCAATTCGCGGACATTGCATGGCATTTAAAAATTGCGTTGTTAATTGGCCATTGGCTGATCTGGTAGCATAACGCTCCCCCACCACCGCCCAGTACCTGGCTTTTAGTCTCGGAAGATCACCTCTGGCTGCCTTCTCTGGGCATTCCCATAGATCCAACATATTCATTGATTTATACCAATCTGCAATGTGTTTGAACCACTGTAGTTTTTTGGCACCGCTGGTCATCAATACCTACCTCATGGAGTTACAATAATCAGAAAGCTGTGGAGTTGTCCACATACGCAGCCAGTAAATTAATGGTTTCAATGAAGCCATATCACCAATTCTCTTCATCCCTAAGTCACAAAACAAAGGAATCAATGGAGTGGTAATGGGTACCGAAATGAGTGATCTGACAAAAATATTTTCACGGATCATTAATTTGTTTATATTAGTGTGGCCCCATATCTCTGCTCCGTACAAGGCTCCACTTTGAGCCTTAGCACGATAAACTTCCAGTGCTGGAGTTAAGGATTGAGTATATGACTGTTTGTGGAATCTCAATATTAATTTGGACCGCTGACATAGGACGAGGTGACTCTTATTTACCTGTTGTTCCCAGCTAAGTGAGTCACTCAGTCTGATCCCAAGGTAATCAAAAATGTTTACCCGTTCGAGAGGTTCCTGTGCAATCCTGATCTCACGTAGTCCCCCCCGCTCTTTCCCAAACACCATATATTTTGTTTTGGCAACTTTAAGTTCCAAACTCCTGTCCCTGCAGAAGTCCATGAATCTATCCACTAAGATTTGTAAGTCCATGGGAGTTGTGGATATAAGTAAAGAATCGTCTGCAAAGAGCAGGATTGGGACTTTTGCGCCGTTCATGGTCCTGCCAATGTAATTACAATGCGACTGCCTCCGAGGCGGTCACAATGTCTATGTTATGTATTGCAGCGAGTCCTGCGTGCTGCAGCACACGCCGCAGTGCAAAACATAGACATAAAACATATCCCTGCTGAGGATTCTGGCAGCCTAATCAGCCTTAGAGCCGATCAGAACATTGTTAATACTCTTCCTGCTACGATTACGACTGGCACCGCACTTGTTTTTAGCTTAGATGACACTTTGTCGGCGATTAATAGATTAAAGGCAGGTAAAGCCCCCTGCCCGACCAGATACCAGGAGATTTGTATAAATCAGAACCCACGATTTGGGCCCCATACATAAATCTTTTGTCTAATTGAATATCTGCTGGTGGGAATATCCCGGCAACTTGGAGGGGAGCGGAGATAATTACTATATATAACAAGCATTGGCATAGCCAATAGGTCTCGCTTTGGGACCTTATAAGTGTTTAGTTATCCAGCACAATATCCTTGGTGCAACAACATCAACTGTTGCATGGCTAAACACTTATAAGGTCCCAAAGGCGAGACCTATTGGCTATGCCAATGCTTGTTTTAACCCCTTTTCTATCAATTCACACATCTATTGGCCTGGCAGTCATGGCAGAGCGTATTTAGAATTACTCAAAAGCAACTCAATTTCCGTTTTTATCCACATTTAAAAATTAATACAGACAAGAAAATGAATGTTTTCTGTCTGTATTTACCTGTAAAAATCAGTAAAAACGGAATACAGGGAGCCTTATTTATAAAGCCAGTGGCATGGAGCAGCAAGAGCCAAAATCTACTGCACTTCCTCTTTCATTCACACTCCATCTTTCAACAGAGCAAGCAGTATGGACTAGTTGCAAGATTTCACTAATTGGAAGCCTTACCTGGTGGAGAATGTGTCTACCAGTTTCTCATCTGGACGGGCTTCTGTGAAATTGAAACTACCAAACAGTGAGATTTTACAGTTTGTATGTATGTGGTATTTCTATACTGCAAACCTAGCCAAAATGCAGCGGAGCGTAATACAGGGTCAACGACAAGCTAAAAGCAAATGACTAATAGGAGAGATAGCTGGTTTGTGGACTGTTAATGTATTGTGATGTAGTGTTTGAGCAGTATTGGGGCAGTCCTGATGGATACAGGGATGTTGTTCCAAATCAGAGATGCATATATTTCACTATACTAATTCAACACTAATCCTTTATGGGTTCCGGAGTAGCGTGCTACTCGCCAAAAAAGCGCTTCAACACCCCATCAGAGGTAAAAAGCACTATATAAATGCAAACCTTTTTCCCTCTTCTATCCCTCTCTATCCTTCTGAATCCAAATAACTGACTAACCTATCCACCACTCAAATTACTAGAATATTTTACTGTACTAATTCAACACTAATCCTTTATGGGTTCCGGAGTAGCGTGCTACTCGCCGAAAAAGCGCTTTAACACCTCGTCAGGGGTAGTAAGCGCTATATAAATGCAATTACAATACAATATATTGAAAAGGCCTGCTGCCTTGTTTTTTTACTTTTTTACACTTCTTTGCCTGTAGAGTGATAGTTTCCTGGCTGCAGGTGCGCCAAGAACCACCAGAAATGGTGAGCTTGTCTACATGGTAAGTGAGGATGCTGATGTTTGTGGCTTTATAAATGACACAGCTGGTTTTGAAGGTGGTGCTTGCCAGATAGGAGAGCCAATGGAATTTCATGGGGAAGGGGTGATATGATCATATTTCTTCAAAGTTCTATCTGTATTTTTGACTCTCCAACTTTAAACTGGTTTACTAGGTACCCATCTTCTTTCATGCAGGTTCTGATCACTAGAGACCGGACTGATGTACAAGCACAGAAGCATAGCCATCTGCTGGTGGGAGGTGCACCCAAGCGCCTCCTCTTCCCAACAGCTAACCTTGGCAGACCTATCAGTCTAATTATGTGGCAGGTGGCAGATTTCTGATATCTCAAGGCAGAGGTCTTCAAACTGTGGGGCACGCCCTATTGGGGGCCTGTGGCTGCATTCTAGGAGAGGCGCAAATGCCACTGCATTTACTTATAAATGAAGATAGCATGGGAGCGCCGCTGGAGCATTTCCAGGCTGTCTTTATTCAGATGAAGCAGTTGAAGTGTTAAAAAAGAAAAAAGAGTGTGTTTCGACTGTAATACTTAGTACTATGGGGGCAGGGTCAGTGAGTGTGGAGATGGAGGTCAAAGAGGTGGCAAAAAAGAGCAAACCAAATATTCTGCATTTTGTTATCTTTTCACCTTCAATTAACTGATATGAAATAACAGGCACACACATCAAATGAAAAAAATGGAAGTTTAACTAATGGACGGGAAACGTGCTCTTCTAAGTTAGGAAAGCTCATTTAGTTAATGTAATCACTACAGATGTCTGTGTGTGTGACCAGAGAGTCACAGGATTGAATCCTGATTGGTGCAGTGAGGAATAGTGACATTCATTTATAGTGCTCTGATGTCCAAGCCTGTGACAGAAAGTACTGTGAATGTCATTATTTTAAAATTGCATTATACAGTATAAAATAGGCTGCCACAAAATGTATTGTTTAAGTTAAAACAAGTGCTTTAAAAAAATATACACTTTTGTAATAAGAATGTATCTAGTGCAAGCATTTTTTTTAAAGTGTCCATTAAAAGGACATGCTACAGAACTCAGCTGATACCATCTTTAAATTATCCCTCAAAAATAATTAATATTTCTCACCTTAAATCTTCAAGTGACTCCATCAACTAAAGTCTATACTGGCTCCAAAGCAGCCTTTTACATTTGATGATTAATCAATTCCACACATTGACATTTCTTTCAGGTAACAGCTCCCCTGGTGGGAAGGCATGTTTCTCCTTTAAATGTCTGTCCCTCTCTCTGCTTCACATCACAGGAGCCCAGGTAGGTGCTCATTTTAATTGCTAGCATTAGGGCCCAGGTCACACTTTCTGCGCATGGAACATGGTCCAAGTAGATGTGTGTGCTTTTTTTTTTTTTTTTTAAACAAAGTGGCAGAAAGTCTGCTTTGTGCATCAGATCTAGGAGTGATGGACTTGGGGAATGGGCAGAGTAGACAGCCTGCTTCGCAGAGCTGTGGGTATCACTGGTGCTCAAAAAGAACAAAAAGGGGAGTAAAGAGGTACTGCTTGTCAAAAGCAGTGGAGGTGGATACGTCCTCCTTAAGTCAATAGTTATTAAACCACAAAGATCCACCCTCAGATAATTTCAAATGCCATGTCCTCCCAGATTGAGTATGTTTCCTACAATGGTGGGAAAAACACACAGTGTTTTTAAATACCCCTCACACACCAAAAGGGCCCTTGGTGTCATGCTTCATCATGGGGGTCTTCCCGCCCCTCTACGGTCCAGCGGAGCCGCGGGTAGGCCAGACACGGCGGGGCAGTGTCCCAGGTGCAGTTGCTACTATAGGCACCCCTCCCACCCGTTACAGGCTCATGGGTCGCGTTTACTTTTGAAATCAAATAACGATGACAGATACCTATTTAGGTATCGTATATGTGCATTAAATATTTGCATGCACTGTTCATTTACTCTCACTCACACTTTTTTAGAGAGGATTAGGTTAAAAACACACCACATATTAAGTGAGTGTAGAAGGGATCCGTTAAGTCCTGAAGAAGAAGCCAGGGGGGCTTCGAAACATGTTGACTTTGGAGGTATAGCTCATTGAGGCAAATACACCTCCGTCCCCACTCTTTTAATAATACCAGCTCAAAGGTATATTAAAAATTTATTTTCTAAACCGCCGAGCCAGGTATTTTTTAACCTCACTTTTCTATTCACCCCTGACCCTTCCACTCACATTCCTACACGACACAGTCTTTTCACGACAACAGTGCTCCCGCGTAACCGTAGGTTGTAGCACGCCCCGTCCCGTAGAGGGGCGGGAAGACCCCCATGATGAAGCATGACAGCAAGGGCCCTTTTGGTGTGTGAGGGGTATTTAAAAACACTGTGTGTTTTTCCCACCATTGTAGGAAACATACTCAATCTGGGAGGACATGGCATTTGAAATTATCTGAGGGTGGATCTTTGTGGTTTAATAGGTATCACTGGTGCTGCAGAGTTACAGAAGTTTTACTATCCTTCCTTTCTTGCATTAGGGAACCAGTGCATACTTGTTGTGGCAGTTTTGCTTTGGGCCTCGGAGCAATGGCCCAAGGGAGAGGAAAATTGAAACAGAGGAGACACCTTTGTTTGGGCATCAGAGAGATGGGAGTGAAAGGGATAGTGAAGCCGGTGTGGAGGCATTGGGGTCCAGTAGCCCGAGAGGTCCACTGCATCACAATTATGAATGCATAACTTTAAAAACGGAGCATGTTGGCTCATTTTCCTTGCAAGCATTATGGCAGAGGGCACTCTTACCGCAAAATGCGGGAGCCTCATTTCTTTTCAGAAAGGGACAGACAGCCTGTTTCAAGATTGAAGTGATGGTACGGAATGGAGTGAAAGGGGTGAAACTAACATTTAAATCGGATAATACAAAGTATTTGATAGCAGCTTTGTTCTGGGACAGCGCAGTGGATGGCCTTGAAGATGTAGCTTCAGAGTTATGAAGCTAAACTTCACCCACCTGATGAGGAGCCTAGAATAAAGACAGTTGGGCGGGTGGATCATCTGAGTAAGGGGGTTTCCTCTAATGAGCTCTTTATCATTGATGCTGGAGGCATTCCAACAGTTGGAGAGGAGGTCTGGGTTACCGAAAATAGACCTATTTGCATCAGGAGATAATCCGCTCCCTTGCTATTGAGCAATAACATTGTCAACAAGAGCATGGTGTATAGATGCAATTTTGTTCATCTGACATCAGGTTCTGGTCTATGCATTTCCTCCAATAGCCATGATTTCCAAGCTATTACTATTACAGAATATCAGGGGAGACAAGGCATTAGTTCGAATGATAGTGCATGGTTGGAAATGGAGGCCTTGGTTTCCCCTGTAGTTGCAGTTAGCAACACAGTCTCATCGGTGGATTCAAATTCTTCCTTACCCGCTGTGGGGTTCCCAGCTGATATCTGCTTTGGTTAACAGCTCATGAGTTATGTCTGTGTCTAAAAAGACAAACTAGTAGGTAATGCCCCAGTTACTTGCCCGCAATCTTCATTATTTCGAGTCTAAGCCTTCCTGTCTCATTCATAGTTTCCCCATTCCGTAAGGGTCGGCTTCAGTATGCACTAATGGCTTTGTATTACAAGTGACGCAAGTTAACTTGACTTTTATATTATTTGCATACAATCTAAGTGTCGGCCATCTTGGAAGGATGGAAACAACGTGTTTTTGTTTGCTTGGAAATTGTTCTGTGGACAGGAGCTTTTTCTCAGGAATAAATAAAGTGAAAAGGGAAACCTGAACTCGGCAGAATAAAGATGATCAGTAAATAACCAGGGCATTCATACTGTCTTGCGTACAGCACCACAATCGTTGAAGATACTGCACAGATTAAAAATGCTCTCCATAAAGCGCTCACCTGCTCCTTGATGCAAAATCCGCTATGTATCCCATACCTTAAATACTTTTTTTTCTTTTTAAAGGTGGTGAAAGGTTGTGGAATAATAGGTTAAAGCGGTTCTACTGTACCATGTACAAACAGAACAGTTTTAACTGACACTGCCTTGAGGCGGTTTCAGCCTGACAGCGACACAAATATTTAAGTAACAAGGTATCTGGTGGAAAATCTGTAAATTTGTACGAAAAACACAATGGTCCAGTGTATGTGGCTGTGTTGGGACAACATCGCATAGCAACCACGGCAGAGTGCCTTTCAGCAGGAAGTGGGCCGGGGCATTAACGCCAGGAGAATTCCACTCCGGGGGCGTCATCTTCTTGACAATGGTACATTATTACCTACTTTGTGGAAAGAGCCGGAGTAAGAGAGCAATCAAGGCCTTCCTTGGCTGTTGAGCGCTCGCGGCAGGTGCTACCAGCCCAGCCCGGGCGTTTTTCCGGCCTAGGCTCAGGAATGGCTGCGGGGAATGCCCGGCCTCTGAGTCACGGATTCTTGCACGGCTGACGGCCTCTCTTCTGAGGGAAGTGTTGAGTCTTCAGAGACTCGCGTGTAGACTCTGAAAGGTGCCACACGCCGCAGCAGAAGCCCTTGAAGCTCCGCCAGGGTTTTAAACATAAGCCGGGATTGGGAATAGAGTGGAGGGTGGGTGCGCATTTGTCAACTCGCCCTCGTTTAGTAGGTGTCATCTCTTGCACCCTCCTGACGAACAAATTGCCTCCACGGACTTCAACGGGGTCACTTTCTGTTCAAACCTGTAACGCCCTCAAAACGGTTAATTCTCCAGTCACTTGAGAGAGAACCAACCGCTGGCGATGGGAGCCTGCAAGTAGGCGCGAGCACTACACAAGTATGCGTGGCCACGTTCCCCGTCGTCAAGGGGTGCGTAGATTGGGTGGGGAGGAGAGAGTGACACGGGCGGGTAAGAATGGAAAAACAAGCCAGCACACCTTGCCTCGCCTGTGCACAATTATGTAGAAGATCAAACAAGACCGCGTGTGGTGCGTGGGCACTTAAAGGAATGTTAAGTATGCAGCTGGTACCCGGCCGCGCTGCTGCTCGCTCCCGAGAACCCTATGCCATGGGAGTCAACATTTAGAGAGAAGGCGGGACATGATCCCGCCTTTGGCCAATTGCGGGCTATCAATTTTTGAAAGCCACACGCAAAGGCCAATGGAATGTGTGGGAGGAGGCCGACCCACACGGAGAAGGCTCTTGGAAGTCTGAAGTGATTCCAAGAGCCCTCTCCTAGATCAGCGCATGCGCGCTGCGCTAGGCGAGACCTAAAAAGGGAGATGCCTCTATCCCCTCCAATTACAGATCCATCAGCCTGATTGATAACTTGCAAAAGATTTTTGCCAGACAAGTTCTGGATAAACTTCAGGACTGGATAGACGATAACGCGATACTGTCTTCATACCAAGCGGGTTTTCGATCTAAAATAAGCACATGTGATCAGGCTTTCAGATTTACCTTACTAATATGGAAATATGTGCTACTAAAAAAACAGAAACTCTTGGAAGCATTTGTCGATCTGAGAGCAGCTTTTGATTTAGTACCGCGTGATCTGCTATGGGAAACGATGTTTGATTTAGGCGTCCCAGTAGATCTGGTAATCTTGATAGCTAGATTACACAAGGACAACTATGCCCAGGTCAGGTGGGGGAAAAGTGGTGAATTGATAGAGAGGATACCAATACAGCGTGGGGTGCGCCAAGGGTATGTCCTTGCCCCCACACTATTTACTCTGTTTATTAATGGTGTGGCGAATAGATTGCTGGATTGTAGGAATGATTCTGGGGCTGGAACTGGGGCTGTATGCATGCACCCCCAGTTCCAGCACGGCATGGAATTAACAGTCCATGCTGTGCACTAATTTGCTTTGGCTTTCCCATTGCAGTGCCTTTCACAGGCTCATCGCCTGGGACTACCGAAGCACCTCCCGCCAGACAAGTAGAAAACTCCTCATCTGGCAGGTGGTTGACAAACGAGTTTGGTGTTGTGGGCCTGCGTGGCGGCCTGCTCCCACACCGCCAAACTCATAATCAGGCCCTAACTCTGAATCAGCGGGGCTCTGAGTGATTGAGTTTAGTGTTTTGTAAGTCTGTGTGTCTAAGACTGTGAGAGTGAGCGGGTGTGAGTATGAGTGAAAATGAGAGAGTGAGGGAGTGTGGCGGAGTGTGAGTGAGTCAGATGGAGTGAGTGAGTCAGTGAGTGTGAAACAGTCAGTGCAAGTGTTTATGTTAGAGTGATAATTAGTGACTGAGAGTGAGAAGGGAAATGTAAATGAGGGACTGAGTAAGAACAAGTAAGGGATAGTTGGAGTGAGTTATTGAGTATGAGTGCAAATGAGTGACAGTGAGTTAGGGAGGTGAGTATGGAGAGTGGGTTACATAGAATGAGTGATTGTGAGTGAAAGTGTATGTGTGAGTATGTATTAGGCATGTGAGTCTGCAGCAGGCCATGGTATACCTAAGGTTATCCATGGCGTATTGGACGCTCATGACAACAATGTGGCAGTGGCATATTGGGGGTAATTCCTATCGTAAGGGAGGGCATCTGTTGGCAAAATGCAGGCCTTTGCATACAAAAGGTAATTTTGGCATAAGGAGCACCCAAGGCAAAATGCAGGGCTTGGCATATTTTAGACAATTCTAGGTGTGTGGGTCGTCTTTGGCAAAATGTCGATGGTGGCATATTGGAAGTAATGCTTGGGCTGAGGGATGGTAACCATGACATAAAGGGGGTGTGGGGGCACGGGAGCGCTGTTGTATTCCTCTTAGGGTGTCCATAACGGGCTTTCCAGTATCATGTCCTTATATAGGCACAATTCGCCCTGCCCTTATATAGGCATAAAATCCCAGCCCTTATTTAGGCATTAAACCGTGCACTCCAAATACAGGCATGGTCTCCGACATCCGTCCACCCTAACGTCACAACGAGTTCGTGAAGAACAGACCCTTAGGCTGCGGGAGTTTCCCTAGCCCAGGACTATTGATTTCTTCAAGGACTCATATATTATGCATGAACCATTATTCCTTAGGGGTTCATTCATGACGTCTTTCGTTGTCCGACTCACGTCAATACTAAACATTCTTAGGTACTCTCAGGTATAAATATACCTTCCCTAGCCCTTGTAAACTAGAGGAGACCTCGACTTCAGAGGAGCCCGTTTCCCGTCCTGACGCACTGAGAAGACGCTGTCATCCCTGCACGCAGAGAGTCCAGCTTCCAGTGATCTGACTTCCCTTGCGGGGTGTTGGAGTTCGAGTCTGGCAAAGAGATTCCTACCTCTCTCATTCTTCAGGTATGGAGCTGACAAGAACCTAGAGGGACTCTTGGCATACTAGGCATACTAGGCTTAACATATTCTTAGCATACCATAGTAAGGAATACTTCACCTACTTCATACCTCTCCCTACACCTAGGTTAGGTTAGGTACATTGGGGTAGAACTAGATTAGAAACGCATCGTATGAGTACTCGCATTTTTAGCTCATGTTATTTATGTATGTGAATATACGCTAAAAGATAATGCTATCGCAGTATTATTTATTTCTACTGCTCACACTGTACATTATTTATCTCGCATACTGTCTTGTGATCGTAACAGCACATTTTACTTACACCAGAAACAAGACTGTTCAATAAATCTTTTATTGAAACGCCCGTCTATTTCTTTCTGTGTAACTTGGAGAAAACTAAGCATGCACGATTGAGCTGAGTGAAATAGTTATCTATTGTTTCCACGACTCTGGGACACGTTCTGATTCTAAAGGGAAACATAGTGGTCATGTTTTGCGGCTGCCAGAAACTACTCCCTTCTTGTTGTCAAGGAGTTTCTAGTGGCCTCTGAGCTAGCTGGCACAAGTAATTAAGTTTAATATACTCGATAGGGACATACTGACCTCAGTCCTATGTCAAACCTATAGGATATATTATTCCAATGCGCAGAGCCTATTAGGGAAATAGGAGCTACACTACATGGCGCCCAACGTTTGGTAAGGCGGTAATTCAACGTTAGATACTGAGTAACTCAGCTGTGCTTTTTCTCTCAGAGACCCCTACCCATATACTCCAAAAGACGTCTGGAGTGGGCAGGGTTAAGTATCCACCACGGCTACATAGGGAAACACCCTATATATTAGCTGTTTGGTTTGCTCAACGTTGAAGGATACAGTGTTCCAAAATATTGTGCACCTTATCTTTGTTTCCTTGAAACTTGTTCTACATTTTTCAAAACACAAAATGCCTGACAACGACAATAACACCGAAAACGGTGGAGCTGCGGCTGATCCAGCCCAAGCAGCAGTTTTTAACATTACAGGTTTAAATGAAACTGAGGAGGGTGTTATAGACATCCCTCAAAACTTAAGAAGAGCCATAACTCTAAAACTTATAAAACATGGCCTACCGCCAAGAGGAGGTAGAGCAGTTTTCGTGATAGAGGCACATGAATCCTTTCAGACAGAGGTATTCTATTCATGGGTAATATTTCCTGAATCCAATTCAGTAACACACACGTTTCACTTCTACAAAGAAGATGATCCACCAGAGGAATACATTCCTTTCGAGGATATTGAAATTCCATTAACATACCAGGAGCATCAGCTCTGGTTTAAAGGCGCCCTAAAACATCACAAAAACATTACTAGGCTCGGTCCACTAGGTAGACCAGGAGCAACATGGCCGATTCTAGCCGGCTACACACCTCATCCTGACATTGAAGAGATGTCAGACGAGGATTTACTTACTCAACTCACAGAGTTAATAAAAATTTACAGACAATTGGTCCAATATGTCATGCGCACTTTTACAGTCCAGCAACCATTGACAATTCCAAATCAAACTCCCCAACAGGGGAATACATTAAAAATTACACCACAGACTCTATACGCAGTCATGGGTAAAATGCCCACAAAACGTGAGCAAATTCCGTTCTGGATAGCTCAAACAATTACTCAAATCGAAGCAGTATTTCCAAATACTAGCCCGTATGAGAAACACAGAATCCTAACAATCAGTTTACCAATGGGGATCACACCACAACTAGAAGACTGCACCACTTGGGGCTCAGTCTTTGCTGCCATCTATACTAAAACACATGGCATTCCGTCAATTGCGGTAATACCTGATGTCCTCAAACAAATTCAAAACGAATACGGGGCAGAGCCTGCTCTGAATTTAGGTATGAAATTACTGAAAAATTTCGACCAGGTCTCAACAATAATATTATCTAATATTAAAGGGGAGGCAGCAGCAGTGGCGATCCGCCAAAAATTAAGGGAATTCGATGTTACAGAACATCAAACTGAGCTACCCAGAATAATAGAACAATCTTATGCAGAATTGGGCAGAGATAGTTTGGGTGGAAGACCAGTGAAGCCGAAGCTATCTGAAAGTCCTGAGAAGGACTCCATTAAACAAAATCCTACATCTTCTAAAAAGAAGTGGGAAACTAATAAACAAAATTCAAACGAGAAACGTTCTCAATCCCGAGGTAGGTCTCCTCAAAAGGAGCCCTCTGAAAGGAGGTATAACCTCAGGAATAGGGATAATTTGAGAAAACCTGACAGGTATCAAGATACTGATACACGTTCCTCTCGTCCCTTTCAGATCTCATCACAGACTTCGGAAAGAAGAGGACGGACGGAACATAGAGAAGAACGCGTGAAATCGAAAGACGACAAACACGCTCCAAAAACTAAAACAAAACCTCAATTCTCCAAAAAGAAAGTAGCAGGTCTAAAGATCAGACATGCCGAGAATACTGAGAACACAACTCAAGAACGGAGAATGGGCTCAGACAATGCTGGACAGTGCAGCACAAGTCACAATAGTTCGCAGGAACCTGAAGGAACTTCTGGAGATAGTGGACTTGAATGAGTACATCACAGTTGAGACTGTAGACACCAGGGTTAGTGCTCCACAAAAGTTATATGAAATAACACTCCGGATGGAGGGAGACAAACCTAGACAGGTGAAAGCACTTTTTTGGGAAAAACTTTCAAGGGGCTATGACATACTTCTAGCAGAAAAAGACTGGCCACCACAATTTGTCAGGGAGTGCCCACATGGCGAGGACATTATTATGCCTGCCTTCTCCAACCATATTCCAATACACCTAAAATATACATATGCCAGGAAATGGGCAGTAGCCCAGGCCCCAGCATTATATAAAAATCATGTAGGATGGGATGAGGACTCACCTCACCATAAAATACATCTGAAACATGAACCAACTGCACAACGGCAGTACCCAATAAAGCAAGAAGCTAAAAAACAGGTCAGGGAGATCTTAGATCAACTTGAATACCAAGGGGTGATTGAAACATGCACCTCCTCAATGAACAATCCTTTGTTTCCGGTCTCCAAACCAGACAATACATATCGTCTAGTTTTGGACTACAGACACCTAAACACTTGTTCTAAAACTTTTGCAGTGCAAAATGCACATAGCACAGCATTAATGAATAACATTGTGCGTAAAAAATATAAAACAACATTAGACATCTCAAATGGTTTCTTTTGTCAAAATATAGCACCTGAAAGCAGGTACTTAACAGCATTCTCCATAATGGGGACCCAGCGTCACTTTTGTTGACTCCCACAAGGGTTCAAGAATAGCCCAGGTTTATTCTCAGCGAGGGTAACGGAGTTACTACAAATTTATGACAATGAGGCATTGTCCTATGTCGATGACATTTATCTGACAGACGATGACCTGGACAAACACTTGAACAGGGTGAGCACCATTATACTGGGTTTCGCCTCTGAGGGCTACAAATTCAACTTTAAAAAGTCCAGAATTGCCCATCTCAATGTCCTATTTCTAGGATATGAGCTTTCAAGTGAAGGCAAGAGCTTGGCAGCTAACTTTTTAGAAAAATGTGCGCTGCTCCAACTTCCAAAAACGCTAAAAAAAATTACAATCCATCCTGGGTTTCCTAAATTTTGGAAGAATATACATTCTAAATTACGCAGAAAGGGTTAAACCTCTCTACGCATTAATCAAACCTGATTTTTCGATCAGAAACTGGACACAAGAACACACAGAAATCTTGCGTTCACTACAGGCTAACATGTTAGCAACAAATCACTTACAAACACGCGTAAGTCAACGCAATTTGGTGATCCGAATAATTTCGGGTCAATGTGGATTCACCTACTTAACCTTCAATGAGGGTGAAAAAATACCAATAGCATACAAATCTCATTTGTACACACAAGCGGAAATGCGCTTCAGTTCAACTGAAAAAATTCTAACAGCAGTTCAAACCGCTGTAGCAAAAGAAAGAGCCTTAGCCCAAGGGAAACGCATTATTGTCGTAACCCCAGTACCAGCTTTAGAAGCGGTCACAAAAGCAAGCATTCCAAATGCTAAAGCATTACATCCAAGATGGATACAATGGGTTAATTCTCTTGCTGCAACGGATGTTGAATATGTTTTTGATCAAGATTTAAAAACACAAGCATTCCTGCAATACGAACATGAATGTCCTCTGCCTACTGAAATTCTGCCTCTCGATCAGTACGAATTCATAATTTACACTGACGGATCCGCACAACCCGCAATTGGGAGTAAGCAAGCTTACAGTGCAGCGTGTGCAATCGTTAAAGGTTGCATGCGAAATGGCATCTTCAGACCTATGGTCACAAAACCTCAGTCTCTAGGAGATTGTACAGCTCAGCGAGCTGAACTACAAGCATTCAAACTGGCACTTGAAAGTACAGATCGAGAATTCCCCACACTAATAGTGTGCGATTCCTTTTACTGTGTTCAGTCGTATAATGACTATATACAAAACTGGCTTGAAAATGGTTTCAAAGATGCGAAAGGTGGCACAATAAAGCACAAAATGCTTTGGGAACAAGTAGTTCAGTTGAAAAACGAACTACCAAAGGCTTACGTGATCCATACACTGAGTCATCAACGTGATGGCGTTCACGTTGCAGGGAATTCATTGGCTGATGAAGCCGCAAAGGGGGCTGTTCAGGCGGCTTCCGTAGCTGCGATCACTCGTTCAAAAACAAAAATAGACGGTGAGATAATGTTGGCTGTCAATGCTTCAAGCAAAGGCAGCAGTGCAGCGTTACCTAAAAAGTTTCCACTCAAGTACTCTTATGTAATTGATGCGAACAACGTTCCTTTTGCTCGAATCCCTGGAGTGGGGGATAGGGTAATTCCAAACATGGAACGTAGAGCAGCCTTGATTTATGAAACAAATTTGGGGGAAGGTCTGTCACATCAAGGGATCTCTAAAACAATTTTGACGTTAAAAGAGATGTACTGGTGGCCTGGAATGAATACAGAAATTCACATATTCATCAACAACTGCTTAGACTGTAAATTACAGCGAGAGAGCCACCAGACACCATGCTGCGAATGCGGTAACCCAGTACAGACACCATTGTTAGACAGCATTAGACTATCTACGCACCTGCGTCCTACTGGACAAAGGCATTCCCACAAATACTGAATTTAGGTTCCTATGGTTATGGCCTCAGCGCTCAGCTGACGCTCGAACTGTTATAAAAGATTTGCGAGTCTTTATCGGCATATACGCAATAGGCACGCTACATTCTGACCAGGGTCCTGCGTTTAGCTCTCGGGCTTACAAAGAAGCCATGGCCAGTCTGGGCGTTGCATTGCGGTACTCCTCTCCATTCCATCCTGAGGGAAATTCGGTTGTGGAAAGGAAAAACCGGGACATAAAGCAGTCTATAACAGCTAGGGTATTAGGTTCGGGTGATGGGTGGGTCAAACACCTTAGTGGGGTACAACGCTCATTGAATAATCTGCCAAGAAGTTCTCTAGGGGGTCACTCCAGATGAGGTCCTATTTGGGACAAGAATGTGGGTACCAGACCTTGAACACGTAGGCACAGTGGTGGAAAATAAACCTTTTGATATCAAAGATCGTTTGGCTGTTTTACAGGAACTCAATGAGTTAAGAACGAAACAAAGCAACGTATTCCTACAGCCAACCACCACTGGGGAAAAATCGGCGGTCCCAGCAAGGCCTGTCTGGATTCCAAAAATTGGGGATCTAGTCAGAGAAAAGATTGCGGACAAGAAGGAATTTGGACCTTCTTACAGACAACCAGTACCTGTCCTAGCCGTTCAAGGAACAACAACAGTACTTCTGCCGCCCCTTGCTGGAAGAAAGGAGAAAAGATTTGTGTCCATCGACCTCATCAAACCACAGTATGTGGCCAATACTAAATAGTAGGCCTCGTGGACTCCGACCTAGTAGCAGACGCACTCCTCTCGCTACTATCCAAGAGGTTCAGACTGAAAGACTGATAACCATCGAGAATTCAGCTGTAACTGATGGAGGACTAAGCAACAACACTATGGAACTCATCCCTCTTGAACACCAAGTAACAGTTCGTCCAAATACACCTGTCTACACCAATGTAGCAAGTGATCGACTGGTTCCAGTGATTTCAACAAATCCTGATGCAATTCCAACAATTGATAGAACTGCTTCTGGCTATTTCATTAACTTTGATACGTTCTCAGAAGATCCGAGTGAACCTGAAACGACGCCAGCATCATTCAAATTAAAGCAGCAAGTACAAGACTTTCTTCACTTTCTGAAAAATACTTATTTGGTTTCTCCATGGATTGAACTCTGGATTATATCTGGACTTTTTGTTTTCCTGCTCTGGCTAGCTTTGGTTACAACTGTGAGCGTGCTTATAAGTGGCAGATACATCCATGTGAACACTGAAGGAAAAGGCGTGAACGTACTTTTGAAACCTCATAAATCTTCCATCGTGAAGCAAGAGACTTGTCATCAGTGAACATCACAGCTGTTCCTATACATGATGGTATAGTGTGGGACAAAACAGATTTTGATATATTCAATCCGACGGAACAATTGAACATTCCACATTTGTTTAAAATTTCACTAAGTGATCTAATTACGTCCAATACCTATTCTGATGATTGGGACTTTGAGACTGTTAATGACATAATGTTTGACCTAGAAAAATCTGCTGCATTTTCTAAAAATGAATATTTAGAGTGTTCATCAGACTATGAACAACTGTATTGTTATAACCACTATGGCCATCATTATTTGCATAAATCTGCATATCCAAGAAGTGTTTATGTTTAACCAATGGGAACATTGTCCTACACCACCTAAAGGTAGTTCAAAAACATTTGCTAGTAAATTTCCATATTTTTCAGGTTACAATACATCTGATCCAGAAATGTTTTACTATAAAAATGTAAACAAGGCAGGACTGAAAATTATGTTAACAAATACAAAACAGATATATTCTGCATTATTTAATGCCCAACTGTCTAGACAGGGTTTCGACTTTTGGAAAGACACAATAGACACAAAAACTGTGTGGGGTACTAAAGATTGGCAAGTGCAGGGGATAGAAGCTTTATTTAGAGCCTGTATAATCCCTGAACAAATAATGTTTTTGAATGAAACCATCCAACAAACATCTTGTCTTGGATTAGCCAAGATCAAAGAGATGAACACACCTTCTGTACCAGCACCTGCAGGTGATAACGATACACAGGCAGTGGTGACAGTTGACAATATACTACAACTCAACAGATCTAATCCTGATTGGAAAAAATGGTTGATCTGGCCCACAGACACAAATAACTGTCAGGAAAGATTCCTGAATAAAACTCAGGGCTTTACTATTAATAGGCCAGACCCAAGATATGTCCAAAGACAACATCCGGGGGTAGTAACAACATACAGTGTAGGAAAATTATGCCTCGATTGGCTCCATAAGTCTACAGTACAGGATGTGAAACAACACTTAACCTTACTTAAAAAGGACGCAGACCTTAGGGAATTCTTGCTTGGACCAAGAAAACCGCGTCAAAAACGTTTCATATATGCCGGCATTTATGCTGCTTATAATGAAGCATGGAAAGTATCACAGATGGAGGCCGCAGAACGAATACGTGAACTTGATCGTATTAATTTAGAGAAAACACTCTCTGTGGTCGACAATGGGTTAACAACTTTGTCCTCCAGAATATATTCACCGGACGGCACTGTATCCTCTGCTATCGACATACTAGAACAAGATTTGGCGATGTTACAACAAGGCCAGTCTCAATTACGTTCTATTATGTTATTAAGCTGGACGCTGCAATCCTTGCGAGCGGGCTATGTGCCTTGGCGTTATATCAACACAACGGCTCTGTTTGCAGAATACAATCTCACTGATAAACAGATCGAATTGGCACAAAGAGGAGCAAGGTATACAGTGCTGAGCATTGAAAAACTGGAAAAATTACCATTCACAGTGGCAGAAAAACCAGCTACAGAATGGCTTATTCAAGGCAAAATCACACTACCTGTGACTACTTTTCAGTTTCAGTATTGCCTCAGACAAATGCAAGCAGGCACATATGAAAGGTTGGGTAAGGAATACATTAAGACATCTTGGGATTTAACGTATACATATAGATGTTGGAGTGGGGATCGTGAAGTGTTTTTGAGCGGTACAAACTGTAAACGTGCACTAAGCGGTTCGCTTATATGTCAGGACATTTCCTTACACGGGGCTTGTAATGGTTCTGTGGCAAATTTGTCTTGCCATCAGCAGGGTACACCAGCTGCTGTGATTAATCCAACGTTTGGACAACTTTCTAATGGGAGTTACCTCATGTTGAATGATCAAAGTTGCTGCGGCATGCTGCCAGGCATCCCATATCTAGTAACGGTCAACTCCAGGGTCACTTGCTGTATGCAAGTATTGTTTGCCCCAATAGACACAGTCAGGGAGTCGCCTCTATGGCCTTCGCTGAACGTCTCTTTTATAAGATTTGATACTTTGAGCAGAATGAAAGCCATGCTTTTACAGCAAACAGTGCCTTTGACCTCGGCCAAAGAAACCTATGATCTACAAATTGCAAGGACTTCGGCTGAGATACAAACTTTAATACGTACAAACTGCCCTATACATTTCGTAGAAATGATAGGGCGTATCTTCAATATGTCTGATACAACCGGAATTGTACATGTATTTAAGAGCATCTGCTCCGGTCTGTTAGCACCTTTCCAGGCAATACTCGGAATCATCCCAAACTTTGCACATTCGGTGTTTGGTGGCATACCATTAATTCTAGCACTTGTTGCCGGAATTCTATTGCTCTTCCTGCTATTTCGCTATGGCCAGCCTATTCGCCGACATCACTCCGAGCGAAATGGAGAAAGCTCTCCTTGAACGAAAGTGCCGTGAGCAAATAGTACAGCTATTGGGCATAAATCATCTACGGGACCTTAATACCACGTGGTTCCTGTCATTCAGACCAATCTGGCAAGATTGCATCTTACCTGTTCTACGATGCCTGCTATGCAGTGTAGAATGCGTGTTGGACACCTGTCTAACATATCCATCGGATACGCCAACGGATATCGATACTCTGCTGGACCCGATAACGGCCCATGCTCTGTGTTGTCCCCAGAGGCTACCAATCCTGATGTCTGCATTCATTGAGATCTCACAGGCGCTTCCGGCTGCTGCTGAGGTACGAGAAAGATCTACAGGCACACAGGTAACAACGGACGCAAACATTGCTGCTACAACCAATGCTGAAAGCGATGCTTCACATCTCTGTGCGATTAATCTGCTTCACGAGGTGTTCCAACTGACACCAACTTCGGTGGACGATATTTTGTCTACAGAAATAGATGATCTCATGTTTACACCAGACCCGTAAACTGACTCTGATTCAGCATACAGTGTTCCAGAGATGCAGTAACAATTTGGCCTTCATTCTACAAAAACTTGGAACTCTACCAAAATTGAACTTTTTCCCATTTTTCGAACGAAAATGGCACTTCAATCTGCTTAAAGTAGAACTAGCCTTATAGTACAGACTTGGCGGTACTTCCACGGACACTTAGTCATCTTGTGTGTCTAAAACAGTTCATTAATTTTCATGACATGAAATGACTTTGATTTTTGAACAACTTATCGATCATTTTCTGTCATATGTAAATACTACTGCTTATTTCATTCCATTTGCATTTATTTTCGAACTTTTATGCCTGAAATGATAAGCAATTGCTTCAAATGTACAGTACCTTTTGCATTTTTTATTATGTTTTTTAAGAAATATTTTTAAATATGCGGTACTCCATTTTTGTTTAGCATTTTAAATGTTTAGCATTTTAGTATTATCGTACTCACGAAAGTGGAGTGGGTGTTGTATTCCTCTTAGGGTGTCCATAACGGGCTTTCCAGTATCATGTCCTTATATAGGCACAATTTGCCCTGCCCTTATATAGGCATAAAATCCCAGCCCTTATTTAGGCATTAAACCGTGCACTCCAAATACAGGCATGGTCTCCGACATCCGTCCACCCTAACGTCACAACGAGTTCGTGCAGAACAGACCCTTAGGCTGCGGGAGTTTCCCTAGCCCAGGACTATTGATTTCTTCAAGGACTCATATATTATGCATGAACCATTATTCCTTAGGGGTTCATTCATGACGTCTTTCGTTGTCCGACTCACGTCAATACTAAACATTCTTAGGTACTCTCAGGTATAAATATACCTTCCCTAGCCCTTGTAAACTAGAGGAGACCTCGACTTCAGAGGAGCCCGTTTCCCGGCCTGACGCACTGAGAAGACGCTGTCATCCCTGCACGCAGAGAGTCCAGCTTCCAGTGATCTGACTTCCCTTGCGGGGTGTTGGAGTTCGAGTCTGGCAAAGAGATTACTACCTCTCTCATTCTTCAGGTATGGAGCTGACAAGAACCTAGAGGGACTCTTGGCATACTAGGCATACTAGGCTTAACATATTCTTAGTATACCATAGTAAGGAATACTTCACCTACTTCATACCTCTCCCTACACCTAGGTTAGGTTAGGTACATTGGGGTAGAACTAGATTAGAAACGCATCGTATGAGTACTCGCATTTTTAGCTCATGTTATTTATGTATGTGAATATACGCTAAAAGATAATGCTATCGCAGTATTATTTATTTCTACTGCTCACACTGTACATTATTTATCTCGCATACTGTCTTGTGATCGTAACAGCACATTTTACTTACACCAGAAACAAGACTGTTCAATAAATCTTTTATTGAAACGCCCGTCTATTTCTTTCTGTGTAACTTGGAGAAAACTAAGCATGCACGATTGAGCTGAGTGAAATAGTTATCTATTGTTTCCACGACTCTGGGACACGTTCTGATTCTAAAGGAAAACATAGTGGTCATGTTTTGCGGCTGCCAGAAACTACTCCCTTCTTGTTGTCAAGGAGTTTCTAGTGGCCTCTGAGCTAGCTGGCACAAGTAATTAAGTTTAATATACTCGATAGGGACATACTGACCTCAGTCCTATGTCAAACCTATAGGATATATTATTCCAATGCGCAGAGCCTATTAGGGAAATAGGAGCTACACTACAGCGCAAACCATGAGAAAATGCTGGCCATGGCATACTGGAAGTAATTTATGACATATGGGTAACCCTTGGCATAAGGCATCTGTCAATGCAAAATTCTGGTAGTGGCATATTGTACATAATTCTTGGCATAAAGGGCACCCATAGCATGTGGGTTGCTTCATGACAAAATACTTGCAATGACCCACTGGCTACAATTCTTAACATATTAACATGAAATATTTTGGGGAAAACACTGGGGTCAACTTATGGTAAGCTTTGGGCTTCTCTGGCACACCATGGACGAAATAGAATGTTTCATAATTGCCCACTGGCAAGTTTATGTGAAAATTTCCCTTCTGTTTCAGCATAATTTAATCAAACCCGCCTCATAAATTAGTCCTCCATTGCCACTAAATTCTGGGATTCTGCAGCGCGCGCAATGTAATTCGTTTTATTTATTTATTTATTTATGTACTTACCTCCGTTCGGCCGTATGCCGGAGTTTACCACCCCCCCACCCTGCCCCTCCACCGCCCCACCGCCCCGCATCACTCCCTCCAGGAGCCGCGACTGGATGTAGAGAGAACCAAATAAAAACAAGGAAACGGGCACCTCTCCGATTTACTCTAATTTACTCCTCCCCCATAGTAAGTGTGCATGTAAAGCAAAACTAATATAAACGAGAAAGGCACTTCTCAGATTTACTCCGATTTTCCATATTATTTGGGGATGCAGAGAAAACATTAAAAAAAACAAGGAAAAATGCATTCTCCGATTCACTCTGATTTACTGCCCCCTCATAGTAATTGGGGATGTAAAGCAAAACTAATAGAAAGAACGGAAAATGCAGCTCTCCCATTTACCCATGCAGAATATCCCAGCGACTTGATATTGGCATGTGCGTATTGTGCACGTGTGAGTAATGCAATGAGCGACCGTTGCGGATTTCCAGGCGTACTCCTGACATGGTTTGCCTTCCCTTCGAAAAGCGGAAACATGCTCCAAGTAACAAATGTAACCCTACGTAAACCACTATTTGACCTTTTTTTCTAAGTCCTCTGTGATTTTATTTTGGGGAGCATATGACCACCGCTGGTCACAGGCTGATTTTATGAATATTTGATTGCGCACTGCATTCAGTGACTGCTTCCCGTGAGAGAGGACCATGGGTATTGCACCTGCGATTGCAATGAATTTCAGGATTGAATTACACAAACATTATGTTTAAAAATTCGATTTTGGTTCTATAATCCCTAAGAAGCCAATCTGGGCTGACGTAGCAGGGTGGCAAGGGTGAAGATATTAGATGTGCAAAGAAATAGGAAGGAAGTGAAGCAACCACAGAGCACTTTTTAATAAAAAGAATGTGGCGGGGAGAAACCGAAAAGAAGTGAAAAAAGGTTTACTTCCCCTTTAAAACAAAGTGCCCGATTTAATTCTCGGCGGTAAGAATACTCCATTGCAACAGTGACGAAGTCTCCTCACTGCAAAGAGTGTGGTCCGCCCACTGCATTTAGATGCGGGAGGACTTCGGGTTAATCACAGCGGAGACTACTCTGCCCCTGCCATTCTCCGACCAGTGCTTAATTTGAGCCCGTGGTTGTTGGTGGGGGGCACCGGCACTCATTTTTGGGGGCCAGGACTTATTTCTCTGCATCAGGCGTCACTGCGAGCAAAAGACATATATCAGAAAGACGGAGGAAGAGAAAGACGGAAAAGCGTCACAACTCAACGGTGGAATGCCGTACCTCTTCACTTAAAAACTTGTCCATATCTGCTCTCTTTTAGAAAGAATCTTAAGACCTCACTTTTTAATACTTAGTTTGCAAATTCTGCCCACTGTATCAACTTTTCTGTGATAGACTAGCGCCAAGACGCCCTCGGGCATTCAAGCGCTTTACAAAACCTATTTTCATTTCATTTCACAAAGGGAGAAAGCTGTAAGCGTGAGCTAAAGGGGCAGGGAGTGGCTGTAAATGGATTAAAGAGGCCCGAGATGGCTTTAGGATTACACTGCCTCAGTATTCTGTGCTCGTGCATTGAATTGCAGCAGCCGCGTGTTTCAGAGGACAGTTTTGGGCACCGGCACATCTTCATTTACAAATTAAGCACTGTCTCATATTTCCCTGGGAGCAAGGGCTGTCGAAGATAACTACATGTCCACTCACCCAATTTGGATGAGCGTTCATGTAGTCATTTTTAGGCTGAGCCTACCAGCACATACGCTGCTCTGCGAGGCATGCAGTATCTCCTCTAGGGAGATTAATTACACCCCTCACTCCCCATTAGCTCCTTTGTGTGCATGTCTAAATTCCCTTCCTTTCATTGGCTGATTTTTGCATTTGTCCCTCCTTTTGGTGGGTGGTTTCTGTCCTAGCGACTGGCCCTGTTACAAGTATTACTCTCCCCTCTGTCTATTTTTGTACGTTTTTGCACTTTTTTTCTGTTTCTGACTTTCTTTTGTTGCATGGTGTCCGCTTCAGGGATGGGTGCTGCATTTAAAGTTACATTTTTTATAATGTTTTACGATCATGACCACAGCGCAGGCTTAGCTAACGCGCTTGCATTTTCCAACAAATGCCGTGTGTAAACAAACGTTCTGTTGTTGCACGGCGTACATATCCAAACAAATAGCGTGTGTAAACAAACTTTATTTTGTTGCACGATGCCCGCTTCACGGACGGGTGCCGCGTATAATGTTTAATTGTTTATAATGCTTACAATGTTTCAGGCTTTGCTCGTTTGCATTTTCCAGAAAATGCCTCTGTAAACAAACTTTCTTTTGTTGCACGGCGCCTCTTGCTAAAGCTGCCTGCCTGCGCTCACATTCTCAAAGAATCCCGGTTGGAGACGCCGGCACAAAGCCCTCTCTCAATGGCTTGGGCATCATTTGAAACTGGGTGTACAGGGAGTAGAGGCAACCAGTTACTTGAATTACACAAAACATAAACAAGACGGGCACTGACTGGAGCGACAAAGCCAAGATTTTAGTTTGAGCCTAGTGGCAGCAGGCATGCTCTGCAAGACTGCTGTAGTAGAGTATGGGAGAGAAGCCGCACCCACTCTACTCCTATATTTTTCATTGGCTTGTGTAATTGTCTTTCGTAAATGCTGCCTTCGTATCCGTTAATAGGCTTGTTAGTCCCTCCTTAGTATGGCCTTGTCTTCATTTGTAACCTCCTGTGGCTACTGGCCCCTTTACTTCGGTTGTTACACGGGACCTGTTATTTAGTCTGTAAGCACTATTTACATTATTGAGTTTCTCTTGCTGCAGGCCGGACATGCGCTGCTTCAACTGAAACCGCTTGTGTTTTTTTAAGCAGCATGGCCACCCACGTGAGACAAGCACCTGCTTTCTTGTGTCTGTTTCAACCCCCTAAGTAAATGGATTTAGAAATGATTAGCGAATTAAGTCATGTGAATTCCAGGTAGCACATAATCCTGTGCTAATGGGCTGAAGCTGACAATAGCACATCTGTGTTACATGTCATCTGCACTAAAGCCACATGACGGGTTGTTTTCAAAAGCCTCTTTTATTAGCAACAACAACACCACCACCACCAATACCACCACCAATGCCACCACCACCACCAATACGATCACCACCAATACCACCACCACCACCAATACCACCACCACCACTAAAACCACTGCCAATACCAATACCACAATCACCAATACCACCACCACCAATACTACCACCACCAATATCACCACCACCAATACCACCACCAATACCACCACCACCACCAATACAACCTCCACCACCAAAACCACCAACACCACCACCACCACCAATATCACCACCACCAATACTACCACCACCACCAATACCACCGCCAATACTACCACCACCAATAACACAACCAATACCACCAATACCACCACCAATACCACCACCACCACCAATACCACCACCACCAATACTAACACCACCACCGGCACCAATACCACCACCAATACCACCACCAATACCACTGCCAACACCAATACCACCACCACCGCCAATACCACCACCACCACCAATACCACCACCAATACCACCACAACCAATACCACCACCACCAATACCACCACTACCAATACCACCACTACCAATACCGCCACCACCAATACCACCACCACCAATACCACCACTACCACCCCCAATACCACCACCAATACCACCACCACCAATACCAGCACCAATGCCACCACCACCAAGACCACCACCAGTACCACCACCACCACCAATACCACCACCAATAACACCAATACCACAAACACCACCACCAATACCAGCACCACCAACACCAATACCACCACCACCACTACCAGTACCGCCAATAACACCACCAATACCACCACCACCACCAATACCACCACCACCAATACTACCACCACCACCAATACCACCACTGCCAATACCACCACCACCACCAATGCCATCACCACCAATACCACCACCAATATCACCAATACCACCACCAATACCACCACCACCACCAATTCCACCAATACCATCACCAATACCACAGCCAATACCACCACCACCAATACCACCACCAATGCCAATACCAATACCACCACCACCAATATCACAACCAATACCACCACCACCAACAATACTACCACCACCACCAATACCACCACTGCCAATACCACCACCACCACCAATTCCACCAATACCACAGCCAATACCACCACCACCACCAATACCACAACCAATGCCAATACCAATATCACCACCAATACCACCACCAATGCCACCACCACCACCAATACCACCAATACGAACACCACCAATAACACCAATACCACAAACACCACTACCACCAGTACCACCAATACCACCACCAATACCATCACAAATACCACCAATACCGCCACCAATACCATCACCATCACCAATACCACCACCACCAATACCACCACCAATACCACCACCACCACTACCAGTACCGCCAATAACACCACCAACACCACCACCACAAATACCACCACCAATACTGCAACCACCACCAATATCATCCCCCCCAATACGACCAGCACCACCAATACCACCATCAATACCACCAATACCACCACCACCAATACCACCACCACCAATTCCACCACCACCAATACCACCACCACCAATACCAATGCCACTGCCAATACCACCAGTACCACCAATTCCAATACCACCACCACCAATACCACCACCAATACCAACACTACCAATAACACAAATAGCACCAATACCACAAACACCACTACCACCAGTACCCCCACCAATACTACCACCACCACCAATACCATCACAAATACCACCAATACCTCCACCACCATTACCAGCACCAATACCACCACCAATACCACCACCACCAATACCATCACCAACACCAATACCATCACCAAAACCAATACCACCACTACCAGTACCGCCAATACCACCACCACCAATACAACCTCTACCAATACCACCACCAATACCACCACCAATGCCACCACCACTAGTACCACCACCAATACCACCACCACCAATACCACATCCACCACCAATACCACCAATACCAACACCACCAATACCACCACCACCAACAATACTACCACCACCACCAATACCACCACCGCCAATACCACTACCACCACCACCAATACCACTACCACCACCACCACCAATGCCACCAATAATGCCATCACCACCAATATGACAGCACCACCAATACCACCACCACCACCAATACCAATACCACCACCACCACCAATACCACCACTGCCAATACCAGTACCACCAATACCAATACCACCAATGCACCACCACCAATACTACCACCAATACCACCATCCCCAATACCACCACCAATACCACCATCACCACCAATACTACCACCACCAATACCACCAAAACCAATACCACCACCACCAATACCACAACCAATACCCCCACCACCTCTAATACACCACCAATACAACCACCACCAATATCACCAATACCAGGACCAATATACCACCACCACCAATACCAATACCACCAATACCAATGCCACCACCAATACCACCACCAATACCACCATCACCAATACCACTAAAACCACCACCATCACCACCAATACCAATACCTCCACTACCAATACCACCACCACCAATACCACCACAACAATAACACCTCTTCCAATACCACCACCAATACCACTAAAACCAATACCACCACCACTAATACCACCAATACCACTACCACCAATACCACCACCACCAATATCACTAATACCAACACCACCACCAATAGCACAACCACCAATACCACCGCCAATACCACCACCTCCTATACCACCTCTACCAATACCACCAATACCACCAATGCACCACCACCAATACCGCCACCACCAATACCACCACTACCAATACCACCAAAACCAATACCACCAGCAATACCACCTATACCACCAATTCCAAATACCTCCAATACCACCACCACCAATACCACCACCAATATCACTAATACCAATACCACCAACACCAATACCACCACCGCCAATACCAGTACCACCACCAATACCGCCACCATCACCAATACCACCACCGCCAATACCACCACCACCAATACCACCACCAATACCTCCACTACCAATACTACCACCACCAATACCACCACAACAATAACACCTCTTCCAATACCAAAACCAATACCACCACCACCAATATCACCAATACCACCACCACCAATATCACTAATACCAACACCACCAATACCACCACAGCCAATACCACCATCTCCTATACCACCACCACCAATACCAGCACCACCACCAATACCACCACCACCAATACCACCAATGCACCAATACCACCACCACCAATACCGCCACCAATACCACCACCACCACCAATATCACTACCAATACCACCAAAACCAATACCACCACCAATACCACCTATACCACCACCACCAATACCACCAATACCATAACCACCAATACCACCACCACCATACCACCAATACCACCACCACCAATACCACCACCATTATCACTAATACCAATACCACCACCACCAATACCACTACCACCAACACCAATACCACCACCGCCAATACAAGTACCACCACCACCAATACCGCCACCAATACCACCACCACAACCAATACCACCACCACCAACTCTACCACCACCACCAATACTACCACCAATACCACCTCTACCAATATCACCACCACCAATACCACCACCGACAATACCACCAAAACTAAACCCACCACCACCAAAAATTCACCAATACCACCACCAATACACCACCAATACCACCACCAATACCACCACCACCATAACATCACCACCATAACACCACCACCAATAGCAATACCACCACCAGCAATACCACTAATAACAATACCACCACCTATACCAATATCACCACCACCAATACTGCCACCAATTCCACCACCAATGCACCACAACCAATACCACCACCACCAATACTACCACCACCATCACCAATACCACCACTAATACTACCACCACTAATACTACCACCACCAATACCACCACCACCAATACCACCTCCACCAATACCACCAGCACCACCAATACCACCAAAACCAATACCACCACCACCAATACCACCACCTCCAATACACCACCAATACAACCACCACCACCAATACCAGCACCACCATACCACCACCAATACCAATGCCACCACCAATACCACCACCACCATTACCACTAATACCATCACCACCAATACCACCACCAATACCACTACCAATACCACCACCACCAATACCAATACCACCAATATCACCACCACCACCAATACCACCACCACCAATACTACCACCACCAATACCACCACCACCAATAACACCTCTTCCAATACCAGCACCAATACCCCCACCAATACCACCACCACCAATACCACAAATACCACCACCACCAATACCACCACCAATACCAATGCCACCACCAATACCACCACCACCAATACCACCACCAATACCACTAATACAAAATCCACCACCACCAATACCACCACCGCCAATACCAGTACTACCACCACCAATACCACCAACACCAATACCGACACCAATACCACCACCACCAATACCACCACCACCAATACCACCACCATCATCAATACCACCACCACCAATACCTCCAATACCAATACCACCACCAATACCAATACCACCACCTCAGCGCCTCTCGCTCACTAGTAATAGCAGGGGCACTGTACGAGGACAGAGCTGCAGCCGAGACCATCCCTCCCTCCCTCCCTCCATGCCTGTCATAAAGCACAGCCCGCCCTGCACCAGGAGGTGAAGCCAGGGCCCTACTACAGTTGGAGTGTTTTTTATTAGTCCAAAGATAGCAATGACATTACGCAATGCCACACTGCACACTCAAATCACGGAGAGGTTAGGAAATAGCCCCCCCCCTCCCGCTCTTCCTCCTGGTCCGCGACAATGTAATCACAGAGCGACAGGTGTTGGAGCGTTTTGTTAGTGTTTATAGCTCGGACCATATGTAACTCTTACTTCACACTTTGTGTCTGTGTAATTTACAACACTTACACATCTTCTTCACTGCACTATTTATCACTACTTTGAAGACGTCGGAGGCCGGTCTCTTCCTCTGATATTTACAATCCAACAAGCGGTCGAGAAGGCCCTTTATTGCAATGCAATAGGTCTTGCATTTGCGAGAGTTTAAGCTATTAGTATTGTAAATGACAATGCCTATTATTTATGTTTTAAAACCCAAAACATAAATAAAAGGCATTGTCATTTACAATGCCAATAGCTCAAACTCGCGTGAATGCGAGACCTATTGCATTGCAAATGCTTGTTTTTCCTTACATCGACCGCTCAGCTGACGAGAACCACTGCCACTTCCTCTCTGCTCTCCTACTCCTGGTAACACTGGCCGAACAAAATAAACTGCAAAATAAACTTACCACCAGGTAAAAGCTGGCAGTAAGGAACAGTAAAACATTTTAATGCTCCCCCCGCCATGGGAGAAGCCTCCCATGGTGAGGGGAGCATTACTTTTTTTCTTTACAAAAATAAAATGCCGACATAGGATTATCTTTTTGAAGAAAAAAAGATTTGTTACAGGGCCGAGTCCATCCGATGCAACACTATAACAAACAGTAAAATGCATTGACAAGAACCGCTGTGTCTGTGGTTCCAGGTAATGCCTTTATAAATGACTCCCTGATTGGCTGTTATTTATACATTTGGCGGGCAAAGTAGTATTGACCTGTCGGACATAAAGTCCTCCGCCAGGCCAATGGCTACTACTCCAGATGCCAAAAATTGAATCAGGCCTAAAGTAACAAACTGCAAGAACAACCACCACCAATATCAGCCAATTCTACCACCACCAATACCACCACCACCACCAATAACACCTCTACCAATACCACAACCACCACCAAAACCAATACCACCACCACCAATACCACCACCACCAAAACACCACCAATACCACCACCACCACCAATACCACCACCATCAATACCAATACCACCACCACCAATACCACTAATACCAGTACCACCACCACCAATACCACCACCACCAATACCGTCACCAATACCACTACCACCAATACCGTCACCAATACCACCAACAGCACCACCACCACCAATACCACCACCAATACCACCAGCAATACCACCACCACCAATACCACCACCACCAATACCACCACCAGTAACACCACCACCAATACCACCACCAATATCACCAATACCACCACCACCAATACCAATGCCACCACCAATACCACCACCACCAATACCACGAATACCAATACCACCACCACCAATACCACCACCGCCAATACCAGTACCACCACCACCAATATCACAAATACCACCACCACAAATACCACCACCAATACCACTACCACCAATACCACCACCAATACCACCACCACCAATACCACCACCACCAATACCAGTACCACTACCACCAATACCACCATTACCTCCAATACCGCCACCAATACCACCACCAATACCACCACCACCAATACCAGCCCACCAATACCACCACCACCAATGCCACCACCTCAGCGCCTCTCGCTCACTAGTAATAGCAGGGGCACTGTAAGAGGCCAGAGCTGCAGCCGAGAGCATCCCTCCCTTCCTCCATGCCTGCCATAAAGGACAGCCCGCCCTGCAACAAGAGTTGAAGCCAGGGCCCTACTACAGCTGGAGTGTTTTTCATTAGGCCAAAGATAGCAATGACATTACGCAATGCCACACTGCAAATTCAAATCACGGAGAGGGTAGGAAATAGCCCCCCCCTCCCGCTCTTCCTCCTGATCCGCAACAGTGTAATCACAGAGTGAAAGGTGTTGGAGCGCTTTGTTAGTGTTTATAGCTCGGATCATATGTAACTCTCACTTCACACTTTGTGTCTGTGTAATTTACAACACTTTCACATCTTCTTCACTGCACTATTTATCACTACTTTGAAGACGTTGCAGGCCGTTGTCTTCCTCTGATATTTACAATCTAACAAGCGGTCGAAAAGGCCTTTATTGCAATGCAATAGGTCTCGCATTCGCGAGAGTTTAAGCTATTAGTATTGTAAATGACAATGCCTATTATTTATGTTTTAAAACCCAAAATAAATAAAAGGCATTGTCATTTACAATGCCAATAGCTCAAACCCGCGTGAATGCGAGACCTATTGCATTGCAAATGCTTGTTTTTCCTTACATTGACCGCTCAGCTGACGAGAACCACTGCCACTTCCTCTCTGCTCTCCTACTCCTGGTAACACTGGCCGAACAAAATAAACTGCACCACGCGCTACAAACCCCAGAAGTGAACGCATCCGACTCAAAAGCACCTCCTCTATTTTGAAATTATGGCCTGGGTGGAAGGTCTAGGTAGGTTTTTCTCCCTTCCTGCATGGGCTCCAGCCTTGCCTACCACAAGGGCGGTAATCTCACATAAAAAATCCATGTTCCCGAGGGTTGATTCAACTTTTACTCACAGTAAAAGCACGCAAGTCACATGCAGACGTATTTCATGCAAAATATGACATACGCATCTCATATACAAATAAATGTTTCAATGTTTGGTATACTGTTGCAATATGGTATGCATGCGTGTGTAGAACCTCCGTATGTGAATTTAAAAAAAAAGGCAGGTTGTTGAGAAATGAGTGTAACGGGCTAGTTTTGTAATTTTAGCTAATTTATAGCACATTTTGTTTCTGAACTGGACTCATTCCTACAGTATCTGATACTTGAGTTTGCACTAATTTTGGTCTACTAAAACACTTTTACATAAATGGTGACCTCGTGCTAGCACAAAAGACACAACACACCTTAACACACTCCGTCCAGAACATACAGAAAGGGGCTTTACATCAGCCCTTTTTAACCTTTGTCTGCTTGGGTGAGCTCCGTTCAGGCATTGGTTTGTCGGGTTGTCCGTCATGTTTTGGGGCCAACCTAGAGGAATTTGCAGATGCTTACATTACCCAATTTACACTTTGAATTGGTGATGCGTTGGAAATTAGTTCATGTTTGCATGCCTGTTTGCCACATCCTACTTTTACCTGCATTCTAAACTAAATAAATCGACATCCTATAACCATCTTGCACATCAGCAACACTCTCATACATGCCAACAGACCTGATTTAGGAGGGATTTTTAAAGCCAAAAGTTGCTTTATTTTTGCTTTCTCCTAACTAAAATTACCTCCTCTTCAATGCACGTTAATGTGGAAATAAATTCCCCCATTTATTTTTTCTAAATCTACCTCTTTCGTGTCTACACATGTTGGCATGCATGCACTGTGTCCTTTGCATTTTTTTTCTCTGCTTGGCATTAAGAATGAGAGGAAACGTGCCTTCGTAATGTCCACACATTTAGTTCAGTACCTTAAGACATGATGACGTACTTGCCCCCATATATATGATGTTCTTAGTTGCAATTTTGATGCACAGGCTCCAAAACAGCTGCATATATTTGTGGCTTTGTACATGAAAACTCTCAAGGTAATGGATACCGTTCATTCTTATGGAAGCACATTTTTTTTCAATTAGGTATTATTTAGGTATGCATTTGTTTAGTTGAATACTGCCATAAAACATTACCACAGATTGAGTGGAACTAAGCCCAATCCCTTATCCATATAGTTGCAGACCTTGTGACTAACATGTTTTCACCTGACTAGTGATGCAGTCACACACATATTGTTATAGTACTGTTGACTTGCATCAACGCACTTGTCTTTCTATTGGTGCGTTAAAGCATTGGAATGTGTTGTTTCCTGAGGCAAGCATGTATTCCTGAATCAGACTGCATGACCCAGTGTGTAGTAATTGTATATCTCTTCAATCCCTGGTGACACAGCACCCAGGATAATATGCTGCATGGCTAAACACTTATAAAGTCCCAAAGGCGAGACCTGTTGGCTATGCCAATGCTTGTTTACTGTTTCTTACCACCAGGTAAAAGCTGACAGTTAGGAACAGTAAAACATTTTAATGCTTCCCCCGCCATGGGGGAAGCCTCCCATGGTGAGGGGAGCATTACTTTTTTTCTTTACAAAAAATAAAATCCCGAAATAGGATTATCTTTTTGAAAAAAAAAAGATTTGTTACAGGGCCGAGTCCTTCCGATGCAACACTATAACAAACAGTAAAATGCATTGACAAGAACCGATGTGACTGTGGTTCCAGGTTATGCCTTTATAAATGACTGCCGGATAGGCTGTTATTTATACATTTGGCGGGCAAAGTAGTATTGACCTGTCGGACATAAAGTCATCCGCCAGGCCAATGGCTACTACTCCATATGCCAAAAATTGAATCAGGCCTAAAGTAACAAACTGCAAAAACAACCACCACCAATACCAGCCAATACTACCACCACCAATACCACCAATAACACCTCTACCAATACCACAATCACCACCAATACCACCAAAACCAATACCACCACCACCAATACACCACCAATACCACCACCAATACCACCACCACCAATACCACCACCATCAATACCAATACCACCACCACCAATACCACTAATACCAATACCACCACCACCAATACCGTCACCAATACCACCACCACCAATGCACCACCACCAATAGCACCACCACCACTAATACCACCACCAATACCACGACCAATACAACCACCACCAATACCACCACAAATACCACCAATACTGCCACGAATACCACCACCACCAATACCAATGCATCCACCAAAGTACCCCCACCAATACCACCACCAATACCACTACCACCACCAATACCACCACCACCAATACCACCACCAATACCACCAATACCGCCAATACCACCACCATACCACCACCACCAATACCACAAATACCACCACCAATACCACCACCACCAATACCAATGCCACCAACAATACCAATACCACCACCACCAATACCACCACCAATACCAATACCACCACCACCAACACCAATACCACCACCACCAATACCACCACTAATACCAATACCACCAATACCGCCACCAATACCACCACCAATACCACCACCAATACCACCACCACCAATACCAGCCCACCAATACCACCACCATCACTAATTCCACCACCACCAATACCACCACCTCAGCGCCTCTCGCTCACTAGTATTCGCAGGGGCACTGTACGAGGCCAGAGCTGCAGCCGAGAGCATCCCTCCCTTCCTCCATGCTTGCCATAAAGCACAGCTCGCCCTGCAACAAGAGGTAAAGCCCGGGCCCTACTACAGCTGGAGTGTTTTTTTTAGGCCAAAGATAGCAATGACATTACGCAATGCCACACTGCACACTCAAATCACGGAGAGGGTAGGAAATAGCCCCCCCCCCGCTCTTCCTCCTGATCCGCAACAGTGTAATCACAGAGCGAAAGGTGTTGGAGCGCTTTGTTAGTGTTTATAGCTCGGTTCATATGTAACTCTCACTTCACACTTTGTGTCTGTGTAATTTACAACACTTACACATCTTCTTCACTGCACTATTTATCACTACTTTGAAGACTTCGCAGGCCAGTGTCTTCCTCTGATATTTACAATCTAACAAGCGGTCGAGAAGGCCTTTATTGCAATGCAATAGGTCTCGCATTCGCGAGAGTTTAAGCTATTAGTACTGTAAATAACAATGCCTATTATTTATGTTTTAAAACCCAAAACATAAATAAAAGGCATTGTCATTTACAATGCCAATAGCTCAAACTCGCGTGAATGCGAGACCTATTGCATTGCAAATGCTTTTTTTTCCTTACATTGACCGCTCAGCTGACGAGAACCACTGCCACTTCCTCTCTGCTCTCCTACTCCTGGTAACACTGGCCAAACAAAATAAACTGCTCCACCCACTACGAACCCCAGAAGTGAACGCATCCGACTCAAAAGTACCTCCTCTATTTTGAAATTGTGTCCTGGGTAGAAGGTCTAGGTAGGTTTTCTCCGTTCCTGCATGGGCTCCAGCCTTGCCTACCACAAGGGCGGTAATCTCACATAAAAAAGCCATGTTCCCGAGGGTTGATTCAACTTTTACTCACAGTAAAAGCACGCAAGTCACATGCAGACGTATTTCATGCAAAATATGACTTACGCATCTCATATACGAATAAATGTTTCAATGTTTGGTATACTGTTGCAATATGGTATGCATGCGTGTGTAGAACAGCCGTATGTGAATTAAAAAAAAAAAGGCAGGTTGTTGAGAAATGAGTGTAACGTGCTAGTTTTGTAATTTTAGCTAATTTATAGCACATTTTGTTTCTGAACTGGACTCATTCCTACTGTATCTGATACTTGAGTTTGCACTAATTTTGGTCTACTAAAACACTTTTATATAAATGGTGACCTCGTGCTAGCACAAGAGACACAACACACCTTAACACACTCCGTCCACAACATACAGAAAGGGGCTTTACATCAGTCCTTTTTAACCTTTGTCTTGCTTGGATGAGCTCCGTTCAGGCATTGGTTTGTCGGGGTGTCCGTCATGTTTTGGGGCCAACCTAGAGGAATTTGCAGATGCTTACATTACCCAATTTACACTTTGAATTGGTGATGCGTCGGAAATTAGTTCATGTTTGCATGCCTCTTTGCCACAGCCCACTTTTACCTGCATTCTAAACTAAACAAATCGACATCCTATACCCATCTTGCACATCAGCAACACTCTCATACATGCCAACAGACCTGATTCAGGAGGGATTTTTAAAGCCAAAAGTTGCTTTATTTTTGCTTTCTCCTAACTAAAATTACCTCCTCTTCAATGCACGTTAATGTGGAAATAAATTCCCCATTTATTTTTTCTAAATCTACCTCTTTCGTGTCTACACATGTTGGCATGCATGCACTGTGTCCTTTGCATTTTTTTCTCTGCATGGCATTAAGAATGAGAGGAAACGTGGCCTCGTAATGTCCACACATTTAATTCAGTACCTTAAGACATGATGACGTACTTGCCCCCATATATATGATGTTCTTAGTTGCAATTTTGATGCACAGGCTCCAAAACAGCTGCATATATTTGTGGCTTTGTACATGAAAACTCTCAAGGTAATGGATACCGTTCATTCTTATGAAAGCACATTTTTTTTCAATTAGGTATTATTTAGGTATGCATTTGTTTAGTTGAATACTGCCATAAAACTTTACCACAGATTGAGTGGAACTAAGCCCAATCCCTTATCCAGATAGTTGCAGACCTTGTGACTAACATGTTTTCACCTGACTAGTGATGCAGTCACACAGATAATGTTATAGTACTGTTGACTTGCATCAACGCACTTGTCTTTCTATTGGTGCGTTAAAGCATTGGAATGTGTTGTTTCCTGAGGCAAGCATGTATTCCTGAATCAGACTGCATGACCCAGTGTGTAGTAATTGTATATCTCTTCAATCCCTGGTGGCACAGCACCCAGGATAATATGCTGCATGGCTAAACACATAAAGTCCCAAAGGCGAGACCTGTTGGCTATGCCAATGCTTGTTTACTGTTTCTTACCACCAGGTAAAAGTTGGCAGTAAGGAACAGTAAAACATCTTAATGCTCCCCAGCCATGGGAGAAGCCTCCCATGGTGGGGGAGCATTACTTTTTTCTTTACAAAAAAGAAAATCCCAAAATAGGATTATCTTTTTGAAACAAAAAAAAGATTTGTTACAGGGCCGAGTCCTTCCAATGCAACACTATAGCAAACAGTAAAATGCATTGACAAGAACCGCTGTGACTGTGGTTCCAGGTTATGCCTTTATAAATGACTGCCTGATAGGCTGTTATTTATACGTTTGGTGAGCAAAGTAGTATTGACCTGTCGGACATAATGTCCTCTGCCAGGCCAATGGCTACTACTCCATATGCCAAAAATTAAATCAGGCCTAAAGTAACAAACTGCAAAAACAACCACCACCAATACCAGCCAATACTACCACCACCAATACCACCAATAACACCTCTACCAATACCACAACCACCATCAATACCACCAAAACCAATACCACCACCACCAATACACCACCAATACCACCACCAATACCACCACCAATACCACCACCACCGATATCACCACCACCAACCAATACCACCACCACCAGTACCACTAATACCAATACCACCACCAACAATACCACCACCACCAATACCACCAACACCAATACCACCAACACCAATACCACCACCAATACTACCAGCAATACCACCACCACCAATACTGCCACCATCAATACCACCACCACCAATACCACCACCAATACCACCACCACCACCATTCCACCACCACCAATACCACCACCACCAATACCACCACCACCAATGACACCACCACCAATACCACCAATACCAATACCACCACCACCAATACCACCAATACCACCACCAATACCACAAATACCAATGCCACCACCAATTCCAATACCACCACCACCAATACCAGTACCACCACCACCAATACCACCACTAATACCAATACCACCAATACCGATACTACCACCAATACCACCACCACCAATACCAGCCCACCAATACCATCACCACCAATACCACCACTATCACTAATTCCACCACCACCAATACCACCACCTCAGCTCCTCTCGCTCACTAGTAATAGCAGGGGGACTTTGTGAGGCCAGAGCTGCAGCCGAGAGCATGCCTGCCATAAGGCACAGCCCGCCCTGCAACAAGAGGTGAAGCCAGGGCCCTACTACAGCTGGAGTGTTTTTTATTAGGCCAAAGATAGCAATTACATTACGCAATGCCACCCTGCACACTCAAATCACGGAGAGGGTAGGAAATAGCCCCCCCCCCTCCCGCTCTTCCTCCTGATCCACGACAGCCTAATCACAGAGCGAAATGTGTTGGAGCGCTTTGTTAGTGTTTATAGCTCCGATCATATGTAACTCTCACGTCACACTTTGTGTCTGTGTAATTTACAACACTTACACATCTTCTTCACTGCACTATTTATCACTACTTTGAAGACGTCACAGGCCGGTGTCTTCCTCTGATATTTACAATCTACCAAGCGGTCGAGAAGGCCTTTATTGCAATGCAATAGGTCTCGCATTTGCGAGAGTTTAAGCTATTAGTATTGTAAATGACAATGCCTATTATTTATGTTTTAAAACCCAAACCATAAATAAAAGGCATTGTCATTTACAATGCCAATAGCTCAAACTCGCGTGAATGCGAGACCTATTGCATTGTAAATGCTTGTTTTTCCTTACATTGACCGCTCAGCTGACGAGAACCACTGCCACTTCCTTTCTGCTCTCCTACCCCTGGTAACACTGGCCGAACAAAATAAACTGCACCACGCGCTACGAACCCCAGAAGTGAACGCATCTGACTCAAAAGCACCTCCTCTATTTTGAAATTGTGTCGTGGGTGGAAGGGCTAGGTAGGTTTTTCTCCGTTCCTGCATGGGCTCCAGCCTTGCCTACCACAAAGGCGGTAATCTCACATAAAAAAACCATGTTCCAGAGGCTTGATTCAATTTTTACTCACAGTAAAAGCATGCAAGTCACATGCAGACGTAGTTCATGCAAAATATGACTTACGCATCTCATATACGAATAAATGTTTCAATGTTTGGTATACTGTTGCAATATGGTATGCATGCGTGTGTAGAACCGCCGTACGTGAATTTAAAAAAAAGGCTGGTTGTTGAGAAATGAGTGTAACGTGCTAGTTTTGTACTTTTAGCTAATTTATAGCACATTTTGTTACTGAACTGGACTCATTCCTACAGTATCTGATACTTGAGTTTGCACTAATTTTGGTCTACTAAAACACTTTTACATAAATGGTGTCTTCGTGCTAGCACAAGAGGCACAACACACCTTAACACACTCCGTCCACAACATACAGAAAGGGGCTTTACATCAGTCCTTTTTAACCTTTGTCTTGCTTGGGTGAGCTCCGTTCAGGCATTGGTTTGTCGGGTTGTCCGTTTTGGGGCCAACCTAGAGGAATTTGTAGATGCTTACATTACCCAATTCACACTTTGAATTGGTGATGCGTTGGAAATTAGTTCATGTTTGCATGCCTCTTTGCCACAGCCCACTTTTACCTGCATTCTAAACTAAACAAATCGACATTCTATACCCATCTTGCACATCAGCAACACTCTCATACATGCCAACAGAACTGATTCAGGAGGGATTTTTAAAGCCAAAAGTTGCTTTATTTTTGTTATCTCCTAACTAAAATTACCTCCTCTTCAATTCCCCCATTTATTTTTTCTAAATTTACCTCTTTCATGTACACATGTTGGCATGCATGCATTGTGTCCTTTGCATTTTTTTTCTCTGCATGGCATTAAGAATGAGATGAAACGTGCCCTCGTAATGTCCACACATTTAGTTCAGTACCTTAAGACATGATGACATACTTGCCCCCATATATATGATGTTCTTAGTTGCAATTTTGATGCACAGGCTCCAAAACAGCTGCATATATTTGTGGCTTTGTACATGAAAACTCTCAAGGTAATGGATACCGTTCATTCTTATGAAAGCACATTTTTTTTCAATTAGGTATTATTTAGGTATGCATTTGTTTAGTTGAATACTGCCATAAAACTTTACCACAGATTGAGTGGAACTAATCCCAATCCCTTATCCATATAGTTGCAGACCTTGTGACTAACATGTTTTTTCCTGACTAGTGATGCAGTCACACACATAATATTATAGTACTTTTGACTTGCATCAACGCACTTGTCTTTCTATCGGTGCATTAAAGCATTGGAATGTGTTGTTTCCTGAGGCAAGCATGTATTCCTGAATCAGACTGCATGACCCAGTGTGTAGTAATTGTATATCTCTTCAATCCCTGGTGTCACAGCACCCAGAATAATATGCTGCATGGCTAAACACTTATAAAGTCCGAAAGGCGAGACCTGTTGGCTATGCCAATGCTGGTTTACTGTTTCTTACCACCAGGTAAAAGCTGGCAGTAAGAAACAGTAAAGCATTTTAATGCTCCCCCCGCCATGGGAAAAGCCTCCCATGGTGAGGGGAGGATTACTTTTTTTCTTTACAAAAAATAAAATCCCGAAATAGGATTATCTTTTTGAAAGAAAAAAAAAGATTTGTTACAGGGCCGAGTCCTTCCGATGCAACATTATAACAAACAGTAAAATGCATTGACAAGAACCGCTGTGACTTTGGTTCCAGGTTATGCCTTTATAAATGACTGCCTGATAGGCAGTTATTTATAGATTTGGCGGGCAAAGTAGTATTGACCTGTCGGACATAAGGTCCTCCGCCAGGCCAATGGCTACTACTCCATATGCCAAAAATTGAATCAGGCCTAAAGTAACAAACTGCAAAAAAATCTAAACTACCCCCAAAATCACAAAATTAGAACAAACCAATTTTAAATCATTGTTTCTGTCTTTTTGCTTTTGTGTCATTAGGTCTCACATAGAGAGAGAGATTTAGATGTCTCGCCTGCCTCATACTATTAAAAATATACACACACACATTCCTGCAACGACGTTCTTTGCCAGCCCTCTTCATCCATTGTTGCTAAATTGTCATGGACGTTTTCCTTCCACCCAATCCTGCCCACAGCAGTCATCCTAGGGTCTGAACAATTCAGCCATGGGCGCCCTCATTCTGAGGGAAGGCGTTTTCCCAGTTCTGATATACATATCTTACAAAAAAGTGTTGCAGTTCGAGTCTAGGGCTTGTGGGGGCAATCTTTCTTTTTTTTCATTTTTATTTGCTTTACTTTTGTATTTCTATTATTTCATATGCTGTCAAAACAAACCCTGGCAAAGGCATTAGGTCTCGCCATTTTAACCTCTTCAATTTGCTAATGCTGTTTGCCATTGCTGGGCACCATTGGCCAAAATTACAAAAAATAATCAAGCACTGGCCAAGCCAATAGTATTGTGTTGGCCGCCAGAGATTTGTCTGTGGTAAGTCTTATTTTGTTCTGTCATGGTTTCTGTAAAACTTTACTGATGGGGATGTTGCCAGGCCATTGTCCATTTAAAAAAAAAAAAACATAGGGAAAGTTAAATGTTTTTTTTTTTGTTCTCAGAAAGGCACACATTTCCATAGTGGTACTTTGCACTGAAGGGAACTACGTTGTGTCGTAAAAGGGCACTATGCCGTAACTCATAGTGAAATCAGATAATGGCTGAAGTGGCTGACTCACTACCCCCATGATGCATGCTGGAGTGGGTGAAAGAATAATGTGAATGGCACAGTAACAGACTAATGGATGAAGTCTGGCTAAAGATGCCTATCTATGTTATACACATCATTTTAGCAAAATTAAAAGGTCTTGGCTAACACCAGACTTTTAAAAAAACAATCAGTCTTACATTGTCTGCCAGCCTCCTGCCCAAGGTAGTACTTTTCTTGTAATGTTTTTACAAATAGATAGAGAGGGTGGAAAAGATAGATAAATGGAGAGGATTGAAAATCAGATAATTAAAGAGGCTTGCGAAGATAAAGTTGTATAAAAAGATAGATATTGTTGCATAGTTTGATAGAAATATAGACAGACAGACAGATCAGACAGATAGCTAGACAGGCAGCTAAATAGATTAGATAGGTATACAGACAGGCTGATAGATAGACAGGTAGCTTGATAATCAAGCATATAGGTAGGCAGGCAGAAAGGGTTGCATAGATAGATGAATAGCTAATTGGAATAAACGGTACAGCTTGAATTAATAATATAATAGAGAGTATTGCATACAAGAGCAATGAAAGCAAACTGCAATGCCATGCAGCAGGACATAAAGACTAAATAGGTTTGCAAGTATAACTGTGGTCCTCAATTCTAAATGCACTTCATTGCTTGCATACTAAAAAGAGGCGCTAACTGTACAAAGAACAGGTTCAAATTAACACAATCTGGTATGCTGTGAAATTGCAGCACTTAGAAAAACAGTCCGCACCAACAGGATTTTACAACAGCATTAACAGGAGAGAGGGGCTGATAAAGCAGGAATGTAACCTGTGCAACATGAAGACCTTGAAGAAAGCGTTCTTCTATCACATCAAGCTCTAAACAAAAAACCAACGCTAAAGTAATAATAAAGTGTTTAAAGAACACACTGGGATGGAAGGGAACTACCTTGTGTATGGATGTGCCCTATGTGAAAAGGGCAAAATGCTGTTACTTAGAGTGAAGTTAGACAGTGGATGAAGTAGGCTGGCCCATTGCCCCATGCTGTATGCTGCGGTGTAAAATGTGAATGACACAACACCAGACCAATGGATGAAGAGAGCTGGCTGAAAGTCCATCTTAACTAAATATGCTATGCATATAATTTTAGTAAAAGTAAGTCCTTGGCTAATGCCAGACCTATAAATAGGCACACAAGTTAATTCATAGGCATGTGTGAAATATGCACACGCATGCATGGACCTACGAACTGAAGCAGACGTAATTAGTTTTATATACCGATCCAAGATGAATTGGTAAATTTAAAAGAAATCACATTTCACTGGGGCAGAAGTGCTTTTTTTTGTAAGACTGAGGGGCTGCCTGGCCATCCAAAGAAATTAAAATGTAAAAAAGTGGCTACAGGGCTCGGTCACAATGGAGTAGCAGGTGGAGAGCGGGTGGTGGTAGAAACAACAAGACGTGGGTAGGAGGAGTAGGAGGGAAAGCAGATCACAAGGTAATGGCAAAGGAGAAGAACACAAAGAGATCGAAACAGAGAGGAGGGGAGTTTGGTGGGGGGAAAGCACACGAGAGAGAGCAGCACACAAGCGAGAGAGCAACACGGAGCACGGGGGTTGCAGATATTTGTTTGGGGAGAAACACATGAGGGAGATAGATGGAAAACACATGAATATGGTGTGCTTAAATAACAAGAAAAATGTAGTTGTATAAACGTGTGCAGTGGAGGGTTAGCAGGCAGCCAGTCAAAAGGGTGGTAAAGAAGCTATTCTCTTGGGAAGGGAGAAACACAAGAGGCGGAAGATAAGCCATTGAATGAGATGCAAACAAATGAGTGACAATATCTCCAACTGATGTTAAGTAATGGATGGGCTATAAGCCCACTGTAAGTTTTTGATAAGCCCACAAAAGGTCTTTTGCAGGCAAATCTAAAAGTTGCACGATTGCCCAGGCAAGCCCTTTTGGCTTTGTTAATTCTTGTACTGTTAGGAATTCCTCACACATATTCACTCCTTAAAAGTTGTAATCAAATTTTCTTGCCCAACATATTGTAAACCTTACATCAGTACCCTTTACTCTGTTAACAACGATAGTTCTTCTACTCTTCTGTCAATAACGGTATCCCATGGCATCTGCATCTGTGTTCCCCTACCCAGCCAGTATATGATAAATTCAAACATCAGACCAAAGTCTCTACCTCATTTCTACCAACTTTTGCTTCTTTGACAACCTACGGAGTCTCAGCTCCTGTGCCAGGTGGTGCATATCACAAACCCTTCATATCCCATCACTGAATTCTTTGCTACCAGACATCACCTCACCAGGCATCAGTATGATTTTGCTCAGACCTAAGTGGCAATTGACAAACCAGCCATACTAGGAGCACAGCTAAATGAAACCATTAAAATAATATATTCCACCAGTACATTTGGCATAGATCTACTAATTTCCTTTTCTTGCTTGAAGAGGCTACTCTTTTGAGAGAAAGGAATTCTTTTTTTTTAATACATTTCTAGAAAACCTTACAAATAAATTCTGTTGGAAGCATTGTAATATTGAAACACGGTCTAAGGTCTTTTCAAGCGCTTGGTCATTTTCTACAGGCAACACTGTCTTATCACTCCTTGTAAACTTCGGACCTGATTTAGAGTTTAGTGCATCGGTATTTCATCACAAAAGTGATGGATATTCTGTCACCTTATCAAGTGAATTAGTATATAACGCACTTGTAATAAGGTGGATGGGATATCCTGCACGTTTGGGACGGTCTACCCATCTGCAATACTCTAGATCAGGCTCTTAGATTCATCTGTCTTTGGAGTTGTTCGTCACTATATTGGGGTCAACAATATCGGGCTATAATAATATTGTATCCACTACATCGACCTACAACTACATTATAAGGTAAGTATAAAACTACTGTTTGTAACTCCACCTATACTTTGCAAGACAGGCATAAGTGAATTAAGAATAGCAATTATATACTTACATTGCAATACAGTGGTAGGTGGATGTAATGGATATGATGTTATTGCAATGTGATATATGACATGCAATTTAGTGTTCATTGGGACTGATGGCATTCATTATATAGATGTTAGCCATTTAGGAGCCCATCTTTGGTACCAAGAACACTAGGAATACACATGTGCTTGCTCCTTCTGTCCGCCCACTCCCCAAAAATAGTTTCTAGTAATAGGAACTCAAGCCAGTGTAAATTGACCAATATTTTGAGATGTTTGAAGTTTTACAGTGTGTTAAATCAGATGATGTTTCATATATTTCATATCTTAGTCAAGTATTTCAGTCACTACCACCTATTTAACAACTTTGCCATAGTTCATCCGTGTGTGTATTCGAGTTTAAGAGGACCATCATCCCGCAGTGTGAGAAATTCTGGACTTTCATGGCGAAATCAGTATTTTCTTGTGACTTAGTAGGCGTAAAAACATGAATAGCTATTTTTAAGTACTTATCATATTTAGTTAGTACACTCTATGTTGGGTTGCCTATTTTACCTGTAACAGGTATTTTGCTCTGCTAAATGGACCTAGAGGAAAGAACACTGGACATTCTCCATGGTGCTGGGTAACAAACTCAGTACAACACCTTCCTATTTGGCCTACACACAGCCACAGTTGTTGCTGGCTCACCAAGCTTCTAGTCATATTTGAATTTTACCTGTGATGCAAGGGTGGTCATCGGTATCCATATCAGGATGATTTGACTCATTTGGATTGCCAGTTATCTAATGCAGGCTGTCATACTCGGAGATTAGTTTCAACTGTTCAGTAGTGAATGTCAGCTTGGGCTCACTTGGCTTTCCTAAATCCCTTAAAAGGAGGCAGCCGACAGAAACACAGTTATCTACTTGGAAGTGAGTAGCAATTTGTCTGCTTGTGCCAAGGCTTACATACATCTTATGGAGTGTCAAATGGGGAGGCAAACCTGCTCTAAAGTAGTCAGTAGTCAACTGCATTTGTCCTGCAAATGGATTTTAACAAAGGGACCTTCTATACATTGATGTATTATTTGCCATCTTGGAGAACTGCCCTTTCACCGCTTTGTTGTAACTCTAAAGTAAATGTTTTTGATCAGTTCATTGAAAGGGTCTCAGTAAACATATGATCCCTCTAGTGATACACAAAATGTAACAAAAATCCAGTGATTGCTGTTACATTTCTTTGAAGAAAATTGGTCTATATATTTTTCCATTTTGGTGTATTGGAAAGCTTTATTTCAAGAAAAAGTGTACAAGGCAGAGATAACTGGGTGCTTTGCATAGCCTTTCTTTACCAAACAAGTGATCTACATTGCTCATTGCTGTAAGCAAGGCCATCTAACGTGCAAATTCAGCCTTCACTAGAAGTAGCATGGTGGGAATGTTGATAAAGAATTCAAAGGTACAAGAGTTCCATTAGATGATAATAAGGTCACACGTGTCCACAATTTCCTCACACAACCCATTCTTCAATACTGAAACACATGCTGTTTCTCTTTTAACAGATGTCTTTTGACCCACAGCTATGGATGGGTTAGTGGCAGCTTGGTGTTTACAACCAATCAGGTGAGTGAAACCATAGTTTAGCAGTAATGTGTAAGTGTGGTGGTCAAGAGTGGGCAGGAGGAACTCTTGACATGGGATTGGCTGGGAAGCCTTTTACCAGTGATGTATTAGCTTTTACACAATTGTGTCTTCTATCAGTGGGTGAAATCTATTGACTTGATCACTGACATATTAACTCAGTAAGGGGTGAATGTCTCTGCCTTTCTTTCATTCTGAACTGGAGCCCAAACTAGCATCCTGTACACCCAGATAACCCAAGTGAACTTTTCCTCAAGATGGCCTCTGTCTTACTAAGCTCCATCTCTCATCTTACTCCGTCTCTCTGCAGCTCCTGTGGCACATTTAGATGGTGAAAGCAGTGTGGCCTATAAGTGACTTGTAAGTGTAGCATCTTCTGTGTCTCTCTCTATCTCATTCTGTTTCTCTCTATTTTAGGGCTCTCCACCTAGAACTCTAACACCACACAGTGCTATCACCAGCTCAGATCTCAAGCTGGAATCTAGGGCTCCTGCATGGAGGACCCCTTTTCTTCTCCTACCACCATTAACTCGAGTCCACACTTCCACCCAGGGCTACAGTCAGTACTGTGAGTGGATGTGCCTCTCACCTGCCAATAGTGTCTACCCGCCACTGTACTGTGACTGCCTTTGCTGACATTTTGGGTCCATGTGGGAAGTTTGCACTGCTACTGCCCATGTGGTACCTGTTCTCTGTGTCTAAAAACTTGAAAGCATTTTTTCATTTTACAAGCCAAAACTATTGACATTGTCAGTGCCTATTGATTCTTGGATATTTAACAACACAGGTAAGTCTAATAGAGAGAGATCTTATGATGTAATGGAAGGCAAGATTTTCCAATTCTGCTATTCATCGCAAACATTTTAAGCATGATTCCTGAGGATATAGATACACCCTTCAGTTTTTAGCTTCAAATTCGGGAGCAATCCACCTGCAGGTAAGACAAATCTCCAAAGCTACAGTTCAACTGGCTTCCTAAAAGCAAATAGACATTATTTTATTGGAAATTCAGGAGGGATCCCCTAATTGACTGGAAGAATGGAACACCTCCATAGGACTCCACCAACTTTGGGGCCGATTACGATGCCGTAGGAAACGGCTCCGACCGTTCCTACGGCATCATAATCAGCTGTTCGGATTCCTTTCCGACCGACCCATTTGGATGGAGTCGGTCGGAAAGGAATCCGAACTGGATTTCTGAATGGCTTCCAATGGGCTCGTAGAGCCCGTCTGCCATTCGGAAAGCCTCCGGTAATCCCAAGGGTGGCTCTTTTCGCCCGAGGGATTACAATGTCGGATTCTGACAGCCTTTCTGTGCCGGCCTTTCCGACACAGAAAGGCTGTCGGAAGTCGACTTTGGGGGCCCCCTTTGGTGCGCGGCCTCCAGTTGGAGGCCAAGGGGTCCCTGCTGGGGTGCCTTGAGGTGCCTGCCACGGGGTGCAGGGATGAACTGCACCTCTTCTCTTTACAAAGAGAGCATGCATTCCGGTCGGAATGCATGCTCCCATTGTAAAGGATAGGAGTGCGACCGAACAGTGTTTGGTCGCATCCTAATTGCTTGGTTGGGACCGCCGACAGGAGGTCGGTCGGTCCCAGTACCGAATCGATGTCGGACGGACTCAGGTCCGTCTGACATTGAAATCGGGCCCTTAAAGGTAACTAATCACAAGCTTCAAGTAGATAAAAAATACTTCTTAAAAATCTTATGAGAGGGTGTGTGGGATCACATAGTTGTGCTGTACATTTCTCTCACAATTTAAAGCATCTTTACAGGCAGAAAATCAGAAGGGCTTTGAAAGTTAACAACAATATCTTAAAGGATTGGGAAATACGACAATTAAAAAAAGAACTATGGTCACCATTGAGAGAAATAAAACTTAAGCAACAACAGCAACAATGGACCAAACTTCATGAATCTATTATAAACAAAAACTCAAAGAAAGTTTGGTCATTAATAGGACAGGAAAAACAATTTAGGAGAGTACTATATAAATTACGATAAGTGGGAATTATAGCTTGCAGATCGGTATGGCTCCGCTGATCAACCTCCAATTACGCAAGTTGCTGTCTCTCAAACATTCAACATTTGAGGAGATAAGTACTTGTATTACAGAGATCAAAACCTCTTGTGCCACTGATCCCAATGGGATCTCGAACACCATAATAAAGAAAAGTGCAGGCAATTGGTCTTAACTTCCCTGTTCAATGTCATTCTATTGGTAATATTCCTTTGTCTTGGAAAGGATCAATATTTTGCAATCGTTATACAAGCGAGGTCCTAAATCAGAACCAAGCAGCCACCTTATGATAGCTTTACTCTGTGTGCATGGTAAAATCTTCAGCAAATTATTAATAATGTACCTATCAACACGGGAGAATAATTCTTCGCTAATTTCCCCTCATCCGACTCGTTTCAAGTCAGCTTGTTCGACCATTAATAATATTGTGGCCATCAATTGTCTTTTCAAAAATACTTTTTATTTTAAAGGCAGAAAAATATATATATGCATGTTTATTGACTTTTCTAATGTCTTCGACAGGGTGGATCATAACAAACTTTGGTCAAAATTGGCGCTCTGGGAGATTGAGGGGACATTCCTGAACTTAATAATAGAGTTACATTCGGAAACCTGGGTTCAGGTTAAATTGAGCAATGGTATGGGTTTGACACCCTGCAATAAAAAAAAAAAATGATTTGAAACAAGATGTATTTTAGCCCCTTTATTATTTGCATTATATATTGCTTATTTATTTGCACTTTTAGACAATAAGGAGATATTTTCTGAAACCTGGCCACGCCACAATTCTGTTTCTTGCCTATGCTGAGGACCTGGTTATGTTTTCTAAAACTCAATTAGGCCTTCAACTGCAGTTATTTCACATCCAGGGTGATAATCAAACAAACAACCTAAAAAGTAACTTTGAGAAAACATAAATCATGGGTTTTGGGAAATCAAAGTTGTCCTTCCAGTGGGTGATTGATCAACAAAATATTGACCTTGTGAAGAATTACACCTTCCTTGGAGTTGAACTGCAGGACTATCTGCAATAGCCACATCATATTGATAAACTGAATAATGTAGTAAATCTGCAACTGTGATTAAAAATAATGCCACAAAGTATAGAGGAGGTGCTATTGGTCTAACCATTATTGCTATTAAGTCTAAAATAGTTTCTTCATTAACATATGGTTCAATTCTAATGAATTCCAGAATCTTAAGGAAATAATAGTATATTGTATAATTGTGTTAAGAAGTTATTTAATTTCAGACAATCTAAGCCGCGTGTTAGGCTGAGTTTGGAAGTGGGGATTCTGTCAATTAACTCACAGAGTAATATTAATTTATTAAAATATATCTGTGATTGTTTGTCATCCAAAGAACACACAGTAAAAGGTATGATTAAGAAGGAACTATTTACAATCTGCTGGACAAATGCAATTTTTTCAAACCACAAGGTTTAAATTATGCTGAGAAATTACAATTTACCCTCATTAACCAGTCTTGCTAATATGAACAGGTCGATTCGTAAAAAGTTAATTAAACAAGCATTTAATTTAGCGCGATTTCAAGGAGATCAGGAGAGATGATTGGGACTGATAATCAGTTGTTGCAAGACTTTTCCAGCCATATACATCAAAATTTTCTTGGTTGACCATTAAATTTGTCGTTGAAAAAACACTTTTAAAGGTTTCGTCGTCTCTGTAGTCCTCTTGCCCTATTTGAGGGTCCATTGAACAAAGCTGTAAATCATATGTCATTATGTCGTCTTTGCTCTACACTTATGGAGTCAATTGAGCATGTTCTTTGAATGTGTCTCAAGCTGTTTAATACTCGGGAAAAAAATTAAGCCATTGATTAGATTGCATGGAATGGGAACACTTAAGGATTCAACCAATTTTTGTTTTAAGGCGATTGCAGGGAAAATAATCAGCTGTGTGATGAAATTGATAGCCATAATGGAAGAGCGCTTCAAACATACAATCTTTTACGGATGCTTGCTAATAATGCACAGCTCTCTCTTTAATAGTAATAGTCAATGTTAGATCTTTTTGTTTTTAATAATAGATTAATAGTATGGTATTTTTAAAAATCACTTTTTTAGCAGCATGGTATTTTATATGATCATTTTTTAAAACAAAATTGCGTTCTATGAGTGCTTCTTTCGTCGAAGTGTATTATTTTAAATTAGTTTAAGAAATCTAAACAATAAACTATTACAATTACAGCAATGTGAATCAATTTCAATTATAACACCTTGCATTACAACTCTAAACAATGACACGGAAAAAATGAATAGATTTTCTTTACAACAAATTCAAAACATTGTCTTATAAAATCAATCCTGTGCAGGAGTTTAAGAAATTTGATTTATATTTGGGTGGTGGATGACCACCCACCTTAAGGAATAAACACAGCCCTTATTAGGGTGAACCCTCAAAGTCACTAAATTAACCTGAGCTCAGCACCCTGGTACCTACGGCACAGAACAGACAGGCTTAACTTGGGGCAGAGTGTAAAGTATTTATGCAGTTCCAAAGCAGTGATAAAATCAAAATGTAAAACAATATAATTCCTAACCTGAATTAAAAAAAAAGAGTACAATTTAAAAAACAAAATTGTATCAGAATGAAAAAATCCAATAAGGGGAACTGAAGATTTGAATTTTCAAAGTTCTAAGTACAGATGGTGCCATAAAGAACAAAGTGCCAGTGATAGTCAATGGTCACAGTAGACTCTGACCTAGGTGCAATTTGAGGCTGACTGCGATAGAGCACAGGTTAGTTACATCAACCAGGTGCGTCCTGGTCAGAGATTTTACCTTCTGATTTAGTCTTTCAAGTCCCTACTCACCACATGAGTACACCTTTAAAGCCCTAGGACCTCAAGGGAGGTACTTGGAGACTCACAGGGTGTCAGGCAGAAGCCAACAGCAGGGCCCTGTCCAGATCCAGCTGCCAATGGTCAGGTGGCTACTTCCAGAAAAAGGCCTCTTGTACTTGTTCTCCTCCTGTGGCCCCACAGGAGCTCAGCCAACTGACCGGTGAAATCCACTTCTTTGTCCTGGATGCATTAGAGAGCAGCTCCACTCCTTCTGGGCTCCTCTTAGGTCACAGGCAGTGGATCCAGTCCTCTTTGGATCTTCTGCAGGTCCAGAAAGTCTTCTGAGGTGGGTAACTGGAGGTGCCACATTTATGCCTGGCCTCTCCAATAACAATGGGATAAAAGTTCCCGGGGCCAACCCTACCCATTTTTTCAGTAGTCCCTGTTTGCCTTAGTGCAAACAGGCCCAAAATGCAATGTGTCAGGGCAAATCCAAGGTGGCGAAAGTCTTCGCCACACTCAACTTGTGCCCTGAGGGCTGGGTTTTTGTGTGTAAGTGTGTGTGTAGGGAGTGTACTGTGGTAATCCTAGTGTCCTCCCACATCTAACGCCAAAATATTGTTTGGAGCAGCCCACAACAAACCCAGATACAGAAGTCTGGTATCACAAAAGCAGCGTCATTCAGAAACCAGATTGGAAATATACAAGAATGATCTTTGTATCCTGTTCTCTCACTTTCAAGTGCATGCCAATGTTATATGTAACCCAGAGACAGAGGTCTGATAGAACAAAATGGGTGTCCTTCGCAACTGCACAAGGGATCTACAAGAATTGTGTTCACATCCTTTTATCTCTCTTTATGTGTGACCAAGAAGCATTTGACACTGCCCTGTTAAAAGGAGGTACATAGCCCCCACCATGCATATTCGGCTGAATTTAGAGGAGTCATCTCTGCCCATTGCAGTCAGCCTATAGTTATTTCCTGGGAGGCATTTTATACGTTTTCCACTCCCATTCATGGCTAATCACTAACTGGGAGAAACTGGAGAGCCAATGCAAATTAGCCTTCAGGAATTATTGGCTAGCAGAGGTAAAGAGCACTGAGTTCTAAAGTCAGCAAAAATATAGGGCCCCGCAAAAAGCATAAAATCCAGAGTGACCACACAGGAAAGGTGGATTTCCTGCAGGGGGTATGAAGGGATAATTATTTGTGATTTCACTTTCTTATTATGCCTATGTATGAAGGCCCTAATGGTCCAGTAAAGATTTCTAGTAATTGTTTACTTTTTTACAGACCAAGAATTGATCAACTGCTATCTTCTTTAATTCAGCTATGAAAAAATGCATTTGCTCAAACCTATCAAGTTACTTTTTCATCATTTTTACCTTTTCTTCCCCTAACAGATTATTCGTTCCACAATGTGAAGAATGTGAAAATGGTCGAAAGCAGTGGGAGATGGCTAGCACTTTTTATTCTGATGACTGGAGTGGCCAACGTTGCACAGAGCCAGATGCCTTGCACAGTGAATGAGAACAATGTTGCAATGTGTTCTGGGCTGAGCCTCAGTGAGGTCCCTAAATATTTATCAACTAGCATGGTAGAATTAGATTTGTCTTACAATAAACTTCAGAGTATCAGCGAAGATGATTTTTCTGCCTATACAAACCTGACAATTTTGAACTTGGCCTTCAACAACATTTTCAGAATCGATCGCAACTCTTTTGCCTCAAATCTCCTTCTCAGAAAACTCAACCTCTTCAACAACTCCCTGATGGAAATCCCTTCCCTGGCGATAAGTCCTTTGAAGCGCCTGACAGAGCTGGAAATGAGCAACAATTTGTATTTGAATTCAACCCTTGATGATGTTTTTTACACCTTTAGAAGCTTGGTAGTACTGTCCATGGGTGGAAGTGAGATCACATGGATTAGGAAAAATGATTTTCTACCCTTGCAAAATATTTCTTTACAGAAATTTGCGTTGAAGACAGCTTCCAGTCCTAAGCAGTATGACAAGGGGTCATTCGCTGTGCTTAACACCTTTTCTCTTTGGTGCGACTTTGCATTGGACACAAATCCTTATGTACTACCATTGATCCTGGGAGACTTGCGTGGAAAATCCATAAAGCTCCTTCGTCTACGCAATTTGTTTGCAAACTCTTACTACACATATGGCATGGACTTGTTCAGTGGTCTAGCAGACACTGGTCTGGAAGAACTTATTTTGTATCGGGGTAAGTTCAATGAGAACATATTACGCCTCTTGCTGATAAATGTGCAAATATCAAATGTGACAAATCTGTGTTTGATTGCCATAGACTTTGCAAGGTCTTTGAATTCTTCGGCTTCAAATGTCGGTATCTCCAATTTGACGTTGAATAAGCTTCTACTAAAGGACATCAGTAACCCAGACATTCTGAGGTTTGACTGGACATTCACTTGGTTCAGCAAAGTGAGCAATCTTCACATTATAAACGTCAACTTTAATTATGTTCCCTGTGATGCATGGGATGAGATGAAAAATGTTATTGTGCTGAACATATCAAACAACCGACTGACCAATGAATATGTAATCAACCCAACATGCAAAAATCCATCAGTGCCTAAACTGGAATGTTTTAATGCCAGCAGCAACAAAATAACTAGCCTCAAAATAATTTCATTAATAAGCCTCAAATGGCCAAATCTCCGGGTTGTTGATCTTAGTTACAATGGCATCGGATCAAACAATGAGTCCTGCAGCTGGGGACCTGCAATTACAAAGCTAATACTACACCATAACATCATAAAAAAGATAATATTCCAGTGCCTCCCTACAAGTCTGCACTACTTGGATTTGTCAAACTCTGAGTTAGATGGGCTAAACACAAACTATTTCACCAAGACTACTAACTTGAGTGAACTGTTTTTGAGTAACAACAGAATTAAATTCATCCCCTCCACCTGGGAGAGCCTCAATCTCCGGTTCCTGGCTATTGATGGTAACTCGTTTGGAGTGATCACTACAGGCTCTTTTGACAACATGCCAAAACTTGCAAAGTTGAAAGCAGGCAACAATCCTTATCATTGCACTTGCGAGCTTGCCATGTTCATTGAGGAGACCATGCAACATGGTGACCTTGAGTTTGCAGATTGGCCTCAGAACTATAAATGCTACCATCCAGAATACCTGCTCCGTAACATGATAGAGTCTTACCATCCAGGGCGGCTGGAATGTGATGTCACTCTAGTTGTGATTATCTCTGTCACAACAACTGCAGTTGTGATCATTATTTCTATGCTACTCTGCTGGAAGTTTGATGTTCCGTGGTACATAAAAGCAACATGCCAAATCATTCAGTCCAGACACCGATCACGTAAAGGCATTCCTTGCAGGACATACAGTTATCATGCCTTTGTCTCCTATAGCTCCTTGGATGCAGATTGGGTTAGGAGGGAATTGCTGTACCGTCTCGAACAGTGCAACCCCCCTTTCAGTATCTGCATACATGAGAGAGACTTCATGCCGGGTAAGTGGATCATTGACAACATCATTGAAAACATTGAAAAGAGCCGCAAGGTCATCTTTGTGTTGTCCCGTAGCTTTGTCGACAGTGAGTGGTGCAATTATGAGCTGTACTTTGCCCACCAGCGTTGCATTGGCCATGCTTTTGATGACGTCATCCTGGTTGTCAAGGAAAACGTCAGCCTGGATTCCCTTCCAAATAAGTTCTGCAAACTGCGAAAAATGCTGAGCACAAAGACTTACTTGGAGTGGCCTTCTGAACCAAACAAACAGGCCTTTTTCTGGGCTCAGCTGAAGAACGTGTTGGGGAAATGCACCCTGGAGAGTGCTGATCAAAAAAGAATTTCTTGGGCCAATGACAGTGCTATGTCCGAGTTGCCTGTTGCATCATGAACTACACAAGTTTACTATGTAAATTTACATTAAAGTTGTCCATACTTATTTATGAGCCTCTAATGAGAATGGTCTTGAAAGTGTTTATTGTTATGCTCCCATCATGCAAAAGTAATTTTTTGGCCACCCGCCCAAAATTGACCATCATATTTTCTTGCAATTTTTATATGAAATGTTAAATACTGCAAGCCGGCTAAAGACTGTTCCTTGGGTTGTGAGAGCCCACACTCGAATATATACAGACAAAACTAAGACACTTTAGTACTTTTCATTTTACATCATAAAATATATGCAGCATAAAACATTGCCAGCCACATTTTTCAAGTGACATCACAAGATAGATACCTAGCTGGCAAATAGCCCCATGTCATGTATGGCACAATCATATATTGTAGCTTATAAGCTAAATGCCCTTTGCCTGCTGTGTTTTTGTGCCTGTACCTACAGTGTTAAAAGCAAAACTACAAGCTCCAAATACATCATTTTTTTGTTTGCAATACTATAATTTACCGAAAGTATTGCACAGGACATGGAACCACTTGGCGATAATGAACATATTTAACATTTCAAACATTGTAGTTATGTTCAGTTATTTTTTTTTAAAAGCATACTCAAAACATGGTGCCAGAATCACAAAGAATTTGCTGTCAGTAGGTATGGTCAGCTCTTCTAATCCTTATGACTTACTCCGAATTCCAGAGGTAAGTCAGAAGTACTAATGAGAAGCTCGCAGCAAATTTTTTGTGGATTGGGCCCTCGATTACCAACATGGGTTTTGGCCGATCTGTCTCCCTAAAAATAATCATTCATTGGAATTAAGAGACTGAGACAGGATTATTTGGAGGGCCCCTGTGACTCGTGCTACCCATCAGCTATGACTGACACAAGAGGTTACTGATCACCAATCACAGGCTAGCTCATGGTAACGCTGTTTTCTTTCACTAAATACAGCACCTTGCATGAAGTTTGTTGGCATTCATGGAGGACAGACTAAGTACTCCTCTTGGTTCCTTTACATCCCCTTGCGTGCCACACAGACTGAAGACCACGGGTGTAGCGGGCGGCGATGGGAACGGTAATCTGTTAGTTAAACCATCAGCTGTGTAACAAGATGTACGGAGGTATACTCCATTGCCTTGCTCCGAAAATACATGAATTTGTGGCAAATAACGTTCATCTTTATCAGCGTTAAATCCGAGTCTGACATTTCGAGTGAGATAGTAATTTTGCTTCAACCCTCGAGTTTTCCCCACTCATACTCCTGCAAGGTTTAGTGGGGACATAGGTCCCTATTTCTGGTTTTGCAGGTCAAAAAGGGATAAATCATGCAGTTTCACTAGTCTGTAAAACCAAAACAGCATTAAGGGGCAGATTTACAAGCCCCTTGCGCCACTTTTGCGACACTTTTAACATGGGAAAAGTGACGCAAAAGTGGCGCAAGGGGCTTGTAAATCTGCCCTGCAGTCTTTAATTTTGACCCACAGAACTCTGAATGGAGCGGTAAATTCACCCCAAGGAAAAACACGGGCGCATATTAGCAAGAACCTCGTTAAAATTATCGCCGTTTTAGCGGCAGTAAACTGCCGCTAAAACGGCGATAATGGGCTTGGTAATATGCGCTATAGAATTCCAATAGAAGCCCAGGTTAGATGTGCAGGACATCTAACCTGGGCTTCTATTGGAATTCTATAACGCATATTAGCAAGCCCATTATCGCCGTTTTAGCGTCAGTTTCCTGCCGCTAAAACGGCGATAATTTTAACGAGGTTCTTGCTAATATGCCCCACAGTGTGCGGTAGTGGTTTCTCGCCAGTTTATTTTTATCCCCTGATGTTTCTGCTGGACCCGGGATGAGGCTATTACTATCCTATTAGATTTACTGGACTTCTGGAATGCATGCTTACCCAGAGAATTGGATCAAAATTGAATATGGACACTTACTTCAACTGATCTGTACACGCTAGTAGAGATATGCCATGGGTTATGTTTAAAAAAGGTTTAATCAGTATCCCACATTTCAGTTTGCCTTAAGTCTACCCAGATGTAAACAGTACAGTTCTGTCTGATGTTTGCCTGGTTCCGTCCTTGCCGCAAAACGGTGTCTGGTTTTGTGTTGCACTTGGAACCTCCAAAGTTCTTTTTGATGTATTTTCAGTGCTATTTCTTATCCCTAATAACACATTTGACGAGGCAGGCATACAAATAATACATTGGGAAATCGGCTGGTAGGCAGGTGGTCAGTAAGCTGCTTTCATGGCTGGATGGAATAAGATATCCTCACTCTTTGGACCCTGGGATAAAAGCACAGTATATTCTTATTGAACTTGCATGATTTATTTCTGCAGTAAAATAATGCTCCTGGGTTCTCTGTCAGATATTCAAATGATGAAACATTTTTATAAATTTCTCTTTAGAGATGCTTGTAAAATGTTTGATTTATTTAACCAATTTTTTTGACAATTGTTATGTGAAATAACTCATTTGACCCTATTTTTTAACAAGCATTAGCAACTCCAATATGGCGTGCCTTTATAATGCAAGTGACCAAGCTGTTGGATTTGCCTGTGTTTGCTTGCGAAGCATTGTTTGAAAAAAAGTAAACCATTAAAAAATATTAGAGGAAAAGGAAATGCATATCTTAAGGTATTTCAAAGTTGTACATTGAATTCAATATTTTATATAAATGACCTGCATTATTTTTCCAATACTTTTCACTCAGGAAACTCTGAACATAATTTAAAAAGAAAAAAGAAGTGACAGAATTGAATAGAAAATGCTTGCCAAGGCCTAATTTACCTTCCAAAGGACTCTGAACTGAAACATACGCCAGTCATTTGGTCCTCTGCAGTAGCCCCGTAAGCAGATTTATGAGCCTCCAGGAGAAGAGACAGCCCCTTTTCAGTCACTCTAAGTAAACTGTCTGCCTCAAACACCAACTGACTGAGTGCAGCTGCCAGTCCAACAGCACCATAAAAGCGTGCATATGCTAAGGCCTGTGCATTCATGTAGTACATAGAATGTAGGACACAAAACAAAACCAACCATTAAAGTCTGCTCTTTAGTCATAACCCGGCAAACTATATCCATTGCTGTGATTTTACAGATATTTTGGGTTGGGTGGGGAGCAACACTCAGAGCAAGGTGGAGGCAATTGCTGGTAGAGAGGGAGCAGTGCACAAGCGGTGGAACTAGAATGGCTGACCTATGGTTCACTGTGGCATTATATAGTTATGCACTTGCATATATAACTGTTATGGCACACAAGAATACTAAGACAATAATAGGCAGCAGCAAACAGTAAATTGTAACCTAGACCTCTTAAATTCACGTGAGACATATCTGCTATGAGGGTTATCCATCACCAGCACTGTACAGCCAGAAAAACAATCATCACTAAATGAGCAGCAGTGAAGTAACGCAAGAGATCTGTCACACATTGCTGGAAAATTCAGAGGACATTAATATAGTGCACCACTGCAGGCCCCAAATATTTATACAATCTGACCGGCTTCTTTACAGCTCACAAAGACACTCGCATATGGGATGATAATACAAATACCCCTCCCAACAAATCGCTTCACTTCTCTTTCCCTCCAACCATGCCAGCTCAGGACCACAGTTATACACAAAGTCTCATAATGGGCAACCGTGTGCAGTAACCAGCTAAGCAATTTATATCATAAGAAATACCATAATGGGACATGCAGAGCTATTCAAAGCTACCAGTATATTAAAAACCCTAAACCTGTGTGTCTGTCTCTCACACTTCATCATCCAGCACAGTGCTACGTGCTGCGTCCCATAACACAATATCCACACCTTGGTGGTCATCACACACAACATGAAATCAAAACAAAAACATCCTTCCAACCACACACCCTACATGGTGTAGCATGCTACCCATGTAGGCAAGCGCTTCAGTGCCATATATATAGGGGTAGTAAGCACTATGTATAAATACCACAATATAAAATGCAATGCAATTAACAATAGTACTCCTAAAAAGAAAAGTAAGATAGAAGAAAAGAGATTTTCAGCCAGAAAGCAGATTCACACCCTGTGCATTATTTCACTATCTAGTATTTTGATCCGGAAGTATATTTAGCTGTAAAGGTTTTTTTTAACTGTGAGTATAGACCAAGGCAGACACATCATGACTGTCTCCATAAACCCACAATACCCATTACATGACCTCCATTTAGATTCTATTTTTACACTTGTGGCTTCATAGGTATTTCACGAGCTTACAAGAAAATCATTAAAAAATTGGAAAAGCTTAGAGAATTCAGCATTGGATCTCATCAAGCCAGACAATGATTAAAGTCAAGCATGTCCGTTTTTAGCACACGTTTTCGATGAGGTCAGAAACTGATTTTTTGGAACTTTGTGGTCTTTCAGTCCCATCAACGCCATCTTGTAGTATGAGCGGTCTTTTTTAATTTCTCCCTAAATTCAATTGAAAGTTTACTGTTAATAATTAGGGCCAGGTGAATTTACAGTACGCTGGTGTAATTTGTGTAATTTTGGGGATTTCATGTTACACTTGTTATGCTAAATTTCAGAAATGATGCCGCAATTAATGGAAAAATGCATTGGCATAGCCAATAGGTCTTGCCTTTGGGGCCTCATTAGTGTTTAGCAAGATCTATTCGCTTTGCCAATGTTTTAAAGCTATGTTGTAGAGCATTGTGGCTGCTGTGCAGCATGTTGAAAAGTTATAATAAAAAGTATTTTGAGCATTTTTGTTACCTGATATATAACCATGAAGACATTATGTACTGCTGAACAACCCAATTAAAAAAAGAATAATCATTAAAAAAAATTGTAGCTTTTTGACCTTGCAATGCTGGCAACTTCTTCCTGCCTATTCTAATGTTGAAGTGGTGCTGAGTGATGCTGAGTGATGCTGTGGTGGAGCTTAGTGATGCTGTGGTGGTGGTGAGGCATGGTGTTGCGGTGGTGTTTAGGTGTTGCTTAGCTGGTGCTAAGATGGTGCTGAGTTCTGTTCAGTTGGTGTTGTTTTGAGGAGCTGCTTGTTTGATGCTGATGTTATGTTGCGATGTAGAATATATTTTTTAAGAGAGCACATAAATTACACAATACATCATTTAAGCACTGAAAGGCAAGCTCAAAAGAAAGCACCACGTTCTCCAAAACACTCCCTATTGCAGACTCCCTATTGCAGAAAAAACTGAAATGATTTTGAAAAGCCTTAAACCGAATCTGCTCGCAAAACACCTGTCTTTCACTGAAGACCAGCAACCCATAAAACTTGTGATTTAAGCATGCTCGCAGAAAACGGACAGCATAACATTACAGGAAATAGCGGGCTTACTGTAGCTCTCATCTTGCTATGAAAGACTGCTATCCTATACACCTATTCAATGCTCCCCGCCCCCCAAAAAAAAGATGTGGGGTGTTTTTTCCGTGGCATGTCTGACAGTTTAGACAAGAACGTCTTTCTTTTCATGTGGGTTTTTGTTGGTAAATAGTGCAATCTCGAGTGGACCCAGTTGAATACCCTTTTTTGGGGAGGGGAGTTGCAAAGTGCCGACAACGTCCTATTTTATTATCTCACTTCCTATCATTCATGTTTGGACTAATGCTTGCAGGCTAAAAGTTGTAAAAGTAACTGAAGATGTGGTCTTTGCAGAAGAGCAGCTGGCAAGGGGTTTGTCAACTACTTAAGGAAACATGTTGAAGCGGTTACATTTTTAGGAGTTGGGAATGCAACAGCAGCATAGCTTTGGAAACAGTAGCCGCATGTGACCCTGGAAGTCTTCTTGTGGATGTGAAACGCTCCCAGCCCTTCTTCCATGACGTCATGCCCTGGGCCAACATCTCCACGCTGTTATTTCTAAATGAGTCGGCTCTTGTACTGTGTGTGTGCCCGTCCCCTATTTAAGCTCTAAGGTGCGCGTGCCACAGCTGTATGGTACTGCTGCTGTGCCCGCGCACGTGCGATGCAGTGTAGAAATGGATGTTTGGTGCCAGGGTTGGCTGAAAGCGCGCATGGTGGAGTTTTAATGTCCGCCATGTTGGCCACAGTGTATTGAAGAGACTGAGAAAATCCAAAGCGGGGGAGACTCCCTCAAAAAAGACCAGAATCTTCCAAATCCGAAGCTCTGGTCTCTGTAACCTGAAACTGTCCATGGAAAGTGAGGAAGATAAGGAGCTGTGTCCATGAAAGTGGCCATGAGCGGCACCCAGAAAGAGTGTAGATCTTTATTTTTTTAAAAGTGAATTGATGATGCTGTACTTGTACTAAAGTTAAAGGCATCATCAATTGTTATTGTAATTTGTTATGTTTGGGCACTTTAATGATTTTGTATGCATTGTTTCATAGCGTAAAGCCGGGGCACTTCTATTAACATAAGTAAGGTATCACTGAGAGGAGCGTAGTGCAGAAACACTGGTACCATTTTGGTCTAATCCAAGTAGGTAAATAGAAGCTCCTGAGGTCAGCGAACCTCGCAAATGGAGACCACACTGCGGAAAGCAAGTCGTCTACTGCCTCGGACTGGCGAGTGTCAACTTGACAACGTAGGAAACGAAGGGAGACTCACTCACACACAGAGCAAAGGAAGCTCGGCAGCCGTGAAGGGGGCACCAAGCAGAGCAAATGAAACGAAACGCTACACTTGTGGGAAGTGCTCATACAAATTTAAAACAAGTGGGGAAAGAGTGAATCAAAATATTAACACAGCGCCTAAAGTAGACAACAAGAGAGCATGGCAGCTGTGAGGAAAGATCAGGCACTGCAAATTAAGCTGGGTCACAAAGTAAGCAGAACACGAGCACTACTTACTACAATCCAAAAGCCCGAGCAGATGCAGACAAACAAAAAAAAGAGTGCTCACAGTGTATCATAAATAACAGAAAGAGTAAGAGCACATGTAACGGGCAGTCCTCATGGGAGGTTACAAAAGTCCAAAAGGAGGGACTATTTAGCATTATCATCAAACAAACACAGGCATTTACAAAGTTCAGTAACAGGAACCAATGATAAAGATGGGCGGTGCTTGAAGCCCATATTGTAGATAAAGCATGTCTTGAAGAGCCAGCGCATGCGCTGCCTAGGCAAAACCTAAAAATTACTGAAAACCACAGTATTCACAGTTAAAAAATTTACGGTGAATGTACAGGAACAACTTAACTCGAGCCAGAGTTGTTTACTATGCGTTTATTTAAATCGTCCTTGCTCCAAAAATTGATGTGAGGAAGCATTTCACACTAGAATAGAACATGAATTGGTGGATTTGCATTTCACACAATTTTGCTAAAATTTCACATAAAGTTTGCATAAACAAATTATGCAAATTTCACATACCCCTATTAATGTGCACCTGGTTTGTATGTACTGTCTTTCAAGAGACCATAACATCAAAAGACTCTAGAGAATGTTTTCTGCTTATGACAAAAACTTTAATGCACAGGGATATGATAATGCTGCCTTATTGGACAAAGGAGTGGTCTGGAGATATACATTAGTAAAAAGAAAAATGCTTTGATCATGCAGGGCATTGGTCTCCTGTCAGAGGAGATATTCTTGCTTCAGAGGATGCATGAGTGGGGTAGCTTTCGCATTGTCGGATCCTGTGAACATTTTCTTCTATTCATTAGAGATCCAGGAAGTTAGTTCCTGAGAAATTTGTATAACCAAAGACAAGGGACTGTGAATCCACTGTGTTTCCAAGTAGAGGATGTTTTAGACTGATCGAAAAATGTCTTAGTCTGATATTTAATATTTGAAGATAACACCATCAACACATAAAGTAAATATATTAAAAGACAACCCCTTGATGCGGAAATCTAGGCCAGTTGAGTGTGTCATTGAAAACCCCCTCCTGCTGGATCATCAGAGAAAGACGCCAGTAGGGAACAGCCAAAAGGCGTTGGCTCGACTTCGGGAGATGATTGAGGTTAAAAGGGGAGAGGGAGGTCCTCAACGTAAACGGTTAAGCTGAGCCACATCACAGGACTCCCACCTTCGAAGTCAAGCTCCATGAAGGATAAATGCTCATCTTCGCAAGGACTCTGACCTAAAATATACTGAAGAGGTTGACATTGACAAAAAGAATACAACTGGCTGGGATGGCAGCCCACTTATGAATGGAGTCAACTCATAAATACCTCTAACTGGGCAATTGGCAGATAAAAAGTGAGTTCCTTCCATTAATGTCAAAACAGCATTCAAAGGGTACCAGAATTACTGTACCAGCCAAGATTACCAATCAATTTTAAGAAATTGTTACCTTTACCGTAAAAAGAGAATACCTCTTAGAGGCAACTCTGAACATACAGCTAGCTATTGCTTTTTCTATATCAAGGTGGGTTTTGGCACTTTGGGACCAAACTCCTTTTTAACAGTCAGCTCTATCTCTCACAATGAGACCAGTGATAAAGTCATGGCATTATGTATTGATTTGATTTCAAATGGAAGACTTCCCAAGATATCAATTCAGCAACAGCTGTGCATTTAGTGAAAACAATTTAACAGGTGAAACAAAGACAAAATACTGAAGTTCTAGCATTTCAAAACTCCAGGCCCGGGGTAATCATCACAACAGAAGCAACACTCTTGGGGTGGGATGCCATCTGTCCAGTCTAAAGATTAAAGGACAATGGTCAGAATAGGCAGCAACAAAACATATAAACTATCTACAACTAAAAGCAATCTTTCTATTAATAAAAGCTCTCATAAGTCAAATCTAGGGCAAGGCAGTGCAAATACCAGCAGACAATATCACAGCAATGTTTCATCTAAGCAAACAAGTGAGTTTCAATGTCATAACCACACTTTAGGCTGGCACAAGATGACTGGCCCTGGGCCATTTCCATACATATAACATAATTGGCAAATTATGTACCAGGAAAAGAAAACACCCAAGTTGACTTTCGCAGCAGACAAACAGGAGTATCCCACAAATGGGATAGAGTAAATAAAAATAAGTCCCGGCTCCCAAAAAAGAGTGCATGTGTTCACCACCTGTAACCACTGGCACAATTTAAGCACTTGAACATATGTGTGTGTGTAGATTTACAAAGGGGCTGTCCACTCATATTTTGTTATTAGTGTACTTTTGTGAATAGAAAATCTTAAGTATCTCATGATTACACATTGCTATACTAAGCTCCCAATGTGGCATATAGGTGTCATTGGCACTGTTTCATTCCCTGAACCACTGCCAGAATGCAAGTTGCAAATATGCAGTAACCTGTTTTGTCAAAAAAGTTAATATGTTCTTTAATTGGAACTGAGACACTAGGGGCTTGATTATCAAACTGCATTTTGTTGTACATTTTGCGTGCTACAATACGTACTGCAAATTGCAATTCACAAACTACATGTAGAGTTTTATGACTCTGCACTACCTATACTTGTATGTGCAGAGTCCTCCGTCCCAACTCTGAATCCTCCACACCTTAAAGTGTTGAAGGGATTCTGCTCAGGAGCAAAACTAGGCTTGGGACCATAGAACATCGGCATGTAGGGACTGAGTCACCATACCACCTCAGTACCTATGTGCCAGAGTCCGACTAGCTATAGTGCCTCACTTGCCCTCCTAACCTTACCAGAGAAGCAAGTGAATTGGCACCCCAGAACACAACACTCTCGACCCTCTCAGGGATCGTGGTAACAGGACACACCCTTTGCTCTCTCACTCATCCACAATAAGATAACCATTCTAATCTATGCCACTCTACACCACTCAACTCTATGCCACTCCACTCTACACCACTCTACTCCACACCACTTTACTCCACTCAACCCCACTCTGTCACTTTGCTCTTTGCCACTCTGCTCTAAGCCACTTTTTTGTCTGCCACTCTACTCTGCTCTACCTCACTCTCCTCCACTCTATGCCACTCTACACCACTATACTCTACGCCACTCTAATTTATGCCACTCTTCTCCACTCTATACAACTCTACTCCACTCTTTGCCACTCTACTCCACTCCACTCTATGGCACTCCACTATGGCACTCTACTCTACACAAATGTATGCCACTCCGCTCCCCACAATGTCACTCTACTCTATGCCACTCTGCACGACTCCACTCTATTCCACTCCACTCCAATATACACCACTCTACTCCATGCCACACTACTCCATGCCACCCTACTCCACTCCACCCCACCCTGTCACTCTACTCTAAGCCACTGTTCTGTCTGCCACTTTACTCCACTCTATACCAATCTACTCTACGCTGCTCCACTCTAAGCCACTCTATTCTATTCCTGTCTATGCCATTCCACGCACTCTACTCCAGTCTACGCCACTCTGCACTACACCACTCCACACAATGCCACTCAACTACTCCATTCCACTCTACACTACTCTGCACCACTCTACTTTATGCCAGTGCTCTATACACCACTCTACTCTTAGCCACTCCATTCCACTCTACTCTGCGCCACTCTACACCACTTCACTCTATGCCACTCTGCCCTATGCCACTCTACTCTGCGCTACTCTACACCACTCTGCTCTACTCAACGCCACTCCATGCCACTCTATATCAAACAACTCTAAGCCACCCTACGCCATGCTACTCCACTCCAGTCTGTGCCAATCCACTTAACACAATTCCACTCTGTCTCTCCAACCTATGCCTCTCTGCTATATGCCACTCTGTTCTATGCCACTCTACTCTGTGCCAATCAATGCCACTCCACTCAACGTCACTCCATTCCACTCTATGCCACTGAAATCTGGGCCACTCCATGCCACTCAACGCTATATCACTCTACTCCAAGCCACTCCAGTCTATCCCACTCCAGTCTACCTAACTGTACCCTATGCCACTCTAGTCTATGCCACTTTTCTGTACACCACTCTAGCAAACTTTACACCACTTCACACTACTCTACACCATGCTAGTCTACGCCGCTCCAATCTACGCCACTCTACTGTATGCCACTCCACAATACTCTATGCCATTCCATTCCACACTACACCACTCCACTCTATGCCACTCTACACCACTCTCATTGACGCTACTTTCCTCAAGCCATGCCGCTCTACTCTACACCATGCCACTAATATTTAGCCATGCTGAACAGCAGCCACGCTGCTGTACAACATGGCTGAAAAACATTGACAAAGCCAAAAGCTCTCACATAGGCGAGCCCAATTGGCTTTTCCAGTGCTTGTTTTAAATGGGCTACCACTAGCCTGGGCTTTTTCTTTGCTCCAGAAGTTTCTAGTATTTTCCTGAATAGCTAGTTTCCTAACTAGATGCTCTGGTGAGTTAGGGTGCATAGCTTTGTGTCAGGCATGCTGGTTTAAATGAACATCTCATAATTATTGATTTTTGGAAGACTATTCTTGCCCTATTGGAACAGAGTTTTCAGATGCATAAAATGTCACAAGCAAAACTGGCATGCTGAAATTTATTCATAGGAACAATACAACCAGATTTGTGCCAGATTTAAATAAGTATTTAGTGGCATTTGAGCAAACCACACTGAATACGTTTAGACATGTTGATACCTGAACTTTGTTATCATTATCATCATCATCATAATAACTTTATTTGGTCTAAGTTTAACCATAAAAATACTAAATAACATCAATACATTAATCAATCAATAATAACAAAATACATCAGCATTTTTTAGATAAAAGCAATAATTTTAAAAAAGCGAATTCAGGTTAATGCAATCAGAAAATTGATTAACAATTCATTACTGAGCTATACATAATTAACAACTGAATGGACATTTTGTGCAAATTAGCCAAAAATAAGAACCATCCAGGCAATTCAATGCCAAAACAGTACATACTAAACTAAAACCCCTTAAAAAAGTATCTTAAAAGCAGCAGATCACATAAAAGTGCATAACATTTGGATCCATCTAGCCTGACAGGGCACAAAACAATCATGAGAACTCTCATAACAGTAAAGTGCATACTGTATAACAGACCAGGTCAGCCCAAATCCTGTATTAAGCGACCTCTGCAGCCTCAGCAACGAGGCCAAGAAGCAAGCAACAACATAAGTTGTATAAACATCTTGAAGTAACTGTGATACATAAGAGCATGCATAACCTGAACAAAATTCAAAGATTTCAAAAGAGGTACTAAAATAGACTTACGAGGAAAATCATAAAAAAGCACAAAAAACATAAAGTGCACAAGATCCTGGACAGAAAAACTCGACTGCACATTCGCAATACTAGGCCTAGGGAGATCCAGCAACAGATGAAAATGAGTAAACCAGAATCTAGTGAGGAGAAACTTTTGATGACCATTGGACACATTTTAGCAAATAGTGTTCAATAACTGGCCCTAATAAGATCGTACATGTCCTCGCACCGAAGGTTTCTCAAGTTCTACACCCTCTCTCTCTGCTTTCCACCATGACAAGGAGTTCTTCCGTGTCCAAAGAATGTCTGTCTTTAAAATATTATGTAGAGAATCAAACAGAGCTACTCTGCCTAGCTGAGCAAAGGTGTCCCATATCTATGCTAGTATTTAATTGACCTCTAACCTTTGAAGCTGCATACAATCCATAAGTATCTCCCTGTTAAAGTGATTCTTAGGTTTCACCCAAATGGTGAACCACCTAATCAGGGGAAGCAGGGCAATAAGGTCCGACAGGTACGGCAACCCCAGCTCCTCATGAACCACAAAAGCAGGGGTAGATGCTGTGACTGCTAAAAGACATCTACAGAACCCATTCTAAATCATAATCAGTGCACCCAGTGGCTTTCTGCCAATTGTAGAGGAAAAGGGAAAAACTGCCCCAATAGAATGAGACAGGGATAATCTTTTGGATCTTTTCAATGGGACCCAAGAGGATCGATCGTCAAAGACCACACCTAAGTATGTGTAAGTCTGAACTCTGGACAACTTATGACCCTGGACATGAAAGAATCTGTACCTACCTATTCCTCCTGGGGCCCAAAACCATCACCTGTGATTTGCCATAGTTGGTTGAAAGGTCAAGAATGTTCATGTATATAACAAAACCATCAAGCAATGTCTGAAGGTCCAGGGCAGTTCCTGCCGGCAAAACGGTATCACCCACATATAACAATGCGGGAATCTGGCAAGTACCCACCCACGGACAGTCTGCCTGCTTATCTAACAACCTGGTCCCCAGATAATTAACATACAAAGTGGACAGAAATGGGGCCAATATGCATCCTTGTCTCACCCCATTCTTTAAATGAAAGGAGCTAGAGCAGGATCCATCCAAGTTACACCGAATATTCCTGTGCAACTCACGGACAAAATTGACAATGTCTATGTCCATTCCCATATCCAGCAAAATAGGCCACAACTTAGATCTGTTCACTCTGTCAAAGGCAGAGGACCGATCCATGAATGCAATAAACAGTGACCCGGGGCTCGCCACGGTATACTTGTTAATTAACAGGAAAAGATTTAAGCAGTGATCACATGTGCCTAGACCCGGGTGAAACCCAAACTGTAAGTCTGAGAGAATGGAACTGTCCTCGGCCCATGACATGGCCCTCTCTAAAACAACCCTACCCATCACCTTAAGTACCGAGTCTATCAGAGAGATGAGCCTGTAGCAACTGTAGAAATTAAGCATTCGGTTTAGGATCGGGGCCTAAAGTTCAGGTGACATCTTAAACAGATCAGCAGGAATCCCTTCGAGACCAGGGGCCTTGTGAAGTGTCATATATCCTATGGCTAATAGAACCTCATCATCATTAAGGGCCTTATTACGATGTCAGGTGGACGCAACCGTTTTGGTGTTGGAACTGACCGACTGTAGGTCTGCGGTTCCGACCACCAAATTACAATGCGACCGCACATGGTGAAGTCTTAAACTCCTATACAGAAATGGGAGTTTGTGTAAATCCCTGCACCGTATGGCAGCTTTTTTACATGGTGCAGCAATTCACAGGAGGGCACCTTAGGTGTCCCCTCGGCCCCAACCAGAGGTCGCAGTGAGAAGGGGGCCCTGCCAGGGGCCCTCAAAGTCGCTTTCCGACAGGCTTTTTCATATCGGAAAGCCCGGCATAAAAAGCCTGTCGGAAACCAACACCGTAATCTCAATGGCGGGAACGCCTTCCTTTGGGGATTGCGTGTCGGTTTCGACTGGCCCACAGGCTCCAAGAACCCGTCGGAAGCTAGACGGAATGACCGGCCGGTTTCACTACCTACCGCCGTCATTGTAAAGTGAAACCGAAGATGTTGGTCGGAAAGCTTCCGACCAACACCAAAATGAGGCCCTAAATGTTAGGTTTCATTGGTGGATAGTTGGCAAGGAGAGCTCATGATGAACACCACTAATCGAGGAATTATAAATGCCCTCAGAATGCTCAATCCAGTTCTCCGGAAGGATATGTGAAGAAATGGTATGGGCCACTTTGTCATTAAATAAAGGGTGATTAACAACCTCCCAGAATTTGCCGCTATCTGCCCTGAGTGAAGCCTCCATATGATCAGCCCAGGCTTCCTCTTTGAGTGCACTCTTTCTCAAATCTAGCACTTGCAATGCTTCCTCTAGCTATTAAACAACCATCTTTGGGCTGTGCTCTAAGTGCAGACATTATCAATTTGTGTGCTTTTGAGCCGTCTTTCGTAAACTGGCAAGGGTTACTACTTGCTGCCGGTTTATGGAGGGAGTGATAACTTAGATTTAACCTTATTCCGAATCTGTTCCTAAGCTTTCAAAAAAGAACTAACAGTACATGAGTCCCTCATCATAAATCAAATTCTCCACGCTTAGTTTCCACAAGGCATTTAAGAAAGTACTCAGGGGCGATGCTCGACCACCTTAATCTTCTAACCTGGTTAGTCATTACACCATTCAGATGTATAGACAAGCCCTGTCCCAGGGCTCGTAGAAGCAGATCAGTAATACTAACAGAAATACAATAATGATCATCAGAAACTCTTATGCCAACATGATCTAAAAAACTCCTGCAAAAAAACAGAAACAAAAATGAAATCTATTGTTGAGTGTGAACCTTCTCCAATAAAAGTGGGGGCAAAACTTCCATCTGCGCTTTGAAACGTTTTGGTCAGGGCACACTTCAAATTAAATTCTGCAAGGATATTATTCAAAAAGGAGCCCACGTGACTATGTGCCAAGTGGAAAGAGTCTTCATTATACACCTGGTTGCAAGAAGTAAAAATATGTGCACAGATGGATGTTAAAGGCTTTTACATTACTGCAGGTGTCATTATTCAACATTTGTTCCCTGAGAGTGGAAAGTGTGTCACAAAAGGTAGGACCATGGTTGCATTAGAAACATTTCAGAAAACAAAGACACAGGGAGGTAAACAAGATTTTATGCATGTTGGCAGAACTTGTTGCTATGTACTTGATCCTACAATTTGGCTGTCCCCTTGTTGAAGGCACGGCAGGAATAAAATACGATTTGTAGCCTTCCGAAAAAAAAGAACCCTCAACATCCCACGTCTTCTATGGGCATACTATGGCAAATGATCTAAGAAACGCCAGCCAATCAGGATCATTTATTTTGCTATTTATACCTGCTGTGTTCTAGGATGCTAACCTAAGGGGACTAACAATGGGATCCCCATTGGTTGTATGACTTTCCAAAGTGTCATTGATACTTCAAAGATCATTCGCTACTGTGGTGGGATTTACACCTTTCGGTGTGCCCCTCCTGATGGCTAACAGCTCTGCATTCCCAGAGGCTGGTACCTCAATGCATGTCCCCCTCCTTATAGTCGTTGGCGGCTGGCCACCTAGACCGTCCCCATTATTAAGATGGTCACCAGGGTTATTGCCATGCCTGGACGGTCATCAACAGATACCTGAACCTAAAGTGAGCGTCATACTTAGCCTGTACATATCCGATTCATTGAAATTAAAGCTGCTGCGGTGCCACCTGGGCCACCTACCTACACTAGCGGAAAAACCCACATGGCTGCACTCTGGTGACAGAGGTTGCCACTTATGTGGCTCAAGCAAAGAGAATCTCCTGCATCTAACCTACATCTGCCCCAAGAGGGCAGTAGAGAGGAAGTGCCTCCTGAATCCTTCACTAATAAGTAACAGGATTCGTACATGCAGGCAGGCCGTCATATCCTGTCTAGAGCCCGACTACCCCATTCTGAACTTTCGCTTCTTGACTGATGTTAAACAAGCAGACAAGCGCCTTGAGCTGCAGTAAAAACTGCCGTCAGCAGGGGGCTGGTTATTAACACAAAACATCTGGGCCAGGCTGCTAGCCAGGGAGCAGACACTAGCATCAAAACCTTGGTCTATCCTTCCTCCTTGGAGATCCTCGATAAAGTCGCTCCTACTACCTGAACACAGATGTGCGAAGTTTCCAGTCTTATCAAACAGTTCGTAAAAACATACTTCATCTTGGATGTGTGCTTTCTAAATTGGGTCCTTGGGAGGCCGTCAGAGAAGTCCTGCGCTTGACAACCTCCAGACAGCACCCATGCACTTTAAAGCTGCTAACTTGCACCTTAATAACACTCTTGGCCCCCAGGACCTCCTGTATAAGTCGCGACACCTGAGCCAGGTTGCCAGCCAGGGAACAGCCATCAACATCAAAATCTTGGGAAACTCCTGGCAACCGGGAACCTTTCAACAAAGTTGAATGTTTGATTCCAAAGACAGCGGTGTGACTCCTTTTAATTTTACGAAGCAGTCTGATAAAACCTTTTATCCTGTACACCTGCACTTAAACCCAGCGTATAGGGAGGCCTCTGGACAAGCCATGCGTCTGACAAACTCCAGAAAGCACTTATCTACTTAAGGATCTTATATCAGTTTTTTATCTTGCTTGGAGCCTATATTTTGTCGTATGAATTTTAATTATTGTCTTTTCTTTTTGTAAAATTTTAATTATTTGAAACAAAGTTACTTAATTTCTTAAAGACGGTCACCAGGGTTATTGAGCAAAATACAGGGGCATCTCTGCTCTAAATCGAGATGTACTTTGGTCTGCAGAGCCCATTGTTCCGCTGTCTGAATTACCACCCTGCTAGCCCCAATCCCAGAACTCTCCATAATAAACTGCCTCTTATAATTCGGACTATGCGGTCAATTGAGTCTATCTGCCCCTAGAACCTTAAATCTATTAGAGGTAGGTATGACAAAGTTCCTAACCTTGGGTGGCCTCATAATCCGTTTGCAGGTACTTTTTGTGCTGTCACTGGTCCACACTTGAGTTTGAGCAGCCAACAGTCGATAAAAATATCTAAGAGGAAAAGCTTGTATAAGAGAAGTATGGGCAAGCCCCCTGGAAAGGATCAAGACCCTTGAGACAACTCTAATACAGTCAAACTTAACGACTATATAATCCCTGTCAAAGATTTTGGGAGTTGGTCCAATCCACCCTCAGGGCCATAATAAGCCCGTTGTGTCAAGCACCGACTCTCCACTGAGGCAGAATGTAGCTATTTCCCAACTCCCACTCCCCAGAACACACTACGTAAATGCAGCTGCTCCAGGAAGGGGGAAAGGGGAGTGGGACAGAGAAGAGACACTCGAGCTGGACCTGGAATCCTTCTTCTTCTACCCGACTAGGCAATTGCAGGAGTTCCTAATGCACAGAGGGAGAGACAACTTTCAGAACCAAAACCTAGCTGGCAACTCCCTCCCTATTCTGTCTATACATTTGCTCCTTCCCTCATACCAGGTTCTGCATGAGTACTTGCTCCTCTTCTTTATTTGTTGAGGTAACGACAGCAATGAATGTTCTGGAGCTGTTGATACCTAATGCACAGATGAAACACAAATCATGGTTATCCGTTCACCCCTCCCAATACTTACTAAACCACAATCAATATTGCCTCCTACCTAATATGTAATGAAGTAACCTTTCTATATCAATCGTACAACAAGGTAAGTCAGTCAATGCGTTATGAAAATTCCTTAGTGAGTTGAATTAACTCCAATAGTTTCTATGTCTCTCTGTTACAGTTTTATTAGTTGCTGTTGGTTCATTGTCCGACGAATTTTCAAGTGCTCAGCTTTTAAAGGTAGGGACGCGCAAAAAGGAACAGGGTAGGTAAAAGAGGAAGGGCTGAGAAAGGAAGGAACGCTAGGTAGGTAGGTAAGAAACCTGAGCTGAGCGCTACTGCCTGAAACTGTCAAGCGCTTTATCCAACTGAGGCAAATAGACGAAATACTGCAGCTTACTTGAAACTCTGGGACCCAATTTAGCTGTTTGTAACTTTCTCACGTGTCTTCCAGTTAACGAGGTGCTCAATGGTAAGCCTACCGGAGAACTGCAAGGGAGGCTTCAGTTGTGTCGAGATGACTCTGGAACTGGAGCAACGGAATTCGAGTGCTCTCCACGGAACGGTGAAGACACTCGGAGGACTTTGGCAAGGAAGAGTTTCGTGGGCTACTTCTAATGGGGACGAAACTAAACCCGTAGCGCACGCTGAAATAGTCAGAAGACTATAGCGGCACGCCCAGGGAATACGCTCTCCACAGAAACAAACTATAGCGAGAGCGCCTCAGAAATCGAACTTCTCTCCTCAGAAACAAATTGAAGTGCGCAGTAGAATGCGTACGCTCAGAACTCGAAATCTCGAGTCACACGAGATTTCGTAACTTCTCTACCTATGCATGGATACTAAGGAAAACTTGGCAGCCATCTTAGAATGCGTTCTTCTCTCTGTCTACACATTCACCCACAGATTGACACAGGAAGGTCTTACAATTACCCTGTGCTTTTTACTAAAACTCTTCTTCCAATGAATGACACTCGCTTGATTCCTGACAGTACCCCCTCTCAATGACCGATTTATCGGTCTTGTTTTGAGAGGATGACGTAAATGAAAGCGTTTTATCAGCTGAGGGGCATGGACATTTTCTGCTGGTTCCCAAGTTCTCTCCTCTGGGCCATAACCCCTCCAATCCACCAAATAGAACAAACTCCCTCTGATCCTTTTTGAGTCTAGGATTCCTTTTACTAAATACTCTGAATGTCCCTCTATCTGCAAAGGGGGTGGTGGTCTGCCTAAACGGAGGTTGGGCGCCGTTTTCTTCAGAAGGGACACATGGAAAACTGGGAGAATACCTAATTTAGGAGGTAGTTTAAGTTTGACAGTAACAGGGCCTAGCACTTGCTCTATGGAGAATGGGCCCACAAAGCGAGGCTGGAACTTTCTATTCCCTTTTAAACGAAGGTGACGAGAGGACAACCACACTAAGTCTCCCACTTGATACTGAGGTGCTACTTTTCGATGTTTGTCAGCCTGCCTCTTATAACTCTCTTTAGCCTTTAACAGATTGGATTCAGCTGACTTGTGGGCAGAGGATAAATCCTTAAAGAGGTCTCGAACGGCAGGTACCCCTAACTCTTCTTGATAACTAAATGGATTTGGGTGTCGTCCAAAATTTAAAAAGAACGGGGAATACCAAGTGGAAACGTTCTTGGCGTTATTGTGTGCGAACTCTGCCATCCGAAGAAAATTGGACCATTCCCCATCCTGATCCAGAAGGTGCAACCGAAGGTTCTGTTCCAACTCCTAATTCACCCTCTTGGTCTGACCATCTGTCTCAGGGAGGTAACTGGTTGAATGTCTGACCTCTACTCCCAATCCCTGCATAAAGGCCTTCCAAAAGCGAGACACAAACTGGGGGCCTCTGTCTGAGATCAAAATCTTTGGGACCCCATGGATCTTCACTATGTGTTCACTAAAAAGTCTGGCCAATTCTTGGGCAGAGGGAACCTCTTTGACAGGGATAAAGTGACTCATCTTTGTGAAAGTGTCCGCTAAAACTAAGATTGTGTTATTCCCTCGACTCAGTGGAAGATCAACTATCCAGTCTAAGGTGACAGTATGCCACGGATGATTAGAGGTGGGTAATGGCTGTAAAAACCCCTGTGGAGCCTGTCTACTGGATTTCCCTCGAGCACAAATTTCACAAGATTCCACATATTGTTTAATTTGAGAATTCATGCCGGGCCACCAAAAATAACGTTGAATCAGATCTGTGGTCTTCAGTACTCCTTTATGTCCTGCTAAAGGTTAATCAAGACAATCTCTTAAGGCTCTCTCTTGAATCTCTTTTGTAAGCAAATACAGTGCTCCTTGATGATAGGGCAAAGAATCAGATATTTCTCTTCTTTCCTCATGATTCACCCATTCAGACATTTCCGTTGTAGACATTTGTTTCCCTACTTCTTCTTTGTAGTTGGCTAATGAGAGGGCACACACTATTTTGGATTCGGGAATGATAGGTTGCGGATCTACGGAATGTTCTATAGTCTCCGTCTGAATCCTCGACAAGGCATCCGCTTTGCCATTCTTGCTCCCAGGGCGATATGTGATCACAAAATCAAAGTCTGCAAAATAAAGGGATCAACGCAATTGACGAGGAGTCAATGTCTTGGCGGATTTTAGAAATTGAAGGTTTTTATGATCCGTAAACACCGTTACCGTGTGTCGAGCTCCAAGCAGATAGTGTATCCATTCTACGAAGGCATCCTTCACCGCCAGCAATTCCTTCTCAGCAATTGTGTAATTTATTTCGGCTGAATTCAGCTTCCTGGAACGATAAGCCACCGGATGTAATTGCCCAGTGGATTTGTGTCGCTGCGACAAGACTCCACCAATCGCTTGGTCCGAGGCGTCAGCTTCCACAAAGAACGGTTCAGCAGGATCGGCGTGAAGGAGGATCGGAGCTGAGGTGAAACTTTTCTTGAGGTATTCGAAGGCCAGTTCTGCCTCTTCTGTCCAAAGAAATTTGACTCCCTTCTTGAGAAGTTTGGTAATTGGAATAATCTTCTGCGAGAATCCCTGGATAAACCGCCGATAAAAATTGGCAAAACCTAGGAATCTCTGAATCTCTTTTACATCCTTGGGAGATGGCCAGTCCAATACTGATTGCACCTTCTTGGCATCCATGGTGATTCCATCCGGGGACAAAACTAACCCCAAAAACTCCACTGTATGTACACTAAAGGCACATTTCTCCAGTTTTACATAGAGCTGATGCTGGCGAAGTCTTTCAAGAACTGACTTGACATGTTCTGGATGTTCTTGGGGATTCTTTGAAAAGATTAAGATGTCATCCAAGTAAATCACGGCTATCTTGTCAACCAAATCCCCCATGATGTCGTTGATAAAATGTTGAAAGGCCGCCGGGGCATTGCACAGGCCGAAGGGCATAACCTGATATTCAAATAGCCCGTATTTTGTCCTAAAGGCCGTCTTCCACTCATGGCCTTCCTTCATCCGGATGAGATGATAGGCTCCACGAAGGTCTAATTTAGTGAATATCTGGGCATCTTTGATCTGGTCTAAGAGGACGGAAATCAAGGGCAACGGATAACGATTTTTTATCGTCACCCTATTAATTGCTCGGTAGTCGATGCACGTTCTCAAGGACCCTTCTTTCTTCGGAATGAAGAATAACGGAAAGGAGATTGGGGACTGCGAAGCCCTGATGAACCCATTCGCTAAATAGCGGTCTAAGTATTCCTTTAGGTAGCTATTCTCAGCTTCGGTCAGTGCGTAGATCCTACTGCACGGCAGTGCAGCTCCTGGTTCAAGGTCTATGGTACAATCGTAGGAACGATGTGGAGGTAGTTTCTCTGCTTCTTGTTCACAAAACACCTCTTTGAATTCTTGATATTCCGTTGGAATTTCGCAGGTATCAATTACCCCAATGGACTCTCCGCTAAAAGACAATAAGGCGGCCATTGAAGGTTCTAGAATCTTATTTGCAAGAGGGTAGCAATGTTCCGAACAGAATAAGGAATCCATGTTGACTGTCCGATTTTCCCAGTCAATAGTGGGGTTATGCATGGAAAGCCAGGGGAGCCCCAAGATAATCTGAAATTGCGGGGCATCAATGAGGTTGAACTGGATGAGTTCCCGATGTCCGTTAGATTGAATTAGTTCCAAAGATTCCGTGTGATGTGTAATGGGGCCGGAAGAGAGATTAGTCCCATCCACAGCCCGAACTGATTCTTTTCTCTCTTTCAGTATCTCTTGAATTCCCATCTTCCTGGCATACTTAATGTCACAAAAGTTTCCAGTGGCACCGGAGTCAATCATAATGGCCACTCCTGTAATTTCTTGGTTCTGAAATTTCAATGTCATTTGCAAGATCAAATGAGGTGCTTGAGTCTGAAGGGTGTTCATGATGTGATGGGATCCTGGGGTCTCTTTTTCCTCTTTCACCATCTGAGCAACCCCGCCTACAGATGGTTTTGGGAGTTTCCCGAAGCTGAGGTCTTGGGTCTTTTAGGATATTCCTTCACAAAATGTCCGGAACCCCCACAACACATACATAACCTTTTTTGTCTTCTTTGTTCTCTTTCCTCTCTACTCAGCGGACCTCATACTGACCCAATCTGCATAGGTTCACTCTCCACAGAGGTTCCAGAAGTCTTGCTTCCTTCCGATCTGGTTCTGTCAAATCGTGGGAAGTTCCATTTAAAATCTCTTGTCTTCTTCTCTCCCTTACGCTCTGAACAACGAAAATCGATCTCAAGGACCAAATCCACTAACTCAGAAAAGTCAGTGGGTCGGTTCGGAATCTGAGCCAGTGTATCCTTAATTTCGTCTCGTAATCCTCGATAGAACAAGGCGGCTCTTTTCTCCTCTGGCCAATTAGTCTCCACCAACAATTGGTTAAACTGTGTCAGGTACGTTATTAGATCCTTCGTTCCTTGACGTAGTTCCAACAACTCGTTATCCGTGGCCTGGGAAATCCTTCGCCTATCAAAAATTCTAAGAAACTCAGTCTTGAAACGTTCAAAATCGTACAAAAATGGATCATCTCGGGTAACTAAAGGCATCGCCCACTTGGCCGCATCCCCACTGAGGTAGGACAAAATGAAAGCTACTCGGGACTGAGCATCTGGAAAATGAGTGGGGCGACACATGAAGTGTAAGGAACATTGGGTAAGGAAAAGTTGGGCCTTTTGGGGATCCCCACTAAACCTTTCAAGGGAGGCTAATGGAATAAGAGGGGAAACTGAGTGAACAACTTGAGCTACAGTACGTGGATTTTGTTCAGGTAACGAGCTACTTTGCAAGGCTTGCGCTGGGGGAGGTGCTCCTGTAGCTATTTCACTAACTCTCTGGGATAAAATCATGGTCTCTTGGCGGGAAGCCAAAACGTCTTGCTTTAAACTCTTGTTCTCTTCACTAAGTGCTCCTAATTCCCGCTGAATGCCCTCCAACATCTCTCCTAAGGCCTTCAAACTAAACCCTTCCGCCATTCTGCCCGGGTGGAGGAAAATCGTGGGCACTTCAATCTGTCAAGCACCGACTCTCCACGGAGGCAGAATGTAGCTATTTCCCAACTCCCACTCCCCAGAATACACTACGTAAATGCAGCTGCTCCAGGAAGGGGGAAAGGGGAGTGGGACAGAGAAGAGACACTCGAGCTGGACCTGGTATCCTTCTTCTTCTACCCGACTAGGCAATTGCAGGAGTTCCTAATGCACAGAGGGAGAGACAACTTTCAGAACCAAAACCTAGCTGGCAACTCCCTCCCTATTCTCTCTATACATTTGCTCCTTCCCTCATACCAGGTTCTGCATGAGTACTTGCTCCTCTTCTTTATTTGTTGAGGTAACGACAGCAATGAATGTTCTGGAGCTGTTGATACCTAATGCACAGATGAAACACAAATCATGGTTATCCGTTCACCCCTCCCAATACTTACTAAACCACAATCAATATTGCCTCCTACCTAATATGTAATGAAGTAACCTTTCTATATCAATCGTACAACAAGGTAAGTCAGTCAATGCGTTATGAAAATTCCTTAGTGAGTTGAATTAACTCCAATAGATTCTATGTCTCTCTGTTACAGTTTTATTAGTTGCTGTTGGTTCATTGTCCGACGAATTTTCAAGTGCTCAGCTTTCAAAGGTAGGGACGCGCAAAAAGGAACAGGGTAGGTAAAAGAGGATGGGCTGAGAAAGGAAGGAACGCTAGGTAGGTAGGTAAGAAACCTGAGCTGAGCGCTACTGCCTGAACCTGTCAAGCGCTTTATCCAACTGAGGCAAATAGGCGAAACACTGCAGCTTACTTGAAACTCTGGGACCCAATTTAGCTGTTTGTAACGTTCTCACGTGTCTTCCAGAAAACGAGGTGCTCAACGGTAAGCCTACCGGAGAACTGCAAGGGAGGCTTCAGTTGTGTCGAGATGACTCTGGAACTGGAGCGACGGAATTCGAGTGCTCTCCACGGAACGGTGAAGACACTCGGAGGACTTTGGCAAGGATGAGTTTCGTGGGCTACTTCTAACGGGGACGAAACTAAACCTGTAGCGCACGCTGAAATAGTCAGAAGACTATAGCGGCACGCCCAGGGAATACGCTCTCCACAGAAACAAACTATAGCGAGAGCGCCTCAGAAATCGAACTTCTCTCCTCAGAAAAAAATTGAAGTGCGCAGTAGAATGCGCACGCTCAGAACTCGAAATCTCGAGTCACACGAGATTTCGTAACTCTTCTCTACCTATGCATGGATACTAAGGAAAACTTGGTGGCCATCTTAGAATGCGTTCTTCTCTCTGTCTACACATTCACCCACAGATTTACACAGGAAGGTCTTACAATTACCCTGTGCTTTTTACTAAAACTCTTCTTCCAATGAATGACACTCACTTGATTCCTGACACGTTGGCCAAAATTTGACCTTCACATCCCAGTTGGGACAGCCAATTGCTTATTTTATTTCATAAACTAGAATATTCTTCTCTGTCCCATTTTTTCAAAACGGGGACCCCAGTGAGCACCACAACATAGGGGGCAGAGGCAGGAGGAAGATTGAGAACAAATCGGGAGGGTGCAGGACCATCCTTACTACTTGCAACACACGGCTTCCTCTGAGATAACTTATTTGCAGAGTTACACCTATGACCTCCTATGAGCCGCTAACTTTGGCTGCCCTAAAATACCAGACTGCACAGGCTGAGTTGGCGAATTCTCCTAACACTCAGATACAATTAGTCTGGAGGTTGGCAAAATGGGGAGCAGTGGAGTTCCATCTTTGGATAAACCGGATGAAACTGTTGAACCCTGTACAGGTGCCCTCACTGACTTCTGCCTTGTCTGCCCCATCTCCCTAGATGCATGGCTCACAGGACCAGACACTAAGCCTGGCATTCACATGTTGGCATTACAAAATAACATTAGACTATTTAAACTGCCTCCAATGGATGACAATTTCTCTAGACATTTACTAATTGCAGCCTCTATCATTAACTGGACCTTAGGGACAAATTCATCAAATTTAACATTGCCAATTTGATTTTAGACAGTTTGTGAACATTGTCCATTATGGTTGATGAAGGAGCTAATCTGGCCTTAGCTTTGGACCCCAGCTTCACCATGACTGTATCAGATTTTTTGCTTTTTTTACGTCTGGATGCCAGGAGGCCACAGTCAACCAGAGAGTTCCTGATCAGTCTTGGTCTCTGGTTGGTGAACATCTGTGGTAACAGTTACATCAGTAGTCCCCTCTGACTGTGTCACTCCAGTCTTCCATGCGGCTGTATTCCACGTAAGGTCAGAGCAAGACAAGAGGGAAGCTTCAGGCTCCAAGGGAGCGGGTTGAATACCCAACCTCTACTCCACTGTGTAAATTTCTTCATTAATTGCCCCCACTGATGTTGATAAATATGAAAGAATTGAACACTTAGAAAGTCGATTAGAGACCTAATCCTTTGGGACTGCACCAGACTGTAAACCTTCAGTATCTGCTGAGGTATTTATATGTTTACCCATTCAAATGCAAAGAAAAAATTACAAAACCAGGGAGAAAAAAAGAGGGTGGCCCAGGCCAACCGCTATCGTGAACGGGAAGCGACCAAGCACTTTATAAGCTAATGTCCTCCTCCTGCAACTAGCAAGGTCTCATGGGACTTGTAGTCCTTCCACAGGAAAAAGCACAAGTGAGCAGAATGTCCTCTGAAAGGTCAAATATTTGCCTGTTATGGGGAGCGAGAGATGGGTAATCTACAGGCAACAAGCAGGCAGTGTGCAGGATTCCCAAAGCAGGTCCCAATATTAATGGAAAATTATATGATGTATCCTGAGTTTATCTTCTGGCCTTTCAGATGTCAGAGGGGTAGCCCAGCCTCCTCAGGACTATGATGGGCGCAAGGCGGGCCTGCCCTTGGTCCGCACGCATCCCTGCCAAGGTAGATGGCGAAGAGCATTGGCGTGGGAAATGTGCCTTGGCGGCCACTTCTGGGCCTCAGGATTCTGGGACTACCAGTCCCTGCCAACACCAACAGCAACAATGGCCAGAAAGAAAGCAGAGCGTCCGTTAGTAATATTTTGTTTGGAATGATGTAACTATTGATGTTCTGAATTTCTTTGTCAGCTCTCCTCAGGTGTGCCAATGCATGTTTTGCATTTGTATATTGTTTATCACTTCATGCCAGAACTATTGAACTTTGAGGGGGTTGTACCTCACAATTTGAGATCAATAATATCAAGCTGAATATATATTTACTCCATAATATTAACTACCAAAATAATGTAAAGGGAAGTATACATAGGAAAGTACATATCAAAACTCTAAACTTTCCATTAACCCACTTTGACAATATGTTGGATGTCAACATTGAGAAACTGATGTAAATACAGGTTGATGTTAAAACTTCTAAATTGCAGTAGAACTCCCCACTTGGGTGTATGGCAACATCTTATGCCTTCCTTTGTTCCCTTTTGTCTGATCTTTTGGTGTCCATACTTTAGAGTATTTCAAGCTGAATTGGACCTTGTATACTACTTCTAAAATCCACGCAGAAGAAGATTTAGCTGCTCTCCTCCAAAGGTTTGACCCATCTGTCTCAACCACTTGTATTTATTGGTGTTAAAATTTGCAAAGGTATTCATCAAACGTCTTGGCTTTTTAGCAAAAGTTCACAAATTTCACCTAAGATTAGAAAATGGTAAAATATGCAAAAGTAGATTTTTATGAAAACTTCTGAACAAAAAAATTGCTTTTTGGCACAAAAATCCTGTCACAAAACGATTTTGAAAAATAATTGTACACCAAAACCTACTTGAACCTGCAAGCACTGTTAAATTTATTAAAAATAAATAAAATGCAGCAATCTTCAAAAAGCTTGTAAACTATGTAAGTAACATTTAGCTATCCCAAGGCTTGTCTACCTCCCACTCTAGTATTTCAGAATTAGACTGCCTATACCTGTTGCTGATAAAGGTTTTATGTTTTAATCCAAGTGTTTGTCCTACTCACATAACTCAAGTGAATTATTTATGCATTAAGAAATGAGATCACTAATAGTCAAATAAACATTACCTCACAAAGTTCTTGAATTCAGTACCTCTAAATTTTGGAATTTGATTTTTACTCAGCACGTGAATCAGTGAGCGGACATAGGCAAGCTGACACCTCCCACTTAGTCAGGCATGTCTACTAATGTTTGATGTTTGCATCTACCTAGAGAGCGGGGTATACTCACGTTGGGAAGCTGCAATCTATACAAGAATTATTGTTTGCTGTTTTGTGGTCTATGAGTCAACAGTACTTTTCAGTGGTACCACTTATCCATTCTATTAAAGTCCTTATTTGTGTCATCTAGAAACAGTTTGATATATTCAAAATTTCCAGACTGTCCCTTTTTAAAAATAAATTTATATATTGATTTACTTATTTATTTTATGTAGTTCTCTACCCCCACAGTGCTTAGTTTAATAATATTTTTTAAAACAACAAAAAGTATTGTATAACGTCTCTTCACAAACAGAGTGATGGCAGCCTGGCAGATATCCAACATAGCCTTTTAGAAATAACGTGTTAAATGACAATACTGTTTAGGAAACCAGTACAAACATTAACTAAACACAGACCTTCAGGTAAGGGTCCCAAATATTATGGAACAGAATATTGTTTTCTCCAATGCAATGGTGTAATTTCTCAAGAAGTGCAAGAGCTCACATCTTCACCTACTAAATTTCAGAAAGAATTGTTTGAGTTGACTTCCAATTTTTAAGTAGTAAGGATTTGACTACCATTAGAGCTCTAACAAGGTATTTCATTTGGCACAGTATACATTGAAACAACGTGGAAAGATAATTAAAAATAATCATTAAAAGTTTAAGTTCAGTTAAATGTTTTCAGAAACGCTATTTCAGAGATTTTCTGTTGGCCTCATTACAAGTTTTTGAGTAAGATCAGCGTGAGAGGATCTGCATCTCAAGCACAAGGATTCAGTTTTTTGCCTTTTCAGTATATGCACAATAATATGATCATTTGCTGAGTATAATTTGTTTCCAACTTTGGGTGATCATTGGATTTCCCATTTAAGAAGTCCCAGACCTAGGACTGGTTCTAAATTCCAAATTCTATTTCCCAATGAGAGCTGTGTTTTGCCAAACAGGTTATATTTTTATCTGAGCTAATATTTATTTATGCTGACTGCAGCTTTGCTAATAGTCTTGTTAATTTTATCACATTTATCTGTGTTGTTGTTTTGCTTATGGTCACTACTGATAGTGGTAACAATCCAATATAGTTCCATATTTTAGTTTTGGATAGAGAGTAAGTTTTAGTAAATCACTGAAGGATATTATAGGCCCCCACCAGATGGGACTACAGGCAACTCAGACTGGTTTCAATCTACTTAAGTCTCATCAATGAGGTCTAGCTTGGATCCCATGGTACAGTGAGCAAGGGACCCTTGTCTGGGCATATCCGTTACACTTAGGGTGTCTGCTGTAAGAACAACAAGGCAATGGAAAAAATGCTGGAATTAATCTCAGCCTCTGGCAATCGCTCTAGGCCGCATTCCAGACCATCGTTGTTCTGTCACTGTATCATTCTAGACAGAATCCCACCTTATCCAAATCAGTCTTAGTCCTGTTCCAATAGTAACAGTCCAGCCCGAACTGCCAGACAAGGTCCCCTCTAGATGGGAAGAGCAGCAAACCTAGATTGGTTTCGACCTACTTAGGTCTCATCAGTGAGGTATAGCTTGAGTCCTTTGGCATAGTAAGCACAAGAACCACATCTGAGCATGCCCGTTGCACATAGGGCGTCTACTGCAGGAAAACAAGGTGATGGAAGGAATTCTTGAATTGATTTCAGCCACTAGCAATCGCCCCGGCTGCATTCCAGACTAATGTTTTTCAGCCACTATACCATTCTAGACAGAGACTCACTTTATGCACAATTGTCTTTGTCCTGCTCCAATAAAATCAGTCTAGGCTGAACTGCCAGACCAGGCCCCCTCCGGATGGGAACACAAGCAGCCCCAAACTGATTTTGATCTACTTTGGTTTCATCAGTGCTGTATTGCTTGAGCCCTATGACACAGTGAGCACGGGACCTAAGTCTGGGCATACCGTCGCACTTAGGGCATCTACTGCAAGAACAACAAAGTGATGGATGGAATGCTTGAATTAATCTGAGCCTCTGGCCATCACTCTGGACCACACTCTATACCAATTTTTGTTTACCCACTTTACCATTCTTAGACAGTGACCCTCCTTATACAAATCAGTCTTGGCCCTGCTTCAATAGGAACAGTCCACCCTGAACTGTCAGACCAGATCTGAACTGGGATGCTGCCCGAGATTGCCACTGACTGAGATTAATTCAAGCATTCAATCAATCAAATTGTTATTGTTGCAGTTAATGGCCAGACTTGGATCCAGAGCTCACTGTGCCACAGGTCTCAAGCTATACCTCACTGATGAGACCGAAGTAGGTCAAAACTGGTCTGGGGTTGCTTGTTGTCCCTTCTGGAGTGGGCCTTGACTAGCAGTATGAGGAGGATCGTTACCATGAGGAGCAGGGTCGGTGCTGATTTGCGTAGGGCGGGCCTTTGTCTAGAGTGGCATGGTGGACAAAAAATAAAGGCCTGGAATGCTGCCCGAGCAATTGCCAGTGGTTGAGATTAATTCAAGCATTCCATCCATCAGCTTGTGGTTGTCACAGTTTACGCTCTCAATGCAACAGGTATGCCCAAACATGGGTCTCACACTCACTGTGTCCCGGGACTCAAGCTACAATTCACTGATGAGACCTGCACGGTTCGAAACAGGCCTGGGGTGGCTTGAGGTTGCTTCCGGAGGCGGCCTTGCCTGGCAGTTTGGGACAGACTGTTACCATGAGCAGCATGGTCGGTACTACTTTGAATAAGGTGAACCTTTGACTAGAGTGGCATGTTGGTCGAACAATGATGGACTATAATGCAGCCCTAAGTGATTGACAGTGGCAGAGATTAATTCAATTATTCCATCAATAACTTTGTTGTTGTTGTAGTTTATGCCCAAAGTGTGATGGGTATGCCAAGAAGTGGGTCACATGCTCACTGTGCCACAGGACTCAAGCTATAACTCACTGATAAGACCTAAGTAGGTCGAAATAGGCCTAGGTTGCTTGCGGTCCCTTCTGGAGGGGGCATTGCCTGGCATTTCGAGGCAGACTGCTCCTATGAGGAGAGGGTTGGTACTGATTTGCATAAGGTGGGCCTTTGTCTAGAGTAGCATGGTGGGAGAAAAATGTTAGACTGGAATGTGGCCTGAGTGACTGCCAGAGGCTGAGATGATTTCAAGCTTTCCATCCATCACCTTATTTTTGTTGTTGTTTAACACCTAGTCAGTGGTGAATATGCCTCTTTTAATACACACTTGCCAGTGTAGCCTCTTACCTGCAAAGCACATTTCTGTGTTGTCCCAAATTGAGGATAAACTGAGTAACCTGGATTTCACATTCAAGTTTGCACATACTTAGGGAAAGGAAGAGTGTGTGGTCTGAAATGTAGCCAGCCCTCATATGCATATCCTAATCCCTATCTGTTGTTAGAGATGAGTGTAAGTAATGGCCTGGTGAGTCTACTTTTCTATATTGGTCCAATTTGGCATTTCTGGATCATTAGCATTCACCCAATATCTAGTCTGATAAAGAATGAATTCCATATAATAATGTTTAGGTCAAGAAGCCTAAACCCACTTTTAAAGAGTTTGATTTTAAGTTTTCTGATGGAAGAAAGTGCTTTGCAGTTAGTATTCCAAACGAAATCTAGCAAGATTTTCTACCATAACTTGTAAACCAAGTTATTCCAAGGTAAACATAAGTTATTTAATATATAGAGAATTATTTGCAAAAGGTCAATTTTAACTGTATTAAGCTTAGCCTAACAGCTCAGGCCCAGTTTGTTCCACCTTGCAATGTCAAGGTCAATTTGGTCCTTTGATCCTTTAATGCAATTATTTTGTCAACATTTCTTGTAATTTGTACTGCCAGACATTTTGTTTCTCTTAGTTCCCAGAGAAATAGTAAATGCTCATAAGAGGCTCTATTAATCTTAACTTTGACCTACACCAATTGATGAAGTGACTTGAAGTAGAACAAAATCTTTCCATCATTTGTGAGAGAACTGGTATGAACATTTGTGGTTAGAAGATTGTTAGCAACATGTCATCAGTGAAAGTTTTATTTTCAAACGAACCTATTTTATTGCTTTGTTAAGTCTTTTAACAATCACTAGGTTTTCTATGGAAAGATTACACGGAAGATGAGATAAAGGACAGCCCAGTTTTGTACCTTTTTTAAAGGCCACTTCCTGTGAAAGTAATCCATTAGTGTTAATGCAGGGTTTAAAACCCATATGGTATGATAAAAGATTTGTACAAAACCGTTCTCCCACGTTCATCTTTCTAAACACCTCATGCAGATATTTCCATCCTTTATTATGAGAGGGCTTCTCAAGTTTTAAACTCACCTAAAAATGGTGGGCCAGCTTGTCTCTAAAACTATTAGGTCTAGAATTGGTCTTATTCTTATGTTGTTTCTTATGTATCTATCTTTAATAAGGTCAATTTAATCTCTATATACTAATTTCTTTATGACGAAGGTAAGCCTTGTTGTCCATATTTTTGTGAGTGATTTGGTATCCAAATTATTTAATGATATGGGCCTATAACTATTGAAATCTAAGGGGTCTTTACCCAGTTTAGGAAGTAAGAATATTTGTGGTTCCTCAATTGAGGTTGGAAAGATATTATTGATAATACTGTTGATAAATGCCATAGTTAAAGTAAATTTGATTCCTCCAACAATTTGTTTAGATAAAATTGGGCTGATAGCCCATTGGATTTGCTGATCTTAAGTTCTGAAATGGCTTGTTACCTCTTTTTTAGAGATGGGGTGATTAAGCAACTCACAATGTTCGTCATACTAATTAGGTGAATCATGGTTAGCTAAAAATTCACAAATCTTCAGAGACTCTCTTTTTGTTGCACAAGTTTGCAAAAAAAGAGCAAAACATATTCTTGCTTGAGTTTATATCTAAATGTTGTGTACTATGATCATCTCAAGTGGATAGGTTTGTCATTTTCTAATTGTTTCAGCTTATGTGCCAATAGTTTACCATTATGGTCACCTCCTTCCAAATGTCAGACTGTTCTGTCCCGTTTGACAGCTACCTATTGTTGGTAGTTATCCATGAATTTATTTTCCCCATATAAAGCAATTTATTCTAAATGGCATTAGTGGTGGTGGTATTGCATGAAATAGGAATAGTCTTGGGACATTATTTTTTTTTTTTTAATGTATATAACTTTATTTATCATTTTCACATTAGTAAACAACGGGTTGCCATGGTGACTTCACATTTTCCACACACAAAATGTTAAATCATCTTACACATAAGTATACACCATAATCAGTTTCTAAGCCATCACTATCACTGTAAAAGCATACTCCATTAAGTGTGCTGGGATTAGTCAATTACATTTGTACACCAACACATTTGCGGTGATACACTGATGAGCACATGCATGGGGGAAGCTACCCCTCCCTGGATGGTTCCTCCCTTTCTGGCTGTTGGGAATTAGGGTTGGTGTCCATATCAAGGAGATATTGTTTTAAGAGATGCCAAATGACACGGGGGCTAGATGCGACAGGTTGTAATGTAGCATACAGCTCACAGTTTGTATTACAATGGATCAGACTGGTTAGCCACGCCTTCAGTGTGGGAATGACTTTGCTGCCCCAGTGAATTGCTACCTCCCTTTTGCCAATAACAGGGCTATCGCTATGAACCTACGCACTGGTTTCGGAATCTCACGCACATTTCCTAGCAACGCCACCCCAGGTTGAGGTTCAATAGCAAAATGTACCAGTTGCGATAGTGCTGTGTAAATGGCCCTCCAGAAACCACCAATTCTGTCGCAGTTCCAGGTCAAATGGGCGAAATCTGCGTATTGCGCCTGACATTTGGGGCATGTGTGGGGTCGAGACAGGTCAATTCTGTGCAGTTTTGGTCTTGGGACATTATTAGTTTTCATAGTGGCAAATTCACCTAGCCATGATAAGTGCAAAGCTTTCTATTTTTTTGTATCCCTCATCTTTTACCGTAATGGGGCAAATTCCAGAGTAATTTGTCCCATAAAATCTTGATGTGCTGGTCTAAATATTTTTAGCTCATGTGTGAGAAAGGGACATTGAGTGGCAATGCTCCATTAGACACTCTGTACACATAGAGGGCCAGATTTACTAAAACTGACTCAATATTGTGCTGCTTCAGAAAAAGTTGCACTTTGCTGTGCAAGGGAGAGGCAAGATTGCTACATTGTACGTACAATACATTGAAACACAATGGTGCATGAATGCAAACCATAGCAACGAGTCGCAGAGTTTGCATTGTTAAAAGCATCAACACGTCACACACAGTAACAAAAACATACTCAAAGTGGAGCAAAAACACCTAAACAATTAAATGGAAAATGACAATGGTATACTCAGAGGAGGCCTCAGGAACCCAGGAGCGAACTCAGCTGAAAGCTCATCATTGTGCCCTAGAAGCAACCCAGCATGGTTCTTAGCGTGAAACTCACAGTACAATCCTGGAGACAACACAAAAAAGAAGTAGGACAAGAAAGCCTAAGTTCATGCAGGGATATGTAAATATTTTAATTTCTGGGGTGACTAGACTTGAAAACAACTGTTTATGACATCAAAGGGCCTTATTTAAAGTTTGGCAGACGGGACACTCCATCTCAAATTTGGCAGAAATCTGGTACGCTGTATTACACGTGCATTATAGCCTATGGCACTTTTAATAAGGCGTATGGGATATCCATCACATTTCGACAGAGTATCTCATCTGCCAAACTCTAAATTAGGCCCTAAGGGCCAGATGTACAACCCGTTTTTGCATGCGCAAATGGGTTTGCGACTCGTTTGCGTATGCAAAAACCTAAAGGGCCATGTACAGACCCTATTTAGCGAGTCGCAATTTATTTGCGACTCACTAAATAGGATTTGCGACTTGCTATTAGGAAGGGGCGTTCCCTTCCTAATAGCGACCCCAAATGCCATGTATGACTGTTTTGAGACCGCAATTGCGTTCGCAAAACAGTCGCTGTTTACCACCCTTTACAGAAGGGTGGTAAACCACTCGCAAACGGGAAGGGGACCCCAGGGGACCCCTTCCCCTTTGTGACTGGCTCCAAAAATATTTTTCAGGGGCAGGCACTGGTCCCAGGGACCACTACCTGCCCTTAAAAAATGAAACGAAAACGTTTAATTTTTCTTTTTTTAAATGCATCCCATTTTCCTTTAAGGAAAACAGGCTGCATTAAAAAAAAAAAACTGTTTTATTTAAAAGCAGTCCCAGACTTGGAGGTTTGCTGAGCCCAGCAGGCCACCATACCTCGGAGGGCCAGCCATTCCCAATGGGCTCACAAATTGCGAGTGCCTCATGAATATGCATGAGGCATGCAATTTGCGACCCCATTGGTAATCGCAATCAGTGTCGCAGACACTGTGGTACATACCAATTTGCGAATCGTAAATTGTGAGTCGCTATTGCAATGCAATTTGCGAGCCTCAAATTCCTTGGTCGTACATCTGGCCCTACGTGTCTTTTTGGAGAAAAGCAGCCTTTTGGAAGGACAATCTTGACAAAATACATGCAGTCGCTCCACACGAAGGATTGAGGAGCGGGAAAAAGATTACATGATTTTAAAAGACGATGTAATTAGTAGTTAACATACTCTAGAGTTATTGCCACGACAATAGGGGGCGGAACAGATTCACAGGCGTGACTGACTCACATGGAGGAGCAAATTGTAGCAGTCGTTGGGCCTGAGCAGGGAGATGTGATCGAAGGACCTGAGACTTCTTACATGAAAGATATCAAAGCACAGGGTATGTTCATTCCCAAAGCAATACGTGTAAATATAGATTTATATCTCTAATTGTATCTGTTATCATTCATTTTTTTTAAATCGAAATAGTAACGATAAACTAATGAATTTTAGAGTGTACAGAAAGTGGCATCTGATTTAAACACATCAATTTCAGATAAACAATAATGCAATTGCTTTGGTTTTTATACTATATAAGATATATTATTTTAAATAGCATGCAGACAATATCGTTCATACATTTAGAATATTTTTATTTCAAAATTAGTAATATAGTCTTTCTCTACAATGGAGACACCGCTGTTAATTGTAAAAGTGATATCCCTGCATTCACAACTAACCCACTGAATACTATAAATCTCACCATGAAATGTTTTGCAGCTTCAAAATGCCGTAGTGACTGTACTACTCAGACCTTGCATATGTCATTTTGTCAAAAATATTGCAGCAAACCTATACCTATGTGTGAGATAAATGAATTGTAATACATAGGGTAATAAGAATTTATTATACACATCTGACTTTATTTGTGTGTACAAAAAGTATAAACAAAACATTTACAAAAGTTACTTTATGTACATTGTTTATTATTAAAGACGTATTATATCACATATGTATTTTCTTATGCATGCATACATTAATTGACATTTCTACACAGTTGCTTTGTTCAGTAAACTTTAATTTAATTAATATATTTGGTGTGTTTCTAGAACCAAAATGTATCTTACTACATCCGATTTTTTGCATAATGTCCTTTTTAGGTCTTGTCAACTACATAGCACATGCAATGTCTGTTGCAGGAAATATTGTTAGCTTACCGTGGGCTTAGAGCCACCCATTACTTACAACTGACTGGTTTCATTGTCACTCTCATTTGCTTGCTTCTTATTTGTTAATGAGTGTAGGCTTTCCTTCTTGTTCTTGTGCATGGCCTCATTATTGGTCCCCATCAGCCGAATACTTTTCCGTCAATACTTTTTTCTTTTTGGTTAAGCATTCCACAAGAGTACTTTTGTTTTCTAACGGTCTCAGTCATCATGTACTTCTCTTCCCCACTCAGCCCCCTCTGAATTGCTCTCTGTCATCCATGTACGTCCGTCTCCCCGCACCCTCTGTGATGTGCCCTCCACTTTGATTCTCTCCTCCAGGTCTACGTTGCTTTCTCTCATCCTTGTGTTTCTCTTTCCCCCACTCTACGTTGCTCTCTCTACTTTTCATGTTGCATACTTCTCCCTGTTGTTTCCACCTATTCGTCCTCTGTGTCGCTTCTGACCCTAAGGTCGAAATTGGAACTCAAAGCATCCCTGGCAAATTTTGTTAGACCAGCACCCATGGGGGCATATCGAGTGCAGCGAGCGAGCCTGACCACTGCAAAGGGAGGCTTTAGGGGGTTCTCCCCTCAAGAAAATTTGGGAACAAATGGTGCATACAACTATTTTGTTATTATATATTCAATTGTACTATCTTTTAAAGCATTGTAAATGGTGATCTTACTGTGTACCAGGATACGACAAACTTTGTTGGGCTCTTCAGTGATTCCCTCACTATCACCCTCCAACAGTGCCTCTCATCTCTCCATAGCCCCTCTCTCACATGTATTTCATTTGTTTCAGTGCACCTCTCTTTCCAGTGTAGGGTGTTGGAGCACCTTACATCACACACACATAGAGAGACAATGAATCATACATGTGTAAATCAGTCTATAGAGAATGTTACGTAAGGCAAAAGGTGACTACAAGGTGTAGGACTCCCATGTCATCTATACTGGTAGGCATTTTTTAAGGGTGCCTGTTCTGGAGATGCACAAACTCAGGATTCAGAACATAACACAGTAGTTAGGGTTGATTTTAATAATAAGAATCTATTTCTACACAAACAAACCTTTTTTTCAGCAACATCAGGATAATGAAAGACTGGGGAAAAAAAACTTTCTAACCTGTACCGTGCAGTTTGCATGCAGCACTTTGATGGCAGTTCATGGCTCACTGTGCTAGATTACGATTGTAACCAATGAACTGCACAGTAACAAAAGAATCTCTGTGACAAAAGCAGTAACCCTCTGAGCTATACACATAAGAGAGAGACTGCGATAACGTGGAAGAGAGCGGGAAAGCAGCAAGGAGGTACGTTTTTTTTTTTTTTTTTACATTCCCCCCCGGCTTGCCTTGCCACTCCTGATCCGTGCCGGCCGCTACTGCCTTAAACTGCTGGATATACAAGGAACTTTGAAGTGCTTTAAAAACTGCTGCACTGCTACAAAATCGGCCCTTACCAACAAAAGCAGCCCCCACCCTTCCAGCCTTGTCTGACCCTCGTCCTCCTTGTTGCTTTGTCCTCCACCACCCATGATCACTGTGGCTTCGCCTCGCTTCCCTTTAAAAGGATTTTTCTGCATTGTTACATTCTCCCTTTTGTTCTTTCCTGTCTCCCTCTAGCTTCTCCTGCCCTTTGTTCCATGCTGCTCTTCAGGGTTGGATTGGGATCAAAAATAGGCCCGGGCACCCTAAAATTAAAAGTGGCCACATTTTCCTTTTCGCAAAACACTTCTTCAGTGTTTTATGTGTTATGAAAAGAAGGAGGGGAGTTCTCTAAAAGAGGTCTGTTTTGCTTCACTTCACCGAGATAAAAAAATGCAAATGTTGCCAGGACTCTTTGTGCACGGTTTAGTTCACAATAGTGAACCACACTGTAATATAAGTCAGGCCACTTCTGCTGAGGCCCCTTCTTAATCTTCATACATTAATGGGCCGGCCCAGAGAGAGTCTGGGAATGACACCTAAAAAGGAGGTAACAGAAGCCTATCTGCCTCGGAAAGGCCGCCCAGGCCTCCCCTGGGCCGCTGGCGGCATCTGAACAGCAAAAACACAGCCCAAATCGGCCTCCACGCTGCCCAAAAAAGCATCCCACAGCTTCAACTCGGATACCAGAAATTGTCCGAGTGCCTGCCTTACCAATCTGACCCTGCTACAGTTTGCTTCGTAGCATGGGCAGAGAGGTGGTAGACGAGGGCAGGACGCTAGTGTTGTTTTCTTTTAACGGTTGTTAGAAATGGGGGTCTCTAGTTGGCAATGGTTTGCACTCTGTCCAAATAGGAACCCTCCCTTCTAGTCAGGATAAGGGGGATACACTACTGAAATACCCCTGCTCACCCCCTTGGTAGCTTGGCACGAGCAGTCAGGCTTCTCTCAGAGGCAGTGTGTAAAGCATTTGCAGATAACCAACAGTAATACAGTGAAAACACTACAAAAGGACACCACACCAGTTTTAGAAAAATAACCAATATTTATCTGTGCAAACGACCAAAACAATAAAAGACCAACATACAGTAAACAAAAATATGCACTTTGCAGGAATAATCCTAAAATGCAGTTCCTTGAAGCCGGTAGCTCCGTCCGGGGCTACTGCGATGCTGAAAACAACAGAATCCAACAGTTCCAGCAGACTCGTAAACTGTACCTATGGTTCCAGCCAACCGCGTCGGTACGGGCCGGTCAAGGCAACCGTTGCGGTTGCGATGTGAAGCGTAGCGATGCGACGTACGGTGCCATCAAGTCGCGGTGCAGGCAGCGGCGTCGGTGAGACCAGGGCTGCAGTGCGGAGTGAGGTGGTGTTCGTGGCGGTGCTGACTGGTCACAGTGCAAGCGACAGTGCTGTTTGATGCTGGCGTCGGTCGGCCAGGACTGCAGTGTGGGACGGGGCAGTGCGCCGTGTGACTTACGAGCGGTGCCCCCAAACCATGGTGCAGTCTCGGGTGTCTAGGTCAGCGAGCAGCGACGTCATTGGTGAGACCAGGGCAGAGGAGTGAAGCGATGCAGTGCGGTGCCCACAGGTGGCAGTGCAAGCAGCAGCTCTGTGGCACCGGCGGTCGGTGTCGTCGGTGAGACCAGGGTTGCAGTGGGAAGTGTGGCGGTGCCCTCTGCGGTGCCTTCAGGACACGGAGCCTGCAGCGGTGTCAGTGATGGTGTCGGCTACTTTCCCCCTCTGTGGCAACTGAAACCCACGGTTCCAGAGGTGGTACCCAGAGGTAAGTGAAGTCTTTGTTGTCCCTGAGACTTTGTGAACAGGAGGCAAGCTCTATTTCAAGCCCTTGGAGATACTCAGCAACAAGGGAAGAAAGTTCAGTCCAGTCCTTTCACTGCCCAAGGCAGAAGCAGCAACTGCAGGCCAACCCAACAACACAGCAAAGGGGCAGTACTCCTCCTGGCAGTTCGTCCAGCTCTTCTTCTTGGCAGGTCCCTTGATCCAAGCGAGTTCTCTGAAGTCTTTTATCTCCCTGAGACTTCCAACAGGAGGCAAGATCTACTTCAAGCCCTTGGAGAAAACTTCAACAGCAGGATGATGAAAGTACAATCCAGTCCTTTCCCTGCCCAAGACAGAAGCAGCAAGCAGCAGGCCAACACAGCAGAGCATGCAGCAAAGTGGCAGTTCCTCCTGACAGCTTTTCCAGCTCTTCTTCTTGACAGGTTCCTTATTTCAGCAGTAATCTAAAGTTCTGGGGTCTGGGCCCCAATATTTATACCACATTTTCCTTTGTTCCCTTGTGGCAAAAGTCTCTCAGCTCAGTCCAAACTAGTTATGTCCTCTATGGCCCAGCTTCCTGGCAGGAGGTGGAGACAGCATTGTGCAAAGGAGACAGGGCCTATTCAGACGCAAGGGAAATCTCCTCCCACCACCCTAAATGCAGACCAGGCCTATTCAGGTGCTAGTGAAACTCCTCCCACTACTCTGAATGCAGTCCAGGTCTATTCAGCCCAGCCCTGACTCATCCAGGAAAGGCAGGACACACCTCGACCTCCCCAGTGGCTGTCTACAGTGAATGCACATCCCCAGCCCCGGTCACTCCAAAGCCAGTCAATCCACAACCCAGCAGAGGCACACAGGATTGCTAAGCAAGAAAATACCCACTTTCTAAAAGTGGTATTTTCAAACCTCTACTAAAAGATGCATTTTTACATTCTGAGTTCAGGCATACTAAATTCCATTTATCTATCTCGTCCCCATGGAAAGTTATACTTGTAAGATGTTACAAAGTACCTCCCATTCTATCCTATGGGACAGATAGCCTTTCAATGGTGAAAAACGAAATACACTGGATTTCACTATCAGGAAATGTCACACACACCAGTACGTGTCCTACCATTCACATACACTGCACACTGCCCATATGGGTACCTTGGGCCTTCCTTATGTAATAAAAGGGAAGGTTAGGGCTTGGCAAATGGGTGCACTTGCCACGTCAACATGGCAGTCACAAATGCACATAGACACTGCAGTGGCAGGTCTGAGAACCCTTTGAAAGGCTGGTTGTGTGGTTGGCACAATCGGTGCTGCAGGCCTACTGGCAGCATTTGATTTACAGGCCCTGGGCACACACAGTGCACTATACAAGGGACTTAGTAGTAAATCAAATAAGCCAAACATGGAAACACGAATCTATTCACATAATTTACCAGGAGAGCATATGCACTTTAGCACTGAATAGCAGTGGTAAAGTGCCCAGAGTCCTAAAACCAACAAAAACAGGAAGCCAAAAAGCAAAAAGTCTGGGGGTAAACCCGCTGAAAGAGCCAAGTCTAACAACAGGCTTATAGATTCTTTTCAATTACCTCTTTGTCTTTCAGTCACTCCTCTCCCTCAGATCTGTGATGGGATTATGCCCCTTCCACATCCCTCCTCCTGACTGTTTGGGAAGCCATGTGCAGAATGTGTGAACCCAGGGACCAGCTAATGTTGTTGCTGGCAGCACTGCAACTTTATTTCTCCATCTGCTCTCATGCTTTGGGGCATTAGTAGCAGTACCTCTTATTTTACAGTGCCTGGGTCAGCGAAACTGTGAGAGCAAGAGCTATATAAATCTTAATTGTCTGGACAATAACATACTTCAGCTCCTGCCCAAAATATATAATTTCTGGGTGATTCCCCTATTTTCACTGTCATATTTTTGTTTACCTGAAAATTCTGCTGTTGATGGTCACCCTTTCACAATGGGCTGAATTAGAATATAGCTTTGTCTGTTTTGCTCCTGCTGCAGAGATGTGCATATCCAGCATGTAAAGCATTTCATCCAATTGATTCAGCCTTTCCTCCCTTTTGAGTCAATTTAAAATGCTTGCAGACGCAGAATTGTCTTTATGTAGCTCTATGAAAATCGGTTATCCGTTATACTCCTTTCAATGATACTGCTTTTACCAGCCTCAAATGGCTGAAAGTCTGAGTTGTGTTTGCCAGAATTCAGACCCGCGACGTCCAGTTTTCCAAACTGAATGCTCAGGTCACCGAGCAATCTAACATGCTAGATGAAACAAGCATTTGCAATGCAATAGGTCTCGCATTTGAGAGAGTTAGAGCTACTGGCGTTGTAAATGTAACTGTTTGTATGTGTTTTGGAGTGGTGTGAATGTGGTGTGTAGTGGAATTCACGTTAATACCATAATTGAATGTTGTTCCAAAATAAGCTGGTGGTTTTAAAAAAAACAGCAAAGTATTCAAACATGAGCGCAAATGTTTTTCACAAAATAAGTTTATTAAACGCTAGTGAAACAAGCATTGGCATAGCCAATAGGTCTCGCCTTTGAGCCCTTATAAGTGTTTAGCTATGCAGTACATTACCTATTACATTATCTATCAAAGTTTGTGGTAAATCAATGGCGGGAGATATAATATGCAGTTGAAAAAAAGCCATCAAATAAATAGATATGCAAGCACATCGACCTAAAAGGGCTTTACTTAAATGAGATTGCGAAACAGAGAATAGAAAAATTAGCGTTAACTCCTGTAAAATATGTGATCCATGATTACTGTAGACATAAACAGGAACCCGAAATTATTCTCCCAAAATTAATGCCAGGTGATTAATACTCCCGTAAAATCACATGGAACCGTTCAAGCAGTAGTAGTAGAAGCCTTTCTTAAAATTTGTAATATTGTTGCTTCAATAGATCTGCAGATTTAAGGCTATGTACCCTGATGTCATTCTTTTTTAAATTAAAATAGGCTGTACTGAAAGATTAGATAGGGACATCTAGCACAAGTTAAAACTGTAATTGTGAGGAGCAACATATGTTTTTAAGCGCTGGTTAACTCAAAGCGCACTATCAAATATATGCCACGATAATGCATTTTTATGTTGTTTCTTCAGTTATATCAGTGACCTGCTATACTGACCTGCGATCTTTTGTCGTAAATATTTCTATATGTGGAGGAATGCAGCATAAACAATGGTAGCTGTTAGCATGACTGCATTAACACAGCAGGGAGCTATGAGTGCGTCTGCCCATCTGGGTTGCACTGGAACACAAGCATTTGCAATGCAACAGGCCTCGCATTTGCGAGATTTTGAGCTATTAGCATTGTAAATGACAATGCCTTTCATTTATGTGTTTTGAGAACCTGCAAGCAACGACTATAAGTACAAAGTGAACATATATACACGGCAATGTCATTTATAATGCTAATAGGTTAAAGTGTTGAAAATGCAAGACCTATTGCATTGCAAATGATTGTTTGGTTAGGCTATAACTGTTAAATTAAAAAATAAGGGCACTTTTATAAACGGCATCCTTTCAAGTACTGTACAGGAGTATTATCAAAACTATAAACAGTTTTTCATGGTGGAGAATAAAACAGATTTTGCTGGGAAAGTGTTCCCGAATCTAATAGTTACCCTCTTCATCCTGTTAATTCAGTTTTAGTGTTTTGCCGTGGAGTGGGACGGGTGCCAGGAGTAGTCATTAGGGGGGGGTTAGGGTTCGACCAGTCTCCCACCAGGAGGCCAAGCAGCCTGCAATTACCAAAGAGCGGCCCTTTTGATTGAAGGAAAAGCTTCAGAAATTGATTTAAATGCTGACTAATACGCGTGATTAGATTAGAAGTGTGTAGTAATGTGTCTTTAAATAGATTGTAGAGTTTAGAGTGTTATGTAGACTCTGTATTCTGTATGAGGTAAAAGATAATGTAATAGGACAGACGCGGTGTAGCAGTGGATGTGCTCACACCTCAACACCTGTGCTGTCCGAGGTTGTCAATAAACTTCAAGAAATCATTTTCGTTCGTATTGACTCATCTTTACATATTTGGCGACGAGTTATGGCAACCTCGAGGGACTCACGCTGATCCTATTCTGCTTCAAAACGTTTGCAGTGGATCACAGTCAGCTACGGTGTTTGAAATCTACGGCAGTTGGATTTCCTTGGGACGATCACCGGACGAGTTTGGAAACTCCTATGTAAGCTCCCGGGTAAGCGGACGAAATTGGGACATACAGAATTTTTTTTTTTTTCTTGTTGAAAAAATAATAAACCTGACACCTGGGGGGGGTTTTAGGATTTTTTCCTTGCCAGTTAATGGAGGTTCTATAAAACTATTACCGCTTCTCGGAGTACCGGAAGTGGGCTCGGTAATCACCCTCAGAAAAATTGTATATTCCATTGTGGTAAAGCCCTGAATAAAATCTATCATTAGACTATAGGTTGGCACAGACTTTTAAAGGTTGTCTTCTACAACACGCAGCTAATTTGGCACAAACGTTGGACTGGGGGATTGTTTCAAAAGGCGCACGGACACTGCGCGACCAGCCTTTGATTGTTTTGTCCGCCTAGGTATGAAATGAGCATTATCACAATATTTTATCGTACACCAAGACACTCGGGTTTTCTCTCAAGCATGACATGACTGGGGGCACACTGACCCTCGCTTGCCGCATGCATGCGAGGGGGTACAGATGAAAAGCAGATACCAATTTTAACAAATATAGCTTTCACAGATGCAAACAACGAAACACCTCACCTTTTAAAATCCCTAAAGCTCTGATCAGCTCAACAGATTCTGCCATGCTGCCGGGGGCTACTGCCGCCGCTGGGGGAGCCGTCTAGTATCATCAATGGGGCAGCAAGAAGGAAGCAGCCGCGAGGCACAGTGAGCCTGGCTTGGCAGAGTTTAAAAGTCAGGTGAAGCACTGGAACCCCCGGAGCTGGCCTGGCTGCCGCTGCTCTGCCTTTGCGCCTGGGCACCATCCCTGCCTCGGCTCCTTCTTCCAGCCCGCTCTGCGGCTGCTAATGCCCGCTGCTGCCCTTCATGATTTCACCCAAAGCAAAGTGGCAGCATCGCTCCCAGCAACATCGTAAAAAAACATCACATGGTTATTTTACGATGTTGCTGGGAGCAATGCCGCCGACACTTTGCTTTGGGTGAAATCATGGACAGGCGTGCGGCCGCCATGATTGTATACAACGGGGAGGGAGGGCGGTGGGGGGGATATTGAAGGCACGGTCAACGGGGAGGGATATTGAAGGCACGGTCAACGGGGAGGGAGGGCATATTGAAGGCACGGACAACGGGGAGGGAGGGCGGCATATTGAAGGCACGGACTACGGGGAGGGATATTGAAGGCACGGTCAACGGGGAGGGAGGGCGGAGCGGGATATTGAAGGCACGGTCAACGGGGAGGGAGGGAGGCATATTGAAAGCACGGACAACGGGGAGGGAGGGCGGCATATTGGAAGCACGGACAACGGGGAGGGAGGGCAGGGGGAATATTGTAGGCACGTCCAACGGGGAGGGAGGGCGGGATATTGAAGGCACGGACAACGGGGAGGAAGGGCGGGGGTTAGACGGCACGGACAACGGAAGGGAGGGTGGGCGGTGGGAAGAAGGCACCAAAGCAGTCAAAACGCTGTGGGAGTGAACATTACAGATAGTACCTGACCCACGAGGAATGCAGCTGCCACCCTGCGCGCCGCTGCTCGCTCCCGCAGGCAAAACGCTGTGGGAGTGAACATTACAAAAGAGGTGAGACATGCACCCGCCTTTAGCCATTTGCGTGCTTTCAATATTGAAAGACACACACAAAAGCCAATCGAATGTGTGGGAGGAGTCAGACCCACACGGAGTAGACACAAGAAGCCTCGCAGAGCAACGCATGCGCGCTGCTAGGCTCGACCTAATAAAAAAGAAATAGGGCTAGTCATAAATTACATTGATATCGCTTTCTTTGAACAGGGGAAGAGGAGCATCATAGTATATGTAGGAGCCTGTGGAATTTGTGAAGAGGAAATAATGCACAACAGAATGTGAGCTACATTTTAAAAAGCTGTTTTGTCACGTACTATTCTTGCATTTGAAGCCCAGGGCTGGGAAATGTTTCTCAACTCAGGTGGGAAGGAGATGCCAAGCATTTACTGAGAATTTACTGATGCTTTACACATAAAATGAAATGTTAATTGAGTCAAAGCGGCGACGTTTATAAATAAACAAAGGGTCAGGACATGCTACAGTAATGGAAAAAGAAAGGCTAAATTACACCCTACTTACCTCCTCACATATGAATGGCCTGATGCTGCCTTTGCTCCTGATGCCGCAACCGGAAAAAAGGTGGAGTGCTATGCAACTAATAAAACAAGTTGAATATGGCGAGCCGCACAGAAAGAAAGGCGCGCGGCCGCTATTGTGAAAGTGAAAGTGCACATGGTGCGCTGCAAATAAAAACAAGAAGTGGCCGCCATTGCTAAAGCGGGAGGTGCCAGACTGGTTTAAAAAAACATGAAATTGAAAATCCAAGTAGATATTTCTCCCTAACTCTAAAGAAAGCTAGAGAGTAAGGAAACATGTAAGAGGGACTGTCCTCATCAGAGTTAACAACAGAAGAGAGGGAGGTACTCAGGATGGACTCCTAAGCCTACTGATGAATCAAAAGCCACCATTTAAAAAGGACAGTAGCAGGAGCCAATTGAAAAAATGGGCAAAAAGTTGGCGGAGCTTCAAGTCTATACCTGAATACAGCATGCCTTGAAGAGACAGCGCAAGCGCTGCCTAGGAAAGACCTAAAAAAGTGAGAGCTGGAGGTATCTGGGTTTCGCTTGGATAGTGGAGAGGCTCACATTTCTTTTATAGCACTAGATACTGGTGTGCAAACTGTTCTAAGAGCCTCTGAATTTGATAGCTAATGGACCAGAGACACAGGGAGTTAAAAATGTCAAGTCCAGAAGTAGTCGAGACTGGGGTCCAGGTCTCATGGTGACTTAGATGGTGTCTACTAGACACCCCTCCTCCACCAATGTGGTTTCTCCTAAGATGCATCTTCTAGGTCTATTACGGAATTTTTAAGCTGGTGAAACCGGACGCACTCCTCAAGGATGCGACTGTGAAGTCTACTACCTGATACCAAGATAGTTCTTATGAGCATCACGAATACCCACTCTTTCTGACTACTTAGACATTGAAGATAAAATACAACTCATCTACCTGTGTGTTTGGATCACATGCAGCACACACTTGTGTGTTCAGCAGACGTAGTGAAGACCCACCTAAATGTGTTTAGAATGGACATCGATTCACCAAAATGCTAGGGGCAGCAGAGTGAGATCAGACACGCTGACCCTCCTCTTATGACATCACAGGAAGTGGCCTCACGTAGGCTTTGACGTTTATGACATCAGAGTAAGTTATGTCACATGGCCCTTGGTCCTGGTAACTTTACAGGAAGTGACATTTTTAAAGATAGACAATAAAAGTTAGACAACATGATAGAAAAATTCTACAGTAGTTAAAACTCTGTTAAGATTCCACCTGTATTTTCACTAAAGTGCTGCTATAGTACATCAGTGGTGGAACCAAACCATGACAGAGGCAAAGTCATCATAGGCTTGGGCTGATCCATTATATACAAGGCCTAGAGGCATCACATGCATATGTACAGCCATTTCATTCCTAGGTACAGTCATCTCATTTCCCAGTACAACCTCAAACGCCCCAGGAACAACATCTATATGCTAGTCACAACCATCATCGGATCATTGACAGAACATATTGTGGAAGCAGAATATCGTGTCCAAAATATCGAGGACCACAATATCGAGAAGATAAGTGCAAATAGGTAAGTATAGATATACTATTCCTAACTCCACATCAATGCACTTTGAAGATATATATCGTCAAGGTACATATATGTGGAGTTAAATTTTAAAACTTTGCTTACCTATAGAAATTTACCTTCACAATATTTTTGTCCTTGATATTCTTGACACTATATTTTGTCCACACTATATTTTTTCCCCGATATTTTGTCTAAAAACCCCGTCATCTGGATAGGTATAGCAACACAAGAGCTCACTGATCGTTCTAGCCTCACTATAGAACCAAGCATGGCAACTACTAATCTGGCATCTACCGACAAAGGGTGTTAATTTGTGTTTTTTTGTGATAATTCCATCCATTGACATGCTGATAGTCAATATTATTACACTGAGAGCGCTTACACTCCTTAAGTCTCCGAGCGCCCACTCACTCCTGCTAAAGTAGTACCACAAGACGATTAGAAGCGATGCACAGTGTGGGACATGTTCTCGCCATTTTTGTATACTCTACTGACTGTGCCGGCCAAGTGAAAATCGTTCTATAATAACCAGTCCTCTTTGTTTAGGCTACAGTCATTTGGTCACTAATACGTACACAAATGTCATCCCACGAACGATTGAGACAGATATCTCACACACCTTTTTAGACTCGCCTCTATCACCTTCTGTCGATATGGGGCCCTGAACCTCTTCTAACTAACTGATCTCTGAGCTTCCATCCCAAAACATATTCTGCCATAGCACCACATTATGAATGTATTTGTACTTGTGCTTCACCTTTGTTTAGCGTTATATCTGTTCCTCCACATAAGAATTTCTAATTAAAGAATTGCTTTAAGCATCCTCATTATATAATCCAGATCCTGGTCATCATAATTATGTACAATAAATATAGTATGTTACCATGATTCTTTTTTTTCCCAGTTATAGGTACTTTTTGACCGATAACAACCAATGAAGAAGGGTAAGTTATTTACCTGCCCTCATAGGCTGCTTAATTAGCAACCTCACTTTTGCACAGGTCCTGAAGAAAGCCCGCCGACCCGGTTTGGTGCAAGAAGGGCTGAAACATGTCGACCACTCACATGGACAAACAGGTGCTATAGATTAGTAACATTTCTATATGCGCACCACCCTGATTTTAACCTTGCCCCATCTCTAACTGAATAAAGTTTCTTTAGTATGGAGATGTAGGTAATTTTAACTCACCGCACTCAATCACTTTTTATTACTGATCACTACTGTTATCACCAGTTGGTCTACCTCTGGGGGTAGGAAAGCATATTTAAAAAAAAAAACAATGATGATGCTTTCACGTTGATCCAAGAAGCGGATAATCAAGATATACCGCTCGACCACTCCTGTACGTGAATGAGGGTTTTTAAGACGGTTACCATACCTGACCCTGGTTGTAATACAGGTACAAGTGATCCATTCTCCTATGATTATTGATTCTCGCTTGGAAGCCGAATGGATCTCAGCTTCTCTCTCCCTCCTTTGATTAAATACTAGTACTTATTCCATAGCCATCAGAGGAGTGGGAGAGTCTTAGTCTATTCATTAAACTTGTGACTTTATGTTCTACTCAGTTTCTACAGCCAGCTTTTCCAGTGTTGATCTTTTGAGGTTCTATTTTCCACAACAAGAGGGATCACTAATCGGTAACGGTGTCTTTCAACCCTAACACTCAAGCTCAAATAGGTATACACAGAAAAACAATTAAATAGACTAAAACTAGTACACTCAAAAACACAATGAGTTATTAAGCGCTACTCAAACACTGGCTAATATAACTCTCAAATGTATTTGTCTACCAAATGTATTCATCTTATATCAGACTTGCACTAGCTGCGCTGAAGAAAGGTGTCACACGTGTATTACTTTGAACAAACCTTCCTTCCTTTTTAGTTGTACAACAGAACTGTTTATTACAATAGAAGTTCAAAGAGCCACTGCCTGACCAATTTAACACGACAGTGAGCTTTGAATAACGGTATGTTCTATATTTATGCATTGTACTACTAAGCATGACACTTGTGGTTCAGCTTTTGCTAGTGCACCAAGGAATTCTTGAGGCATACCACCTTATTTTATTCCCTTGGTCTGTCTGTGCACTGAGGAATTCTTAAGAGTTCATGTGTCTGTCTGTGCAGTGAAGAACGCTTAAAGATTGAGCATATTCTTCTACCCCTAGGTCTATCCCCTTCTGAAGAAAGTCTAAGAGTTGAGTATGTGCTTCCACCCCCCTGCTTGTTTGTGCATTGTTAAACTCCTAGGAGTTGAGTACATGCTTCTGCCCATTGTTAAACTCCTAGAAGTTGAGTACATGTTTCTGCCTCTGCGCCTGTTTGTGCATTGTGATACTTCTGAGAGTTGAGTACATGCTTCTGCCCCGTGCCTGTTTGTGCATTGCTAAACTCCTAGGAGTTGAGTACATGCTTCCGCCCATTGTAAAACTCCTAGGAGTTGAGCATATGCTTCCGCCCCTCTGCCTGTTTGTGCATTGCTAAACTCCTAGGAGTTGAGTACATGCTTCCGCCCATTGTAAAACTCTTAGGAGTTGAGCATATGCTTCCACCCCTCTGCCTGTTTGTGCATTGTTAAACTCCTAGGGGTTGAGTACATGCTTCCGCCCATTGTTAAACTCCTAGGAGTTGAGTGTATGTTTCCGCCCCTCTGCCTGTTTGTGCATTGTTAAACTCCTAAGAGTTGAGTATATGCTTCCTCCACATTCCTGTTTGTTCATTGTCGAACTCCTAGGATTTGAGTATGTGCTTCCACCACGTGCCTGTTTGTGCATTGTCAAACTCCTAGGAGTTCAGTACATGCATTCGCCCAGTGCCTGATTGTGCATTGTAAAACTCGGAGGAGTTGAGCACATGCTTCCGCCCCTTTCCCTGTTTTTGATTTGTTAAACTACTAGGAGTTGAGTACATGCTTCCGCCCGTGCCTGTTTGTGCATTGTTCAACTCCTAGGAGTTGAATACATGATTCTGCCCCTGTGCCTGTTAGTGCATGGTTAAACTCCTAGGAATTGAGTATATGCTTCTGCCCCCTTGCTCGTTTGTGCATTGTTAAACTCCAAGGAGCTGAGTACATGCTTCTGCGCCTGTTTGTACGTTGCTAAACTCCTAAAAGTTGAAAACATGCCTATGTCCCGTGCATGTTTCTGCATTGTGAAACTGCTAGGAGTTGAGTACATGCTTCTGCCCCCTTGCTTGTTTGTGCATTGTTAAACTCCTAAGTTTTGAGTACATGCTTCTGCCCCCGTGTCTGTTTGCGCATTGTTAAACTCCTAAGAGTTGAGTATATGCTTTTGCCCCTGTTCCTGTCTGTGCATTGTTAAGCTCCTAGGATTTGAGTACATGCTTCAGCCCTGTGACTGTTTGTGCATTGTTAAATTCCTAAGAGTTGAGGACATGCTTCTGCCCGTGCCTATTTGTGCATTGTTAAACTCCTAAGAGTTGAGTACATGCTTCTGCCCCCGTGCCTGTTGGTGCATTGTTATACTCCTAGGAGTTGAGTACATGCCTCTGTCCCAGTGCCTGTTCATGTATTGTTAAACTCCAGAGAGTTGAGTACATGCTTCGGCCTGTGCCTGTTTGTGCATTGTTAAACTCCTGAGAGTTGAGTACATGCTTCTTCCCCCGTGCCCGTAAGAGTATTGTTAAACTCCTAGGAGTAGAGTACATGCTTCCGTCCCTTGCCTGTTTGTGCATTGTTAAACTTTTTGGAGTTGAGTCCAAAATCCTTCGCATGCAAAAGGTGAACCAGAAACCATGTATAATCTGTCACCTGCAATTCACACATAACTCAGATTTTTACAAACCTTTCAATATTCTGTTACAGTTTACTATTTCTGAAGAACAACCAGAAAACCTAATGCGTACATTTTCCTTATTTTGGTACAGGGTGCCAAATCACTTTTTCTAAGCATATTTGTACTCTTTTTCTGCCTAAATACATCTCAAATACATTCTAACCTTACCAGACTATTTGATGGCTCCCAAAATGAAGGAAACTGCATGCACCTCAAACCTCATGTTGTTATAGTCCCTTCTAGGCCACAATAACGGTGGATAAGCATCGACTTACCTGCTTGAGATTCGATTTTCTTTTTAGATCTGGCTGAGGCTGTCAGTGTGATAAATACATTACTTGGGTATATCCAGTCACTGGCATCTGACCATTCCTGGCCAAACTTACAGAAAGAGCAGCTTTCACTCTGATGTCACAATTCATTGAAGACAATTCCATACTTTCTGACTTCCAAACTGGATTGCATCCAGGAAGAGGAACTGAATTCGACATAATCTCAATCTGGGCTGACCTTAAAAACACAGTGGACCAGAATGTAGTTGCTACCCTTCTTCTCTTGGACCTTTCAGCTGCCTTTGACACAATAAATCAGTATAAACTCATCCTAAGACCTAAGGAAGCCGGAACAGAGGGCACAGCTCCCATTTGGATAACATTCTACCTATGCAAAAGAACAAATATTATACATACCCCCACATTATCTTCTAAACCATACAACATTAAAGCAGGAGTCCATCAAGGCTCAATTATTTCACCCATGTTTTTCATTATCTACATGAAATCATTACCAGATCTGGTCAATGAGTTCAACATCATCTGATATAATACTTGAAATGGAATGGTGCGCCGGGAAGATCCTCTTATCCAAATGAATAATCAAAGCAGTCTTTACAGATATTCCTTTTTATTTTGTTTTTTCTTCCTTTATATTCAGAGTTAATTCCTCATATGAAATCCATGCATATACAAAAACTTCCAGCCAATGTGTTTCGTTCAAAGTATTCAACTTGAACTTCGTCAGGGCTGTGGACAATTTATACAAAATAAATATATAGACATGACCAAACTCAAACTAAAAAGACAATTTTTACAAACAGTAAGGCTCAAAGCACATAGCACATAACTGACAAAAATTATAATATGATTTCACATCAAAGACACAAACAGAACTGGTCACGGATTATACCAATAACAATAATGAAACATTACAGATAGCACCATTTATTTGACGGAGATCCCACATTCCCCCATGTGTATAAGAACATGTTCTACATATAACATGAAAGGGTCAAATACAACAGCAATATAATTAAGACACTGTTAGTGCTACATAACAGTCATGACTACACATTGTTGCTTGGTTGAACCCAACAAACTACTTTGTACACTCCCAAAAGTGATATTACCCCGTTTAAAAGCACAAAATGGATTGTCACTTATAAGATCATATTATTAGGGGGAATAAAAACATACCTCATGTATATCAATTGTGAAGAGTATTTCCAGGATTGGTATCGATTAATCAGTATGTGGGGGCGTGGCCAGCCAAGATGGCCGTGTGTAAGTAAACCACGACGGCTCTGCTGCTGTAAGAAGGCCGAGATGGGATAAAGACAGCGCCGCACGCCGAAAATGAGGACACAGCGTCGGTGAATGCCCAGTGTTTAAAGAGGGCTGCTTGGAACCGGGAAAATTGTCGAAAGGAGGCCAGATTCAGCCTGATTGTGGCGGGCAGGAGCAGCCTGGTTGCGGCCCGAGAGAAGGCACGCGGCCGCCGCGGCCGGGCCTACGACGGCGGTAGCAGGAGCGTTCTGCTCCAACTGAGGCACCGGAGACGGGAGGGCCGCCCTCCCGGCACGATGACCGAAGGAAAGGAGTGCACCCCCCCCGGGTAGGAGGTGAGTGCGAGCCACGTGTAGAGCTCCAGGGACACTCCATGCGGCGCCCGCCGTGAAAGTAACGCGGAGGGCGCAAAAAGCTATTTTAACACAATCGGGGGCAACACACCTGGAAACCAGAAAGAATTACTCACCCAGCGTGAAGAAACCCGGCGGGGGGGCCCACAACACGGAGGTCAGACGAGGAGGAGCCAGCTGCCTGACTCTAAGATGGCGTCTGGTCGGGACACTCCCACACGCGTAAAGCAAAAGGGCCCCATGCTAAGAAAGGTGGTGAAGGAGCAATAAAGATACCAACACGACTTGCTTTTCCACAAATTTAGGCACATAACCGGCACAGTCAAGAGGCATTTCAATCCAAGGCAGGGAAGATGATCGAAAGACTGGGAAACAGAGAAAATGGTCCTACAAGGGAAGAATACAGCGCATGAAGTGAAATAACCTCCAGCTAAACAAAAAAGACACAGGGGAGATCCCCCGCAGGGTCCACCCAGCCAGTAGGACCAGGGTAGATTCGGAGCACTTCCCCACAGATTCAACCCAGGTCCCCATAGACGCGCAACACAACGGGGGTCACCACGACGGAACATAAGAGAACACACAGAGCGACAAGCGGTATTATAAAAGGGGAGATAAGCATAGCAGGGGCGCGACCTCCAGCTGGTCTCCGGGGACGCTGAGAGACTACGAGGCCGGACCTCTCTTGTAGAAGAGCACTTCCCAAAACAGAGAGACGAGAAACGAAGGGAGGGCACTCAGAAATCACAAGCGCGACAAGGATAAGAGAGTCCGCGAAACCATCTCAGAAGAAGAGGAGGGGTCCCCTATGCCTCCCAAAAAACAACAAAACAACAGAGTCTCCTCATACTTTAACGCCACACCCGCCAAAGAACTACCGGTGCCCGCAGGAGGGGGGCCCGCCATGGCAATATCTAAAGAGGACCTACTTGCCACCCTCAGAGAGTTTATGCAGGAATTAAGAGACGAGCTAAAGGCCGACATGACACAGTCACTAGACCTATTAAAAACTGATCTCAGCAGTAGACTGTCTACCCTGCAGCAAGATATAGACTCGTTGGGCACCAGGGTGATGGACCTAGAATGCAAAGCAGAAACCTTGGAACGACGAACGGAAAACCTAGCATTGACCACAAAGGAACTTCAAATTCAATTGCAGACAATGTTTTTGAAAAACGAGGACCTAGAGAATAGGTCACGATGTGAGAACATTCGCATTCGCAATCTACAGGTTGAAGGTCCAGATCTGGAAGCCTTCGTGACAGGTCTCTTTGCGGAAATTTTGGGGGAAGCAGCACCTAAAATCAAAATAGAACGTGTTCACAGAGTAGGAAGGCAAACCAAAGGGGAGACGCGCCGACCTCGTGACATCTTGGCAAAAATGCACTCCTTCAAGACCAAAGAGGCCATATTGCAAGCAACCAGGATAATGATTCAGTGCGTTTTCAGGGATTCTCATGTGATCTCTTCCAAGATGTAGCCCCTGCCACACTAGCGCGTCGCCAACTACTCAGACCCGTCACGGAAAAACTCAGGAAAGACAATATTAGATATCGGTGGACCTACCCCTTCGGCCTAGGGTTTGAATATCGTAACAAGGCGCACCACATAACCGAGGTCAACAAAGCCTTTTCCCTCCTGGGCCTCCCAGTCCCAGAGAACAATCAAGAGGGAAATAACAGCGAAAACCAAGCAGGCTATTCCTCTGGAGCAGGGCCAGAGAAACTATGGCAAAGTCGCCGCCCACCAAAAGGACAAAAGAAACAGGGAGCCCCTGAAGTACCATGAGAGACCGGATACCCCTCACACTATAAAAAATAAAAGGAAAATTTGCTGGATTCCCCAGAAAATCCCAGGAGATGGGAGTGCCATCACAACTCGACGTCTCCACTGAAGATTAAAAGGAAAATTTTGATAAGACGTAGGTCAAAGTCGGCTCTGAAATGCCGGAGGACGATCAGCCAGCAACACATCGATAACCAGTGCCACCAATTGCAAATGCGAAGAAGCGATCCCATCTCATCAATTTACTATATAGATAGACTGCAGCAGCGGACAATGGTCCGATTCGCCTCGAATGTTTGATAGAAGCCACAATAGTGGTTCAGTTCAGGGGCCAGTTGCCCCAATCTCATTTGAGCCAATGTATGTTTACTATCCTCTACTAACAGTTTCTACCTATTTCTTTTTTCTTTTCTCTTTCACTAGCAGGGACCTGGGTGACACGGGTAACAGCAGTGAAAATCAGAGAGGCTACGCACACTGGAGGCATGGATACGAACAACAGGGAGGGCATGGCCACGAGGGGGGAGCGGTGGGGGAGGGAGGGGGAGTGGACGAGAGGTGTGTGTAGGTCCTGAGCGAGAGATCAGGCACATACAGACACAATGGTAATCACCACCTTATCATGGAATGTTAAAGGGATGAATGCCCCTGCCAAACGCCAGAAGATCTGGAAATATCTCACCGACCAACACTACGATATTGTGGCGCTCCAGGAAACCCATCTCAAGAGATCAGAGGATCACAGAATAAAACACAAGACATACCCATTGATATATAAATCATCCTCCACTTCAAAACATAACGGAGTGGCCCTTCTATTTCACACTTCCCTTAAGTTCCAACCGGAGGACTTCAAAACTGATAGGGAGGGGAGGGCAGTATTAGTGAAAGGCCGGATACGAGGGAGGCTCTGTACAATTGTGGCACTATACGCACCCAACACAAACCAAGCGAGATTCCTACACACCACCATGTTGCTACTGGGGGGCTTCGCAAAGGGTGACATAATCCTAATGGGGGACTTCAACTTGACCTGGAACTCCGGGATAGATAGCACACATCCACACAGAGCCCACACAGGCAGCTTTCCTAAGAACCTGAAACACACTATGCAAGATCTGGGGCTCAGAGACACCTGGAGGGAGGCTCACCCAGAAGATAGGGATTATACTTTCTTTTCTCATTCTCATCGCACCTATTCGAGACTTGACTACATCTTCATGAGCCACACATTAAGCAGACAAATACGAGAAGCGAAAATACACCCAATCATAATCTCGGATCATGCCCCAGTACAGGTCTCCCTGAGCTGGGCTGGCCCGAGCCCAAATTTAAGAGATGGTTCTTCCCCAATGCCATATCTAGAGATACTACAATGTGAGACGCTTTGCGCACTACAATTAGGGATTTCTTCCACATAAACAGTCCCCTAGATACGACACCGGCAAACAACTGGGACGCGTTTAAAGTCGTGATAAGAGGCCAATGCGTGAACCTCATGGCAGCCCTAAATAAAGAAAGGACTGCGGAAAGATTAAAACTAGAGGGGGAACTTAAAGCGTTAGAACGCATACACAAGACTACCCCCTCACTTACACTTCAAAGACAAGTCACGGCTTTGAAGGGGAAACTACACGCGATTTACTCCAATAAGGCGGAATTGAACCTACTGCGGCTCAAACAGATCTCCTATGCGCAGGGTAATAAAGTGGGGGCACACCTAGCGCGACAACTCCGAGCGAAAAGAGAAAGGGAGTATATTGGCAACATAAAGGATTTTAGGGAAGTGCCGACACAAGATGAAGCTGGGAAGGCTAAAATCTTTAGAGAAGTCTTTATACACAGCTGACCCACCCAACCCGCAAGCACAAGCAGACTACCTCGACATAGTAGAACTTCCACAAGTAACAACAATTCAGAACGAACGCTTAAAGGAACCCATAACGGAGGATGAAGTTCGACAGGCTTTAGGGTGTCTGAAACTACATAAGTCGCCAGGACCAGACGGTCTGACCTCTCAATTTTACAAGACTTTTAGCGCAGAATTAATCCCTCAGCTGACTTCTCTTTTCAACCATATAGCGAGCACTAAACAGACAATGCCGTCCATGAGCGAGGCCCTTATAACGGTGATACCCAAAGCAGGGAAAGATCCACAATACTGCGGTTCCTATCGCCCCATAGCTCTGCTTAACCTTGGCGCTAAATTATATTCTAAAATACTGGCCACTAGACTGGAGAATTTGATGCCGGATCTTATTCATCCGGATCAATCGGGCTTTATTAAAAATAGGCACACTCACGACAATGTTCGCAGAGTGATTCATCTTATAGAAAAAGCCTCCAAAAAACAGATCCCCGCAGTGCTGAGGGGGTTAAACACCGAGAAGGCGTTCGATCGAGTAGACTGGAGTTTCCTCTTTCGGACCCTTCAACGATTTGGTTTTTGTGATACTTTCATAAATATGATAGCAGCCAACTTTGCGGCTCCGAAGGCCAGGGTATTGGTCAACGGAGTAGCATCTGAATCTTTTAGTTTGGCCAGGGGAACTCGGCAGGGGTGCCCCTTATCTCCGCTCCTCTTTGCGTTAAGTATTGAACTGCTAGCCGCAAAACTCAGAGAAAACCAAGAGATTAGGGGGATAAAATTTGGCCAAGACGTACATAAAATTTCACTATTCGCGGACGATATCCTCATGACACTCTCAGATCCGCAACGTTCCCTAACAGCACTGCTAGGGGAGTTGGGCTGCTTTGAAGGTGTGGCGGGCCTACGCATTAACTTGACAAAATCCTTCCTACTCAATTTGACACTAACGGAGGAAGTAATGGAGGACTTGGTGGGTTCCACACCTTTTCAATGGGCAAAGAAAGACCTAACATATTTAGGGATAAGACTGACCCCTAAAATCTCATGATTTTTTGCCGCTAACTATCCCCCCCTACTGCGACAGCTACGAGCCGATCTTAAGAGATGGGCGCCTCTTTATCTATCCTGGATGGGCAGGATCCATGCTGTCAAGATGGTGGTCCTCCCAAAATTCCCTCACTTATTCCAGAGTCTACCCATTGATCTCAAGAGAGACTTCCTACAAGAAGCTCACTCAATGTTAAAGAAATTCATATGGCAAAACAAAAGGCCAAGATTACCATTTACCCTCCTCAGGAAACCGAATGACGAGGGGGGTTTGGCGCTCTCCGATCTAACCCTATATTTTAAAGCGGCGCAACTCCGCGTCATTGTGGAATGGTCCCAGCATGAATCGGATAAACATTGGTTACATATGGACCGTGCGATCGGGGGTAGGGTGATATGGGACTTGTTGTGGAAACCAAAGTCGGACCGTCCGGCTAATGCTTACATAAGCACCCCCACCAAAACGACTCTTAAAACGTGAGATAACGTTCTCAAGCAGACTGAGTGGACTTCGTTCCCCTCGCTATTCACCCCCATACACTACAACCCTGCCTTCCCGCCTGCGTTAGAACCGGGCCTTAACGGCGCATGGAGGGAGGGAGGTTGTCTCACCTTGACTGATATTTTCCATAATTGGGACATTTTAACATTTGAGAATTGCCAAAGAGAATTCCATCTACCCAACACAGAATTTTATCATTACATGCAAATACGGCATTGGGCACTGCAGCCTGGGATCAGAGAAGGGGCGACGAGAGAACTCACAACGCTAGAGCGCTTTGTGAAAGGGGCGAGCACAGCGAAGGGGGTGATTTCTTTCCTGTACTCTCTTCTACTGCAAACTCTTCCCGCTAGACGTCCGAGACACCTCGTATTTTGGGGACATACATTAGGCCAGAAAATATCAGACACACAATGGAAGGCTCTCTGGAATGACATAAAATGACACAATCACTCACTGGGTCAGTGTGAGGCTCATTATAAGATGCTGTACGATTGGTACCTTTACCCCACAAAACTAAAGAAGATATTCCCTACCACGTCAGGGTTTTGCTGGAGAGGATTTGGCCTGCTGGGAGACTTCCCCCACATATGGTGGGACTGCCCAACCATCCATCCTTTCTGGTCTGAAATACTGGCGCAAATTAAAGAGATACTATGTAACCCCATCCCCAGGCTATGCACTTCTCGGCCTCCGAGATCCAGATCTGCAATTCCAAACAAAAGCAGATCAGGCCATAGTGTGGCTATGCCTCGGTGCTGCCAAAATGGCAGTAGGGGCCGCATGGAAAAAAACAGAAGCACCGTCTCTCACACAATTTCATGCTCGACTATGGCAAGTACTAACCATGGAACGGATGAGCGACATCTACAGGGACGAGTTTAAAAACTTCGAATACTCGTGGGGTCCATTGGTTAAATTTCTCTCGGAAGGCCTCCCGTTGACAATCTGCCCCACAAGAGTCAGAGCCCTACACCTGTTCCAATTTTAATCCAAAGCCCTCACCGCCATCAGAGCAGTCTCCATGTAGTTTCCAACACTGACGAGGACACCCAGACTCCCAAAGGTCTTAGCTAGTTAGGCTTTTCTCTTCCTGTTCATGCTTCCTTTTGTTCACCCTATCATTCTCTTCTTTCACTTTCCTCTTTCTTCTCTTGGTATTCTTCTCAGTACCAATCTTTGATTTAGATTTGTTCTCCTCGAAGTATGTTACATGTTGGACTACCCAGCCCACCAGGTTTAATATGAAGAGGCAACCCTGTTGCTCTCCCTCCACTACAGACAAATGAGCGCAATAATATACGCAAGACTACTAGACCAAGGCTGGGTGTGGGGGTTATGGAGTGAAGAAGGGGAGGTCTCTTAGGGGAACATACTATGTCATTTTACTGCTCATGTTATCTCCAATTATAACATGATTTTTGCTGGTGATACATGAAGAGACTATAAGGAAGATATTGACTCGGACTAATTGACAGAAGCTGATCCCGGAACTAGACTGACAATAGAAGTAAAAGAGTACAATATACTGGATGTATTGCCATGTTTATTTTTTGAAGATGAAAATCTCAAACAAAACAAGTTTGACAAATCAGTATGTGAATAGATATAGAGATAATATTCATTCCTCTTTAAAATGGATCCTCTATATTTCTTATATTCTGGAGGCTTATTCAATCCATAAGTACGGAAGCAGGGATTATTAGCCCGTCAATAGTACTTAAGTGATTTTTAATGGTCTTAATGAATAGGTGATATGAAAAGGAGGATGATAAAAACTTGCGTCCTATGTAGCTCGGAACCATGCATTAAAAAATAATATCTGTAGCAAATATAGTCTTAGTATATCGTAATTCCTTACCAACCAGTAACGTACATTAGTAAAGAGAAATAAATTCTCCGGTCGGTTAGAGAATACTAGAATTCAAACCTTTGATGGATAAGGAGTGTTTAATCAGAAATCTAAAATAGGACCGAATGTCAAACCTAAGGCCGGTGTGGGTAAGAAAAGAAACTATGAGGAAGGGGATGTTGACGAACGTAATTGCAAAGCAAATAATACGAAAGTATGTATAACAAATAACTACACAATAACTTAACTTTTATTCAGGAATCTCATCTTGTTAAGGAAGAATGGCTGGAGGTTTTAAAAGGCCAACAATGGATTGAACATTGTGTATGCACCTCTCAGTCCTGTACAGTTAAGGGTGTTGCCCTTCTTTTCAAAAAATCTTCTCAAGCTATATTAGGGGAGTGTGTGGTGGACCCTTCAGGTAGATGGGTAATTGCCAAAGCTAAAATTTATGATGTTTGGCTGGCATTGGTTGGATACTACGGCCCTAATCTGGATGATCCCATGCCCTTACATACTTTATTTTTGTACTTAGTGGACATTAATGAACCGATTATTTTGGGAGGCGACTTTAATGTCTTTTTGGACCCAGCACAAGGAACAACCCCTAGCAGATCTCTTGACGAAAATTAAAGCAATGTATTGAGAAAAGATCTTGTTTTTGCCCTACACAATGGGGGAATGTGGTGGATGTTCACATAGACCTGTATAAATTTTTGCGTTCTTTGAAATTAAAAGAATATTTTTCACAGCAAGCAAATAAACCTCTGGTTGACATTTGTGATCGCTTACCGGTAAGACAATTAATAGGTGATTTATGTGATGTACAATGCTTATTATCAATTGAAAATGATGATAACATAGACATGCAGACACTGCTAAGTGGTTTGAATGTGACAGAAAGTCTGGATAATAATACCGGGCTTAGACCCAAATCAAGGTTTACACCACATACTGGGTACCAATCTAACATTGATGAGTTTGGGGAGAGGGTAACACAGGAATTACGGCTACTAAATACCCCTAAAAAATGTGGCCCACAACCCATATTCAATCTGTCATGTGTGGAAAGAGAAGCCCTTCTGAGGCTTCAGAAGGATGAAAATATTGTAATCAGGGAGGCTGACAAGGGTGGGAATGTGGTCATCATGGACAGGATGGCCTACATGAATGAGATTACCCGTCAGGTCAGTGACCAACAATGTTACGAATTGATTAAGACCAACCCCATTCCATAACTAACCACCTATATTAATGGTAGACTGAGTGAGTGGAGGGATGAATGTTTGCTATCTGATGACGAGTACCGCTACTTGCATGTTGACAATGCAAGATCTCCTTGCATTTATATTTTACTGAAAGTGCATAAAGGGGTGACTTTCCACCTGGAAGATCAGTTATCTGAATTTATTGATATTACTCTACAAAAGTATGTAACCAACTTGCCCTCATACATCAGGGATAGCAAAGATATTCTTGTTAAGTTCAATGACTTTTCATGGTCTGATGACTTACAATTTGTCACATTTGATGTGGTCAGTTTATATACCTGCATCCAAAAAAAATTTGTGCTGATGGCGGTCCAACACTACCTGGATAAAGATGGAGCTGACCATTATGCATACAATGCAATGATATTGGATATGATAGACCTTATCCTCTCCAGAAATTATTTCAAACATGATGAAAAGTGGTACCATCAATTGCAGGGAACCGCAATGGGCTCTCGCTTTGCTCCCTCTTATGCCGGACTCTTTATGGGCTGGTATGAGAGGGAGCATGCCTGGGGCAAACCTGCCTCCCCTTGGAGTAAATACATATTCTTCTGGGGGAGGTACATAGATGACATCATTAGCCTCTGGGCAGGCCCAATTGAGATGTTATTGGATTACTTGACATACGTCAATGATAATCCCTACAACATTAGGCTTACAATGTACCATCATAGGAACAACATTGATTTCCTGGACCTCCACTTTTACATTAAGGATGGGATGATCCACAGTACTATGTTTTGCAAAAAGATGCAGTGTAATAGTGTACTGCATGCCTCAAGCGCATATGCAAAGTCTATCATAAAGAACATTCCCTAAAGTGAAAAGGTCCGGACAAGATGTAATTGCAGTGAGGATACTCACTTTAAGGATAATCTACTAGATATCAAAGAACACTTTCTTCACCGAGGCTATGACTGTAGGACAATGCGTGAGGCTGAAGGGAAGGCTTCCCGCCTTTCCAGGGAAAACACACTACAGACCAGTGCGCACAAGACTAAAAGGAAAAATGATGGACCAGAGTCCACTACTACAAAATTGGCTTTTTCATTAAATACACATTACACAGTGGGAATATCTTTAAGATCCTTAGAAAGCATTGGCATCCTGTTGGATATTCCTGGACTTCGTCCATTGATTATTGAATACCAGACAGTTGTGTATTGAAGGGGACGCACACTTAGGGATTCCTTATGTCCCATGTATGTCACAACAACAACAGCAAGAAACAAGACATGATTACCATCGAAACCAGATGGTTTTTACATTTGTAACAGTTGTAACATTTGCGAATGGCAGTTCGGGCTGGACTGTTCCCATGAGGCACAGGGTCAGACTGATTTGCATATGGCCATGTCTGAACTGGGGTGGTGGAGTGAGCTAAAGAATGATGATGGATTAAACCCAGATCAGTTGACTGGGGGTGAGTGTTTGATTGGCTCAAGCGTTCCGTCCATCATCCCCTTTTGTATCGCTTTGGTCGCCCTAAGTTGGCGAGGGTATGCCCAGACGTGGGTCCCTTGCTCACTTTGCCACTGGATTCAAGCAAGCCTGGCTGATGATGGCTGAAATGCCAGAAACCGGTCCTAGGATGCTTGTTTCCGGTCCAGGGAAGACATGGCTTGGCAGTTCGGGCTGGACTGTTCCCATGAGGCACAGGGTCAGACTGATTTGCATATGGCCATGTCTGAACTGGGGTGGTGGAGTGAGCTAAAGAATGATGATGGATTAAACCCAGATCAGTTGACTGGGGGTGAGTGTTTGATTGGCTCAAGCGTTCCGTCCATCATCCCCTTTTGTATCGCTTTGGTCGCCCTAAGTTGGCGGGGGTATGCCCAGACGTGGGTCCCTTGCTCACTTTGCCACTGGATTCAAGCAAGCCTGGCTGATGACGGCTGAAATGCCAGAAACCGGTCCTAGGATGCTTGTTTCCGGTCCAGGGAAGACATGGCTTGGCAGTTCGGGCTGGACTGTTCCCATGAGGCACAGGGTCAGACTGATTTGCATATGGCCATGTCTGAACTGGGGTGGTGGAGTGAGCTAAAGAATGATGATGGATTAAACCCAGATCAGTTGACTGGGGGTGAGTGTTTGATTGGCTCAAGCGTTCCGTCCATCATCCCCTTTTGTATCGCTTTGGTCGCCCTAAGTTGGCGGGGGTATGCCCAGACGTGGGTCCCTTGCTCACTTTGCCACTGGATTCAAGCAAGCCTGGCTGATGACGGCTGAAATGCCAGAAACCGGTCCTAGGATGCTTGTTTCCGGTCCAGGAAGACATGGCTTGGCAGTTCGGGCTGGACTGTTCCCATGAGGCACAGGGTCAGACTGATTTGCATATGGCCATGTCTGAACTGGGGTGGTGGAGTGAGCTAAAGAATGATGATGGATTAAACCCAGATCAGTTGACTGGGGGTGAGTGTTTGATTGGCTCAAGCGTTCCGTCCATCATCCCCTTTTGTATCGCTTTGGTCGCCCTAAGTTGGCGGGGGTATGCCCAGACGTGGGTCCCTTGCTCACTTTGCCACTGGATTCAAGCAAGCCTGGCTGATGACGGCTGAAATGCCAGAAACCGGTCCTAGGATGCTTGTTTCCGGTCCAGGGAAGACATGGCTTGGCAGTTCGGGCTGGACTGTTCCCATGAGGCACAGGGTCAGACTGATTTGCATATGGCCATGTCTGAACTGGGGTGGTGGAGTGAGCTAAAGAATGATGATGGATTAAACCCAGATCAGTTGACTGGGGGTGAGTGTTTGATTGGCTCAAACGTTCCGTCCATCATCCCCTTTTGTATCGCTTTGGTCGCCCTAAGTTGGCGGGGGTATGCCCAGACGTGGGTCCCTTGCTCACTTTGCCACTGGATTCAAGCAAGCCTGGCTGATGACGGCTTAAATGCCAGAAACCGGTCCTAGGATGCTTGTTTCCGGTCCAGGGAAGACATGGCTTGGCAGTTCGGGCTGGACTGTTCCCATGAGGCACAGGGTCAGACTGATTTGCATATGGCCATGTCTGAACTGGGGTGGTGGAGTGAGCTAAAGAATGATGATGGATTAAACCCAGATCAGTTGACTGGGGGTGAGTGTTTGATTGGCTCAAGCGTTCCGTCCATCATCCCCTTTTGTATCGCTTTGGTCGCCCTAAGTTGGCGGGGGTATGCCCAGACGTGGGTCCCTTGCTCACTTTGCCACTGGATTCAAGCAAGCCTGGCTGATGACGGCTGAAATGCCAGAAACCGGTCCTAGGATGCTTGTTTCCGGTCCAGGGAAGACATGGCTTGGCAGTTCGGGCTGGACTGTTCCCATGAGGCACAGGGTCAGACTGATTTGCATATGGCCATGTCTGAACTGGGGTGGTGGAGTGAGCTAAAGAATGATGATGGATTAAACCCAGATCAGTTGACTGGGGGTGAGTGTTTGATTGGCTCAAACGTTCCGTCCATCATCCCCTTTTGTATCGCTTTGGTCGCCCTAAGTTGGCGGGGTATGCCCAGACGTGGGTCCCTTGCTCACTTTGCCACTGGATTCAAGCAAGCCTGGCTGATGACGGCTTAAATGCCAGAAACCGGTCCTAGGATGCTTGTTTCCGGTCCAGGGAAGACATGGCTTGGCAGTTCGGGCTGGACTGTTCCCATGAGGCACAGGGTCAGACTGATTTGCATATGGCCATGTCTGAACTGGGGTGGTGGAGTGAGCTAAAGAATGATGATGGATTAAACCCAGATCAGTTGACTGGGGGTGAGTGTTTGATTGGCTCAAGCGTTCCGTCCATCATCCCCTTTTGTATCGCTTTGGTCGCCCTAAGTTGGCGGGGTATGCCCAGACGTGGGTCCCTTGCTCACTTTGCCACTGGATTCAAGCAAGCCTGGCTGATGACGGCTGAAATGCCAGAAACCGGTCCTAGGATGCTTGTTTCCGGTCCAGGGAAGACATGGCTTGGCAGTTCGGGCTGGACTGTTCCCATGAGGCACAGGGTCAGACTGATTTGCATATGGCCATGTCTGAACTGGGGTGGTGGAGTGAGCTAAAGAATGATGATGGATTAAACCCAGATCAGTTGACTGGGGGTGAGTGTTTGATTGGCTCAAGCGTTCCGTCCATCATCCCCTTTTGTATCGCTTAAATAAGAAGAGAGACTTCAGTTTTAACACCATGCAGGTTCAAAGAATTAAACATTTTATTAACTGCAACACACAATTTGTGGTATACATCATTGGTTGCCGTTGTAATTTGATTTATGTGGGCAGCATGTCACGTAGCCTCAAGACACAGATTCAGGAACATCGTAGGGCCCTGATCAATATGGATCCTAGATATCCTATGACAGATCACTTTAGAATTGCACATGCTAATGACCCAGGGTTCTGGTTCTTTGGCATTGATCCCACCACTGCAAGTGTGTGAGGAGGGGACAGAGAGCTAATGCTCAGACAAACTGAGGCTAAATGGATTTGTCAATTACAAGCTGTTGTACATGGCCACAAAGGCAATAATGAATTTCATTATTTTTTAAGATGAAGTTACGCTGCTTAATTTAGTCCTTGATCTACTTACCCTTACTGGTATTGCTGTTTTTGATAACTGATTGTTCCATGTATGCTAATCAGGTACCCACCCTTCACCCTTTTAAAGGAGTTGAGAAGTTTCTTTTCCCTTTACAGGACAGTAGAATTTTTGCTCTTCTAATTCTGCTTAGAGATTATATTATGTGGGCCCCTTAACACGGATGGGCATGCCTGGCTTCTAGATAAGGTTAAGATTTATGATAAATAATTCTATCCCTTTACAAGGTGGTAGAACTCCTTCTATTTGGGGATGACATTATGATGGCCCCCTGACACTGATAGACATTCCTAAATTTGTAGATATGGTCGAGAGTTAGGATTAACGATTCTATTCCTACTCTCATTTTCTGATATAAAGGTCTGTAATGATTGATTGTGAGGATTTAGGGACATATTATTGTCGGTCTGGATACTGTTGGATGTTGTCTCTCTTTTCTTTTCCTTTTTGATTATGGTACATAGGGATTATTGTCATAATTGACCAATATAGATATAACACTTTGATATGCTTATGTTATCCCTATTATCAGGTATGTAACTAAGATGTTAGATTAAATTACTGACATTTTTTATTTTTCGTGAAACTGGGCGCCTAAGATTTCAAATTTGCCATTTCGGAACACACATGCTCTTTAAAACTATGTCGTTCGAGGATCTATTTGACCGCTCCAATGTGTCTGACCATTTGGTTCTCACATAGGGCGGCCTGGGATAACGTCTTAATACTCTATCTGGTACGAGGGCATTGAGTTGCTGTATACCGTATGGTTTAAACACTAGGCAGGATACGCTTACGGTTCTAAGCGCCAGCAGGCTACCTGGTAACATGGGCTAATAAACTTCATACTCTACACTATCATCACTTTAAATTGTTGAGTTGTCGACTTCCTTTGCGATGCCTCATCTATCTAACTTCTTCAAGATGTCTGCCTTCTTGGATATGGTTTGAAGGTGGCCTTAGATGACGCTGCAACATCGTATTGGGTAGGATGACACTCAGTTGACGAATAGCGTGAGACTATATTTCCGGGTTCAAAACTCTGAACGCGCTCGTAGATTTTGGCCCGAGGAAGGTACCGGGCAACAGGAGGTAAACAATTCTATCCTTTTTCTGTGTGGGGTCCTCCTCTTTACAGTCTCTGATATGCCACATTTTCATCATGACAATTTCTGATGACTTATCAAGGTCTCTTGCGATGTCGTTTAAGGGTGTGTTTTGATATACTTCTCAGGACCTTAGGTCCTTGGACAATCCTATATTTAGGATTATGGTTACATTTGCTCGCGTTGAGCAGCAAACATTAGAAATAAGGCTTTCATTGATTAGCTGGTTATTTAAGTTATTGTGTAGTTATTTGTTATACATACTTTTGTATTATTTGTTTTGCAATTACGTTCGTCAACATCCCCTTCCTCATAGTTTCTTTTGTTCCCCACACCGGCCTTAGGTTTGAAATTCGGTCCTATTTTAGATTTCTGATTAAACACTCCTTACCCATCAAGGGTTTAAATTCTAGTATTCTCTAACCGACCAGAAAATGTATTTCTACTTACGAATGTACATTACCATCTGGTAAGGAATTACGATATACTAAGACTATATTTGCTACAGATATAATTTTTTAATGCATGGTTCTGAGCTAAATAGGACGCAAGTTTTTATCATCCTCCTTTTCATATCACCTATTCATTATGACCATTAAAAATCCTTTAGGTACTACTGATGGGCTAATAATCCCTGCTTCCGTATTTACGGATTGAATAAGCCTCAAGAATATAAGAAATATAGAGGATCCATTTTAAAGAGGAAGGAATATTATCTCTATATCTATTCACATACTGATTAATCGATACCAATCCTGGAAATTCTCTTCACAATTGATATACATGAGGTATGTTTTTATTCCACCTAATAAGATGATCTAATAAGTGACAAGCCGTTTTGTGCTTTTTAAACCGGATAATATCACTTTTGGGGGTGTACAAAGTAGTTTGTTGGGTTCAACCAAGCATCACTGTGTAGTTGTGACTGTTATGTAGCACTAACGGTGTCTTACTTATATTGCCGTTGTATTTGACCGTTTCGTGTTATATGTAGGACATGTTCTTACACACATGGGGGAATGTGGGATCTCCATCAAATAAATGGTGCTATCTGTAATGTTTTATTATTGTTATTGGTGTAATCCGTGACCAGTTCTGTGTGTGTCTTTGATGTGAAATCATATTATAATTTTGTCAGTTGTGCCAGTTATGTGCTTTGTGCCTTACTGTCTGTAAAAATTGATTTTTTTAGTTTGAGTTTGGTCATGTCTATATATTTATATTGTATATGTTGTCCACAGCCCTGACGAAGTTCAAGTTGAATACTTTGAACAAAACACGTTGGCTGGATGTTTCTGTTTATGCATGGATTTCATATGAGGAATTAACTCTGAATATAAATTAAGAAAAAACAAAATAAAAAGGAATATCTATAAAGACTGCTTTGAATATTCATTTGGATAAGAGGATCTTTCTGGTGCACCATTCCATTTCAAGTATTATTATTATTTTGCCAAGCAGCAGTACCAAACAACGGTGGGTACAGGAATTGTAGTGCACAGGACCTTTTGAATTGAAGAAACCAGATGTGAGGTGCAGTATGTACAGTCCGCCGTTGTGGTCTTTAAGCTTACGACTTTCGAATCACCGGTTATAACTATGCGAATGCAACGCAGGTAAATCTTAAATTGAAAAGCCCAAAGGACATGAAAAAATCAAACCTTTTCAATAGCCTACGGGCCGTTGACTAATGGATGACATGGCGCCACCTCAAATTGAAGGCCTCTAAAACTAATACACACCCCTGTGGCGACTGGAAAACCTATGACCCTCTCTGCAGCTGGCCTGATGATCTAGGACCACCTCCAAAAATATCTAAGGAGGTAGAAAGCCTTGGAATCACCATGGACACCAAACTGTCAATGAATCCACAAGTGAATAAGGTAACCAAATCAAGCTTTCTCACAATGAAAACACTGCAACACATCTTCCCACACCTAGGCTTCAAGCACAATGTCCTATCAAAACTGGACTATGCTAATGGACTGTATCATGGCTCAACTTTGCCAACTGTATGAAGATTACAAATAGTTCAGAGCACTGCCACTAGACTCCTCCTACATGTAAAGCCACACGCACATATTGCGCCTTCTTTGAGGGTGCTACACTGGCTACTATTTGCAAGACCATCCTTCAAGCTGCTTTGCATTACATAGAAAGCAACACACGGCAAAGGATCACTTTTCATCCAGAAAAAACAAATACATACCACAAAGGAGACTGCACTCAAGAATGGATCCCAGCCTCATAATTCCTACATACAAGGCACAAAACATGGGTGGAACATCTTTCTCTGTTCAAGCAGCAAAACTATGGAATAACCCTACTGTCAAATACAAGATTCAAGGACAACCATCTCCACTTCAGAAGATTAGTCAAGAGTTGGCTCTTCCCACATGACAACTATACCCACAACTGAAGAATATACTCAGACATGACAAACTATACTTCTCACAGCATGGAAAAGAATTGCTTTTACACAAGTACACATCATTGTACTTTGAACTATGCCTCCTGTTATAAGTAGAAAACTATATATTACACCTCAAGATACATGTGTATATCAGGCCTTGTCAAAATTGCTGCTTCTATGTACATATATAGAGGGTTATGCCTGCTACTAATAGCTACAATAAGTGGCATGTGTATATATATATATGTGTGTGTGTTAATTAAAGTTATTAGAAACCATAACAAATGTACCACAAGATAAATGTAGCCAGCAAACCATGTAAATATTGCCGCTTTGATGTACATCTGGGTATAATTATAGAGGGGTTTAATCAAGCAAACAGAACTTCGCCATGCATCAGGTGCATATATAAGTATGTATAAATTATTTACATCTTGCTATTAAAAACAACAACAAAAAATCCCTTCCATCCTCCCCATTCCTCCTCCCCCCTCTGTCTCATCGCAAACTTTTCTGACTACTATGAACTCCCAAACATCCTTCTCACACTTTCACCCCTCCTTTTTAGAAGTGCCACCCAACTAACAAGCACAGATGACCATTACTTACAAAAACTCACTACTTCGCCTTTTCAAATCCATTCCTATCATTCTATCCCTACCCCAAACTCTGTTAAACATGCATGAAATCAAGAGCACAAACCTAACACAACTAATGCTCAAGAAAAACAAGAAACAACAAAAAATGGCACTAACTACTAATCTGGGCTTTTGAAGTAGCGAGCTACTCATGGAAAAAGCACTTTGATGGCTCGTCAGGGGTTGTAAGCACTATAAAAATGTATTTACAACTACAATTACAATCTTGGCTAAGCTCTCATTGGCATGTCACATACCATGTCATTGCAGCTGCAATCAATGACTGTATGGCATTCCTAGGGCACGCCATTGCAGTCATCTATCACAGGTAGACACCTCTCTTTGCAGCACACACACCTACATGGCCCCAGACTGAGAACATCAGTATCAATTGCTAGGCACTGGGCAGCTGTTGAAGGATGTCTTCCTGGGAAACACACAGCGAAGGAGGAAGGTGCTCTCTAAACCTTCAGAGAGCCGTATCTTATTAAATGTTTCCTGCTTAAGCTTTGGACGTGTTTCTTTTCAGTACTGTTGCAAAGTGTCTGAAAATGAAACTGAAAGCTAGTCCTGATCCCAGCAAAGGGATTCCATTTACTTCTCTCATGTGGTAACATTTTGTTTTTTTAGCTGTTAAAAAAAGCATGTATCTGGCTAAACCCGATTTACAGTCCTGTCTTGGTGCTTTTACTTATGTAATTATTGAGCACTTTCCAAAATATTTGGCAAATTACCATCACTGACTGCAGTTCACTTTCTGATCCTGGTGCTGCGCATACCACATCTGTGCCAGGTGTCTCAGGACCCCTAACTGACGTCCATGAAAACTTGACAAGTTAAGTTTAAAAGTAAGCCACAGTACATTGGTTATTCAGTTGAAATGAAATAATGCTTTAAGGTTTGGAAAACCAAACATAAACAATAGTGATCTCCTGTTACGTAGCCCCTGTGTCACAAAAGGGACAAATTGATGACATTACATTGCAGCATTAGCATGTGACAGCCGGGAACATGTGGTTTTTTTCGTTAGCCAGTGAATAACAGAAATAGAGGGCTCCATAGGTCCCTGGTTCAAAATCCATTTTTTTTACTTTGCCAAGGCCGGCTCTGGTAGTCTCTGGCCACTTAGAACACTGGCATGTAGCCACCAATTGCAAGACATTGACCTATATCATAGAACTCACCAGATACTACAGTCTACATGATAACAGGCTGACCTAACCCGACCCCTAATGTTGGCCACTATCAAACGTTTCTATATGAAGAAGCTTAATGTTCGTATTGTGACAACTCTATTAAAGACCCAACTTCCACTCGATAGTTCGGACTACCCCTGGTGCATTCGACAGTGGGTCACAAACAGTTGAAAATGTACAACAAGTACATACCAATTGGAGCCTGGCATGGAAAAAGGCAGGTCTTATGGCTCAGGGTAATTCATCAGTGTGTGAGGGTCATATGGGCAAGGGCCTCTTCATGCCTTCCAAAGTACCAATTCTTATTCTATGAAGCAATGGGGCAATCACAGATGTGTAGTATCTGCCTCGTACAACACTAATTTCATAACTTTATTCCAAACAAACAGAACAAGAGGAGTGATTGAACTGGCAAACACGAGTGGCAACAGTCTAAACAGAGGGTGATTGGACATCGCTAATCAGTCCACGATAGGGGACTAAGGGAGGCAAGCTTAAATACACTTACTTCATGGGATTCTGTTGATTGATTTGTTCCACCTGCTTGGATCATTCTCTCCTCTTTTCTCCCCCTTTTATCACTTTCCAATGGACTTATCCTCTGCCCCCTCTTTCTCTTCTCCTCTGGATGCCTTGGCCGACTTCCATGGCTACCTGGATGGTTCCTCAGAACATCTCGCACTTGGCTCTACAAGCACCCGCTCACTCCACCAAAGGTCTGCACACACACCCCTCATATTAGGCCTTCAACTCGGTTCTTACCCTCACAAATACAACATCATACCGCCCAAAGAGCTTATAACACCTCACGATGACATCCCCTTGAAAGTACTATCCCTAAATACAAAAGGGCTCAACCAACCTGTAAAGCATAGAGTAATAGCAGACTATTGCAGTAAACTCAAGGGTGACATCATTCTTCTACAGGAGACCCGCATACAATCCCTACATGATGCTAAATTCTACAGCACTTGGGTCGGAGACACTGGCTTCTCCCCTGCTCTGCATACAAGGAATGGTGTTATCTCTCTGATCTCGAAAAAAGCGGACATCTCAGTTATATCACACACACATGATAAAGAGGGTAGATGGCTCATCTCTAAAGTTAAAAAAAGGGATTTAGAATTCTTCATAGTCAATGCATACACCCCTAATGACAATGTTGTCAATTTCTGGAAAGATCTAGACAAATATATCTCAGAATTGCCAGGCAAACTGGGCATGATTCTGGGTGGAGATTTCAATCTCCCAATGGATGGGAACATTGACAGAATCTCTGCTCACAAATTTATAGGCAATAACTCACACAAACAGATGAAACTCTGCTGCAACAATAACAACCTTAAAGACATATGGCGACTATACAATCAAACTGGAGCCGATTACACCTATTACTCAGCCCTGCATCACATGTTCTGGAGGATAGACCACATTCTAGTGAGCAAACCCCTTTTCCAACTTGCACACAGCCCAAAAAAAGAACCGATAGTGGTTTCCGACCATGTGTGCATCTCATTACAACTGACCCTCAACAAACCAACCCCGCCCCCAAGGCAATGGCCATTGAACGATGATCTTTTAGGGTATCCTAACATCAATACAGAAATTGACTCCGCCATTGATTACTTCTCTGCAAGAACCACCCTGATGACACTTGCCCCATCATAAGATGGGACGCCCTCAAAGCCACACTGAGAGGCAAGTTAATACAACTCATGTCCCCTAAAAACAAAGATATATCTAACCGCCTCAAGGTAATAGAGTCGGAGATCCGCTCGCTAAATTTACAACTAAGACACAACAAAGGCTCTGCGGCCCTTAACATACTCTGCTCCCTGCAGTATGAATACAATCAAATTCTGAGTCAGAGGGTGCATAAATGGATTGACGTAGTAAACGCAGGGAGACTTTGTAACAGAAACAGAGTGGAAAAAACCTTGACCAGCTACCTAAATACTTTAAAAACAAAAGCCTCATAGCCGCAACAAAAAACCATAATGGGGTGATTACATCTTCAACCCAGGGTATCCTTGACTCTTTCAAGCTCTTGTACGCCAACCTTTACAACTATAATACCCGCACGTCGTCCACAGCAATTAAGGAATACCTGAAATCCTGCAACCTCCCCAGACTGTCAGAACAAGGCTGCCTCAACATTAACAAGCCTATCTCAGAAGAGGAGATCAGTGCTGCTATCTGGACTCCTAAAACCAGGAAAGCACCAGGCCCAGGCGGCTACTATGCAAAATGTTTTAAGACGTTTGGCGGTAAGATCTCGGCCCTCTCCACCCGCTCTTCCTCCACTACGCATCCACAGGGCACCTCTCTTTCTGCGACAGAAGCCACAATCGTGGTAATCCCCAAGCTTCCTAAACATTCAAAATTATGGACCAATCTGACTCATAAACATTGACTGCAAAATCTATGCGAAGATCATAGCACACAGAGTGGAATCGGTCATTAAAAACCTAATTGCTAATTCGCAAACAGGCTTTCTCAGAGGAAGATGAGCAGCTGATAACATAAGAAAGTTCTGCCATGTCCTAGAGAAGGCCAAACTATCTGTCTCATCAACTGCAGCCCTCGCACTAGACGCAGAGAAGGCCTTTGACAAAGTATCCTGGCCCTTCCTGCAAGCTGTTCTCCATAAATTCAACTTCGGAGATGATCTTATCCGCAAGATTATGGCTCCTTACTTCAACCCAAAGGCTAGAGTCAGAATCAATGGCCACCTCTCTCAACCCTTTAATCTCTCTCAAGGCATGGTCCAGGGCTGTCCATTATCTCCCCTTTTATTCCTACTTGCTATTGAACCCCTAATCTCTAGGTTTAGGGATAACCCATGGAATTCAGGCATTAACTTCCGCTCCAGTAGACACGTGGTGGGGGCATATGCCGACGATGTGCTCCTGTTCACGGAAGACTCCCCATATGCCCTCCCTATCATCAGGCAAGAAATGGAGAGATATTCATCAGTGGCAGGATATTCTCTCAACAAGGATAAAACCGAGGTCTTCCCGCTTAACGTTCATTGCACCGCAACAGTGATTGGCGATCTAGGCCTACAGTGCAACCAAAGGCTTTCAAATACCTTGGAGTTTGGTTTGGATCTGACCTGAAAAACTCTGTCAACAGCAACGAGCAGAAAATACTCACCAAAGTCAAAGAACTCTTGAACACATGGTCCCCCAAAGAACATCATTTGGTGTTGTCGGGTGGACACCATTAAGATGAGGATCGCCCCTCAAATCAATTTCATCTTAAGTATTCTCCCCCTCACACTCTCCTCAACGTTCTTTAAATCCATAGATAAAGCCATCGCTAACTTTCTCTGAAAAGAGAATAAATCAAGAATTGCCATGAAAACTTTGTAGGAAGAACAAGACCTCAGGCGGCATAAACCTCTTGGACTATGCCCGTTACCAAAAGGCATTTCTGATCTCACATGGTGCATGGTGGCTCGGCTCCCATGTGGGCTGATCTCCCCCATGGCTCGCTATTGAAACCTGAATTGTTATACCCTATACCTCTCTCGTCCTCGTCACAATACACAACCCATCTAGCCTCCTCCTAGAACACTTCAGACGCATCATTACAGACACGGTCGCGTCTCTCCTATTGATGTATAAGTGTTTAGAGCACCGCACAGTTGACTCCACTATAGCCTCCCTCTGGTACAACCGTACAATCAAAATAGAAAACAAATCAATATGCGAGGAAACATGGGCTGTGAAAGGTATTAATTCAATAAATGACGTGGGCTCATACATAAACCCAATCCCTTTTTCAACTTTTCAGCAGAGTTTCGATCTCCCAAACCTAGACTTATCCAGACTCCTGAAATGGAAAGGAGCATTGAGAAGGTTGAAGCCTCCTCACCACCCAGATCTACCCGAAATTATTGGGAAGCTTAAGAGAGAAGGCCACACTTCCTCACAAGTTTACAAACTCCTGGAGACTCGCCACACCCCATCATTGAGACTCTTTACTCGTAAATCGGGACTTCACATAAACTAATCACACAAAGAAGATATCACAGATAAGACATGGGGTAATATCTGGCAATCCCCTTTCTCTGCAAAAGTCACCCCGGCCCTTGCACAATCAAGGTTCTGGTCAATTCATAAAACATACTGGACCCCCTCCAGACTGCATAAAAGGGGCCTTAGAGATTCAGACCTTTGCTGGAGATGTGAGGAAAGCACAGGCGACCTACCACACATATGTTTTAACTGCAAAATGTCTCTCCCGCTATGGTCTACAATACAATCACTGATACAAAAAATATCAGGGTCAGCAATAGAAATTGACTTCTTAATGGCAACACTGAGGCTCTATGTTAATCCTCTTTCTTACTGTAACAGGAGTGTACCACATTCTGTTGTCACTTATTGTGTTCTTTTTATATGAAAATAAAAATTATTTGAAATTAAAAAATACACTTACTTCAAAATATTTTGCTAAATTGTTATTGGACACTTTGAAACTACATAAAGTGAAGCTGATACCTGATGGAGATGCAAAACTCCTGATCTACTCACATACGCTTGTCATGGCTTGACACACTTCAGGTCCATCTTTTGGCGAATACTGTTGATCACCAATGACAGGGGCATGTGCAAGTGTTTTGTGACAATTGCTTGTGTTGCAAAGAATGGAATGGTCACCAACTGCTGATCAGGGAGCACTATCAGTACCCATAGTGCAAGTCACTTTGAACCAGAAACGTTACAATGATTTTCATGTATTCCAACCTGTAAAGTTGATGAAAGGATGTGTAATGGACTGCAGCTGTATCACTGAGGGATGCTTGTGGAACTTGGAGAAATATCTTCTGTAAACGGTTGCTATGGAGGATGTGTGGAATTTTAGATACAGGAGACAACAGACAATTTCCCAAAAAAACATAATAAGATGTGTGATCCTATTTGTAATAAAAAGAGATGTGTGGCAAGTAGGTCGGTCAAAGAAGTTAGTTTGAAAGCGAATTTATAGAAGAGCTGGTGATGAACACTTGTTGGGCATAATTGCTTCTGCATGTGTGATTGTACCCAGGCATGATTTAATATTATACTCACTATTTCTTGTAAGGGGCACCTTCATGCAATCGTCCTCAAGGACTGTTTACAAACATAGGGACAGCTGAAATATAGTGAAAACAATTTGGGTGAGACTGCATTAGTGAAGTAAATGGTCAAGTAATCTGATTAAAAGGAAATGATCTAGAACCCTTAAAGATTCATATGTAGAATATTATACATGGCATAAAGTGTCCTGTTTGTACATTATAAGGATAATGCAAATCATGGAGATGTTCTATAACCTTTAAGAGGATAAAGGAAGAACACCAAGGGGGGGGGATTTACTAAGATTTTCTGCTGTGTTTGCTTCACAAAAGTGACGCAAAACGGTGCAGAATCGTTTTTTTCTGACTTACTTTTCAGCGCTGGAAATAACGTGAAAGTAACACAAAGCAGTGCATAGCGCTGCTTTGCAGTTCTTTGTGCCAAAGGGGCGTAGCATGGGTGGAGCATGGGTGTTCCCATGCAACTACCCAAGGTTTCTGACGCTAAACCCAATTTACTAAATAAATTAGACAAGGTTTATCGTCAGAAAACTGCGCCCTTTTGAAGTAGACACAAGGAAGGAGAAATGCCTTAATTTCTCCTTCCTTTTCCAACTTTGTATGTGTGCTGCACTGTACAGCACACATACAAAGAGGGAAAATGGTTTAAGTCAGTCTATGCATAGTATTTTGTACTGGAAGGGTACCCTTCCAGCTCAAAACCTATGCTAGACTCAAGGAGACACCCTTGCACCATGGCGCAAAGGTGTCTCCGTGGAGCACGGCAGTTGATTTCAGCGCCGGCGCTAGCCAAAGGGGAGGAAAGTGCCGTAAATTTGGCGCTCTCCTCCTCTCTCGTTTTCACGCAGTGCAGAGCACCATTTGCGGCTACTGCACTGTACTGCTTGTAAAAAAGTGGAAAATCTGCCCCCAAGTTCCTGCATAAAGTCATGGAACTCTGAGGCTAATTGCAGTAGCCTTATAATAAATGGTAGGGAGCATTTTATTCCTTATAGTACATCTTCACACCATTACCCTTCCCTCAACCTTGTATTAAATGCTTGATCTCTTGATTCAATATACTGAATTTGCAGACATGTGGGACCAATATTTTCTCTGTACTGTGAAAATAAACATGGCTGTTCATAATTGGTTGATAAATATATTTTAAGTAGTTTAAAATATCGTTTGCAGTGTGGCTATAGTACAGGTTGAGATGCAAAGTGCAGATAGGTTGCTCCTTTTTATTGTAATTGCCTGCAGCAGTGCAATAATTCAATAGATGGCCATGGATGTCTACATACGCATTAATGGCGCAATGTTTATGGTAAAATAGTTCGTACAAAAGAGTTGAAAAGGTAGTTATCCCTTTTATTGTTAGAACTGTAGTTATAATTCTGCTCAGTGAGCTTCCTGGCTCACTGTCTGCCGGCTATGGCAGCAGACATTGTGATATCATAGTGCAACCGTAATAATTACATTACAGCAGAGTAGTGATTTAATTTTCTCATTACTGGTGAGTAGTGATGGCAAAACTAGACTATAATGTAGAAAATGGAGATGTGTTATTTATACAGTTTTCACAGGCTTTATGTAGCTAGTTTATTATGTATTATGTACACGTGTTTCTTAAAGTAAAATTCTGTTGATTCTCTTTAGCTCACTGCTGTAAAGAATGGTTTCTGGTATCATTGGTTAAATATTTGGTTTCTGATATAATTGGTTAAATATTAAGAGTCTCTACTATTTCCTCTATTGTATTTTTGATCTCGTTTCCTCTGTGTATCAAAGTTTCACGAGTGTTACTGAGCATCCCCATTATAAAGAAGGTACATTATCGTGAAAAAGTAGACTGTTTCGGTTTAATTTGATTTCCTGTTCGTGACATCTTCGCCAAATAAGTGCTTAAGAAATAGAAATTCTATTGCAGGATTACTATAGGCCACTCAGATCTTAAAGAGGGCTCGCGCCCGGCACAGAAGCGTCGAGCCATTGAATATTTGTACTTTTAAACTCTCGTGAGTAAGGTGTTTTACAGAGCACCGCCACTGCAGTGACGCATCTAATCTACCTCCTAGTAAAAGAGCGTTCCAGTTATACACCGGGGTTCTAACCAAAAGCAAGTAATTTGCCTCAGAGAAAGGACCCTGGTTAAGGAGTTTAAACGGCTGCAGAGAGCTGAGAGGAGGGCAGAATATTTTTGATTAATTAGCACTTCCAGAAACAGTGCAGCAGAATGGATGAAGTCCTCAGAGTGGCCACAGAGGGCAGTGCAACACCACACAAAAAGATTTGTAGAATTTCGTGCGTTCTGCACACAGAATCATGGAGACGCGAAGTTGGGAAAGTTTTATTTGTGTGGGACTGCCAGGGCCAAAAATGAAAGATATGAAAACTCAAGAATTGAAAACACAAATGTTACTAATATCGGGAATTCTGGCGGTAGCACTTTTCAGGAGATTCAACCATCTCCTACAAACTTTGATAAAAAAAAGCTAGTTAATAAAGTTATGACGCAAAATGTGAAAGAAACTAAGGGCCCTATTTATCAAGGAGTTGTGTCGCTTTTGCATCACGCAACGGGGTGTGAAAGCGAAACAACCCTTAAGATGCGATTTATTAAGCCACACAAGGCCCCCTTGCGTGGCCATGAGTGGCTTGATAAATCCAGAGTAACGCAACGCAGTGCAAAACACTGTGTTGCATTACTCTGTCCCAGGGAGGTGTTTCATGGGAAGTGCGTGGGTGTTTCCATGCAAAACCCATGGATTTTGATGCATTCCAGATTTACCATAAGTTGTAGATCTGGGAACGTTCCAAAATTGCTATGCCTCCGCAGGTGAGGCGTAACAAGGAGAAACATGTTTATTTCTCCTCGTGTTTTTCCCTCTTTCTAAGATTGCTGCATGCAGCACACATAGAAAGAGGAAATGCCTCAGGGGATTGTTTTTGTGCAGGAAGGTGCAATCCTTCTGCACAAAACAATCCTGCTTACAACGCAGACACCATTGCACCATGGTGCAAGAGTACCTGCGCTGGCGCTAGGCAGCACGTTGTGCGCCAGTACTGGGAAAAGGCAGGCATGTGCCATGGTGCAGAGACAGAATATCGAGTAAAAAATATTGAGTTGCACAAATATCGAGTCATTAATATCGTGGTTCAGAAACATCGACAGCGAGAATATCGTGGTCAAGAATATTGACTTAAGGTAACTAATATTGATTTTAAAAATATCGAAGTGTTTAATATCGTTTGCAAAAATATAGTTGTTAAAAATAACGTTTTTGTATTAATGTTATGTATTTTAGTATATATTTTATATGTATGTGTTGTATGTGTTTTTGTATAAGAATTGTTTGTATTTTTAGGATATGTGTTACATTTTCAGTAGTTATTCATTTTTTTTATTTGAATTTTGCATTTTTAGTTCCGTAGCGGGTTGTGGGTTTATAGGGGAATAGGGTGGGAAGTAATTTAATTATATTTAATTGATTTATTATTTTTTATGTATTAATATTTGTTTAATTGAGATGTTATAGTGTTAAATCTGTAAAGTAATTTATAATTGATGAATTAATAATTGGATGTTAATTAATTTTAATTAATTAATTGGTAATTAATTATGGTAATTGTGTAATTAATTGTAGGTGTGTTGTGGTGTTTATAGGAGTAAAGGGTGGGAAGTAATTTGTATTTAATTAACTAATATATAGTTGTTAATGTTAATTATTTGATATTTATTTTGGGTAATAGTTTATTTTTGTGTGTGTGTTGTTTTTACTTTTAAAGTTGTAGAGGGTGGGTATTAAATACATTTTAATTACTTTATTATTAGTTGTTAATAGTCTTTTATTTAAAAATAAGTTTTAATTGTGTTTTATTATTTTATAGTTTGATTTAGGTGTGTGTTGTGGATATATACTGTTAAGGTGTGTGCAGTCAATTAATGTTTATTAGTTTTTTTATTAATAATATTTTTTAAATGATTATTAATTATGTTAATTATGGAAGTAAATTTAATTAAACATGTTGAAGTGTTTTGTTATTGGTGTGGTGTATAGGGTAGGGAATAAAATAAATACATTTATGTATTAATACATTTTTGTTTGTAAATATTTTCTAGTTTAAAAGAATAATTTTTTATAAATTTCTTTATTTTATTTTATATATTATTTGTAGGTGTTTGTTATATGTAATTGATATTATAATATGTTTTCTTTTTATATATTTAATATATTTGATTTTTCATTTTTTAAATATTGTTTATTTATTTTTATGTTTTTTTAAAAATATTTTTTATTTCAGTTTTAACTGTTTGAGTGTGAATAGTAATTTTTGTCTCTCCGCTATCCAACACTTTCCCTAATGTTGCACTCACTGGAGTTGGAATGATAATGTTTACCGCTCCGCTATCCAACATTTTCTCTACTGTTGCACTCACTGACGTGGGAATAATAATTTGTACCCTCCGCTATCCAACACTTTCCCTACTGTTGCATTCACCGGAGTGGGAATAAAAAGTTTTACCCCTCCGCTATCCAACACTTATCCTACTGTTGCATTCAGTAGAGTGGAAATAGTCATTTTTACCCCTCCGCTATCCAACACTTTCCCTACTGTTGCACTCTTTGGAGTGGGAATAGTAATTTTTGACCCTCTTCTATTTAACACTTTCTCTACTGTTGCTCTCACTGGAATGGGAATAGTAAATTTTACCCCTTTGCTATCCAACACTTTCCCTATTGTTGCACTCACTGGATTTGGAATAGTAATTTTTACCCCTCCGCTATCCAACACTTATCCTACTGTTGCACTCACTGGAGTGGGTATAGTAATTTTTACCCCTCCGCTATCCAACACTTTCCCTACTGTTGCACTCTTTGGAGTGGTATTAGTTATTTTTGCCCCTTTGCTATCCAACACTTTCCCTACTGTTGCACTGACTGTATTGTGAAATTTAAGTTTAAATATTTTTAATAGTTTAATGCTTTAATTTATTATAGAATTGTTTTTATATTTTAAATCATTAATATATATTGTTTTTTATATTATTTTAAACTTTTAACATAAAATAAAATTAATAGTTTATTAATGTTTTAATGTAAATATATATGTATTTAAATTATTATATTTGTGTGTTAATTTTTTATTAAGTTTATTTGGTATATTTTATTAAAATGTATATTAAATTTATTTTATTTTGTTAAAATTATATTTAATATATATTATTTTATTTTATATTTATATAAAAGTCGATATTTTGTACATCTATATTTTTTACAACGATATTTTTTAGTCGATATTTTTGTACTTACCTGTTTAAGTATAGGAGTCGATATTTTTATTGTCTATATTTTTTACTCGATATTTTTTACATCGATATTTTCTACATCGATGTTGTGTCAGTGAACCTTTTCTTGCCTTAGCCATTTGATGCCTGCAGCCTGTCTCTGGTCACATGACTGGGTGTAGTTGGCAGTTGGGCTTTGTGTATTCCCCCTAAATAGTCACACATAATGGGAGCTTAGGTGTGACTGAATGGGTCATCACTGACTGGGAGGGAGGAGCTTGTCCCAGTCTCACGTACGCCTGAATAGACTTCGTCCGTTCTCCACACAAAGGGCTGCATACCCCCCCTGTAGTTAGTCTAGAGCTAGGGCATAAAAGGCAGGACATATGTGCACTTCAGAGGCATGACTTTAGAAGTCTCCACCCACTTCAAAGGACTGGCCCTCTGACCCCACCACTTCAGTACACTTCTGGGCCTGTGAATATTCTCGAAGAAGGACTGCTGTGCTGCTGAAGGACTGCAACTCTGATGGACTGCACTCTGCTGGACTTCTGCTTTGCTGACCTGCTGCCCTCTTGCCTGGGTGAGAAGGACTGGACCTGCATCTCTTGAACCCAGAGTGAATCCAAGGGCTAGTTGGCTGGCTTCCTGATCTGAAGTCTAAGGGACATAGCAGGCTTCCACCCACCTACAACTGGACTCTGCCATCTGTGAGTCTACCCTGCAAAGTGTTGTCACCCCAGTCCTGGACCCTTGGAAGTGGGCCTAAGGTGCTTGTCAGCGGAACTGATACATCTTCTCTGTGGAGCGACGCATCCCGGAGCAGATTCAGCACATCTCCTCGGCTGAGCAGCACATCCCCTAGCATAACCGACACATCACCGCTGGTGCGTAAATCGGAACTGTCGCAAAAGACTCGCATCGTCGTCACAACCCACATCTTGGAACCGACGCTTCGCCTTCAGATTTACCTCTGTGCAATGCTTTTCCTTGTGCAGCTCCTCACATCTCTCGTCAACGGCAGCCTCAACGACGAAACTCCGCTTCGCAGCTGCACCGCTCATCGGAACTGACACATCGCCTCGACTGCGCATCACATCCCCGACACTGGACTTCGCATCACAAGTCCCATCAGTGGGATCCTCGACATCGACGCAATAGGACGTCACACCAAAGCCTCGCTGCATCTCAGAAACAACGCATTGCCTCGGCTGAGCCACTCATCTTCCGTCAGATCCATGCAGTGCTCCACAACTAAGATTTAAGGTACTATGTTCAGTGGGCCTGACTTAGTCCCTGTAGCTGGTCCACGATCCACCGCGGTTGGCCTGAACTGATGACTTTGTCCCAGTCCAGCATGACCAGATATCCCCAATAGCGTTTTGTGCTTTATGGAACTATTTTCACTATATACTCCAAAATTCAATATCGCGGGTTCTACTAATTGGATTTGTGTTGTTTTGGTCTTGTTTTATTTATTGAATTCATAACTATTTTTCTAACCTGGTGTGGAGTTTTTTAGTGTGCTGTTTTCACTGTTTTACCATTTAAAGTTGTTGTGGCTTGCCCAGCCCCTTCTGCCCCTCCAGAAAAAAAGTAATATGATGCATCCAGCGCTGGCCACGTCATATCCCTTTTTTTCAAACTTTCAGCGGCGCTGCATTTTCAATGTTTTGTTTTCGCCCTGCAGTACAGCAGCAAGGCTGCTGTGCAACATGACTAAAACGTAAAAAAACAATAATCAGTATGATGCAAAGCACTGCTGAATCATAGCACATTGTTTTATTAACTTTCAGCCTTGTTGCACAGCAGCTGGATAAAAAACATCGACAAAGCCAAAAGGTCTTGTAGGCAACACCTATTGACTTTGCCAATGCTTGTTCTTGTTTTCTCAACAAAAAAAGCAAATGCCTCTGCTCTCAGGCTCTGTCCTTTGCATAAGCATTTGCAGTTTCATAGCTCTTCTTTTCATCAAGAAAAGAAAATTTGTAATTCTTTCCAAGGATCACAACATCCAATCAACCTGTCAGATGGTGTTCATTTGTTCCTTAATCCTGATCACTTGCCAAATACATTTCTGTTAAATGCCACTAAAATTCTAATGCATACAGGGGCAATGTCATTCACTTGAATCTATAATCAAGGTAATTTAGTTACAGTATCACATGTTCACACTTAAAAGACAGATGTCAGAATATTTGCAGATAACGGGCTAATGCACAAAGACTTTGTCACAATTGATTGCATTGCACTGTGAATGAGGAGCAACACAAATGCAATTCTAGATTCTCAAACCCCTCAAAGACCAAAATGAGCTGTTGGCAATAAAGTACAAAAAACTGCTTCGTTAATTTTATTGGGGAGGAAATTGGCTTGCGATTAATTGCAACAGTTACAAATGCTGGGATGGATCCGTGCATGGGAGAGGAGACCTCCATCCCAATATTGTAATTTACAATTCACAATGTGTCAGCATTGTGAGCCTTGTACCTTACTGCTCAGGGCTACACTCAATCCCACGAAATGTGGGACGTTGTAACTTTGACCTAGAGGAGAGCATGAAGTCATGGGTGTCAATGCACCAAAATGCCAGTGGTAGCACACGTCAATCAATCAATCAATCAGGGATTTGTGAAGCGCACTACTCACCCGCAGGGTCTCAAGGCACTGGGGGGGGGGGATTCAAGCAGCTACGTCTCATCTGAAGAGCCAGGTCTTGAGGCTCTTCCTGAAAGCCTGCAGTGTGGGGGTATGTCTGATGCTGAGGGGAAGTGCGTTCCAGGTCTTGGCCACGATTTAGGAGAAGGCTCTTCCTCCCGTTCTTACTCTGCGGATGCATGGGTTTTCGGCCAGGGCAAGGTCGGCAGAGTGGAGGTTTCTCTTGGGCGCGTAGAAGGATATTCGTTCGTTGAGGTATTGGGGTCCGGTGTTGTGGAGAGATTTGTAGGCGTGAGTGAGCAGCTTGAAGGTCACTCTCTTTTCGACAGGGAGCCAGTGGAGGTCTCGTAGGTGCTGGGTGAAGTGGTCTTGTCGTGGGATGCCGAGGACGACTCTGGCTGCGGCGTTCTGGATGGTTTGGAGTTTGAGGAGTCGAGATCTGTTGATTACAGGCGTAGAGGGCATTTCCGTAGTCCAGTCTGCTGGTCATGAGTGCGTGGGTAACGGTCTTTCTGGATTCGGGGGGGATCCATTTGAAGGTCTTGCGGAGGATGTGCAGGGTCTTGATGCGAATGGAAGATACGGCGTTGACCTGTCGGTTCATGGTGAGGGAGGAGTTGAGAATGATGCCGAGGTTGTGGGCGTGGTCCATGGGTGTGGGAGGGTTGGCGAGGGCAGTGGGCCACCAGGTGTTGTCCCATACGGAGGGGGTGGATCCGAGGACGAGGACTTCCGTTTTCACCGTTTTGAGCTTCAGGCAGCTGCTGCTCATCCAGAATGCAACGTATTTCATTCCTTCATGGAAACTCTGTCTGGTGCCATCGGGTTCCTTGGTGAGGGAGAGGATGAGCTTGGTGTTGTCGGCGTAGGATACTATGCTGAGTCCGTGTTTTCTGATGATGGTGGCGAGGGTGGCCATGTAGATGTTGAAGAGCATTGGGCTGAGTGAGGATCCTTGGGGTACTCCGCAGCAGATATCTGTGGATCCAGTCTAGGGCAGTGCCCTCTAAGCCAGCGTCGAAGAGTCTGGCGATTAGTGTGTGGTGGGAGACGGTGTCGAAGGCTGCTTAGAGGTCTAGTAGGATGAGGGCAGCCGTGTGGCCTTGGTGGAGGAGGGTGCAGATGTCATCCATGGCAGCCAGGAGGGCAGCCTCGGTGCTGTGGTTGCTGCGGAATCCAGATTGGGAGGTGTCGAGGATCAAGTTGGATCCAATGAAGTTCGTGAGCTGGTTGTTGACGATCTTCTCGGTGACTTTGACTGCGAAGGGGAGGAGAGAGATGGGTCTTTAGTTCTTGAGGTCCATCGGGTCTGCGGAGGGCTTCTTGAGGAGGGGCTTGACTTCTGTGCGTTTCCAGTCGTCGGGGAACGTGCTTGTTTCGAGGGTGCAGTTGATAGTACGGCGTAGTTTGGGAGCCATAGCGAAGGCGGCTCTGCGGAAGATTTGTGGTGGGCAGGGATCGGTGAGGGCTCCTGAGTGTATGCTCCTCATGTTCTTAGCGGTGTCTTCTGTGGTGACAGGGGTCCAGGCGGTGATGGTAGGCTGGGTGGCGTTGCCGGTGGGGGGTGTAGTGTCAGTGTCCTGGTTCCGTTCATTGGAGTTGTCGTAGAAAGTCCTGATCTTGTGATGGAAGTAGGAGCTGAGTTTGTTGAAGAGGTCTTGGGAGGGAGGGACGTCGGAGGATTCACTGGGGGGTTTGGTGAATTCTTGTATGATGCTGAAGAGTTCCTTACAGTTGCAGGAGTTGGAGAGGATTCTGTCCTGGATGAAGTTCTTCTTCGTGGTTCTGATGAGTTGGTAGTGTTCTGTCAGGGCGGTATTTGTAGGTGGTGCGTGCTTCCGCGGTTTTGCTGTTCCTCCAAGCTTTCTCGAGTCGTCGGCACGTGCGCTTGGATTCTCAGAGGTCGGTGGTGAACCAGGTGGCTTTCGTGGTCCGTTGTCTGTCGGAGTTCTGGAGGGAGGCGAGTGTGTTTGCGCAGTTGGTGATCCATCTGTGGAGTTCGCTGGCTGCAGAGTTGGCGTAGGTCGTGGTGGGTGGAGGAGCGCGGTTGAGGGCGGAGTTGAAGTGCACTTCGGTGATCTTGCTCCAGTTCCTGCACGGAGGGCATGGAGTGGGCTTGTGTTTGGTTGGTTTCGAGAAGGAGAAGTGAATGCAGTGGTGGTCGGTCCAGAGGGGTTGCGTGGTGTGGCTGAAGCGAATGTTGTTTCCTCCTGCGAAGATGGGGTCGACGGTGTGTCCTGCCTTGTGGGTGGGGGTGTTAATGAGCTGTCTCAGCAAGATGATGGCAAGGTTGTCCAGGAGGGCGGTGGAGTTGGAGCTGCTGAGGTTGTCGAGGTGAAAGTTCAGGTCTCCGAGCAGTGCGTAGTCCGTGGATGCGAGGGCATGGGGTGCGATGAGGTCTGCAATGGCAGTGGTGAATGTGGCCTGCGGTCCGGGAGGTCTGTAGGCGAGGGTGCCGCGTAGTGTCATTCTGGGGTTGATCTAAAGCTGGAAGTGGAGGTGTTCCATAGGGGACGAGGAGTCGTTTGTGCTGGCTGTAGTGAGTCAGAGGGAGTTTTTTGTGTACGATGGCGAGTCCACCGCCAGGGTGGTTTGGTCAGTCCTTCCTCTGGATCTAGTCGCGGCCGACACCATTAAGTAGGGGTCAGGGGGAGGGAGAGCAGCTGGGAGGCGGGAGCGGAAACAGGCAGGGGGGAGGGGAGTAAAAAACAGCAACAGGAAGGTGGAAAAAGGCACAAAACGGAACAAGTATACAAAAAAGGCAAACAAGAACAAATAGACAAAAAGGCACAACAAAGGCAAAAGGGCACGAACAGGGCACAGAAACAGGGGACAGACAGACAAAGGCAGACAGACAGAGGTCAGAGAAAACTACAGAAGGCTGGCAGAGCGGAACAGCAGAAGAGCAAGGCTCTCCCACTGGACCACCAGGGATGAGGCGCACGCAGGAGCCTGTGGGTGGAGAAGGGCCTCGAACACCTACCTGCAAGCAGAGAGGTGCAGGGGGCAGCGGCACAACGACAGAGCTGCACACGGGGAGTATAGTTTCCCTGACCAGGAGGTCAGAGGTCTTGCTCACCTTGTCGCGCAGCCATTGAGTAGGGTTCGGGGGAGGGAGAGCAACTGGGCAGCGGGAGCAGGAACAGGCAGGGGGAGGGGGCAGCAGTGGCAGGAAAGGGAGTGAAAAACGGCAACAGGAAGGTGGAAAAAAGCACAAAACGAGACAAGTTTACAAAAAAGGCAAAAGAGAACAAATAGACAAAAAGGAACAACAAAGGCAAAAGGGCACGACAGGGCACAGAATCAGGGGACAGACAGATAAAGGCAGACATACAGAGGTCAGAGAAAACTACAGAAGGCTGGCAGAGCGGACCAGCAGAAGAGCAAAGCTCTCCCACTGGACCACCAGGGATGAGGCGCAGGCAGGAGCCTGCGGGTGGAGGAGGGCCTTGAACACCTACCTGAAAGCAGAGAGGTGTGGGGCGCAGCGGCGCAATGATGGAGCTGCGCGAGGGGAGAGCAGTTTCCCTGACCAGGAGGTCAGAGGTCTTGCTCGTGATATTGTATAACCAACCTTTGACCCAATGACATCGGAGGAAGTGACATCATATGCTCTTTGACACCTGCACTGTGTTTTGGCTAATAATATACTTTATCATGTCATAAGTGTTTTATTTCCTGCAATAAATTCACAGCCTATAACTTAAGTAATATCCAAGGGTATAGGTAATGCATGGAGAAGGAGCGAGTTATAGTTAATGTAGTGTGGCGAGTGAGGTGACAAGACTATGTAAGGAAATGCGTGAGTGATATTAATTGAAAGGTGGTGCGTAAGTATAAATGTGAGTGATAAGTATGACTTACAGTAATATGAAAGCGGTGTGTAAATTATAATTTCAACAGATAATTCTAAGTTATGAATTTATTGTGGTTGTGCAGTGTATGGTGTGTTTGGCAGAAATGTGTTACAAATAAGTGCGTAAGTGGAGCATTATTAATAAAATTAAGAGATAACTTTAATTGTTGAATTTCTAATTTTTGTGGAGCTCAATTTGGGTTTGTATAGCAAACCTAAAGAAAGTTTCCCTAACTATAACTGACATCTAACCTTTGGATATTGTTTGTGAATTTCAATGGTTTTTCAATTTTAGTAACAAATTTTTAATATTTGTCCACTTTAGTTTAGTGGACAAGAGTGTTATTAAGTGGAGTGTGGTACAATATTGTGGTGGATAGTGTTGTAAAGTGTACTCTGGTACAGTATATTGTGTTATGGTCAAGTGGAGTAAAGTGGAATGAGGTAAACTGGAGTACTGTATAGTGGAATGCCATACAGCGGGGAAGCAAAGGGTAAAGTTGCATACAGTGGAGTGGTGTAGAGTGAAGTCAGATATAATAGAGTAGCATTTATTGGAGTGGCATAGAGCAGGGTTCTCCAAAGTCAGTGCTGGTGGGCCGGATCTATGCCAGATTTTTAAGATAACTACATTTATCTATATGTGGATATGCTAAAAATCTGGCATGGATCCAGCTCTCCAGGACCGACTTTGGAGAACCCTGGCATAGAGTGTTGTGGTGTACAGTGCACTAGTATGCAGTAGGATAGCATAAAGTGGAGTGTGGTAAAGTAGATTGACATCCTGTAAATACTGCACAGTGTATCCGCATACACTGTAGTGGGGTAGAGTGTAGTGGTATGCCTTGGAGTGTTGCATTGTTAAGGAGCCTATATTGGAATATTGTGTAATAAAATAGTGCACAGGGGAATAGCATGATGTGGAGTGTGGTAGAGTGGACTAGCCTAAACTGAAAAAACGTACACTGGAGTGGAGAAAACTGGAGTGCTTTAGAATGGAGTGTGGTAAAGTTTAGTGGTGTACAGTGGGCTTACGTAACGTGGAGTGTGGTACAGTGTAGTGTTGTAAAGTCAAATTGCGTTCAAAGGAGTCGCGTATAGTGCAGTGGTGTGGAGTGGCATTCTGTAGACTACTGTGGGGCAGAGTGGAATATAGTACAGTGCAACAGGGTATGTTGTGTAGCACAAATGACAGTGAGATAGAGTGAAGTACCATATAGTTTTGTAGTTTTTACTGTAACAAAGTTGAGCTAAGTGGCGTTAACCATTTAGATGTAGAGTGGAGTGCTATATAGTGAAGTAGCATACAGTGCAATGCTGTCCAACTCAATCAGGTTAAATAAATAGCATACGGTGTAGTCACGTACAGTGAAGTGTGGTTTAGTAGAGTGGCACAGAATATACTCTTGCAAAGCGAAATAGCATGCAGTTGATTGTGGTACTGTGTAGTGGCATAAAGTGCAATTCAGTACAATGCAGAGGTGTAGAGTGTAGTAGCCGAGACTGGAATAATATACGCTTCAGTAGTGTACCATCAAGTGGGCCATGCAGAAATAGCATGTAGTGAAATAGCGTAAATTTTAGTTGGTACAGCGAAATAGTGTTGAGTTGCAAGCACTACAGTTTAGAGGCATCCAGTAAAGTGGCATACACGAAAGTGTAATAGAATACAGTGGTGAACAGAATAATAGCATAGAGTATAGTGGTGTACATTGCAATGGTTTGCAGTCCAGTTGGGTTGAGTAGAGTGGAGTAACGTTCAGTGGATTAGTGGATTAGGGTAGAATGTAGTGACGTATACTATAGTGTTGTAAAGTGGAGTCGCATACTGTAAATTCCATACAGCGCTGTGACATAAAGTAAAAAGTTAGACAGTGGAGTGGCATGAAGTGGAGTTTGTAAATTACAAGAAATGTAGCGTAAAAAGTGCAAAAATTGACATGTTTTTTCAGCAAAATATGTACTATAATATGTAAATGTTGTGGGGGTCCCAAAAGCTGGTTAAATTCAATGCATGTTGCTAAATTTATTTCAATGTGTGTATTGCGAAATCGGTTATTCGGATTTGGTGAAAACTTGGCTGGATTAGATATTATGGTGCACAGTTGCTTATTTTGGGTAGTGCAGGTAAGAAGTGCAACTGTTTTATAAATTATAATTTATTTAAAGGTTGTGGGATCAGTTTGCGCTGTATATATGCAAAATATGGGTGTATTTTGCTGTACTGCCAATGTACATAGTGATGCTAAATCATCAGCTGATTAGCTAATGATTGCCTTTAAAAAAGTAGAAGGCAGGCATGATATTTTTAGGTACACTTTTCCCATGTTCTGCGTTCTGCCTTTGGATATAGGTAAGTAATTGGTTTGGTATGTTTACCCTACCTATTAATACTTTACTAAAGGGGTAATCGGTTTTGCAAAATATGTATACTTTTTTTGTATAAATAGGGAGTTGTGTGGTACTACAGCAGTAGCACAAAATAATTTTCTAAGGTTACCATTGTTATATCTAGATTTCTCTATGTTTTGCAGCATTGTACTGACAATGGTGTTTTATTTTAAGTAGCATGGTAATTTTTAGTAATTAACGCGCCACTCCGAACCTTTTTGTTTCAGCAAACTATAGTGTCTTATAGTGTTGTACTAAATTTTTTTTTAAATGTGTTGGTACCGCGGTACTCCATAATACATTTTTTTTTATATATATATTCACTGAAAAAACCATAGGTTTCAGACACGTTATAGTTAGAAATTAGCATTTAAAAAACCTTTGAAATTCACTGAAAAAACCATAGGTTTTAGGGACAGTTATAGTTAGTTGGACATTTCACTCGTACAAAACCATAGAAATTCCCCCGTTATAGTTAGTTCAGCTAACTATAACTCGCGCCCCCGCAATGCACTGCTGATGACGTCACATATTACATCACTCATGACATGGTCAGTGACATCACTGATGACATCACTGATGACATCTCAAATGAAATCACTGATGACATCATCCAGTGACTGTGTGTTTCTGTAAAGTTTAAATATGTTTAATATATATAGGGAAAGGCGTATTGAAGAATGAGTGGGTGTTTAAGTGTCTGAATGGATGATTTAGTACGTGCGTGACTGACTCTACAAGTGAGTGATTAAACGTATCTTACTGAATGCATGGGTTAGTGACTAAACTGTGTGAATGTCTGTATCCGTCTGTCTGTTGGTGTGTAAGTGGATGCATGGATTTGCGAATAGCTACATGAGTGTCTATATGGGTTATTGATTGGTTCTCTGAGTATCTGTATGGCTGCCTGAGTGTTTGTGTGGGTGGGGTGTGTGTGACTCTGTACATAGATGTGTGAGTGGGTGATTCACTGGGTGCATGATTTCAAGAGTGCATCTGTGATGGACTGCTTGGGTGGGTGAGTGTGTGTATGGGTGTGTTAGTGAGTGAATGTATATCTCAGTGGTACATGTGCGAGTAACTACATATGTAAAAGGCAGTATATATGTGTGTTAGAGTATTTAAATGGCTATAAGTGAGAGTGTGTGATTGTGAGAGTGGCTGTATGGATGCGTGTGTGCTTGTATCAGTTATTGTATAAGAGCGTAAGAATGTGCTAGTATTTGTATGAGTAAGTGAGCTGGTGTGTGTATAACTGTATAGGTGAGTAAATGGGTGTGTGATTAATTTTTTGCATGACTGACTAGGTGTGTGAGTACCTCTATGGATGAGTGGCGGTGTGTGAGTGTTTATATAGGTGTATGAGTGCATATGATAGTCCTGTACTGAGTGACTGTAAGTATGAGTGACTGTACGGGTGAGTGAGTAGATGTGTGTGTGTAGACCTAAGAATCAGTGAGTGGGTATGTAGTTATTGGTATTGGAGTGTGTATGGTTTTGAGAATGGCAGTCTGTAATTTAGAGTGGGTGTATCAAAAGCTATATTAGGGTGTGAGACGATGCATGAAATTATCACATGGATGATGTCATCAGTGATGTCATTTCAGATGTCATCAGTGATGTCATCAGTGATGTCACTGACCATGTCATGAGTGATGTAATATGTGACGTCATCAGCAGTGCATTGCGGGGGCGCGAGTTATAGTTAGCTGAACTAACTATAACGGGGGAATTTCTATGGTTTTGTACAAGTGAAATGTCCAACTAACTATAACTGTCCCTAAAACCTATGGTTTTTTCAGTGAATTTCAAAGGTTTTTAAATGCTAATTTCTAACTATAACGTGTCTGAAACCTATGGTTTTTTCAGTGAATTTCAAAGGTTTTTTAAATGCTAATTTCTAACTATAACGTGCCTGAAACCTATGGTTTTTTCAGTGAATTTCAAAGGTTTTTTAAATGCTAGTTTCTAACTATGCCTACAGAGGTAGGACATGTGAAGAAAGAAGAAAAAACGCGCAGAAAGAAGCAAAAGAAATGCAGAAAGAAGCAAAAGAAATGCAGAAAGAAGCAACAGAAGTCCACAAAGACGAAGAAAAGTGCAGGAAGAAGCAAAAGATGTGCAGAAAGAACCAACAGAGGAGCAGAAAGAGGCCATGTTGCAAAATCATCCTGTGCCCACAACTTTTTCAGACGGGTACTGGTGGTAACTGACTCTGACTAACCAGAGTCAGTGCTATGCTAAAAGACACTTAGAATACAGTGAAAACACCTACATACACTAGGGAACACTATGCGTTGGGGTTCCCCTGTGATTAGCATGACCTCCTCTGTAAGTCCCTAGTACATAATAGGGCAGGGGGATTAAAACTACCTCTTAAAACGCGTGTGCAAACGCGCCCCGTGGCGCGTTTTAAGTTGCGGGATTAAGTCCCCTTGAATCCTGAGGGTCCCTGGGGCCCAACTAGCCCCCCAGGTACCTACAGTTAGGACCACAGAGCTGAGTTGCAGAGAGGCGTTCCGAGGCCACGCACCTTTTTTCACCTCTCTGCAACGCAACTCTGTTGTGCTTACTGAAGGTACCTGGTGGGCTAGTTGGCCCCAGGGTCCCTCAGGATTCAAGGGGCGTGTTTGCGCACATGTCACCTGAGGCCCCGCCCCCCTCCCTTCACCACTGTGCAAACGCGCCCCGTGGCGCGTTTTAAGTTGGGGGATTAGGTCACCTTGAATCCTGAGGGTCCCTGGGGCCCAACTAGCCCACCAAGTACTTCCAGTAAGCACCACAGGCCTGCGTTGCAACGCCTGTAACAAATTGTGTAGTTGTGTTTAGGTAGTGAAGGGGGTCGTGCTGGGGGTAGTGTTTTAGGGTTTAGGGTAGTGCAGTGGTGTTTGTGTAGTTTAGGGGGTCATGCTGGGGGTAGATTTAGGGTTTAGGGTAGTGCAGTAGTGTTTGGATAGTGTAGGGAGTCGTGCTGGGGGAGTGTTTTAGGGTTTAGGGTATTACAGTGGTGTTTGGGTAGTGTAGGGGGTTGTGCTGGGGGTAGTGGTTTAGGGTTTAGGGTAGTGCAGTGGTGTTTGGGTAGTGTAGGGGTTCGTGCTGGGGGTATTGTTTTAGGGTTTAGGGTAGTGCAGTGGTGTTTGTGTAGTGTTGGGGGTAGTGTTTTAGGGTTTAGGGTAGTGCAGTGGTGTTTGTGTAGTGTAGGGGGTCGTGCTGGGGGTAGTGTTTTAGGGTTTAGGGTAGTGCAGTGGTCTTTGTGTAGTGTAGGAGGTCGTGTTTTAGGGTTTAGGGTAGTGCAGTGGTGTTCGGGCAGTGTAGGGGGTCGTGCTGGGGGTGGTGTTTCAGGGTTTAGGGCAGTGCAGTGGTGTTCGGGCAGTGTAGGGGGTCTTGCTGGGGGTGGTGTTTCAGTGTTTAGGGCAGTGCAGTGGTGTTTGGGTCGTGCAGGGGATCATGCTGGGGAGAGTGTTTTAGGGTTTAGGGCAGTGCAGTGGTGTTTGGGTAGTGTAGGGGGTCATGCTGGGGGAGTGTTTTAGGGTTTAGGGCAGTGCAGTGGTGTTCGGGCAGTGTAGGGGGTCGTGCTGGGGGAGTGTTTTAGGGTTTAGGGCAGTGCAGTGGTGTTCGGGTAGTGTAGGGGGTCGTGCTGGGGGAGTGTTTGAGGGTTTAGGGCAGTGCAGTTGTGTTCGGGTAGTGTAGGGGGTCGTGCTGGGGGGAGTATTTTAGGGTTTAGGGTAGTGCAGTGGTGTTCGGGTAGTGTAGGGGGTCGTGATGGGGGTTGTGTTTCAGGGTTTAGGGCAGTGGTGTTCGGGCAGTGTAGGGGGTCGTGCTGGGGCTGGTGTTTCAGGGTTTAGGGCAGTGCAGTGGTGTTCGGGCAGTGTAGGGGGTCATGCACGGGTGGTGTTTTAGGGTTTAGGGCAGTGCAGTGGTGTTCGGGCAGTGTAGGGGGTCGTGCTGGGGCTGGTGTTTCAGGGTTTAGGGCAGTGCAGTGGTGTTCGGGCAGTGTAGGGGGTCTTGCTGGGGGTGGTGTTTCAGGGTTTAGGGCAGTGGTGTTCAGGCAGTGTAGGGGGTCTTGCTGGGGGTGATGTTTCAGGGTTTAGGGCAGTGCAGTGGTGTTCGGGCAGTGTAGGGGGTCTTGCTGGGGGTAGTTTTTCAGGGTTTAGGGCAGTGCAGTGGTGTTCGTGCAGTGTAGGGGGTCGTGCTGGGGATGGTGTTTCATGGTTTAGGGCAGTGCAGTAGTGTTCAGGCAGTGTAGGGGGTCGTGCTGGGGCTGGTGTTTCAGGGTTTAGGGCAGTGCAGGCAGTGGTGCTCGGGCAGTGTAGGGGGTCATGCTGGGGGTGGTGTTTCTGGGTTTAGGGTAGTGCAGTGGTGTTCGGGCAGTGTAGGGGTTCGTGCTGGGGCTGGTGTTTCAGGGTTTAGGGCAGTGCAGTGGTGTTCGGGCAGTGTAGGGGGTCATGCTGGGGCTGGTGTTTCAGTGTTTTGGGCAGAGCAGTGGTGTTCGGGCAGTGTAGGGGGTCGTGCTGGGGGTGGTGTTTCAGGGTTTAGGGCAGTGCAGTGGTGTTCGAGTAGTGTAGGGGGTCGTGCTGGGGGTGGTGTTTCAGGGTTTAGGGCAGTGGTGTTCGGGCAGTGTAGGGGGTCTTGCTGGGGGTGATGTTTCAGGGTTTTGGGCAGTGCAGTGGTGTTCGGGCAGTGTAGGGGTCTTGCTGCGGGCAGTGTTTCAGGGTTTAGGGCAGAGCAATGGTGTTCAGGCAGTGTAGGGGGTCATGTTGGAGCTGGTGTTTCAGGCTTTAGGGCAGTGCAGTGGTATTCGGGCAGTATCGGGGGTCTTGCTGGGGGTGGTGTTTCAGGGTTTAGGGCAGTGGTGTTCAGGCAGTGTAGGGGGTCGTGCTGGGTGTGGTGTTTCAGGGTTTAGGGCAGTGCAATGGTGTTCGGGCAGTGTAGGGGGTCGTGCAGGGGTGGTGTTTCAGGGTTTAGGGCAGTGCAGTGGTGTTCGGGCAGTGTAGGGGGTCGTGCTGGGGGTGGTGTTTCAGGGTTTAGGGCAGTGCAGTGGTGTTTGGGCAGTGTAGGGGGTCGTGCTGGGGGTGGTGTTTCTGGGTTTAGGGCAGTGTAGTGGTGTTTGGGCAGTGTAGGGGGTCGTGCAGGGGGTGGTGAGTCAGGGTTTAGGGCAGTGCAGTGGTGTTCGGGCAGTGAAGGGGGTCATGCTGGGGGTAGAGTTTTAGGGTTTAGGGCAGTGCAGTGGTGTTCGGGCAGTATAGGGGGTAGTGCAGGGGGTGGTGTTTCAGGGTTTAGGGCAGTGCAGTGGTGTTCGGGCAGTGTAGGGGTCGTGCTGGGGGTGGTGTTTCAGGGTTTAGGGCAGTGCAGTGGTGTTCGGGCAGTGTAGGGTGTCGTGCTGGGGGTGGTGTTTCAGGGTTTTGGGCAGTGCAGGGGTGTTCGGGCAGTGTAGGTGGTCTTGCTGGGGCAGGTGTTTCCGGGTTTAGTGCAGTGGTGTTCGGGCAGTGTAGGGGGTCTTGCTGGGGGTGGTGTTTCAGGGTTTAGGGCAGTGCAATGGTGTTCGCGCAGTGTAGGGGGTCTTGCTGGGGCTGATGTTTCAGCGTTTAGGGCAGCGCAGTGGTGTTCGGGCAGTGTAGGGGTCGTGCTGGGGCTGGTGTTTCAGGGTTTTGGGCAGAGCAGTGGTGTTCGGGCAGTGTAGGGGGTCGTGCTGGGGGTGGTGTTTTAGGGTTTAGGGCACTGCAGTGTTGTTCGGGCAGTGTAGGGGGTCTTGCTGGGGGTGGTGTTTCAGGGTTTAGGGCAGTGGTGTTCGGGCAGTGTAGGGGGTCTTGCTGGGGGTGATGTTTCAGGGTTTAGGGCAGTGCAGTGGTGTTTGGGCAGTGTAGGGGGTCTTGCTGGGGGTAGTGTTTCAGGGTTTAGGGCAGTGCAGTAGTGTTCGTGCAGTGTAGGGGGTCATGCTGGGGGCGGTGTTTCAGGGTTTAGGGCAGTGCAGTAGTGTTCGGGCAGTGTAGGGGGTCGTGCAGGGGGTGGTGTTTCAGGGTTTAGGGCAGTGCAATGGTGTTCGGGCAGTGTAGGGGGTCGTGCTGGGGGTGGTGTTTCAGGGTTTAGGGCAGTGCAGTGGTGTTCGGGCAGTGTAGTGGGTCATGCAGGGGTGGTAATTCAGGGTTTAGGGCAGTGCAGTGGTGTTCGGGCAATGTAGGGGGTCGTGCTGGGGCTGGTGTTTCAGGGTTTAGGGCAGTGCAGTGGTGTTCGGGCAGTGTAGGGGGTCTTGCTGGGGGTGGTGTTTCAGGGTTTAGGACATTGGTGTTCGGGCAGTGTAGGGGGTCTTGCTGGGGTTGATGTTTCAGGGTTTAGGGCAGTGCAGTGGTGTTCGGGCAGTGTAGGGGGTCTTGCTGGGGGTAGTGTTTCAGGGTTTAGGGCAGTGCAGGGGTGTTCGTGCAGTGTAGGGGGTCGTGCTGGGGATGGTGTTTTATGGTTTAGGCCAGTGCAGTAGTGTTCGGGCAGAGTAGGGGGTCGTGCAGGGGGAATGGTGTTTCAGGGTTTAGGGCAGTGCAGTGGTGTTCGGGCAGTGTAGTGGGTCATGCAGGGGGTGGTGATTCAGGGTTTAGGGCAGTGCAGTGGTGTTCGGGCAATGTAGGGGGTCGTGCTGGGGCTGGTGTTTCAGGGTTTAGGGCAGTGCAGTGGTGTTCGGGCAGTGTAGGGGGTCTTGCTGGGGGTGGTGTTTCAGGGTTTAGGGCAGTGGTGTTCGGGCAGTGTAGGGGGTCTTGCTGGGGGTGATGTTTCAGGGTTTAAGGCAGTGCAGTGGTGTTCGGGCAGTGTAGGGTGTCGTGCTGGGGGTGGTGTTTCAGGGTTTAGGGCAGTGCAGTGGTGTTCGGGCAGTGTAGGGGGTCGTGCACGGGATGGTGTTTCAGGGTTTAGGGCAGTGCAGTGGTGTTCGGGCAGTGTAGGGGGTTGTGCTGGTGTTTCAGGGTTTAGGGCAGTGCAATGGTGTTCTGGCAGTGTAGGGGGTCGTGCTGGGGCTAGTGTTTCACGGTTTAGGGCAGTGCAGTGGTGTTCGGGCAGTGTAGGGGGTCATGCTGGGGCTGGTGTTTCAGGGTTTAGGGCAGTGCAGTGGTGTTCGTGCAGTGTAGGTGGTCGTGCTGGGGCTGGTGTTTCAGGGTTTAGGGCAGTGCAGTGGTGTTCGGGCAGTGTAGGGGGTCATGCTGGGGCTGGTGTTTCAGGGTTTAGGGCAGTGCAGTGGTGCTCAGGCAGTGTAGGGGGTCGTGCTGGGGGTGGTGTTTATGGGTTTAGGGTAGTGCAGTGGTGTTCGGGCAGTGTAGGGGGTCATGCACGGGGTGGTGTTTTAGGGTTTAGGGCAGTGCAGTGGTGTTCGGACAGTGTAGGGGGTCGTGCTGGGGCTGGTGTTTCAGGGTTTAGGGCAGTGCAGTGGTGTTCGGGCAGTGTAGGGGGTCTTGCTGGGGGTGGTGTTTCAGGGTTTAGGGCAGTGGTGTTCGGGCAGTGTAGGGGTCTTGCTGGGGGTGATGTTTCAGGGTTTAGGGCAGTGCAGTGGTGTTCGGGCAGTGTAGGGGGTCTTGCTGGGGGTAGTTTTTCAGGGTTTAGGGCAGTGCAGTGGTGTTCGTGCAGTGTAGGGGGTCGTGCTGGGGATGGTGTTTCATGGTTTAGGGCAGTGCAGTAGTGTTCAGGCAGTGTAGGGGGTCGTGCTGGGGCTGGTGTTTCAGGGTTTAGGGCAGTGCAGGCAGTGGTGCTCGGGCAGTGAAGGTGGGTCGTGCTGGGGGTGGTGTTTCTGGGTTTAGGGTAGTGCAGTGGTATTCGGGCAGTGTAGGGGTTCGTGCTGGGGCTGGTGTTTCAGGGTTTAGGGCAGTGCAGTGGTGTTCGGGCAGTGTAGGGGGTCATGCTGGGGCTGGTGTTTCAGTGTTTTGGGCAGAGCAGTGGTGTTCGGGCAGTGTAGGGGGTCGTGCTGGGGGTGGTGTTTCAGGGTTTAGGGCAGTGCAGTGGTGTTCGAGTAGTGTAGGGGGTCGTGCTCGGTGTGGTGTTTCAGGGTTTAGGGCAGTGGTGTTCGGGCAGTGTAGAGGGTCTTGCTGGGGGTGATGTTTCAGGGTTTTGGGCAGTGCAGTGGTGTTCGGGCAGTGTAGGGGGTCTTGCTGCGGGCAGTGTTTCAGGGTTTAGGGCAGAGCAATGGTGTTCAGGCAGTGTAGGGGGTCATGTTGGAGCTGGTGTTTCAGGCTTTAGGGCAGTGCAGTGGTATTCGGGCAGTGTAGGGGGTCTTGCTGGGGGTGGTGTTTCAGGGTTTAGGGCAGTGGTGTTCAGGCAGTGTAGGGGGTCGTGCTGGGGGTGGTGTTTCAGGGTTTAGGGCAGTGCAATGGTGTTCGGGCAGTGTAGGGGGTCGTGCAGGGGTGGTGTTTCAGGGTTTAGGGCAGTGCAGTGGTGTTCGGGCAGTGTAGGGGGTCGTGCTGGGGGTGGTGTTTCAGGGTTTAGGGCAGTGCAGTGGTGTTTGGGCAGTGTAGGGGGTCGTGCTGGGGGTGGTGTTTCTGGGTTTAGGGCAGTGTAGTGGTGTTCGGGCAGTGTAGGGGGTCGTGCTGGGGGGTGGTGAGTCAGGGTTTAGGGCAGTGCAGTGGTGTTCGGGCAGTGAAGGGGGTCATGCTGGGGATAGAGTTTTAGGGTTTAGGGCAGTGCAGTGGTGTTCGGGCAGTATAGGGGGTCGTGCAGGGGGTGGTGTTTCAGGGTTTAGGGCAGTGCAGTGGTGTTCAGGCAGTGTAGGGGTCGTGCTGGGGGTGGTGTTTCAGGGTTTAGGGCAGTGCAGTGGTGTTCGGGCAGTGTAGGGTGTCGTGCTGGGGGTGGTGTTTCAGGGTTTTGGGCAGTGCAGGGGTGTTCGGGCAGTGTAGGTAGTCTTGCTGGGGCAGGTGTTTCCGGGTTTAGTGCAGTGGTGTTCGGGCAGTGTAGGGGGTCTTGCTGGGGGTGGTGTTTCAGGGTTTAGGGCAGTGCAATGGTGTTCGCGCAGTGTAGGGGGTCTTGCTGGGGCTGATGTTTCAGCGTTTAGGGCAGCGCAGTGGTGTTCGGGCAGTGTAGGGGGTCGTGCTGGGGCTGGTGTTTCAGGGTTTTGGGCAGAGCAGTGGTGTTCGGGCAGTGTAGGGGGTCGTGCTGGGGGTGGTGTTTTAGGGTTTAGGGCACTGCAGTGTTGTTCGGGCAGTGTAGGGGGTCTTGCTGGGGGTGGTGTTTCAGGGTTTAGGGCAGTGGTGTTTGGGCAGTGTAGGGGTCTTGCTGGGGGTGATGTTTCAGGGTTTAGGGCAGTGCAGTGGTGTTCGGGCAGTGTAGGGGGCTTGCTGGGGGTAGGGTTTCAGGGTTTAGGGCAGTGCAGTAGTGTTCGTGCAGTGTAGGGGGTCATGCTGGGGGCGGTGTTTCAGGGTTTAGGGCAGTGCAGTAGTGTTCGGGCAGTGTAGGGGGTCGTGCAGGGGTGGTGTTTCAGGGTTTAGGGCAGTGCAATGGTGTTCGGGCAGTGTAGGGGGTCGTGCTGGGGGTGGTGTTTCAGGGTTTAGGGCAGTGCAGTGGTGTTCGGGCAGTGTAGTGGGTCATGCAGGGGGTGGTGTTTCAGGGTTTAGGGCAGTGCAGTGGTGTTCGGGCAATGTAGGGGGTCGTGCTGGGGCTGGTGTTTCAGGGTTTAGGGCAGTGCAGTGGTGTTCGGGCAGTGTAGGGGGTCTTGCTGGGGGTGGTGTTTCAGGGTTTAGGACATTGGTGTTCGGGCAGTGTAGGGGGTCTTGCTGGGGGTAGTGTTTCAGGGTTTAGGGCAGTGCAGGGGTGTTCGTGCAGTGTAGGGGGTCGTGCTGGGGATGGTGTTTTATGGTTTAGGCCAGTACAGTAGTGTTCGGGCAGAGTAGGGGGTCGTGCAGGGGGAATGGTGTTTCAGGGTTTAGGGCAGTGCAGTGGTGTTCGGGCAGTGTAGTGGGTCATGCAGGGGTGGTGTTTCAGGGTTTAGGGCAGTGCAGTGGTGTTCGGGCAATGTAGGGGGTCGTGCTGGGGCTGGTGTTTCAGGGTTTAGGGCAGTGCAGTGGTGTTCGGGCAGTGTAGGGGGTCTTGCTGGGGGTGGTGTTTCAGGGTTTAGGGCAGTGGTGTTCGGGCAGTGTACGGGGTCTTGCTGGGGGTGATGTTTCAGGGTTTAAGGCAGTGCAGTGGTGTTCGGGCAGTGTAGGGTGTCGTGCTGGGGGTGGTGTTTCAGGGTTTAGGGCAGTGCAGTGGTGTTCGGGCAGTGTAGGGGGTCGTGCACGGGATGGTGTTTCAGGGTTTAGGGCAGTGCAGTGGTGTTCGGGCAGTGTAGGGGGTTGTGCTGGGGTTTCAGGGTTTAGAGCAGTGCAATGGTGTTCTGGCAGTGTAGGGGGTCGTGCTGGGGCTAGTGTTTCACGGTTTAGGGCAGTGCAGTGGTGTTCGGGCAGTGTAGGGGGTCATGCTGGGGCTGGTGTTTCAGGGTTTAGGGCAGTGCAGTGGTGTTCGTGCAGTGTAGGTGGTCGTGCTGGGGCTGGTGTTTCAGGGTTTAGGGCAGTGCAGTGGTGTTCGGGCAGTGTAGGGGGTCATGCTGGGGCTGGTGTTTCAGGGTTTAGGGCAGTGCAGTGGTGCTCAGGCAGTGTAGGGGGTCGTGCTGGGGGTGGTGTTTATGGGTTTAGGGTAGTGCAGTGGTGTTGGGGCAGTGTAGGGGGTCGTGCTGGGGCTGGTGTTTCAGGGTTTAGGGCAGTGCAGTGGTGTTCGGGCAGTGTAGGGGGTCGTGCTGGGGCTGGTGTTTTAGGGTTTAGGGCAGTGCAGTGGTGTTCAGGCAGTGTAGGGGGTCTTGCTGGGGGTAGTTTTTCAGGGTTTAGGGCAGTGCAGTGGTGTTCGTGCAGTGTAGGGGGTCGTGCTGGGGATGGTGTTTCATGGTTTAGGGCAGTGCAGTAGTGTTCAGGCAGTGTAGGGGGTCGTGCTGGGGCTGGTGTTTCAGGGTTTAGGGCAGTGCAGGCAGTGGTGCTCGGCCGGGTGTAGGGAGTCGTGCTGGGGGTGGTGTTTCTGGGTTTAGGGTAGTGCAGTGGTGTTCGGGCAGTGTAGGGGTTCGTGCTGGGGCTGGTGTTTCAGGGTTTAGGGCAGTGCAGTGGTGTTCGGGCAGTGTAGGGGGTCATGCTGGGGCTGGTGTTTCAGTGTTTTGGGCAGAGCAGTGGTGTTTGGGCAGTGTAGGGGGTCGTGCTGGGGGTGGTGTTTCAGGGTTTAGGGCAGTGGTGTTCGGGCAGTGTAGGGGGTCTTGCTGGGGGTGATGTTTCAGGGTTTAGGGCAGTGCAGTGGTGTTCGGGCAGTGTAGGGGGTCTTGCTGGAGGCAGTGTTTCAGGGTTTAGGGCAGAGCAATGGTGTTCAGGCAGTGTAGGGGGTTGTGTTGGAGGTGGTGTTTCAGGCTTTAGGGCAGTGCAGTGGTATTCGGGCAGTGTAGGGGGTCTTGCTGGGGGTGGTGTTTCAGGGTTTAGGGCAGTGGTGTTCAGGCAGTGTAGGGGGTCGTGCTGGGGGTGGTGTTTCAGGGTTTAGTGCAGTGCAGTGGTGTTTGGGCAGTGTAGGGGGTCGTGCTGGGGGTGGTGTTTCTGGGTTTAGGGCAGTGTAGTGGTGTTCGGGCAGTGTAGGGGGTCGTGCAGGGGTGGTGAGTCAGGGTTTAGGGCAGTGCAGTGGTGTTCGGGCAGTGTAGGGGGTCATGCTGGGGGTAGAGTTTTAGGGTTTAGGGCAGTGCAGTGGTGTTCGGGCAGTGTAGGGGGTCATGCTGGGGGTAGAGTTTTAGGGGTTTAGGGCAGTGCAGTGGTGTTCGGGCAGTGTAGGGTGTCGTGCTGGGGGTGGTGTTTCAGGGTTTTGGGCAGTGCAGTGGTGTTTGGGCAGTGTAGGTGGTCTTGCTGGGGCTGGTGTTTCCGGGTTTAGTGCAGTGGTGTTCGGGCAGTGTAGGGGTCTTGCTGGGGGTGGTGTTTCAGGGTTTAGGGCAGTGCAATGGTGTTTGCGCAGTGTAGGGGGTCTTGCTGTGGCTGATGTTTCAGCGTTTAGGGCAGCACAGTGGTGTTCGGGCAGTGTAGGGGGTCTTGCTGGGGGTGGTGTTTCAGGGTTTAGGGCAGTGCAGTGGTGTTCGGGCAGTGTAGGGAGTCTTGCTGGGGCTGGTGTTTCAGGGTTTAGGGCAGTGCAGTGGTGTTTGGGCAGTGTAGGGGGTCTTGCTGGGGCTGGTCTTTCAGGGTTTAGGGTAGTGCAGTGGTGTTCGGGCAGTGTAGGGGGTCGTGCTGGGGCTGGTGTTTGAGGGTTTAGGTCAGTCCAGTGGTGTTCGGGCAGTGTAGGGCGTCGTGCTGGGGCTGGTGTTTCAGGGTTTAGGGCAGTGCAGTGGTTTTCAGGCAGTGTAGGCGGTCGTGCTGGGGGTGGTGTTTCAGGGTTTAGGGCAGTGCAGTGGTGTTCGGGCAGTGTAGGGTGTCGTGCTGGGGTGGTGTTTCAGGGTTTAGGGCAGTGCAGTGGTGTTCGGGCAGTGTAGGGGGTCGTGCTGGGGCTGGTGTTTCAGGGTTTTGGGCAGAGCAGTGGTGTTCGGGCAGTGTAGGGGGTCGTGCTGGGGGTGGTGTTTTAGGGTTTAGGGCACTGCAGTGTTGTTCGGGCAGTGTAGGGGGTCTTGCTGGGGGTGGTGTTTTAGGGTTTAGGGCAGTGGTGTTCGGGCAGTGTAGGGGGTCTTGCTGGGGGTGATGTTTCAGGGTTTAGGGCAGTGCAGTGGTGTTCGGGCAGTGTAGGGGGTCTTGCTGGGGCTGGTGTTTCAAGGTTTAGGGCAGTGCAGTAGTGTTCGTGCAGTGTAGGGGGTCATGCTGGGGGCGGTGTTTCAGTGTTTAGGGCAGTGCAGTAGTGTTCGGGCAGTGTAGGGGGTCGTGCAGTGGGTGGTGTTTCAGGGTTTAGGGCAGTGCAATGGTGTTCGGGCAGTGTAGGGGGTCGTGCTGGGGGTGGTGTTTCAGGGTTTAGGGCAGTGCAGTGGTGTTCGGGCAGTGTAGTGGGTCATGCAGGGGGTGGTGTTTCAGGGTTTAGGGCAGTGCAGTGGTGTTCGGGCAATGTTGGGGGTCATGCTGGGGCTGGTGTTTCAGGGTTTAGGGCAGTGCAGTGGTGTTCGGGCAGTGTAGGGGGTCTTGCTGGTGGTGGTGTTTCAGGGTTTAGGGCAGTGGTGTTCGGGCAGTGTAGGGGGTCTTGCTGGGGGTGATGTTTCAGGGTTTAGGGCAGTGCAGTGGTGTTCGGGCAGTGTAGGGGGTCTTGCTGGGGGTAGTGTTTCAGGGTTTAGGGCAGTGCAGGGGTGTTCGTGCAGTGTAGGGGGTCGTGCTGAGGATGGTGTTTCAGGGTTTAGGCCAGTGCAGTAGTGTTCGGGCAGAGTAGGGGGTCGTGCAGGGGGAATGGTGTTTCAGGGTTTAGGGCAGTGCAGTGGTGTTCGGGCAGTGTAGTGGGTCATGCAGGGGGTGGTGTTTCAGGGTTTAGGGCAGTGCAGTGGTGTTCGGGCAATGTAGGGGGTCGTGCTGGGGCTGGTGTTTCAGGGTTTAGGGCAGTGCAGTGGTGTTCGGGCAGTGTAGGGGGTCTTGCTGGCGGTGGTGTTTCAGGGTTTAGGGCAGTGGTGTTCGGGCAGTGTAGGGGGTCTTGCTGGGGGTGATGTTTCAGGGTTTAGGGCAGTGCAGTGGTGTTCGGGCAGTGTAGGGTGTCGTGCTGGGGGTGGTGTTTCAGGGTTTAGGGCAGTGCAGTGGTGTTCGGGCAGTGTAGGGGGTCGTGCACGGGGTGGTGTTTCAGGGTTTAGGGCAGTGCAGTGGTGTTCGGGCAGTGTAGGGGGTTGTGCTGGGGCTAGTGTTTCAGGGTTTAGGGCAGTGCAATGGTGTTCGGGCAGTGTAGGGGGTCGTGCTGGGGCTAGTGTTTCACGGTTTAGGGCAGTGCAGTGGTGTTCGGGCATTGTAGGGGGTCATGCTGGGGCTGGTGTTTCAGGGTTTAGGGCAGTGCAGTGGTGTTCGTGCAGTGTAGGTGGTCGTGCTGGGGCTGGTGTTTCAGGGTTTAGGGCAGTGCAGTGGTGTTCGGGCAGTGTAGGGGGTCATGCTGGGGCTGGTGTTTCAGGGTTTAGGGCAGTGCAGTGGTGCTCAGGCAGTGTAGGGGGTCGTGCTGGGGGTGGTGTTTATGGGTTTAGGGTAGTGCAGTGGTGTTCGGGCAGTGTAGGGGGTCTTGCTGGAGGCAGTGTTTCAGGGTTTAGGGCAGAGCAATGGTGTTCAGGCAGTGTAGGGGGTTGTGTTGGAGGTGGTGTTTCAGGCTTTAGGGCAGTGCAGTGGTATTCGGGCAGTGTAGGGGGTCTTGCTGGGGGTGGTGTTTCAGGGTTTAGGGCAGTGGTGTTCAGGCAGTGTAGGGGGTCGTGCTGGGGGTGGTGTTTCAGGGTTTAGTGCAGTGCAGTGGTGTTTGGGCAGTGTAGGGGGTCGTGCTGGGGGTGGTGTTTCTGGGTTTAGGGCAGTGTAGTGGTGTTCGGGCAGTGTAGGGGGTCGTGCAGGGGGTGGTGAGTCAGGGTTTAGGGCAGTGCAGTGGTGTTCGGGCAGTGTAGGGGGTCATGCTGGGGGTAGAGTTTTAGGGTTTAGGGCAGTGCAGTGGTGTTTGGGCAGTGTAGGGGGTCATGCAGGGGGGTGGTGTTTCAGGGTTTAGGGCAGTGCAGTGGTGTTCGGGCAGTGTAGGGTGTCGTGCTGGGGGTGGTGTTTCAGGGTTTTGGGCAGTGCAGTGGTGTTCGGGCAGTGTAGGTGGTCTTGCTGGGGCTGGTGTTTCCGGGTTTAGTGCAGTGGTGTTCGGGCAGTGTAGGGGGTCTTGCTGGGGGTGGTGTTTCAGGGTTTAGGGCAGTGCAATGGTGTTTGCGCAGTGTAGGGGGTCTTGCTGGGGCTGATGTTTCAGCGTTTAGGGCAGCACAGTGGTGTTCGGGCAGTGTAGGGGGTCTTGCTGGGGGTGGTGTTTCAGGGTTTAGGGCAGTGCAGTGGTGTTCGGGCAGTGTAGGGGGTCTTGCTGGGGCTGGTGTTTCAGGGTTTAGGGCAGTGCAGTGGTGTTTGGGCAGTGTAGGGGGTCTTGCTGAGGCTGGTGTTTCAGGGTTTAGGGTAGTGCAGTGGTGTTCGGGCAGTGTAGGGGGTCGTGCTGGGGCTGGTGTTTGAGGGTTTAGGTCAGTCCAGTGGTGTTCGGGCAGTGTAGGGCGTCGTGCTGGGGCTGGTGTTTCAGGGTTTAGGGCAGTGCAGTGGTTTTCAGGCAGTGTAGGCGGTCGTGCTGGGGGTGGTGTTTCAGGGTTTAGCGCAGTGCAGTGGTGTTCGGGCAGTGTAGGGTGTCGTGCTGGGGTGGTGTTTCAGGGTTTAGGGCAGTGCAGTGGTGTTCGGGCAGTGTAGGGGGTCGTGCTGGGGCTGGTGTTTCAGGGTTTTGGGCAGAGCAGTGGTGTTCGGGCAGTGTAGGGGGTCGTGCTGGGGGTGGTGTTTTAGGGTTTAGGGCACTGCAGTGTTGTTCGGGCAGTGTAGGGGGTCTTGCTGGGGGGGTGTTTTAGGGTTTAGGGCAGTGGTGTTCGGGCAGTGTAGGGGGTCTTGCTGGGGGTGATGTTTCAGGGTTTAGGGCAGTGCAGTGGTGTTCGGGCAGTGTAGGGGGTCTTGCTGGGGCTGGTGTTTCAAGGTTTAGGGCAGTGCAGTAGTGTTCGTGCAGTGTAGGGGGTCATGCTGGGGGCGGTGTTTCAGTGTTTAGGGCAGTGCAGTGGTGTTCGGGCAGTGTAGTGGGTCATGCAGGGGGTGGTGTTTCAGGGTTTAGGGCAGTGCAGTGGTGTTCGGGCAATGTTGGGGGTCATGCTGGGGCTGGTGTTTCAGGGTTTAGGGCAGTGCAGTGGTGTTCGGGCAGTGTAGGGGGTCTTGCTGGTGGTGGTGTTTCAGGGTTTAGGGCAGTGGTGTTCGGGCAGTGTAGGGGGTCTTGCTGGGGGTGATGTTTCAGGGTTTAGGGCAGTGCAGTGGTGTTCGGGCAGTGTAGGGGGTCTTGCTGGGGGTAGTGTTTCAGGGTTTAGGGCAGTGCAGGGGTGTTCGTGCAGTGTAGGGGGTCGTGCTGAGGATGGTGTTTCAGGGTTTAGGCCAGTGCAGTAGTGTTCGGGCAGAGTAGGGGGTCGTGCAGGGGGAATGGTGTTTCAGGGTTTAGGGCAGTGCAGTGGTGTTCGGGCAGTGTAGTGGGTCATGCAGGGGGTGGTGTTTCAGGGTTTAGGGCAGTGCAGTGGTGTTCGGGCAATGTAGGGGGTCGTGCTGGGGCTGGTGTTTCAGGGTTTAGGGCAGTGCAGTGGTGTTCGGGCAGTGTAGGGGGTCTTGCTGGCGGTGGTGTTTCAGGGTTTAGGGCAGTGGCGTTCGGGCAGTGTAGGGGGTCTTGCTGGGGGTGATGTTTCAGGGTTTAGGGCAGTGCAGTGGTGTTCGGGCAGTGTAGGGTGTCGTGCTGGGGGTGGTGTTTCAGGGTTTAGGGCAGTGCAGTGGTGTTCGGGCAGTGTAGGGGGTCGTGCACGGGGTGGTGTTTCAGGGTTTAGGGCAGTGCAGTGGTGTTCGGGCAGTGTAGGGGGTTGTGCTGGGGCTAGTGTTTCAGGGTTTAGGGCAGTGCAATGGTGTTCGGGCAGTGTAGGGGGTCGTGCTGGGGCTAGTGTTTCACGGTTTAGGGCAGTGCAGTGGTGTTCGGGCATTGTAGGGGGTCATGCTGGGGCTGGTGTTTCAGGGTTTAGGGCAGTGCAGTGGTGTTCGTGCAGTGTAGGTGGTCGTGCTGGGGCTGGTGTTTCAGGGTTTAGGGCAGTGCAGTGGTGTTCGGGCAGTGTAGGGGGTCATGCTGGGGCTGGTGTTTCAGGGTTTAGGGCAGTGCAGTGGTGCTCAGGCAGTGTAGGGGGTCGTGCTGGGGGTGGTGTTTATGGGTTTAGGGTAGTGCAGTGGTGTTCGGGCAGTGTAGGGGGTCTTGCTGGAGGCAGTGTTTCAGGGTTTAGGGCAGAGCAATGGTGTTCAGGCAGTGTAGGGGGTTGTGTTGGAGGTGGTGTTTCAGGCTTTAGGGCAGTGCAGTGGTATTCGGGCAGTGTAGGGGGTCTTGCTGGGGGTGGTGTTTCAGGGTTTAGGGCAGTGGTGTTCAGGCAGTGTAGGGGGTCGTGCTGGGGGTGGTGTTTCAGGGTTTAGTGCAGTGCAGTGGTGTTTGGGCAGTGTAGGGGGTCGTGCTGGGGGTGGTGTTTCTGGGTTTAGGGCAGTGTAGTGGTGTTCGGGCAGTGTAGGGGGTCGTGCAGGGGGTGGTGAGTCAGGGTTTAGGGCAGTGCAGTGGTGTTCGGGCAGTGTAGGGGGTCATGCTGGGGGTAGAGTTTTAGGGTTTAGGGCAGTGCAGTGGTGTTCGGGCAGTGTAGGGGGTCATGCAGGGGGTGGTGTTTCAGGGTTTAGGGCAGTGCAGTGGTGTTCGGGCAGTGTAGGGTGTCGTGCTGGGGGTGGTGTTTCAGGGTTTTGGGCAGTGCAGTGGTGTTCGGGCAGTGTAGGTGGTCTTGCTGGGGCTGGTGTTTCCGGGTTTAGTGCAGTGGTGTTCGGGCAGTGTAGGGGGTCTTGCTGGGGGTGGTGTTTCAGGGTTTAGGGCAGTGCAATGGTGTTTGCGCAGTGTAGGGGGTCTTGCTGGGGCTGATGTTTCAGCGTTTAGGGCAGCACAGTGGTGTTCGGGCAGTGTAGGGGGTCTTGCTGGGGGTGGTGTTTATGGGTTTAGGGTAGTGCAGTGGTGTTCGGGCAGTGTAGGGGGTCTTGCTGGAGGCAGTGTTTCAGGGTTTAGGGCAGAGCAATGGTGTTCAGGCAGTGTAGGGGGTTGTGTTGGAGGTGGTGTTTCAGGCTTTAGGGCAGTGCAGTGGTATTCGGGCAGTGTAGGGGGTCTTGCTGGGGGTGGTGTTTCAGGGTTTAGGGCAGTGGTGTTCAGGCAGTGTAGGGGGTCGTGCTGGGGGTGGTGTTTCAGGGTTTAGTGCAGTGCAGTGGTGTTTGGGCAGTGTAGGGGGTCGTGCTGGGGGTGGTGTTTCTGGGTTTAGGGCAGTGTAGTGGTGTTCGGGCAGTGTAGGGGGTCGTGCAGGGGGTGGTGAGTCAGGGTTTAGGGCAGTGCAGTGGTGTTCGGGCAGTGTAGGGGGTCATGCTGGGGGTAGAGTTTTAGGGTTTAGGGCAGTGCAGTGGTGTTCGGGCAGTGTAGGGGGTCATGCAGGGGGTGGTGTTTCAGGGTTTAGGGCAGTGCAGTGGTGTTCGGGCAGTGTAGGGTGTCGTGCTGGGGGTGGTGTTTCAGGGTTTTGGGCAGTGCAGTGGTGTTCGGGCAGTGTAGGTGGTCTTGCTGGGGCTGGTGTTTCCGGGTTTAGTGCAGTGGTGTTCGGGCAGTGTAGGGGGTCTTGCTGGGGGTGGTGTTTCAGGGTTTAGGGCAGTGCAATGGTGTTTGCGCAGTGTAGGGGGTCTTGCTGGGGCTGATGTTTCAGCGTTTAGGGCAGCACAGTGGTGTTCGGGCAGTGTAGGGGGTCTTGCTGGGGGTGGTGTTTCAGGGTTTAGGGCAGTGCAGTGGTGTTCGGGCAGTGTAGGGGGTCTTGCTGGGGCTGGTGTTTCAGGGTTTAGGGCAGTGCAGTGGTGTTTGGGCAGTGTAGGGGGTCTTGCTGGGGCTGGTGTTTCAGGGTTTAGGGTAGTGCAGTGGTGTTCGGGCAGTGTAGGGGTCGTGCTGGGGCTGGTGTTTGAGGGTTTAGGTCAGTCCAGTGGTGTTCGGGCAGTGTAGGGCGTCGTGCTGGGGCTGGTGTTTCAGGGTTTAGGGCAGTGCAGTGGTTTTCAGGCAGTGTAGGCGGTCGTGCTGGGGGTGGTGTTTCAGGGTTTAGGGCAGTGCAGTGGTGTTCGGGCAGTGTAGGGTGTCGTGCTGGGGTGGTGTTTCAGGGTTTAGGGCAGTGCAGTGGTGTTCGGGCAGTGTAGGGGGTCGTGCTGGGGCTGGTGTTTCAGGGTTTTGGGCAGAGCAGTGGTGTTCGGGCAGTGTAGGGGGTCGTGCTGGGGGTGGTGTTTTAGGGTTTAGGGCACTGCAGTGTTGTTCGGGCAGTGTAGGGGGTCTTGCTGGGGGTGGTGTTTTAGGGTTTAGGGCAGTGGTGTTCGGGCAGTGTAGGGGGTCTTGCTGGGGGTGATGTTTCAGGGTTTAGGGCAGTGCAGTGGTGTTCGGGCAGTGTAGGGGTCTTGCTGGGGCTGGTGTTTCAAGGTTTAGGGCAGTGCAGTAGTGTTCGTGCAGTGTAGGGGGTCATGCTGGGGGCGGTGTTTCAGTGTTTAGGGCAGTGCAGTAGTGTTCGGGCAGTGTAGGGGGTCGTGCAGTGGGTGGTGTTTCAGGGTTTAGGGCAGTGCAATGGTGTTCGGGCAGTGTAGGGGGTCGTGCTGGGGGTGGTGTTTCAGGGTTTAGGGCAGTGCAGTGGTGTTCGGGCAGTGTAGTGGGTCATGCAGGGGGTGGTGTTTCAGGGTTTAGGGCAGTGCAGTGGTGTTCGGGCAATGTTGGGGGTCATGCTGGGGCTGGTGTTTCAGGGTTTAGGGCAGTGCAGTGGTGTTCGGGCAGTGTAGGGGGTCTTGCTGGTGGTGGTGTTTCAGGGTTTAGGGCAGTGGTGTTCGGGCAGTGTAGGGGGTCTTGCTGGGGGTGATGTTTCAGGGTTTAGGGCAGTGCAGTGGTGTTCGGGCAGTGTAGGGGGTCTTGCTGGGGGTAGTGTTTCAGGGTTTAGGGCAGTGCAGGGGTGTTCGTGCAGTGTAGGGGGTCGTGCTGAGGATGGTGTTTCAGGGTTTAGGCCAGTGCAGTAGTGTTCGGGCAGAGTAGGGGGTCGTGCAGGGGGAATGGTGTTTCAGGGTTTAGGGCAGTGCAGTGGTGTTCGGGCAGTGTAGTGGGTCATGCAGGGGGTGGTGTTTCAGGGTTTAGGGCAGTGCAGTGGTGTTCGGGCAATGTAGGGGGTCGTGCTGGGGCTGGTGTTTCAGGGTTTAGGGCAGTGCAGTGGTGTTCGGGCAGTGTAGGGGGTCTTGCTGGCGGTGGTGTTTCAGGGTTTAGGGCAGTGGTGTTCGGGCAGTGTAGGGGGTCTTGCTGGGGGTGATGTTTCAGGGTTTAGGGCAGTGCAGTGGTGTTCGGGCAGTGTAGGGTGTCGTGCTGGGGGTGGTGTTTCAGGGTTTAGGGCAGTGCAGTGGTGTTCGGGCAGTGTAGGGGGTCGTGCACGGGGTGGTGTTTCAGGGTTTAGGGCAGTGCAGTGGTGTTCGGGCAGTGTAGGGGGTTGTGCTGGGGCTAGTGTTTCAGGGTTTAGGGCAGTGCAATGGTGTTCGGGCAGTGTAGGGGGTCGTGCTGGGGCTAGTGTTTCACGGTTTAGGGCAGTGCAGTGGTGTTCGGGCATTGTAGGGGGTCATGCTGGGGCTGGTGTTTCAGGGTTTAGGGCAGTGCAGTGGTGTTCGTGCAGTGTAGGTGGTCGTGCTGGGGCTGGTGTTTCAGGGTTTAGGGCAGTGCAGTGGTGTTTGGGCAGTGTAGGGGGTCATGCTGGGGCTGGTGTTTCAGGGTTTAGGGCAGTGCAGTGGTGCTCAGGCAGTGTAGGGGGTCGTGCTGGGGGTGGTGTTTATGGGTTTAGGGTAGTGCAGTGGTGTTCGGGCAGTGTAGGGGGTCGTGCTGGGGCTGGTGTTTCAGGGTTTAGGGCAGTGCAGTGGTGTTCGGGCAGTGTAGGGGGTCATGCTGGGGCTTGTGTTTCAGGGTTTTGGGCAGAGCAGTGGTGTTCGGGCAATGTAGGGGGTCGTGCTGGGGGTGGTGTTTCAGGGTTTAGGGCAGTGCAGTGGTGTTCGGGCAGTGTAGGGGGTCGTGCTGGGGGTGGTGTTTCAGGGTTTAGGGCAGTGGTGTTCGGGCAGTGTAGGGGGTCTTGCTGGGGGTGATGTTTCAGGGTTTAGGGCAGTGGAGTGGTGTTTGGGCAGTGTAGGGGGCCGTTGCTGGGGGTGGTGTTTCAGGGTTTAGGGCAGTGCAGTGGTGTTCGGGCAGTGTAGGGGGTCGTGAAGGGAATGGTGTTTCAGAGTTTAGGGCAGTGCAGTGGTGTTCGGGCAGTGTAGGGGGTCGTGCTGGGGGTGGTGTTTCAGGGTTTAGGGCAGTGCCGTGGTGTTCGAACAGTGTAGGGGGTCGTGCTTGGGGTGGTGTTTCAGGGTTTAGGGCAGTGCAGTAGTGTTCGGGCAGTGTAGGGGGTTGTGCTGGGGCTGGTGTTTCAGGGTTTAGGGCAGTGCAATGGTGTTCTGGCAGTGTAGGGGGTCGTGCTGGGGCTAGTGTTTCACGGTTTAGGGCAGTGCAGTGGTGTTCGGGCAGTGTAGGGGGTCATGCTGGGGCTGGTGTTTCAGGGTTTAGGGCAGTGCAGTGGTGTTCGTGCAGTGTAGGTGGTCGTGCTGGGGCTGGTGTTTCAGGGTTTAGGGCAGTGCAGTGGTGTTCGGGCAGTGTAGGGGGTCATGCTGGGGCTGGTGTTTCAGGGTTTAGGGCAGTGCAGTGGTGCTCAGGCAGTGTAGGGGGTTGTGCTGGGGGTCGTGTTTCTGGGTTTAGGGTAGTGCAGTGGTGTTCGGGCAGTGTAGGGGGTCGTGCTGGGGCTGGTGTTTCAGGGTTTAGGGCAGTGCAGTGGTGTTCGGGCATTGTAGGGGGTCGTGCTGGGGCTGGTGTTTCAGGGTTTTGGGCAGAGCAGTGGTGTTCGTGCAGTGTAGGGGGTCGTGCTGGGGGTGGTGTGTCAGGGTTTAGGTCAGTGCAGTGGTGTTCGGGCAGTGTAGGGGGTTGTGCTGGGGGTGGTGTTTCAGGGTTTAGGGCAGTGGTGTTCGGGCAGTGTAGGGGGTCTTGCTGGGGGTGATGTTTCAGGGTTTAGGGCAGTGAAGTGGTGTTTGGGCAGTGTAGGGGGTCTTGCTGGGGATAGTGTTTCAGGGTTTAGGGCAGTGCAGTGGTGTTTGGGCAGTGTAGGGGGCCGTGCTGGGGGTGGTGTTTCAGGGTTTAGGGCAGTGCAGTGGTGTTCGGGCAGTGTAGGGGGTCGTGAAGGCGGTGGTGTTTCAGGGTTTAGGGCAGTGCAGTGGTGTTCGGGCAGTGTAGGGGGTCGTGCTGGGGGTGGTGTTTCAGGGTTTAGGGCAGTGCAGTGGTGTTTGAACAGTGTAGGGGGTCGTGCAGGGGCTGGTGTTTCAAGGTTTAGGGCAGTGCAGTGGTGTTCGGGCAGTGTAGGGGGTCGTTCTGGGGGTAGTGTTTTAGGGTTTAGGGTAGTGCAGTGGTGCTTGTGTAGTGTAGGGGGTCGTGCTGGGGGTAGTGTTTTAGGGTTTAGGGTAGTGCAGTGGTGTTTGTGTAGTGTAGGGGGTCATGTTTTAGGGTAGTGCAGTGGTGTTTGTGTAGTGTAGGGGGTCATGCTGGGGGTAGTGTTTTAGGGTTTAGGATAGTGCAGTGGTGCTTGTGTAGTGTAGGGAGTCGTGCTGGGGTAGTGTTTTAGGGTTTAGAGTAGTGCAGTAGTGTTTTTGTAGTGTAGGGGGTCATGTTTTAAGATGCAACGCTCCAATACCTGACCAATCTGCACTACATAAAACTGCAAAAAAACTAAAAATAAAAAGTGTTTTGCACACTTTTGTCATTGGGCTATATGTGGGCTACATCTGGGTAATATTTGTGCTACATTTGGGCTCTTTTTTCTCTGGTGGCCATCTTGGAAGACTTCTTTGTTATGAAGTTTCCTAATTTCCTCATTTACTGCAGTCTCCTCAGTAGGAAATGCTTTCAGTTTTTTTTTTGATTCCATCAAGAAGGCATTCAGATGTGTCTCACATTTGCCATAAATTCAGAATGTTAGCACTCTAGTTGCTCATTAGATCACTGTACTAAAGCTACTGCTCACCAGGGAGTTAACTGGAAGCCTGCTGCTGGTATTGAAAGTGATTGTTTCAGTCTGCATGTCAGAATTTTCTAATGAAATAGAAGAGGATTTGAGATCTCACTTAAAACATGCCCTAATTTTTCTTTCTGCAGCACTAACCATAATTTCTATTTAAAAAAGAACCCCCTCATTTTGTTCCTTTTTAAATTAAATGTTTTAAGTATTAACGGTTTATTCCAATCAAGATGGCTTCCGGTGTGCCATACTTTTGTCATAAGTAAGGCTGTTAGCGCTCTAGTTGTTCTTTAGAACACTCTGGGAAGCTGCAGTAGAACACAAAGGCATCAACTGGCAGGCTGCTCCTGTTGAAATATAACAGGAAGATATTTGAGATCACACTTGAAACATGTCCTAATTTTTCTTTCTACAGCACTACCCATAATTTTTATGACAAAATGAACCCCATCATTTTGTTCCTTTTTAAATTAAATGTTTTAAGTGTTACCAGTTTATTCCAATCAAGATGGCTTCAGGTGTGCCATACTTTTGTCATAAGTAAGGCTGTTAGCACTCTAGTTGTTCTTTAGAACACTCTGGGAAGCTGCAGTAGAACACAAAGGCATCAACTGACAGGCTGCTCCTGTTGAAATATAACAGGAAGATATTTGAGATCTCACTTGAAACATGTCCTAATTTTTCTTTCTATAGCACTAACCATAATTTCTATGACAAAATGAACCCCATCATTTTGTTCCTTTTTAAATTAAATGTTTTAAGTGTTACCAGTTTATTCCAATCAAGATGGCTTCAGGTGTGCCATACTTTTGTCATAAGTAAGGCTGTTAGCACTCTAGTTGTTCTTTAGAACACTCTGGGAAGCTGCAGTAGAACACAAAGGAATCAACTGACAGACCCTGCCCTTGTTGGATGTACATGTTTTACTGAGAATGTCAGACTTCATTCTCAAATGACTGAGAAAGATAATGTGAATTTACAGAAAATATGCTCTCATTTTAGCTTCTGGAGCACCTTCCAAAACTGTATGGAACAAGCATGTGAAAATAGTTTTCTCTCAAACATGATTCATGATATCCCAGCAGAAGGTTTTTCACAGGGTAAAATCACCTTAGAACACACCACAATTCCTGAAATTAGTATGGTACCATCAACAAATGAATTCTAATGTAACTAAAGTCTGTTATCACCCTTAATAGTTCTCCTTTTGGTAACCCTCAAAATCTTTGATTCACTACAAGGCATTTCAATGGGGTACTATCATGTATATTGGTCTCAAGATGGCTGCCAGCAATTCGAGGATGAAGTGCTGACAGCCAATCAGATCTCACGATGACATGTGTGGTTAGGCTCCACCCAGATATATATGTGTTTTTACTTTTGATTTTCTCAACAACTACTGAACGGATTTACACCATTTAACAAAAGGGTTCTTTCTGAACCAAGAACTACCTCTTTGCCAAATTTGGTGTAATTCCGTTCAGCAGTTCGGGCTGTAGCCTTGCATAAAGTTTCCTATGGGAAATTGATTTTTTGACTCTTATTTTTTTAATTTCTCCGCAACTACTGAACGGATTTACACCATTTAACAAAAGGGTTCTTTCTGAACCAAGAACTACCTCTTTGCCAAATTTGGTGTAATTCCGTTCAGCAGTTCGGGCTGTAGCCGTGTCTAAAGTTTCCTATGGGAAAATGAATGGGGAAAACACGTTTTGGGACCCCCTTTTTCTCGGCCCCCGCTTGATGAATCACCCCGAGACTTTCAGGGTAGGAGCGGACCGGAGCGGGCCATAAAGTTTGAAAATTTCGCGAAGATTCGTCAACCGGCAAGAGAGTTATTTCAAATAGAATGTCGCGGATTTCCTATGGAAAATAGGTCCTAACTATAACTATCTACTGGCGACCGCCAGTAGATATATATATATATATATATATATATATATATATATATATATATATATATATATATATATATATATATACACACACACACAGTATTAATTGAAATATTTGGACTGCAGCATTGGGACATTGGTTTTATAGTACAATCATGCTGCTTTTTGTTAACAAATTGACATTTCTGTTTTCAATTGCGCACTTTACGAGACAATATGACCGACGTCTTTAAAAACAACATGGTCATTTCAAAAAGAGAAACTTTTCCGGTGATCAAGGCTCAGAGGAGCTGAAACGCATTGGGATATTGCATTAACTGTGCGCTTATCTTTATGTGGAATAAAGCGCTTGAAACTACTTTCAATAGGTGTCGGTGTGCCTCTTTTCAGGAGAGAAGGAGGTAGTGGTTTGATATATTTATGGGTGGCTCCGTCCCCATAACACTGACCCACCCTGCCAGGGTCCAAGGCTCAAGGTGAAGGAGCAAGCTGTTTGGATATATATAAACCTAGAAATATTTTTCCATGCCTATTTCCACTGTAATAAAGTGGTAATAGGTATTGGGAAAATACCATACCTGATACTTCCCTGCATACAAGGCGTAATGTAGAACAAAGTGAAACTCGAGTTGAAAACAACACAGCTGCTTTTAACTTTTGTAAGGACAGTCATTAGCCGATCAGCTAATGACTTGTCATCGCTATGTACCTCAGGAGTACCGCAATACTACCGTGGCCACAGATAAAAACGGGTGCAAAGTTATTAAGGGACAACAAGTTTACAAATCCCTATCTCCGGTCACCCTAACTATAACTACAGAGCGCTATGACCACTCTGAAAATTAGATTGATAGATAGATAGATAGATAGATAGATAGATAGATAGATAGATAGATAGATAGATAGATAGATAGATAGATAGATATTTACTGCCTTAACTCATCTACTTAACTTGATGATATAGTGGTAGTCCATTGGGTGCGATATTTTTGAGGATCAATATTCCAATCACAATATGGTAACTCCCCAACAAAGATCTTAATTTAGATTCCTCTAAAATGGTAGTGTAAAGAAAAATATTTGTACCATAGGGTCAACTGTGACCAGGGTTCTCAATCGTAACTACACACCTATTGTGTAATACAAACAATTGTTTTTTTTTTTATATCAGGCGCACCCAATGGGTTTCACCAATTGACTCGCTTGACATAAAACTGACTCTGAAAGGAAGTTACAAATTTAAGAAGTCCTTCTATTCAGACACACTACCACATGCTGGTATTCAAATCTACAAAGCAATTTCAATTTCTATAGCAAAAGCTACATCTATGCAGAATTTATCAGGGCCATTAAAAGGATGGGGCTCCAGGCAAGAAACATTTTTTGGCTCCCTGTGCGTAACAACCATAAATGTATTACCCATCTTCAGCTTCTTCAGCCACTCGTGATGCCAGAGAATATATTGTATTATATGGTACTTATAAAAACAGGGAGGCATAATAGATAAAAGTGCTAAAGGATCTTGGGCCATATGTAAAAAAGCATTTTTGCGGTTGGAACAGCTTTCCATATATACAGACAACAAATTTCAATTCGGTAACATGTTACTGAATCACAATTTGCATTTAGTGATTCAGTATTTGGAAGGGGCATGTTTAGGGTCCCCCTTCCTAATACCAAATTGCACTGGTATGTATGAATGTTTTGTGACTGAATTAAAACATTCATTTTTCAACGACACCTCAAGGGTGGTGGTAACCATTTGCAAATGGGAAGGGATCCTCATGGGAAATTGTTTGTATTACTCATGGGACCCGTTCCCCTTTGTGAATGTTGAAACAAATCAAGCAGCTTTTTAAAAAGTGGTCCCTTGGATTGCTGATCCAAGGGACAACTGCTTACTCTTAAAAATCAAACTTAAACATTTATTTTTTTCCTTTTAAATGCAGCCCGTTTTCCTTTAAGGATGGCCATCATGTTGCCAAGATGCAGAGTTAAAGCAGTTGATGGGTGTTAAACCGATCCACTGTGGCCGTACCTCCTTCAATAGGGGAGCTGTCTTGGATTTGGTTTAGAAGAATAAAAGAAGCAAAGATTATTCTCTTAAGGAGCCTTCTGTTTCTATTTACTGTGCTGCCTCTTTTAGAGGATCCTCAGAAGATTTGGCTAGAATGAGGCAATCTCAACATGGTGGGAGAGAATTTTTTTGGCCAAAAAATGTGAGAGAATCCTCTTTTGCGGACTTCAGACTGTATTATACCAATGCCCATGCAAGGATATTTTGGGATCAGATGATGGATGACCTCTAAAGACAATGGATACTCTTAAAAGATTATTGGGTGCGTCCTTCTAGGTTTAGGGACTGTTTGATTGCTACCTCGAACTAAACACCTGGGAGACTGAGAAAGCACCTGACGCTGCGGGTGCTGTGGGATTCGAGGACAATAATACAGTATTTTCTATGTGGCCCTCCCCACCTTTGTATCTATGGGGCCCAACCTTTGATTGGGCCCCAATGGACCATCAAAGTTGCCAAGATGGAGAGCTACAGAAAGTGGCTAATTACTTTAGGATGTGACACTAATGTGGGGGATAACTTTAATGGAATTTTTAAATACATTAGGCTAAGACAGTAATCCTAGATAGAAAGTGGGAACCTCCCAGACTTCGACAAAGTTTTGAACATAGCAGTTACCCAAAAAGACTTGATGTTCAAATTTTTTGAGAATGCATTCAGAGGAAATTAATTATAAAACCTAGGGTTTTAGGATTGACGGGTCACATTGTGGGATGCAGCTCGTGATATATGAATTAGGGAAAAAGTATTCACTCTCAAATTGAGTAATGCCTTCAGCACTCTTGGGAATGTAGGATTTTGCTTTGATGCCATCATGACCACTTTAGTACATTGAATATATTTGGAGCAGGATCCTTGCTTTTTCTGAGACACTATGAGACTAGAGAATATTTTTACATATGGTTGCCGTGCTTTGTCTATACAGAGGTTCTGTAGTGCATATATTTAATCTGGATCATGAAGTTCTTATTAAACAGCTATTGTTATTTTTGGGATCCCACTGGGGATGTTCAGTCCAGGGAAAATTATATGGGCATTGCAGATTATGCTAATGGCAGCGCGGTTGGTAGTCACACAAAAACAAAAAGACACTAAATGGCCGCCGATAGAGAGAGAATGGTTCAGTAAGGTATGACATACTTTTATAATGGAGAGGTTATGAACTGGGGTGGCTGTTTTGTGCCAGTTCTGTTGTGATATGCTGTCAACCATTGCTCTCTTCCGAAGCCCTCTCTTAAAGTCATTAAGAAGTGTGTTGCGGCTTTAAGACTGAGAAAATGATTCGATTGTGTAGTGTTGTGAGACTTTGTGTGCTAGGACCCTTGCTGCTCTGAGGGAAGTCAGTAGAGGAAGTACGTATCTGGTTGGGAGGTGGTAAGTTGTGGTTATTAATGGTTATGACATATTCAGAAAACAGAGTGATATTGTATGCTGAGGAATAAAGACATACAATCCATAGCTCCATGTGTGGTGTATTCATTTGCATGCTTCCGGGCTCGGGAGGACGCTACAACTGGCGACGAGTGCTGGATCTGTGCTATGAAGAAATGAGACTGCTCTCCCTGGAAGTTTGCAAAGCTACAGCAAACTCCTTGTGTGTGCCATATGCACCTATTTCAATGAGAATCAGTTTGAAGTTGGCGTGTGTGGAATCGAAGCTCTGCTATGGCCCACATACGGCTTTAGAAGAAGTTGAAGGTCCTGCAGAACAACATATTCAAAAGCCTGCCAGAAACGCACTGGTAAGGCCAAAAGAAGAGATATTGCGCCACAGCCTAACACAGAGCTATCATCGGTACAAAGCAGACGCTAAAAGCAGTGATAACCAGGTACAAGAAACAAAACTTTACTCACCAGCAATAACAGATAAAATGCCTTACGACCTCAAAATCGGATGAGATGGCTCGAGTGCAGACACAGGGGTTTTGCTTGCAAGGTTGCAGGTCCCTGTAGAGACAACGGTAGGGCTTTCGGAATAGTGAAATTTTGCAGCAACTGCAAAAGAAGATATGGAGGAAGATGGAGACACACTTCTGAAACCCCCACTGCCATGCGACACCGCCAAGAAGCAGAATATTGGCACCACATGGACTGCGTGGATCGAGACATTTGATGATTTCATAGATGCCCTAGAAGAGGTAGATGATAAGAAAATCTTAAGTACCTAAAGACCCTTGCTGGTGATGGAGTAAAAGAAGTGCTGAAGAAAATATCACAAGCTGACGAAATATCATATCGTCAAGTCAAGGAAGAACTGGAAGTTAAGTTCAATCAGATGCCGAACGTCGACTATTTTAATCAAGCATGACAGCAAGTTGGTAAAACGAAGGACAAGTTTGTTGAAAGACTTGATGTGCTTATCAAACAATGCAAATTCAGTGAATTTATTGATGAAGATGCCATACATCTCCGAGTTATCGGTGGCTGTCTTTCAGAATCCTTCAGAAGATGCATGTTGAGAGAAACGCTCAGCTTAGAGAAAGTACTAATGGCAACCAGGGCCGAAGAAAGGGCGTATCAACAAGCCGCTGACATGGAAACTGGAATGACGAAAAATAAATCAGCGTTTGCCTTGAAGAGTAAGGACAAACACTGAGTAGACGCATGCAAGTCACTGTCGACAAAGAAAAAAAGGTTGTGTTTACGATGTTGGTTTTCATATCCACATGAAGACAAATGTCAAGCCATAGGCTAAACGTGCAAAGGCAGCAGTAAGGAAAACCACTTCATAGTGGTTTGCAAAGTTAAAGAGTAACTAACTGAGTCACAGTGAGAAGAGAAAATGGATGTCTGGAAGTTCCAGAAGCCTCCTCACCCTGCCCACAAAAAAAGGCTTAGGTATCAATGGGGTAACCCGCAAATCCACTGGACTCGGGTACAAACTGGTACACAAAAGATTGTCTCAGTGGACGATAATCAAACACAAAATACAGCAATATACACAAATGGTCTATGTTGCTAAAAACTTTTGACAACACCACCTTCGAGTTATACCATCAAATGGTTATGATTTAATCTCATCACCAAATGGAATAATCAATTCATATATAAAGTACAATACATGTAAATCTTAAAGTTTTTAAAAAAAAATATACGGTGCAACCTAAAGGAGGGTGGTGAGGGTCGTGAAAAGTGTGTGATGTGAGGAAAGGAAAGGTAGTGTACATGTGAGCATCAAATTCAAATATTTACAACCTATCCAGCCAATAACTGGCTTGCACATGTATGAAAAATCAAAACATCAAAGGAATGCAGATAAACAATCTCTGTCATCCATGTTTGAGTGAAAGAAATGGTCAACGTTTTGACCCCTATATGTGGCAGGGAACTTTATCCCTTGCGGACGGGGTCTTCATCAGGACTGGGGCACGTAGACGCGGAAGCACCAAAACAGCAAGAGGAATTCAAGCTGTAGTAGAAAAGAAAGGGCCTCGCAGGCTCTCATGTGACTAACTGGCGTGTATTCCAGGTAAGCATGAGCCAGGGTTGATGAGTAACCAGTGGCTCGCGGTTGCTGGTGAAAAACCGGTCTGACAGCTAACTGGATGACAGAGATGACAGAGATTGTTTATCTGCATTCCTTTGATGTTTTGATTTTTCATACATGTGCAAGCCAGTTATTTGCTGGATAGGTTGTAAATATTGAATTTGATGCTCACATGTACACTACCTTTCCTTTCCTCACATCACACACTTTTCACGACCCTCACCCCCTCCTTTAGGTTGCACCGTATATTTTTTTTTTTAAACTTTAAGATTTACATGTATTGTACTTTATATATGAATTGATTATTCCATTTGGTGATGAGATTAAATCATAACCATTTGATGGTATAACTCGAAGGTGGTGGTGTCAAAAGTTTTTAGCAACATAGACCATTTGTGTATATTACTGTATTTTGTGTTTGATTATCGTCCACTGAGACAATCTTTTGTGTACCACAAAAAAAGGCAGCATCACTTACAACACGTAGAAACCAGACAAAGTCAATCATCGTCAAGTTCGTCCTACAGAGGCTTGTCAACGTCATTGAGTGCCAGTGAGGAAAAGGGATGTGTGCTGATGGCATCGTCCAGCAAATGATGGGCACATGGATGTATGGCTGCTTGCAAGGAAGTACCAATGACAAAAGCAAACCACCAAACAAAATAACAAAACTCATTTTAACATTGCCCCAAGATTACAACAAAGGTCAATGGTTGCCCCATAACTTTCATTATAGACAGTGGTGGGTCGATTAACATCATGCCAGTTGAGAAGTTCAACAGGTTATCTCCTGTGCCACATCTCCATCCGTCAAACATGAAAGTAAACACATGGGCAGCTTCTAAAACGTTGCAGAGTCATGGATCATTCACAGGGACTTTGAAACATAAAGCAGTATCAGTGAAAACGCCCATTCATGTTCTTCAAAGGGCTAAGTCCAGTGCTTGCCTACTCAGCTTTGTCAGCACTGCAGACATGGGACTGCTATCTATCAATTAAAAACCCAACCTCAATCTGAAGTTGTGAGTCAGTTCCCATTGTTATTTCAAGGCCTGGGCAGGCTCAAGACAATGAAAGTGTGACTTCACATCAATAAGGAAGTCTGCTCTGCTGCACAGCGGCACCGCAGAGTCGCTTTCCACATGCAAGAAGCTGTTGAGAAGGAAGTAAATATGTTGTTGAAGCATGAGCTCATTGAGCGCTCCAATGGTCCTACACCATTGGTGTCGTCCATAATGGTGGTGCCAAAGAAGGACAGTGAGGGTGCAATGCCCAATTGTGTTAATATTCGCCATGCCAACAAAGCAATCGAGAGAAAAAACATCCTGGTCCACACATTGCGGGCATGATCATGATCATGTGACTGAACAGTGTCAACATTTTCTCCCGTCTTGACCTGAACAAGGGATATCATCAACTCAAGTCGGTTCATTCAGATACAAAAGGTTGAGTTTTGGAGTGTCGTCAGCTGCAGAAATATTTCAGGATGTTATATGTCAATTAATCCTTCTTGTCACAAATGCTTTTAATTACAATGATGACATATTGGTATTTGGAGCGACACGAAAGGAGCATAACAAGGCTTTTACACAAGTGTGCCAATTACTTTTCTGATTCAGGTCTTACTCTGAACGCAGCAAAGTGTGAGTTTTACAAGACCGAACTGAAATTATTTGGACACATATTTTCTGATGGGGGAATAACTCCTCACCCTGATAAAGTAAAAGCACTGTCAGCTGCTTGCACCCCGCAAGATGTCACCATGCTGCGATCTTTTCTAGGTATGGCCAGCTATTGTTCAAGGTACATTCATGATGTTGCTACTGTAAGTGGCCCATTAAAAGAGTTGACAAAATGAAATGCCCCATTTGAATGGTCCGTTGAATGTGATTTGAGCTTCAAAGTAATAAAACATCAATTGAGAATGCAACCAGGATGTCCTACTTTTACCTCAAACTACACACTGAGATCACAGTGGATGCAAGCCCGGTGGGGCTGGGGGCAATACTTTCTCAATATAATGGTCATCCGAATGCTCAGAGACATATTGTGGCCTATGCCGGTAAGAGCCTGTCTGACTCCAAACTTGCCTTTTCTTATCCGGAGAAAGAGAGCCCGGTTGTGGTGTGGGCTGTGAACATTTTCATGTGTTTCTGTACGGAAAACATTTTACTATCATCACAGACCACCAAGTGCTACTCACCATCTTCGGAAATCCAAAAGCCAAGATACCCCCTCGCATTGAGAGGTGGGGCCTTAGACTGCAAGAGTATGATTATGCAATTGAGCACAAGCCAGGTAAACACCAGAACCCTCCTGATTATTTTTCACAAATACCACTAAATCGTCACAGTTCAACATACAAGACAGCTGAGGAGTACATCAAGTTCATTGTGAAGTCCAGTACACCAGGGGCCATATTAATCAAACACATTATTGAAGCCACTAATGCTAACAAGAACTTGCATATTCTCAAAGACATCATTCTGGCTCAGTTCCTGAAAAGGATTGTTCGACCTCTTGCTGACTATGTCGAATTTCAAAAATTCTAAAATGTACAGGATGTACTGTCTGAGAACAAATAAGGTGTTGTATTGAGAGGCTCAATAATTGTCACACTTGAGAGCCTAAAACAACAGGTCATTGAACTAGCCCATGAAGGACATCATGGTATTGTAGCTGCCAAAAGAGCCCTAAGAGACCGAGTGTGGTTCCCGCGCTTAGAAGAGCGGGTTGAGAGGGACATAAAGAGTGCCATTTTTGCACTCAACATCAACTGACCATGTCTGACTTTCCTACAAAGGATTGGGACAGGATTGTAGTTTATTTATTTGGGCCCCTAGGAAGCAGGCATCTTCTTATGGTAGTCATTGATGAATATTCCTGTTTCCCGTTGATAGAGGAGTTATCATCAACAACCCATGACAAGGTCATTGAGCAGTTGGACAACATCTTTGCAGCATAGGGTATCCCCGCCATTCTCACAAATGACAATGGTCTGCCATTCAAAAACAAAGAGTTCAAAGAGTTCCGAGTCAGAATGAATGTCAAGCATCAAAAGAGTACATCTCTGTGGCCCCAACAAATGGTGTTGTGGAACACTTTATGGGTACCTCAAAAAGGGTATTCAGCGAGAACCCCTTGAGGGGATTGAAATGAAGCAGGCCTTGTGTTAAGTCCTCCGTGCTTATCGTTCAACACCACACTTCACAACAGGTGAAAGCCCCTCCACCTTGCTCATTGAGAGAGCCATTAGAACCAAACTGCCATATTGGACAGCAGAGCGATCTTTCATTGCTGACAAGATTTGTGTCACCGGCACTTCTCGAAACTGCAAGATGAAGACATACGCCGATTAGTGTCACAGAGGCCGAGAGACAGTCTTCAATGAAGGTGACGTAGTCCTGGTTAGGTAGAAGCAAAAGCGAAAAACAGGCTCTCCATTTGCTGTCGATCCTCTGAGGGTTGTGACATGCACAGGACACATGGTGACTGCACATCAACCCGGCCAGTCCATCACACGGGACTCGTCACATTTCAAGCTCCTACTCCTGTGATCATCATCTCCTACATCTACCGATGAGGCTGTCCCGCTTGGAAGTCCAGATCAAGCATTAGAACCTGAATCATTGATGTCTGAACAGAGTGCATCTCAACCACTTCCTGTCACTCGATCTGGTCGACTAGTGCGAGTGCCTCAATGACTCATAGAAGAAACTCAATATAACTGTTGTTTGTAATTTTTATTTAACAAAGGGGGAGATATTGTGATGTGAGACTATGTGTACTAGGACCCCTGCGGTTCTGGGCGGACTCAGTAGAGGAAGAACGTAACTGGTTGGAGGTGTTACGGTGTGGTTATTAATGGTTATGATGTAATCAGAGATCAGAGCAAGATTTATGCGGAGGAATAAAGAAGTACAATCCAGAGCTCTGTGTGTGGCGTATTGCTTTGCATGCTCCTGGGCTGGAGAGGACGCTACAGATCAGTCCTTACAAGATGGAGGGCCTCTTGCCTCTCGGGCTCAGGACAGGGAAGAGTGGAAGCAAAGTAGTTAAGAAGGGAATCTATTAGTTCTGTCACCTGCCCGGTTGCTTCTATTGATCATGCAGAATTCACAAAAGTTGGTCTCTCAACTCAACCTCCCATCAGTGGGCAAACAGAATTAACTTTCAGATTTTTTGCGTTTTTTTTGCAGTAAGCTAGCATCTAAGTAGAAATGTTATTCTTGTAATAAGATACATAGTAAGAAATAATTGAATGCTAGGTGCCAGTGTGACGACTGGAGAGGGAAGACAAGAGAAATGTTCTGATGACCAGACTAAATTACACCCTCATAACGAGTCAGCAGGAACAGTATACCATAGGCAAGGCTACTGTATTTATGCGATTCTACAGCACCATTTTCCACATAATTATGATTTTGTCACATTTGCCACATAATCCATCATCTGCTGCATATCAGCAGATTTTACCCAAAAAACATTTTGCTTTTAGCTCATCCAGAATAAATGTTACTAAAAACATGGTGACCCTTGTTCCTGCGCAATGGATGGCCCTTTTCAAAAGCTGATTGGCCATTTTCCTGTTGCTTATTGCTGTATTGGGGGTTTAAACTGGTACCAATAAGGTGAAATCTTTTCCCAGACAATGTCACCATGTGTAAAAATATCAAATTCATAAAGTAATACTATCACAAAATGTGACGCATTATGCACATAATTTGCCTTTTCTTGCCACATGATTTAGTCAACCCTGCCCCATAATTTAGGTCTCCCTCCTACATAATTCCAGTGCCCTGCCATAGGTAAACTGTTCTGCTTATGCTGTGTAGCCCAAAGTTCCAGCACCCAAAATCACCGGTTTGGAGAATATTGTGACTGATAATACCAGGGGACTGTCCACGTCTAGTAGAATCACCCACAGGTCCAATTCCATTCTCCACCTGCTCAGAGCAGCACATAATGAGGGGGGTTTGGCTTTGATGTCATTGGTGAATTAATATTGTTGAACTGTAGTGCATATATAAACAAATTTAAAAATAGAAATAAAAAAAAAACGTTTGCACCTCAACATTTGTACTTTCTTATGGTTTGTTTAGTCTCATGCAGTGTATTGTAAAAGCCCTGAATAAAATAAAAAGAAAGTTTATTAATCGCAAGACAGGTATATATAGCTGCTTTAAAGCGCCTGGAGAGGGGACCGTTTTTCCAGCAAGGCGCTTGAGCTCTCACCTTTGAAAGCATGGAATATTCTAAGCCTGTAAATGTGCAGATGATATCAAGTGGAAGAATCCCGTGGGCTGAGGCCCAGAGGAGTGAACCGAGAGTAAGCGTAAAATCAGATGAAAAGGCCACCAAGTGCTGAAAGAGGCGCACACGAGGATGATTAAACACACATGACTGTTTCCCTCAACTTTTTAAAGCAGCCGGCCAGTAATTTGTGTGTGTATATATGCGTGCATGCGAGCAACATCCCTGCCCAGTTGGTTTTTGCCACAAAAAACAGGACTTATTTTTAGTAGCCAATCCAAACTTCCCTCAAATATGAAAAAAAAATGTCTGGCTCTGCGGAGCAGGGGAGACAGAGTGGCCTTTGAGGCTGAGCGAGCCATGCCCTGCGCGGTTCCAGAAGGGCTCCTGGGTCCACTCCCTGCTGCGGCCAGCACCATGGAGACAGACAGAGCCCTGTGCGTCCTGTCCCTTCTGCTCCTGCTCTTGACAGGTAAGGGCCTCTCCTCTCTTTGTCGAGTCACATTTAAAGCGCCGCACAGGGAGCCTCACCAGGATGGATGAACCCCTAGAACAAGGGGGAGAGAGGTGCTTTCCCTGGTGCCAAAGGGGGTCTCACCAGCCGTTGCTGCCCTGGGCGAGGGAGTGTTTAGACCACAGGTGAGTTGCAAAGCATGGCCTATTCTGTGCCTCTGCTTGCAGGTGGGGGGGACTGGGACTCATTTTTGGGGACCGGCATTTATTTTTCACCATCAGACTTTTGACCAAGAGCAAGAGAGAGAATGGCAGAAAAGGGAGAAAGGAGGAGGAAAAGGAATATAAGAAAACAGCAGCAAGGGGATAAAGCAGGGATGAAAAAGAACCCGCAAGAGTGGACAAAGAGACAGGAAGTGTAGGGTGGTGGAAGAAAGTGGTCGGAGGTGGAATCAAAACTAGGCAGTCTTGGCATTCGGCAACCCAGGCCTTCAGCAAGGCCGGCGCGGTCTCCAAGAAACCTTAAGGCCATTACTTATTTTTATTTATGTTTTTTTCTGTGTGGAAATTAAGTACTTGTGTAAAGGAATAAACGTCACCCCACTGTTTGTTTGAAATTTGCATTGTCTTAAAACCTTTTTTCTAACTGTTGGCTAGAGGATTTTAAAGCTTCTCTGGGGGTCCACTCATTTTCTTAGGGATAAAGTGGCTATTTCTTTTTATTTATGAGAGGTTGCACGAGGTGGTGTTACAGGCGTCCAGAGAGTGTTTGCGTAACATGGATAAGTGACATGATGGTTATTCCAGCAGGGGGGCATTATCTAAAATTAACTTAATGTGTCGTTGTAGCGCACACATTCACTTATGAGGAGTCACTTTGCACTACTGATATATAACATATGTTTTTTTATTACCCAACTGATTGGTACTCATTTCATCAACCTCAGAAGTATGAAAGGCTGAGTGCACCCATCAAGAATTGAGCCTCTGATGTGTTTTCACATCTCTGCAGTGTGTCTTTAATACACTGTAGAAACGTCACATACCTGCAATCATTTTTATTAGGAAATATTTCACACAGGCTGAGGGGAAGAGGGCACTTGTGATAACCTAATGCATTTTGTGTATTAATCTTGGGTTGCTTTAGGTGAATTGATGACTCTAGGATAACTGATACCAGTGGTTTGTTGGTTAAATGTCCAGGACTGGAGATAGTGTTTGTGATGAAATGGAGTGAGGTGGTCTGTGCATTATTAGCACCAGTTTCTTGCCAGTCCCGGCCACGGCCCGTGCAGGATATTGGGGTGAGGAGGTGGGGCAGGGTGGGGGGTGATTTCGACAGAGGACAGCGAGGGAAAATTAATTATTTATTTAATTTTCCATCGTGGTCGTCTGTCAAATCCCCCCCAACCCGGCCTCACCGCTCTTACCTGCACGGGCCGCTCCTACAGTCCTATATGTTCCCGGATGGACCTAATTACTATGCATGGAGGCTCCCTGTGTTGGGTCTGCCTTTCCTTTTCAGTACGAACATGCGTCCAGTGTTATTTCTATATTGACACATTGCGGCATATGTTATTGTACGTTTACCCAATTTAATGCTGTTGGAAGGTTATGGAACCCAGCACACTTTGTGCACACAAGTGAAGTGCAGCCCGGGCAGTGGCAATAGAAGTCTCTGCACACTGACCTGCCCTGGCGCCGAATCCTTCTTGAAGGCCAGATCCAGACCGGGTTTTCAGAGGTACCGGTGACTTCATGTATGATGCCCACTCTGGGGCTGATAATGACTACCCTGGGTCTAATTCGTAGAATTATCCTAAAATATAAAATCTAATAAAGAAGTAAAAAACAATATTGGATGCAATAATGATCACTTATTCTGAGTGTTTTTTGGGGGAAATAACATGAACTTTTCCCGAACCAAAATGCTGGTTTCTCAGTAAATACCAGGCCTATTCCACTTGTTCAATTCTGGCATGTTTGACCTGCTAAAATGTAATGAAGGGTGCAAATTGTCTCACACCTGCTAGTTATAATTGCAATCTCTGTGCAAAGAGATGTTTGCACAAGGATCACAATTTAACAGGCCACCTGCGGTCAGGCCCGTAGAGACTGTGATGTAAATGTATGCCTTGTGGATACTCTGAAAATCTGGCACAGATCTAGCCTACTTGGACCAAAGCGGGTCACCTCTTCTCTAGCAAGAGCCGCCATCTTTGAGAGTTTTGTTTAGCTTCCATTTCCCTTCAATATTAGATGGACACACGCGGTGCCTTTGACTGATTGCGTGCCCTGTTGGCACCTGCCAGGAACAGCACCCAGAGACCAGTTGTTAGCAAACGCTAGACTTAATAAATACCCTTATCATAGAAAAATATAAAATAACAATACAGAAGGAACAGATTGGTTTCATGTTGGTTACCAAACAGCTGCAAAGAGCGAATTATTTTTTACATGGGCGTGATTTGAAGTGGTGCCAGAGACAGGTGAGCCTCCGACCTTACGACAAACCATGGAGTAAAGCAGGTGTGCTAGCACAGCCCTCAGTGGCAGGATTCACGCCCGGTTTTCAGTATGTTGTCATAAGAGGCATTTACATACAATGAAGCTACATGGAACTCATTTACATAGATAGTGGTTGTCCTGAAAATCTGACATGGATGCAGCACTCCTGGACCTACAATAGACACCATATATGTGAAGGTTTCTAAACATTGCACTAACAAAACTACTCACAAGATGGGAAAACTGTTTTGCATTAAAGCAACAGGTTTCAGGTAAGAGGTGGATCAAGAGACCCTGTAAACAAGGGCTTATTGTCGAATATACAACTCAGACACGATCAGAACATTGGCCCCAGTTCACAAAGATTTTACTGCAAATAAATGTGACTTACTCTCGACTTACTCCTAGAATACTAGAATTATGCAGGAGTTCCTTCAGAGCAAGTCACAACAAAATCTTTGTGCTACCGCCCATTATTTTCTTCACTGTGATAGCGCTTTGTTGCATACGCAAGGGCCTTCCAACACACACTGAATTTATTAGTGTACATTTTTTTTCATGTGCTGTATATGGTCAGATCTTTGCACCTCATAAACTTCTACAATCTCAGAAGTCAGAATCTTAAACCATATATGTTCTTCCAACTTTTTTTTTCTCAACACTGTGTTTGCCTTACATATCTAGAGGGATCACGTGTGTCTACAAAGTGCTCCAGATATTGGTCTTAACAGGGCCGGCTTTAGCGCCTGTGGTGCCCGGGGCCCCATGACCTCCTTCTTCATCGATTACCTCACTACCACCCTTCAACAGTGCCCCTCTTCTTTCTATAGCTCCAGTCTCACATCCATGTCATTTGTTTCATAGCGCTACTCATCCCAGTGCAGGGTGTCAGAGCACTTTACATCACACATACATTATAGAGGGACAATGAATCATACATGCGTTAGTCAGTGTATAGGAAATGATAAATAAAACAATGAGGATTACAAGGTGTAGGAATCACGTGTCACCCATACTAGTAGGCAGAATATTTTAAGAGTGTTTGGTCTGTAGAAGCACAAACTCAGGATTTAAAATGTACCACAGTGGTTAGGGTTAGCTTTACTGATTTCCTATCCAAACTAACCCTTTTTAGCAACCACAGCATAATGAAAGACTGGGGAAAAACATAATGTTCTAACCTACACCATGCAGTTTGCATGCAGCTCTTTGATGACAATTCATAGGTCACTGTGCTATATTAGGATTGTAACTTCTGATTTGCAAGTACCAAAAGGATCTCCGTGACAAAAGCAGTAACATGCTGAGATATCTACAAAAAATACAGATCTGTGATCTGCACGGTCACGTTCTTTGCAGCACCCTCTGCACTACTTTATGATGAGTCAAAACTGCCATAGACAAAACTCGATCTCTCTTCGACAGGAACATTAATCACCAGAGTTATCTTGACATTTTTATTGCTGCCTAAAAACTGCTGGGCACAAAAGGAACTCTGCAGCAAATGCTTTTATACCCAAAGGTTATTGCTCCACACAACGCCCCTAGAGCTCAGCGCCAGATGCGGCTACACCGGTCACAGCTCCCTAAAGCCGATCCTGGGTCTTAACCCCATTCCCCATTGCTTTTGCCGTCATCTGTAAATGCCTACCAACTCCCACACTAGAACCATCCAATCAAATTAGAATTAAAAGTATGCTTTACAGATGCAAAACGTAGTATTTTAAATTTTTTACTTCTGGTTGTTATTGGTCTTACACCTGATGGTTTTATATTTATATTTGCGCCACAGAGACTAGTACAGAATTTGAGGCGATATGAATAATCCAGTGGTGCATACACCTCTGCCCTACTATCCCTGTACTGGGAAGTCATTCCACCCACATTTTCCCTCTGATATCAGAGTGTTTTTCAAAGCCGAGCTATTTCTCTGCCTTGACCACTTGGTCCTGCTGCAGATTTCCACCGGACTCAGGTACGGAGTAGAAGGCGCCATAGTAAGTCCCATGGTGGTGGTAGGGAAAGCAAATCAGGTCAAAGCGAAGAAGATGACCAGGTATTTGCAAAACTGAATTTGCTTCAGTTGCTTCCTGATAGCGAGCACCTCCATGGGAAACAGGGAATGGCATGCTCAAAGCGTAACAAAAAAGAAGGCTTGGAATCCTCTTTCAGCCTTCTCGAAGAGAGTGTATGCTGGTACACAGGGGCTGGAATTTGTGCCACTTTGTCACTTTAAAAGGAGCCATGAATGTTTCTTGGTTTGATGATGTCAGCTTGGGTTTTAAAACGCATTGTGACATAGCTCACCGGATGGTCCCTTAAAGAGAATGACACAGGTGTGTTTTGAGATGGAGGACTTTATGGTGGATGATATGAGTTTCAAGAGGGAGTGGGCATCCCCCTCGGAGCCGGTTTAGTTCTCAGTGAATGGGGTGAAGATTGGATCTCTATGGCTCTTGATTTATTCAGACGGCCATTCAGGACCCCGGTGGTGGTGCTTTTAAAGAAGCTGTGGTATTGAGTCAGGCATTGCTGTAGTATGATGCTGTGATGACTTAGGTTTGTACCTCCGGATGGAAAATTAAAGAGGGAAATTTCTCTTTTTCTTAATGCAGACAAAGACTATTTGTATTGCAGTGTCTGTTTTTGGCTATATGTTTTAAGCAATTAAGAGAGGTGTGTGGAAGTCAATCCTATGGATCTTGCTTCCCTGACTTTCTTTAAGTTTGTGCTGAATTGGTTGCTTTGCCGGTGTGCTAAGTTTATGGATCAAATTGATCATTTGTAAATCATTAACTGAATTCTGTCTGCATTGACTGTCAAAGAGTGAGACATTCTATGCCGATGAACTATGGTGACTCAGTAAGTACAAAGAAGTCTCTCATCAGCACACTTTCTCATTGTGAAGATGTGTTCAATGCTTATTTTTTCATTGGGGTTCCATGTACAAGTTGAAGATAGCAAGTGATGATATATTTCTAGTATTTTGTCACTAAGTGGCAGTTTTGGGATTACTGGGAAGTTAAGAAGATTGTCTGGCTTTAGCTATGGGTCTTTTAAAAAGCCCTGCAGCATGGATGAATTTTAGAGCATGAAGGTGCCGAGGAAGGTATAAAGTTGTTGAACGTGACTGAATTCAATGTTCATAATGAGGGTTGTAGTGTTTGGCCCAAGCAGTTGCTGGACCACAACTAGACGGTTTAGTAGCACTCATGATGTTGTCTAGGATGCACTGTCTCTTACCCTTATGTGATCTCGACTCAAAAGTCTCCTCTACGTTGGTGTCTTCACTTTTTAAAGTTAATAATTGAAAATGTGTATACCTTCACTTTGAACTTAAGGGTTTTGTGATCTTAAACACCTCAGAAACTGCCTACACATTAGCCATTAATTGGACGTTAAAAGTTAATGTACTCCAACTTTATTCAGCTTTAGTGCGAAGTTTGGTCTTCTAGATGGTTGTGCTTCTTGGGACTCATGGTTCTACATTGCCAATTACTTTTTGTTATTTCATCTCCCGCAAGCGATGGTTCTCGCGAAGAGTTTTCTGACGACTCATGTTTTTACTGCCAAAGAGAACCTAAGCAGACTCTAACAAGTCTGCAGTGACCCAGTTAGAGAGCGGAAGCATTCCAGAAGGTGTTATATTTCCCAGTATTGGCCTGCTCCAAGCACTCAAGATCCCATAACTGGTGTCACCTTATAGGGGAACTAGAGCATCCATCAGAGGACCTCATATCTCCAGAGAAGAATCAGTTGATGAATATTCCGTCAAAGAGATAAGTAGACCTTCTAAATGTGGTTATCTTATACATGCTACAAGCCTTACTCAATGGATGCCAGCTTCATGCAATGAGGGTGTAGATTCTTCTCTCAACTTGCTTACTTCGTACCTGCCTTAAGTATCTAACAGCCCTCAATATCACAATTGTCGGGGGTGAAGAAGCTCATTATAACACAATTGAATCGTAGTAATTCAGAATTCTTAGCACTCTGACTTCAGCAAAGTACCAAACAGTAGTGTGAAGTGTGACAACTTCACTTGCACCCATTATGTGAAGTTCTTTTTGAAACTTTACCAGTTTTTTTAATGTCATGAGGTTGTCAATGTATAAAAAAAGAGCTGATGACAAATTTTATGAAAAGTGGGTTTGTAGTTGAAAAACCACAGAAAGCAGAGGATTTGCTTGAGAATTTTCCAGCAAAGAAAATGCAGGGATACACAACGTTTTTTAAGGTATGAGTTTTGCAGAACTTCTTTGGTGGAATGTAAACTTTGCACAGCCCTAAACTAATATTCATCAATGCCCCGAATATGAAGTCTTATTGTCTAACCACAAATGATTACAACTAAGACAGAGGACCAAGGAAGATATATATATTATGGGGTGTTTCCATGCATGGCAGATGTAAAGCCTTTTAAAGCTGCATACACATTTCTGGTTCCTACAGTCAAAGAATTCCAGACTGGTTGGCAAAGCAACTGAGCCTACAGCATAACAATAACTGGCAATCAACTGATATTTTACCTATTAAAAGGCCCTGTTCTGTGAAAAAATTTATTTCAACACCTTACTTTCTTTCCTTTCATAGGAGGGTGCTTCTGGTATGTTGGATTTCATTTCCATATCTAATCACTTCTCAAATAATCAACACACACACACAGGCACATACGGAGATCGATATGGCTGTAATAGCCATGCTGTATACAGAGACACATAAGAACAATATGGCAGATATGATGGTTACCTAGAGAAGAGTTGATTGGAATTCTCTGAATAGTGAATAGGCGTGGTTAGGTGGTGGAAGTTGACTATGAATGGCTTTGACATCAGGGGTGCGAAGTTTAAGGGTCAACCTTTGTTTGATAAATTTCCAACCTGTATGATACCTGTGTGGTATGGTAGGTGAAAGCCTGGGCAGGTTGTTTTGTATGCATGTTTGAAAATTTAACTTTTTGTCTATAAGTGAAAGCACTTATTGGAGGTTGCGGGGTCCCATCAGTAAACATTATTTCAGCATACTCAAAGCCAGTGTGTTGATCGTGGATTTGGCTGTAGGCGAGTGGAGGTGCTATCGGATCTTTTTGATATTTAATAGCTGCCACTTGCTGCTGTGGTGATGAGGACAGGGAGGATTCCAGTTTTATTTGAAGATAAATGGAAGGCCTAGACTCTTAGTCCAGTGGGAGACATTTTAGTTGTCCTGGGAAGTTGTGACACAAAAGGATAGTCCTGGAGAACCTAGACGGAGTGTGATAATTGATCATGGAAGAATTGACCATTAGGCAGAGGCAGGCCATATAGTGTCTGATGGCTGTGAATCAGTCAGATTTGGAGGAGAGGAGTAAAGCAACGAAAAGCGAAGGGAGGTCAGTGCACCATCGGCATATTGGTGGTACGAGAACTCTAAGGAAATAACGTCACCAGACAAGGTCATGTAGAAGAGATAAAAGAAGACCCAGGACTGAGCCTTGGGGACACTGAACGCCAGAGGCATCGGTGGTGCAAGCAAGGAACACCAGAAGACAGAGTATGAGTGGATTTTGAAAAAGGAAGAAACCCTTTCTTCTGCATTGCATTGAATAGCAAGGGAGGAAAAGGTCACAAGATGGGTAGCATGATCACCAGATCCCGTGATAAGGAGAGTCGGTGGAGAATGAGAACAGAGCCAGTGATTGTGGTACACTGAGATGAGAAAGTAGATCTACACAAGAAGGAGTGAGCAGCAGTGAGTGAGGAGTGAGTGAAGAGTGAACTTGAGTGAAGCCAATTGTAGTGGAATATGTAAATTGAAAGAGGAGAAATCATGGGTGATCCAGTTGAACACCACGGGCCCTATTATAGATAGGGCACACTTTCTGTGTTGGCGCCACAGTACATCTTAAAACAGGTGCGCCAGGTGCAAACAGAGAAAGTGGGCTCTATTCCATTGAATGCGCTGCCCTGGGGGCAGCGTATTCAAGTGAAAAACAGAGCAGCTTTGAAGCAGCCACTACATTTTTCACTTTGCAGGGGGATTAGAGATCCCCTTGCAGGCGGGTGCAGTGAGTGACTGCACCTGCCTGCAAAGGTCAGTCAGTCAGTCAAAATACTTTATTTCCAAGAAATAAATTCTTATAGAAATATAACCTACCTGCAAAGGGATATCTGGGGGTCCATTGGACCCCTTTCCTCCCTCCAGAGGGCTGCTATCAGGGGGCTCACTGACAGTGCAATCAATCAATCAATCAATCAATCACAGAATTTGTAAAGCGCACTACTTACCCGCGAGGGTCTCAAGGCGCTGGGGGAAAAAAAAGGGGGGGGGGGTGCTGCTACTGGTCGAACAACCAGGTCTTGAGTAGCCTCCTGAAGGTCAGCAGGTCTTGGGTCTATCGTAGGCTTAGTGGAAGGGTGTTCCAGGTCTTGGCGGCGAGGTGGGAGAAGGATCTGCCGCCGGTGGTGGTTCTTCGAATGCGAGGGACGGTGGCGAGGGAGAGGTCGGCGGAGCGGAGTTGGCGGTTGGGGACGTAGAAGAGGAGTCGTCTGTTGAGGTAGGCTGGGCCAGTCTTGTGGAGTGCCTTGTGTGCGTGGATGAGGAGTTTGAAGGCGATTCTCCTGTCGACGGGGAGCCAGTGCAGGTTCCTCAGGTGGGGGGTGATGTGGCTGTGGCGTGGTACATCGAGGATCAGGCGTGCGGAGGCGTTTTGTATGCGTTGCAGTCGCTTGATGAGCTTGGCCGGGGCTCCCGCGTAGAGGGCGTTCCCATAGTCAAGTCTGCTGCTGACGAGGGCCTGGGTGACTGTTCTTCTTGTGTCTGTCGGGATCCACCTGTAGATCTTGCGAAGCATGCGGAGGGTGTTGAAGCAGGAGGATGAGACTGCGTTGACTTGCTTGGCCATGGAGAGCGTTGAGTCGAGGATGACTCCCAGGTTGCGTGCGTGGTCGGTGGGTGTCGGGGCTGCTCCCAGCGTCGTTGGCCACCAGGAGTCGTCCCAGGCTGAGGGGTTGGAGCCGAGGATGAGGACCTCTGTCTTCTCCGTGTTCAGTTTTAGTCGGCTGATCTTCATCCAATCGGCGACGGCCTTCATTCCTTCATGGAGGTTGGATTTGGCGGCGAGGGGGTCCTTGGTGAGGGAGAGGATCAGTTGAGTGTCGTCGGCGTAGGAGATTATGTTGAGGTCGTGCTGTCTGGCGATGCGTGCGAGCGGGGCCATGTAGATGTTGAACAGTGTTGGGCTGAGGGACGATCCCTGGGGTACGCCGCAGATGATCTCGGAGGCTTCGGATCGGAATGGTGGGAGGCGGACTCTCTGGGTTCTGCCGGCGAGGAAGGAGGTGGCCCATTCCAGGGCCTTGTCTCGGATCCCTGCGTCGTGGAGGCGTGCGCGTAGAGTGCGGTGGCAGACAGTGTCGAAGGCGGCGGAGAGGTCCAGCAGGATGAGGGCTGCGGTCTCACCGTTGTCCAGCAGGATCCTGATGTCGTCGGTGGCGGCGATGAGGGCAGTCTCAGTGCTGTGGTTGCTGCGGAACCCCGATTGGGATGGGTCCAGGATGCTGTTTTCTTCGAGGTATCGGGTTAGCTGTTTGTTGACGATCTTCTCGATGACCTTGGCTGGGAACGGAAGCAGAGAGATGGGCCGGAAGTTCTTGAGGTCTCTCGGGTCCGCCTTGGGTTTTTTGAGTAGGGCGTTGATCTCTGCGTGTTTCCAGCTCTCTGGGAAGGTCGCGGTCTCGAAGGAGAGATTGATGATGTTGCACAGGTGGGGTGCGATGGAGCTGCTGGCTTTGTTGAAGATGTGGTGCGGGAAAGGGTCTGACGGGGAGCCGGAGTGTATTGTGCTCATGGTCTTGATGGTGTCCTCGATGTTCACGCTGGCCCAGGCTGGCAGGGGGTCGTGGTCGATGGTGTGCGGCGGGTCTGGTGCATCGATCTTAGTTGGGGCTGTCTGGGTGTTGAAGCTGTCGTGGATGTTGGCGATCTTGCGGTGGAAGAAGGTGGCGAGGGAATCGCACAGGGGTTGCGACGGCGGGATGTCGTTGGTGTTGGAGCTGGGGTTGGAGAGTTCCTTCACGATGTTGAAAAGCTCCTTGCTGTTGTGTGCGTTGTTGTCAAGGCGGTCTTTGAAGGAGATTCTCTTGGCGGACTTGATGAGGTGGTGGTGGTTACGGATGGCGTCTTTGTGGGCTGCGTGGCTGTCCGGTGTCTTATCACTGTGCCATTTCTTCTCTAGTTTCCGGCAGGTACGCTTGGAAGCTAGGAGTTCCGAGGTGAACCAGCAGGCTCTTTTGGTGGTGTCACTGTAGGTGAGTTTTTTCAGCGGGGCGAGGGTGTTGGCACAGTCGTCTATCCATCGTCTGAGGTTGCAGGCAGCGTCGTCGGTGTTGGATGGGTCGGAGGGAGGGCTGAGAGCGAGGGTTGCCCGTAGTTGGTCTTCAGTGACTTTGCTCCAGTAGCGGCGTGGGATCTGTTGGGTGCGGTGGTGTGTGGTGGGTTTCTGGAAGGTGAAATGGATGCAGCGGTGGTCGGTCCAGAGGAGTTCCGTGGTGTGGCTGAAGGAGACGTGGGAGCTTGAGGAGAAGATGGGGTCAAGCGTGTGGCCGGCGGAATGGGTCGGTGTTGTGATGAGCTGGCTCAGACCGAGGTTGGCGAGGTTGTCGATCAGGGTGGTGGAGTTGCTGTCGTTGTTGTTCTCCAGGTGAAAGTTCAGGTCTCCGAGGAGAATGTATCGGTAGAGGTCAGGGCGTGCGTGCTGATGAAGTCGGCGATGGAGTCGCTGAACTGGGGTCGGGGCCCAGGGGGTCTGTAGACAAGGGTGCCTCTAAGGGTGGTGTTGGGGTCCGTGTGGATCTGGAAGTGCATGTGTTCGGCGGTGCTGAGAGTGTTGTCGGTGCTGGTCGAGACCCTGATGGTGTTCTTGTGGACGATGGCGATTCCTCCTCCTACTGCGTTGACGTGGTCTCTGCGGGTGATCTTATAGCCGTCTGGGATGGCTATGGCGATGTCGGGGGCGGAGGAATTGTTCATCCAGGTCTCTGTCAGGAAGGCGACGTCTGGTGATGATGTGTCGAGCAGGTCCCAGAGCTCGACGGCGTGTTTGCGTGCGGAGCGGGTGTTCAGTAGGATGCATCGGAGGTGGTTGAGGTCCTTCTTGGCGGGCGCCTCGGTGGTTCTGAGGCTGGTGTAGCTGCAGTTCCGGCAGGTGAAGGGACCATGGGTGCGTTTCGGGGCGGCCTTGAAGCAGTTGTGCGTCCGTCCGGGGTTGAGAGCATGGAGTGTGGTGGCATCGTATCAGCGTCGGTCCTCGAGGCTGGTGCGGGGGGCGCACGGCCCAGGGGGTCTGGCGCTGGGCGCGGTCCAGGCACGGACGGGCGCAGACGGGCTTGCCTTCGGCGCGCCAGCGGCGCGCCCGCTGCGCATGTCCGCTGCGCGGCCGCACAGCGGCCGCCATATATGGGGAGGTGAGAGGGAGGAGCAGCTGGGAGGCAGGGGCAGCGAATGGGCAGTCAGGGGGGCGGGGCCGCAGGGGACGCAGCGGCGGGAGTGGAGAGAGGCAGCGAGGGGTACAGAAGGCAAAAAGGACACAGGGAAATGGGGGCAGCGAAGGAAACAGAAAGGAAATGGACAAAATGCAATGGGGGCAGCGAGGGAAACAGACGGAAAACGGGCACAATGCAATGGGAGCAGCGAGGGAAACAGAAGAAAAATGGACACAATGCAATGGGGGCAGCGAGGGAGACAGAAGAAAAATGGACACAATGCAATGGGGGCAGTGAGGGAAACAGAAAGAAAATGGACACAATGCAATGGGGGCAGCGAGGGAGACAGAAGAAAAATGGACACAATGCAATGGGGCAGCGAGGGAAACAGAAAGAAAATGGACACAGGGAGAATGGGGGCAGCGAGGGAAACAGACGGAAAACGGGCACCGAGGCCACAAGCAGAGGGGCGAGCTTACCAGCAGCAGCAGCGGGCAGGACACCACAGGCGGAGCTGTGTGGCGGGGGAGCGACCTACCTGGTAAGGTCAAGGGTGGCACACTGACAGTGCACCTACTGACAGCTTCTTTGCCTCTGTGCCCGCGTCTATAATACGGCAATGGTACAGAGGCAATGGGATTCCCTAATTTGCATGGGACCACGCCCCATGCAAATGAGGGGACACCCTCTGGTGATAGTGCTGACGCTATATGTGCACCAGAGCTATCTGTATTACAGAAAAGCGTCAGCTATCCTTTCTGTAAAACCAAAGTGCCCTGGGGGCGCGCAAAGTGAGTGCACATGCCTGTCGCGCCCCTGGGGCACTCTCCATAATACGGCCCCAGGTGGTTATGGTTATTAAGAAGTAGGAAAGTTGAAATACTAGCCAATGACTAGATGAGGAGGAGCAGTCTGCTTTTTTATGAGAAGAAGAAAAACTATGTAATTTAATTCATAGAAGTTGGGGTGAAGGGTCAAGCATCACTAAGCGAGTGGTGAGGAGAGGCGAGAAGTATGAGGGTGTACACAGATTGGAGGACAAAGCTGAGTGTGCTACTTGTGGTAGACAGATTTGGAGGACAAATTACATGCAAAGTCATTAGCTTTGATCCTGTGTGGGGTTGTGACGGTGTGCAGGGAAGTGAGGCAAGACATTTTTTATTTTATTTTTAGGTCGAGCCTAGAGCAGCGCATGCGCTGCTTGCGAGACTTTTAGTAAGGGGGTTTGGAAAGCTGACCAGACGCTCATGCGTCATGGCCTTTTTCCTGCGGTTACGCGCGCAGGGCCGACATCTGTTTCCCATTATCGTGCCCAGACGCAGGCACAATAATTGGAAACACATGCCTGCCGTGCGTGTAATAGCCCATGACGCACGAGCGTCTGGTCAGCTCTGCAGGCTGCCGCGCTCATTTCCATGCCAGTAGTCAACGCATCGAGTTTGAAGGGCAATGTCACCCTGCGTATTTAAGAGCACGTAATAATCTAGGTTTTGGGAGCATCAAACGCAGAGAGGGGCATTAATTCATTAATATAAAATATTAAACCGCTGTTGGTGTTTTCCTCTCAGCTCCAGGTTAAGCTCGAACAGCAGTCACAGCACTTTCGAATTACAGCAAGTCTCAGACTTGGTGTTGGGGCCGGTTGTAGTCAAAGAGAGACGGAACAGTCTGTCCATCGTCCGCCATTTCTTAGCTCTTGCCGATGTAAAGGATTGTTTGACCTGGTGGTAGAACTTGTAAGACTTCCAGAGGTTTCCATCTTTCCATCTGGGCTCCTCCGCAGGAAGCAGGGCCGTGGCCGGTTGCACCTATTCGGCTCACAATGTGGCCGTGTTTGGCTAAGCGCTCGTGTGTTTTGCTGCTGGAAATGAGTGGATCAAAACGTAAGGTGAGCACGCCTGGACATTTCCAGCTGTTTGCAAACTATTACGAACCTCCGTTCCCCGTTTTCATCTGTCCTTTCAGTTGTAGACAGAACAGCGGTCGATCTGGGCACTGCTCGCAGCTGCCATACACAGCATGGCTGTACATGTGGTGGGCACAGCACCAACCTGCTGTTAACGGTGCGGCTGTACATGTGGTGGGCACAGCACCAACCTACTGTTTACGGGGCGGCTGTACATGTGGTGGGCACTGCACCCGTCTGTTGTACACGGAGCGGGTGTCAGCACTGGCACTGTGCCCCTCTGTTGTACACAGAGCGGCTATCTGGGCACTGTCCAGAGCTGCTGTACACGGAGCGGCTGTCTTCGTGGCACTGTGCCCCCTGTTGAACACAAAGCACTGTCCATCGGGGCACTGCCGCTAACTGTTACACATAGAGCAGCTGTCTGCGTGGGCACTGCACCCCTCCATTGTACACGCATAGGCTGCCCATCCGGGCACTGTACCCCTCTGTTGAAACAGAGCGACTGTCCCCCACAGCCCCCTTATACACACGCTACTGCACTTCTAGGCACTGCACCCTACTGCCGTACACACAGCGGCTACCGTCTAGGCGCTCGAGGCACCCAACAATGTACTGCAACTCTCTAGGAGCTGCACCCCTCTGTGCGCTGCCCCTCTGTGCACTGTCCCTCTGCTCTACACACAGCGGCTGGTGATCTAGGGGCTGCACTGTCGTCTACGCACTTTAAGTACTGCGCCGCTCAGGTGTGGGCACGGATGCTGTGGGGGTTGCTCCCCATTACGTATTGCACATTACTTCTGTGCACAAAGCTGCAGGCCATCCAGGCGCCAAGCTGCCGCGATCCCAGAGCGAGATAAGGCTGGTGTGTGCGGGTACTACTGCCCTCTATGGGACCCGGCGTCCCCGCTGTGGCACACGCGGGTGCAGGGTGCCACCCCGGGACACCTCGTAAACCATGTACAAACACCGTGTGTGCACCAGAGAAGGGTGTGAATAGGATGGGTGTGGTTAGGGAGCCGCTAGCGGGAACTGGTGGTTGGGAGGGCGATTCAGCCCCTATGGTGGGCACAACGGGTCAGTGTGTGTGCTGTTGGACTGGAGGTCACGGGGTCTTACCAGGTACTGGGGGGGTTCTCAACGAGACGCAGAGGACAGTCAAAGTTTAGGAAAGCACTAGCTGTACCGGGGCACCAGCAACAGCGCCCTTGGGGTGTCACTTCCTACTGCCGCCGGGCACTCACCATTGCATTCAGATGTGGTGCCTCCACCGGGCAGCGCCAGCCCTCTAGGAGCTGGAAAAGAGCGCAGCAAGAGGGCCTGTTTAATTGTTCTTTTTCAGAGGGCAGACTTCACACAGCAAGGTTTCAAGGCGCTGCCCATAAGTGAGTGTGAAAACACCAGCCCGAAGTCAACTATGTGTGGACTGGAGCCGTAACAAAGCGAATACTACTTACAAATGCACTCGGTCTTTACAGATCACCCCACGCGGTAAGATTTGTTTTGGGGTATTATTTGGGAGAGCGTAAACGGGAAATTGTCTATAATGCCTTACACACTTGTGATGAAAACATTGCCCTTCCGGTCCCCCTTGCCTCTTCAAATGCCCAAGTCCTGCACCCTCATTAAGTTCGAGGCCCACGTTAAGAGCCCTGTTTCCTGCGCCTCATTACCAGGCGCTAGCTGGCTCCCTCGAGCTGCCAACTTGCCTTTCCCCTCTGCAGCCTGCAGCCAGTCCCCAAATTGCCAGGCTCTGTAATTACCAGAGTGTGCCTGTTTAAGTTACAAGCTTTTTTTTTTTTGAACTCTAAATGAAACTCAAGGAGGGACCTGTCTGTCCTCTGCTTATCTAGGGAGTCACTTTCTGGTCAGCCCTCTCAATTTAACTCTCTTATATTTAATCAGCATTAAGGTATTGCTTGTCCTTAAGAGCTTTGGCTAATGGGGTTACTGGACGCTTTTGTCGGTCTAACGTTTCCTTTTTTATCATATATTTACCTTTCAAAAGCACAATTGGGGGCAAGCAGCGCATAACGTGCTTCAAAAAATCTGAAGCTATTAAAAAAGTCGGGGAAAGAGTTAAAAGGAAGAAAATGGTGCCTCGGTGTTTAGTGCAGGGACTAAAAATGTAACAAAAGCAATTCTGGAGTAATGCATCGGATACATCAATTTATATAAAGGTATAATCCGTTTGGGTAACTACAATGCTAATGGATTTTAGAGTTGTGCTGGTTTCTGAGTCCTAGTATTTTGTTACAGCGTAATTGGTACGAATCTGATTTATTGTGCGGTTTTCAGGACGAATGTTAATGGCCCGGGGGAAAATAAACACCTAACTGCAGAATTACAGAAATAGCTGGCTTGGGGAAAGAGTGTCCTTTTGATAGACCTTGCATTCACGTTTGTGCCCCAGGGTGCTTGTTTACCAGGTGTATTGCTTTCTGATGAGGAACTCTAGCTAATCACTTTAGCATTCTCTAGATTCCAGTCCATAGAACTTCTCTTCCACGAGCACCCGTAAACAATAATATTTTTTTCAAATCATGTATTTTCAGCGATATAATTACCGAACGCCCTGATATTATATTAAAAACAGAGCTTTGGACTATACCATTTCCTGCTAAAAGGCAATATTTCTCTCCATGTGTTCCCATACCTGGCATGTCACACAGTTTGGTGCTTACTTTCCCTCCATGTTGAAAAACAGTAGATGTTTCACCACCCAGGCTAAGGTGCTGCATAGCTAAATACATATAAGGTCCCAAAGGCGAGACCGTTTGCATTGCAAATGCTTGTTTATATTTGGAGGTACACACAAAAGCCAATAACATTTGTAAATGTCAACAACTTGCTTAGATTCACATTAAATATAAATAATACATAATTTCATCTAGCCCATTATTTTCAGCTTAAATTCAAAACTATTATCTGATATCAAAATTTCTATAGAAGTCCAAATCATGTTTATTATAAAAAGGTCTAGTAGGCATCTCAAACTGTTCAGATAAATAATTCAGATATATAATCCTGACCGTGTATCTTATATCTGTGAATCATTCCACAACAGTGGATATACTGAGAGAGTAACTAGATTTTGAAAGTGCAATCATAATATTGATATAAACCTTTTGGCTAATGCCAACCGGTTTGGCATATTATACTTCCCGTTTTCCCACTGTGCACATTTTATTCAGCCAAACTGAAAAGAATGGGATCAAGCAGGTTCTCCATTTTGTAGTATTAATGAATGAGCCACCAGCATTGAAGTATAAATACATTTTTATATCTCCTTAATGCACTCGAAAAAGAATAGTATAGCCTTATAGCCCGCCGTAGTGGGCTATAGCGGCCATTAAAGGCCTGCTCCAGCGTTCGGCTTGGGCCTTTAACAAGGGAGCGGGACTTTAATGGTCGGTATAGCCCAGCTACGAAGGGCTATAAGGCTATTAGAACATTCTAGAACATTCTGCCACTAGAGGGCAGAATGTTCTAACAAATAAAACAAAGGCTTCTCGGAGGCCGAGGGGCTTTAAATCCCCTCGGGCTCCGAGAGGCCTTTGTTCACAGCAACAGCTGTGAACAAACACTATGTGGAATGTTGCTCTGCGAGCTTTTACCGGCCCGTAGAAGCACGGAGCACTCCATTGTATTCAATGGAGTGCTCCACATTCCAATGTTCTAATAGCCTATAAGGAATCATCGGACTTTGAGAAATTGTAATTGAAAAAATGCTTACAGGATGAAATGATATAGAAGTCCAGAAATGATTTACTCTCGGACATTGCCCTATGGCATGAGACCAGTCTGCAGCATCTTCAGCGCGGCATATGAAACAAGTTATTGAATGTTCTAGAAGTGAAGATAGACTTGAGTAATTCAGATAGCTTCAGTGACATCTTATTGTTATTACATCACCTCTTTGAATCTCCAAGCATACTCTAGGCACAAAATGACCTGTAATATATGTAGAGTTTGTCCGTCGGGTGACTCTGCCAGACACGTGGCAATTCTCCCATCCACCTTAATACAATTGCATTATATCTAAGGCTCCCTGTTTTCCGTTTGTACAGATTTTTACAGATAAATACAGACAGAAAACATTTATTTTCGTGTCTGTATTTATTTTTAAATGCAGATAAAAACGGAAATTGGGTTGCTTTATGAGTAATTCTAAATGCTGTCTGCCATCACTGCCAAGCCAATAGCTGTGTGGATTCATAGGAAAGGGGGTTAAAAAAGAAAGGGATTTTAGTAAAGAGGCTTTAACAGCAGTAGATAAAGATTTATCTTCAGCGGGTGTTCTCAGCATTGAAACCTGGCAGGCATTCAAGCATGAGCGCATATTTATCAGTTAAATAAATGTGGAAATATACTAATTTCAGCTTCATTTTTTCACAAAACCCAAAATAAATATGCATAAATACAGATAGAATTAGCAAAAAATGAATATGGATAAATACAGACGGAAATGTAAAAAAAAAAATACCATAATACCGGGATAATTTATATCCTAAGTCACTTGTAATAAGAAATAGGAGATAGCTGTCACATTTGTGACTGAGTAACCCATCCGCCGAACTCTAAATCAGGCCATAAGTGATTATTACTTGGAGAGTAAACATCCTTATCAAGGGTTGTACCATGTTAAAATGTTCATTTTTGAGAGGACTTCTTATATAGATATCTGCAGCTTTCATCCCCAAATTTACATTAAAGATGCAAGCAGCAAAACCACTCAATTTAATACCCACAACACACACAAAATGTTTCTTTGGATTTTTAGTGGCAATCCATGTATCATTTCCACTCACATTATCCAAGACAGAAAATGTGTTTTTGTATTTTCACCACCTACTCTTTTTAATGGACATTAAGCCTGGAAAGCTGCTGAGCGATCCTCAGAGGCCTCGTTCTGGAAAATAGTACATGAAGCCATGATCATTGCTTCATCTTCACTGGCGAAAACAGATGAGTCCTGCCAAGGTCTGCATCAGCAGCTCTGCTGTGTTCCCTAGAAGGGATGTCTGAATGAATGTCAAGTCAAGCTAGGCCAGCCAAGAACTGTAGAGCAGTGGCCTGGGCTCTAGACTCTGACCTGGCAGACACCTGCTGCACATGGGTTCAAGTTACTTCCCAGCACCGCCCCTGTCATTCTCTCCCGTCTCTTTTTATATCCTTTAATTCACTCCTCTGTTATCTCTCTCCTCTCTTCTTATCCTGTCTCCCTCCTCCGTCTCTGTTTTGGTTTTCTAGTTCTTTTCTTCGTTCTTTTGCTTCCTCGCTACCCTCATCTCACGCTCGGTCTCCCCTCTCATATTTCCTCTTTCTCTCCTCACTCCTTTCTCCCTGTCTTAAGCTTCGCTCTCTCTCCCCACTGTTCTTTGTTCTCTCACTTTTCTTTTACACTCTCCTTTCTACTCATCCTTTTCTTTCCCTCCCTCTATACTCTCTTTTCTGTCTCTTGTTCATCCTTTTTTTTTCTTTATCTGACATCACTGTCCGTCTTTTCTTCCAACACTATCGCCTCGTCATTCATTTCTCTCTCACTCTCTCGCCTCTTTAACTTTCTCTAAGTAGCATTTGTACTGGAGTTTGGTACATTGGATTTTTCAATAAAGGGAGCACACAAATTCCTCCCAGGCCTGCTGGTGACATTTGATGTTCCAGAAATATGACCTCGGTATGTGGACTGTCCACGTATTCAGGTGCTAAGGAAAGTCGCCTGGGGCCCCTAACATAAGGGCACGCGGCACCAGCACGTGCCATTCAGCTGGAAACAGCGCCAAGAGGTCTTGGAAATGGCAGACTCTATTATGTTTTGTTATGCTATTACCATTTCTACAGCGCCTTCAACCAATAGAACAGACCTGAAGCGCTTTCTTAACTTGACCGCCATTTTATACAGTTCTGAGATTTCCATCCACTTGTCTGTGTTGCGCTTTGTATATGTTGTGTACCATACAATATTTTGTCTATTTCCTACCATTACTCTAACCCAGTGTCGACGCACTGCAGCTCACGAGGCCTCGACCTGAAGTACTTTCAACCCGGCCTCCTCGGGGAACTGACCCGTGAATAAACAGCGCTTCCTGCAGCTGCACATTTGGGAAACATCCCTCTGCTTTCCGAGTTCGCCTCCCTTTTAATCTTCTTCTCCTTTCTTGTCCGATTCTTTTAATAACCAAGAACTCTAGCGGTAAGAAGGGCGTGCTTTTGTTTTGTGGGCGCCGTGCCCCACGCGCGCTGCATCTTCAAGGGGAGCGGGTTAGTGTGCTTCGGGATCCTGAAAATACACCCTCCGTAATTACTGGTGCTCTCCCTCTGAGGTTTCTGCGCCTCTGAAGCTGGGGCGGTTTGAAGAGACAGAGGCCTACTGTGTCCGCGACACACGGGCTACACCCTTTCCACACATAGCGTCCACACACGAAGAGCCCCCGGTCCGCCTCGCCGGGCTCAAGGAAGGCCTTTCAAACCCCAGTGACGTCGGCTGAAAAACTGCAAGCTGTTCACTCGGGCTTCGGGTAATTTCCATTGCCCACGAGTTACGCCCGGTGCAAGCATTTCTGCAGCCCTCCCCGGAATCTCTTGACCTATGACCCCGCCTGTTTTTTGGTGTTTACATACTGAACATACACCCTCACCCTTATGAGAAGGTTGGTGCAGTGTAGCTACCTGTATGCTTTAATCCTTATTACAATTATTATTTTCATGTCTGTCTCTCATTTATCCTCACCCATCACCAGGCCTTAATTTGAGCTGGTGGTTTCGGTGCTGGCTCTGCATTTAATTGCCAGCACCTGGAACCTGCACTTATGACAGCTGCCACATGGTGGCGCTGTTTGTGTAATTTAAAGATAAACAGAAAAACAGGTGTTTGCTAATTCAATATACTCTAAAAAAAAAAAAAACTAATACCTGCCACTCGAGCCATTCTTAAAGCTTTTGCGGCTGTGAACAGTCTGAATTGTCACACTTGTAGCAGCGTGGTGGTTAGTAGTTGTGTAAGTAAGTTGCAATGTGTGGTGCAAACTGCGGTGGCCTCATGACGAGGGCCCTGTCACCTCTTGTTTTACAAATTAAGCACTGCCGATCACACCGCCAGGTGTTGGGCCCCATAACATTCAATTACATTTTTCAATTCAATTCAATTCATAACATGATAACCGCACTTTGGGGGTCATCACAAACAATATAAAAACACTTCGGGGGGATATTCTCAAGAACGTGCGATAATCATCGCCAAAATAGGTTAACGCAATTTTTCATATCGCCGTCTATTGCGGGAAAATAACGCTGTGTTAACGTCTTATTCTCAACACGGCGGTAACATGCGATAGTTTCCCGATAACGCGTCAAATGTCTGCGATAAAATTACCGGGACGGCGATAAAAATCTAAAGCCGAACGTGAAAAAAGTGGCGATGGGCCCAACCGCGATAAAAAAATCAGCGATAAGCTGCGCCAGGCCTGCAATTCACACACGTCAGGCGGGGAAAATCACTATAAAAGCAGAAAAAAAACCCACAAACAAAACCAAAACAACTGCGAAGCACAATGGAGGTAGCCGGAGCAAGTACAGAGGACAACCAGAACCCCACAAGCCCCACGGAGGACCAGCCTGGGACCTCGGGGTCAGGGAAGGGCAAGGAGAAGAAGAAGAGGAAGACGCGGTTCAGTCCGCAGGAAAACAGGATCCTGATAACGGAGGTGATAGAACACCATCAACGACTGTTCGTCACCTCCACTGTGTCATTGGCAACAAAAAATGGAATATGGCAGTCCATCGTGGACAAGGTGAATGCAGTCGGAGTGCTGAGGAGGACAATGGAAGAGCTCAAAAGGCGCTGGAATGATGTGAAGCGCAAAACCAAGCAGAAACTCGGCAACAACCAGAAGGCAGCAATGCAGACTGGAGGTGGGAGTCCAGCGCCACAGGAGGAGCTGGATGAGATGGAGGAAATGGTGTCCACAGTCATCAGTGTGGAGACGGTGGCAGGAGTTGGGGGACCGGACACTGCTCAACATGACCTGACACAACAGCAACAGGGTGAGTAACGACCAGGGACTGGGGGACGGGGGAGATGGGCACAATGGCACACATGCACAATTAAGTATAGCACAGTGCACACCCACAATGACTCTGAATCATGTCCCTGATCCCCTTGGCACACTGCAGCACACCTAGAAACAGCAAGTAGGCCCCCGTCGACTATGTGCCCAGAGGGGGCCCTTCCCACACATCACCAATCTCACAACCAACCCATGCACATGTGCCAAACCCAGCAAAGCGGCGTGTCTGTGAGCCACACTGACAATGCAAGTGACACTGCATGACAAATAGCATGGCTGCAGTCAATATATCATGACATGTTGCACGCCACGACACTGAGGTGGCTGAGTGTGGACCACATCCGTAAAGGAGCAGGTCACACTCTGACACATCCACGTGCACAAACAACCCCTGACGTCAACAACACATCTGTGGACAAACCATGCCCCAGAGTCCCAACTCCCACCAAGAGCCCAATTTACCCAAGTATGCAACATCTCAGCACTGTATAAGCACAGAAGTCAAAGGCACACCGCCTGAAAGGGATAAGGGGCAGCAAAATCAGAGCTGCAGGGGTGACTCTCCCACAATGCAGCACACACACATAACATTCAGAGCACATCAACATTGACAACAATGTGGTACAAACTGCAACACGTTCACAACAGAACAGAGGACACAACTGGTGCCGCTTGTGTGTAGAAACTGGCCAATCACATTTGGCATAGCAGGGAAATGTGAGATGATAATGTACGAGTACAAACACACATCCGTGATGTTGTCGAAATGTCCACTGTCCCGCATCAAATAGGCAGCTCCTCCCAAACAGTCACAATGTACATTGTCATGCAGTCTGTATGTAAACTTGTACAATGCGTCAACATACATGTGAACACAATGTTAAACTGCATCTCCCCTTCACATTGCAGAGGGAGAATCAACACCTCCTGCAGAGCAGACCGAACATCTCTTCACTGATGACGAAGAGGACCTCCACACCTTCGACACCGACGCCCTCCAAGAGCTCATGGACAGCTTCGGCACCTCACCTCCAGGAGCAGGGCAGCCCAGCTGCATCAAGGAGACCTCACCCCCTGCACAGACCACACAGCAGGAAGCACCCACCACCACGGCTGTCTCCCAGGACCCCCACGAACAACACATGGCCTTCCAACGCCGTGTGTTAGGGTGCCAGGAGAAGATGGCTGATCAGGTGCGGGTGGGGTTCGACCTCATGGCAGCCAAACTAGATGCCATACGTGGGTGTCTAAGTCCCATCAGGGACCACTTACAGACCCTAACGGACACCCACAGTCCGCTCCATGCTCTCCAACGATCCATGGCTGACATCGCTGGAGTCCTGACTCTGAGACAAGGACAACTGTCTAGTCAGAGTGGCTCCAGCGATGTCAGCCGGGAGTTGGGACACATGCGGAGGATCATGGAGAACATGGAGCGGATGCAGGCGGAAAGAATGGCTGCCACGGCTGCACACCAGCGAGATGTAGCTGGGCTCTTCCATGCCCTGCAGACCCTCATCATGGCATTGCCGCCACAAGGCCTGGCGCCGATGAATGCTGCTGCTGCTTCAACATCCACATCTCCGCCCCCTGATGTGTCAGTGACACACAGTGCTGCAGACAATCCACCTCCGCCCACTGATGTGTCACTGCCACACAGTGATGCAGACAAAACAACACCACCCACATGTGAGGCACATGAAACATCAGAGGACGAAGATGCGGATGATTCTGCCTTAGTGGTAAGAAGGAAGCGGTAGCATTCATCTCCGCCATATGGCCTGTTTCTGCTTGGTTCTGCCCTCTACATCATCACCTTCCACTGTCCCCCGATACAGTCTGCGACACTCACCTTGGACCTCGACATGGACTGCCATATTCTGTTTGGTTACCAATGACACAGCAATCAGACTGCGGACCGAACTCTTCCTCTTCCGATGAACTTGTCATTCCCTAAAGGACTCTGGCTGGCCCTCCACGGGGCAACAATGTAAAGTGGGGTTTGCATGGCCCTATGCTGCTCCAGCTTCAACACTCCACTGAATGTGAATAAAACATTCAAATTCACACAGATGTGTCATGTCTATGATCATTCAAGTATGAAAGTATGGATGAATGTAGGGTCAGTGATTCCCCCTTACGTCCATGTTGCTCATGTTGTGGGACTTGAGTTACAGGGTGCAACATTGCCGATTGCGGTCCGGGTGGCGCCGACACTACAACAGAGACACACGCATTAGTTACTTTCTGGTCCAGCCCAGAACTGAACCACGCCCAGAGCCCCGGGCTCATTGTTCACACCCCTACGCTGGACTGGCATACGCCAGCCCAGCCCACTCCGCTTACGCTTACAGGGGGGGACGACAAAGCTACATGTCCCAGGTCTTCCCTGTAGTGATCTGCTGATCACTGGTCTAGTTGTCAGCATGCCACAGCCACTCCCTGAGGGCTGGTTTACACCCACACCACACCCATCCAGCACAGGCGTCACAGGACATGTGACCCTGCCAATAAAAGGGGCCTACCACATCACATTCCCCACTGCCGGAGGTGACATGATGGGGTCCGCACCACGAGACTCAATCATAAAGGGTCCATGACTTGCGGTGCACAGAGTTGGTGGCACCCGATGCACTGCGGCCGGCACGGGCCTACCGCCACGGGACGATGGCTTGCGGTGCACAGGTTTGGTGGCACCCGATGCATTGCGGCCGGCACGGGCCTACCGCCACGGGACGATGACTTGCGGTGCACAGAGTTGGTGGCACCCGATGCACTGCGGCTGGCACGGGCCTACCGCCACGGGACGGTGACTTGCGGTGCACTGAGGTAGGGGCACCTGAAGAGCTGAGCGGGTGTACAGTCTGCGATGATGCGAAGACCTCGATACGCCGTCCTGCCAATCAAGATTCGATTTGAATTGAGAGCCCTGCTGGACCGCAGTGTACGCCGAAGGCAGCAGTCAGCACACACATGACTCCACGGTGCGGTGCCGCAGGGTGCGCTGGGGGCCTGTGGCGCGGAATCCAGCGATCGGCTGAGGAGGTTGCACCAGCACGTGGTGGGCCCTCTTGGAGACACGCCGGTGGCGGCAGGTGAGCATTGAGGCCTGGGTGCGCAGGGGCGGCCAGTCATCGCTGGGCGGCAGACCGGTCTGGGGACCAGGGCTGGGGTGCAGCAGGCGCACAGGATCGCGCAGGCACCACCGGTCACGGCGGCGGCCTCGTGGCTGGGTGGGGGGCGCCGCCCTGGCAGACACGACCCTGCATGTAATGACGAGATGTGTGCGGGTTGGCTTGGGACGTAGCCAGCTCATCTCCAGTGTAAATCTGGCCGTTGAAGGTGGTCGGCCACGTGTGTGTAGGCCTATGGACAGGATATGGCGGACACAGAGACACACGCAGTAGTTACTTTGCTGGCCATCCCGGAACTGAACCACGCCCAGAGCCCCGGGCTATTTATTCACGACATACGCCGGCCAAGGCCACTCTGCTCACGCCTACAGGGGGGGACGACAAAGCTACATGTCCAAGGTCTTCCACACTGCCTGAGTTAACCTGTTTGCGTCTACTGTCCACAACACTACAAACACCAGCAGTATATGTCCACATGGACATGTCTGTGCTCTGCATACTGAAGTATGTCCAGCACATCACCGCCACACTTGGCATTGTGTACATTCTTATTGATGGGTCACTTGCCTCCTTCACACATACTTGGTTTCCACCTCTCCCCACATTCTGCAATTGTGTGGCAGAGGTGCCATGCCGTGGATGGTTTGTCTACATGGCTGGCCACGGTTTCCACAGTTACTTGTGTTGTCGTGTCTGGTAGTTGGGCATGTTGATTGGCATGTTGTATGTGATTTTGTAACGTGTGCATTCCCACAGTTGTGAGTTGTATGATTGTGGAGTTGAGGTGTGTGGTGTGTTCAGTTGGTACTTACCGACGAGCAGTGCATTTCTATAGGTGCCATCCTCAAAGCGCTGGTTGGTGATGGACTTGCGGAAGATGTAGGAATCATGCACACTGCCTGGGAAGTTTGCGACGACATTCGTGAACAGGCCCCGGTGGTCCACTTTTGCCTGCACATTGATGGAATGCGTGGGGTTTCTGTTGCGGTTATTGTGTGCAGTGTCGGCAGGGGGCACAAGTAGTACATGTGCAGTCAATTGCCCCCAACACGTGCGGGAAGCCAGCTATGGCGTAGTTCCCTTGCTTGGTCTCCAGCTGTTCCTGCGCAGTGTGGGGGAAGTGAAGGTGCAGGGGTATCAAGCTGATACAAACCGTGATGCTTACAGGTATGATAAATCCTGCATAATAAGACCGTAACAGAAGTTCGTGTGGTCGTAACCTTCCTTTTCTTTCCAACGAAGGTTACGACCACACGAACTTCTGTTACGGTATTTTTATGCAGGATTTATCATACCTGTTAGCATTCCGATTTGTTCAAGTGCAATACACGGTACCAGATTACGTTTGTGACTATACGGACGCTTGACCATTGTCACCATTTATCCAACAGGTTTCTGAATACTGACTTTCGGAATATGGAATTGTATTGGGGAGTTCGCGCAGCATATGCAGTTAAATGAATCCACACGTTGCCCTGATGAAGTTCCCCGTTGGGAATGGAACGCGTTGGCTGAGCTTTTCGTATTGTTGATTTATGTATTTGTAATGAAGAACTGTTTTTACACTACTGTTGACTACTGGACTTCATGACCTGGCGCACCCCCATTTCAGTAACTACAATCTTGGATCTGGAGCACAGAGGCGTTAAGCAACGGCTGGCGTTGGGGTTGGTTGCGCAGGAACACTACGAATTGGAACTAGCGTGTGGTGCGGATACAGGGGCCCGCCGTTGCTTTTGTGGACATGCATTCAAGACATGTGTCAGCCTGTGGGCAATGTGGGTCAGGATGCGGAGGATGGTTGTCCTGTCCTTTTGAGCCTGTAGTGGGCAATGGCATCCTCTGGCGTTGAGTGTCTGCGGCTGGTGCGTTTTAGGAATGTCCGCTGTCTTCTTCTGCACTGCCTAGGTGGTAGTCCCGGGGGGGGGTCCTGGGGGTGGTGGCGGTGGGTGTTGTGGCCCTCTTGGGTCTCCAAGCTGCATGATCATTGGCTCCATGGCATCTGTTGGTCTTCAGATGTGGCTCTGGGCTGGGCTCCCTTTCTACTGCAGGTTGTCGTCCTGCTTTACACCAGTAATAGGCAGGTGTTAAATCCCTGCTGCTAACGCGCCTTATCGACTGTTTTTGGATCGCTTCGCCGATCTGGCTGGTCGTTGAGAATATCGCGAAGTGGTGTTTTCGTGTGTTTTTGCACGGGAACGCCTACTCTGCATATCATTAGCGTTAGTTGTCGCTCTCATCCGTGGCGATGTTTTTTGCGGCAGCTATTGCTGGAAAACTGGCGATATCGGCAGTTTGCACCAGCTTGAGAATAGGGCGATAAATCTATCGCCACTTTTGCGGCGCTAAAGTGCCGATGAATCGGAGATAAGTCCTTGAGAATATGCCCCTTCGTGCATAGTATCAAAACAAAACCCCTCGACCGCACACGCTACATGGTGTAGCTTATTATCCGTGAGGGTAAGCGCTTCAGTTTCACACATAATGGTAGTAAGCGCTATACAAATGCTACAGTACAGCTGCGTTTTTTACCCCGCTTGTACGAGGGTTGCACACAGTGAAGCAAAGGTGCCTGGGCCCTTACAAGGAAGTACATGATCCAATGTTTTCCTTTTAGGTTGCATAAAACAGTCTTGGTTGGAGTGCTGTGAGCCCTTCACAACCCTTGGGGCACGGTGTCTCTGAACCTCCAGTGCTTATTCATTTATATTTGTGGGTTGTTCAATATAAATAGAATATTTATATTGAACAACCCACTTCAGGGATTTAGCTGGTGTGTTTTTTATCTTGGATGCAGTCTAGCAATTCCATTGGTAAAATACATATAGTTTTTCTGGGAGCTAATGATAGCTACTCATGTGGCTGTGCAGTCATATTTACTAATTAAGGAGACAATCTTGGGCCATAATATACAAGTGCCCCGGAAGCACAATGGGCGTTTGCGCCCGCTTTGCGCGCCCCCCGGGGCACATTGGTATTTGCGAAGGAGCCACAAATGCTTGTGCGTCCCCTTCTGCAATACGGATAGCATTGTCAGTGCGCACCCTGATGGCAGCACTCTGGAGGGTGGAAAGGGGGTCCCATGCACGCCCCAGACATCCCCTTGCAGGCGGGTGCAGTCACTGACTGCACCCGCCTGCAAGGGCATCTCTAATCCCCTTTAAAAGTGCAGGTGGGTTGCCACCTGCACTGTGAAAACACAGAGCAGCTTCAAAGCAGCCGCTCTGTTTTTCACATGAATGCACTGGCCCCAGGGCAGCGCAAGTTCACGGCTTCCCTGGGGGTAGCGAATTCATCATAATACGGTGCATTTTCCATCATTGCGCTGGGCGCACCTTTTAAAAGGTGCGCCCAACACAATGAAGGAAGATGTGCCACATGTATAATACGGCCCCTTGGATCTATTGCTTCTATTGTCCTAGGAAGCCACCTATTATGTGAGGTCAGTACCTTTGATGAAGTAAGTATTAAGTCCGGCTATCACATTTTTTCCTGCTCAGTGACAACTGCTACATGAACCCTATCTCCAGGGTCACTGGAATTATGCGGCAGAGGAGGGCCAAATTATGCAGCAGGGTTGACTAAATTACGAGGCAATAAAAGCCAAATGCGGCACATTTTATGGTAGTTTAAAAATAGATAACCTTAAAAAAAACAATTTAACACCCAGATACAGCAATCAGCTACTGAAAGATGACCCGTTAACCTCTGTTCAAAGCCTTCCAGTCCGCAAGAACCCATCACCATATTTGTTTAAACTTTTGATCCGTTTGAGCAAAAATCATTTTGTTTTTTTTAAATTGGCACATTATGCAGCAGATGATGGATTATGTGGAAAATCCATAACTATGCGAAAATCGCGTAATTCCAGTGGCCTCGCCTATATTCCATCACAACATTGGGCTTTAACGTGACTGCTCAGTCCTGAGATATTTGCAGGTCTCACCTGGAATCAGAAAACTAGACCCCTTCCTTCTTAGTGCTGTTTCTAGTTACTACATCAGCTTTATTCAGTACAAAAATACGGAAATACAGCCCTAACACATTGTTAATGAACACAGTCCTCTGCAGATTCTGGAGGACATGTTGCCCTTCCTTTGTGGTTCCACCCTCTTTCATAAACTAGCTTAATAGCATTCACGAATATACATCAGCACATTTTGCAGACCTAGAAATGTACTTGCATTTCTTTCTGCAAACCTTCCATTAACGGTATCTTCACTTTATCACCTAAGTTAATACTTCCTTTTCTCTAGTTTCCATTGTCAGGTCGCTTATCTCCTGCGACCTGCTTCTTCTGCACACATTTTTGTACATCGTCCTCTCTTGTTACGACCATTTTTCATTGCCCATCTACCTGGGAAAAATCCTTGAATTGGACGTTGATTCACCAAAATACCAGAGTGGTAGAAGTGAGATCACCCACCCTTTCACCCGTGATGCCACCACATTGTACATCCCTTGTCCCCAATCTCTCTTAGCCTCTAGGCAGTCTTGAAATGTCTTCTGTCGGGTCAGAGAAAGGACAAGGAGTGAAAGCTACAAAAAGTAAATAGGACTCTTGGACTCCTGGTTCATTTTATCTTCCTGCCACAGAGCTCATAGGCTTTGACAGGATAGTATAGGAAATGCCATAGCTACTATGAGTCTTTCATGCTCAGATTATTTCATCTACTGTTCCCTTCCTTGTGGGAACACTGCTCCCAGTAAAAACCACAGCACGCTGGAGCACCTCCATAATCGTCTGATTCCACCACTTAGTCATTCAATTAGTTTGCGGGTGACATTGAGAAGATAAAGGATGTTCCCCTCAGGGATGTAGTAAACTCCCCGCTTTAGCAGCTACAGCAGGGGGGTGGTTTATTATGGGCCTCTTCTGTCTGCAACTCGGCAGACAAAAGCTTTTAGTTAATGCCATAAAGAAGAAAGAATGATTGGAATACAAACAAGCATTGGCATAGCCAATAGGTCTCGCCTTTGGGACCTTATAAGAGTTTAGCCATGCAACAGTTGATGTTGTTGCACCAAGGATATTGTGTTGGATAACTAAACACTTATAAGGTCCCAAAGGCGAGACCTATTGGCTATGCCAATACTTGTTTACTTTGAGAGGGAGAGTACCAGCACTTCTCAAGAGAGGCGTAATACTTTTGAATGGAGAGCACCAGCACGTCTCAGAAACAAGCAGGTGCTCTGGTAAAGAGTACCTGCACTTATATTTTTCCATTTCAAGCACTGATCATGCCTGCCGAAGATCTACCTGTAGTGTCAATAAGGAATATATGTGTGTCTGCATATCTGTGTGTGCGCGTCCACATGTGTATGTATGTGTGTGTGTCTGCATATCTGTGTGTGCGCGTGCACATATGTATGTATTTCTAAACTCTTCCCTCTGACTCTTCCCCTCCAAAAACCCTTTTTACTCATCAAAAAGCCTCCTCCTACTGCTATGACCTACAAAAAGAAATCCTTCACTCTTCTATCCCACAACTATCCTTTTCAATCAAAATAACAGACTAGCATGTTCACTTCACTAATTCCATATTACACTATACTAATTCACCACTAATCCTTTATGGGTTCCAGAGTAGCGTGCTACTCGCCAACGAAAGCGCTTCAACACCCACCAGGGGTAACAGGCGCTATATGAATGCAAACCTTTCTTTCCCTTCTATCCCTCCACTATCCTTCTCACTCCAAATAACTGACTAATATCCACCACTCAAATTACTTTCATATTTCACCATACTAATTCACCACTAATCCTTTATGGGTTTCCGGAGTAGCGTGCTACTCGCCCAAAAAAAAAAAAAAAGCAATTCAACACCCCATCAGGGGTTAGAAAGCGCTATATATATGCAAACCTTTTTTCCCTCTTCTATCCCTCCGCTATCCTTCTGAATCCAAATAACTGACTAACATATCCACCACTTAAAATTTACTTGCATGTTTCACTATACTAATTCAACACTAATCCTCTATGGGTCCCGGAGTAGCGTGCTACTCGCCGAAAAAGCGCTTCGACGCCTCGTCAGGGGTAGTAAGCGCTATACAAATGCAATTACAATACAATACAATGTGTGTGCTTGTGTTTCTGTGTCTGCATATCTGTGTGTGCACATGTGTATGTATGTGTGTGCTTGTGTGTGTGTATATATCTGTGTGTGCGCGTGCACGTGTATGTATCTGTGTGTGCATATCTGTGTGCGCTTGCACATGTTTTTGTGTGTGTGTGTGTTTACCACATGCACAACTTTCATTGTTGGATGCTTCAGTTAGCCTCAGTAAGCCCCCCAGCTGAGTTTCCGGGTGCATGAGGCTGATTAATCATTGACTGTCCCGGAGAGGCTGCTGGATTTCAGGCCTGCCGCCCGGGCAACGGGCCTGTGCGTTATTGTAGAATAATCCCACGTCGAAGGGAATGGAGACACCTACTCCTTTCTTGTGTGACATGCGGCATCGTGGGCAGAGAGGAGGCCTGCTTCATCCGTGCATACTTGTTTATTTGAAATCGAAGAAGTTTTTTCGGTTGAAATGGGAGCGAAAATGACAAGTAACTTGTTCGGGCAGCTTTCAGAGGATGTGCGGGGAGCTGTCACCGGGCCCAGGGGTGGAGCTAGACAGGATGTTTAAGTCCTCACTCTGGAAAGTCTCCCTGCGGACCAGACCGGAGATACAATGCCTTCCTGCAGAAAATGTGCATCAGTGCTCAACTCTACCTCTGCGGTCCTCGGCCTAGTGGCCACATGTTCCTGTGAGTACCAAATGTTTCTTTTTCTTAAAAGTATAATCACAGTGAGAGATAGTAAGAGAGAGAGTAAGAGAGAGACGGAAAGGGCTTGTCTGTGCCAGAGCGGTCGGTGGACGGATGACCGCATCCATGCACGGGTGGACGGATGAGACGGGTGGACGGATGACCGCACCCATGCACGGGTGGACGGGTGGACGGATGGCAGCATCCATGCAAGGGTGGACGGATGTGAACCGTTATGATTTCCTAGGCCTTGAGAGCTGAACCATCCGGTGACATATGTAAGAACGTGCGCCTGCAAGATGTGTTTTGAACTCAGCAGTATGGTGGTAGGAAAGGAATGCCCGTTATCTGCCTTCGATGGGTAGCCAGGCCTGCACGCGGCAGAAACATCTGCCAGGCCTGCAGACCGGATGGCATTCTATCGTCATATGATTGCTGGGAGAGATAGAACAGCGGAAAGAGCTGTCTCGTGCCATCTCGTGCTCCTACCCCCAGGGCGCCGCGAATACATGATCGAATTATTAACCACTGGCATGTCGGGAACAGCTCAACAGGGGCGAAAATAACAGTGACACCAAGATATTTCTATAAATATGCAGAAAGTTTTCCGTTGTGGCTCCTGAACACGTCATGACAGATCTGTCAGCAGCAGACCCGAAAGAGGCCGAGAGCAGGAAACGCTGCCTTCTGGTGGCTAGGAGTTAATCCGGATATGCTGCCGGGCAAGCGGAGCGCGCGATGGGGGCAGTGACGTCATGTAAGTGCCCTTTTACATGTGGATAAACAAAGTATGAAATCTCTGATGAAGGTGGCCTCTTGCTAATAAAAACAAGCGCGGCCGCGCGTGCAGGTCGGCGGCGAAATTGAAAGCGCCGCGTTTGTAGCAAAAGTGCACCAGGGCCAGCGCGAGCGCCATCTGTTTCCAATTATTGCGCCCGCGTCTCGCGGGCGAGATAATTGGAAACAGATGGCGCTGCTGCTCGCTCCCGAGCTCCCTAGGCGAGGGGAGAGAGAAGGCGGGACATGCACCCGCCTTTGGCCAATTGCGTGCTGTCTTTCTTAGAAAGACTCATGCAAAGGCCAATGGCGGGTCATGAAAAAAAAAAGCACACGCACAAGCGTGTGTTCAGAGTTTAAAGCCCTTACTAAAAGCCTCGCAGGGCAACGCATGCGCGCTGGCTCAGGCGAGACCTAAAAAGGGGCGTTAGGAGACTGTAGGGTAGTAGCCAATGGGCTACTGACCCTTGAGGTTACTATGGCCCCATATATGACCACTTCCTGTGGGAAGTGGGCATAACCCTTTTCCAGAATTCCTAGCTATGCCAACACAAAGCTACCTCTGAAAATGTGTGTCCACCTAGCAGTTAGCCCACCTTTGGGGTGGTACTAGCCTGGGGGTGGCACACCTGACTGACTAGTTAATGCAGTGTTATAGTTAATGTTCCCACCTGTTCAGGTGCCAAGTGGGCTCTGGACAGGGGGCTGGCTTCCTGTCCTGTGAGGGGAGCCAGATTCGCCTTCCAAATGTGGCAGGTCCTTTGAAGCTTGACAGCCCAAGGAGGCTAAACAGCATGACATCCTGTGGGAGGGGGTGTTACACCCTCTACCGGGACAGACTTTTGTTCCTGACCTCCTGAGATCGAAAGGCTCTCACCCTAGAAGGTCAGAAACTTGTCTCGGGTGGCAGGCTGATAGAATCCAGTCAGCAAGCACACCAAAGGCTGGTAGGTTTTAAGGGGACACTTCTAAGGTGCCCTCTGAGTGCATGCTTTGATAAGTCCACACTGGCATCAGTGTGGGTTTATCAAGACGTGATGTTTGGTACCAAATATCCCTATTTTCAGTGAAGCCATCATGTATCTGGGGAACTCGTTTTCACCAGTGTCCAGTGCATGGTTTAAGATGGCTTCCCTGGTCACTTGCACTGGCAGCAATAGGACTGACCAGCACAGGGGCACATCTGCTCATGCAGATATGTCCCTACATATAATATTAAGGACCCTGCTTTAGGGCTGTCAGGCCTGCTGTAGGTGTGACTTACAAATATCATATCTACTGGTAGGGGACTTGGCACACAGGGATTTGTGATGTTTTGTTTTCACTTTTGTCTGCACCAAGACACGCATCCAGCAATGGCAGTCATGCAAGTGCTTGGTGAGCAGTCCCTTGGGGTGGCACCGTTCGTGCTGTTGACCTGGGGGGCCCTCTTTAGTACCTCAGGCCCTAGGTACCACGGTACCATTAATTTGGGACTTACAGAGGATGCTAAAGATTTTGCCAATTGGGGGAACAATTGCACAGTTTTCGGAAAGAGCTCTGGCACTGGGGACCTGGTTGGCAAGAACCAAGTGCACTTTCAGTCAAAATCATATCATGCAGCAGGCAAAACGTGGAGGCAACCATGTCAAAAAGGGGCACTTTCGGGGGGCATGGCCAAGAGATCTGACATGGCAGAAGCGCCTTAGCGGAGCTCCCGTAGCCCGTTGTTAATCCTGCAATATCCTGCAGATACACTGACCTTCCGTGGACCTCGGATAGACTGTGCGGCACCCGGGACACCTCCGTTGAGTCCTGAACACTGCCCCAGGACGGCCGCAGCCGCGGTCGGACGTGAGCCCGGGAGTCGGCCTGGACGTGCCTGGCTTCCGGCGTGAGGCACTCGCTGCCTGGAGCCGATGTGCGGCCCTGGGCCTGGTCGCCTGTGAGTGGCTTCTATCCCCCCCGGGGGCCTCGCATCAGCGGTGACCTAGCTATCGGTCCCGCCGGCTGGAGTCGTTGATCCTGCGCTGGTGAGTCGGGGCCCGGACTGCAGGCGTGCCGGGGCTGGGCCGCCATCTTGCTCTGGCTGGGAGGCGTGCCGTGTGGGAATTGCCGGGGGGGTCCAGGAATTGTGGCCCCCGCTACTACACTGTGCATTCAGCGGTCAGATCGGACCGCAGAGCCCCCCAGACCCCCCCCCCCTTACTGGGCCTGAGCATTTTGGCAGTGCTGTGCAGGCTTGGAGGTCCGATCGGAGACCAGCCTGCCTGTGAGACGTGGGGTGTGGCGGCCGCCCCATTTTCCCCCTCGCCGCTGTGTGCCTTGGTGAGGTGGGGACCGCGGAGGGCTCCTTGATTTGCTGATGCCGGGGTGGGGGCTGCCTCCGCACAGGGTGTGATTGCGGCCCGCTGGGGCCTGGAGACACTCCTTGTTTGGCTACTCTGCACCTGCTTAGATTGCCCGCTCGGGCTGTGGATGCCTGGGGACTCCGGTGAAGCTGGGAGCCGCAGGTGCGTGCCTGGTGTGAACGGCGAATTTCGGGGCTCGGCGGTCTTATCGGGCCGCGTGTCACATGGTGCCAAATCCTGTTGTGGCCTTCGGAGCCCTACTGTGGAACCGGTGGAGGGGTGTATGGCGCTGGTCTGAGGGGTGGAGTGCCGTTAAATCCAGCGGGGCCTGCCTGGGGCCCGGGAGAAAGAATATACCTGAGTCATCCTGGGAGTGTATTTGACCCCCGGTTGTTTCCCCTCCATGCAGCTCCTGAACCTAGGCCTGGCATGCCTCTCCTGCTGTTGTGCTGCCCTGCGTCTATAGAGCGGGCCGCCATATGAAGTTGGTGTGGCTGTCGCGCAGTCCCACCGCGACTCTACCTTGATCATGAGGTACGCCGGAGCGACCCGCGGTGGAGACATCAGCCAGGCCACTGTCGAGGTGCTGGGGGCTGGAGGCACCCATTAGGGGGGGTGGGGGGTTGCCGCCTGCGGAGGCGGCCAGGCTAGGTCCTGGTGTGGCTTGTTGGTGTGCGGCCTTCTCCCGGTTGCAGCCCCTGGATGCTGGCAGAGTGACTCTGAAGTACCGGCCGCGTGTCGGTGACACACCAGCTTTCACTCTGCACTAGACATTTATCGTGCAGCGCACCTCTTCGGACCTGTGAAAAATGGCTAAACATAAACCCTCCGGGGCCACATCCAAACAATCTAATATGGACAAATACACTGGAGCTGGAGCCCAGTCATCTACCCCCGAGAGTGCATTGTTGGCAGCTATCACGCAGTCCAGGGACAAGCTGGAGGCCAAAATCGGCGTGGTTGGATCGGATGTAATGCTCCTTCGCCAGGATCTCCGTAACGCAGTCCAGAGAATAACCGAAACCGAATCACAAGTCTCCACGGCGGAGGATGCAGTTACCACTCTTCAAAAAAAGATGTCCAACCTGGAGTCGTTGACGCACGGCCTAGCTGCGAGAGTCGAGGATGCGGAGGGTCGAGCGCGTAGGAATAATCTTCGCTTTGTGGGGTTTCCAGAGGGCTGTGAGAACAATAATACAGTGGAATTCCTGACCAAGTGGCTCATGGACTGGCTCCCTCCCGATTCCCTGTCTACATGCTTCATAATCGAACGGGCACATCGTGCCCTGCAGCAGAAACCGCCTCCCGGGGCACGTCTCCGTCCAATAATTGCCCGTTTCCTTAATTACAAGGACGGAGATGTGATCGTCCAACACGCAAGGCTGAATGGGGTCCTTACTTATGCCTCCCAACCCATTATGATTTTCCCAGACTATACCAAAGTGGTCCAACAGCGCAGACAATCATTTGCCGAGGCCAAAGCCCATCTGCGCGGCCTGAAAATTCAATACACCCTCTTATTTCCAGCTCACCTGCGAGTCTCCTACAAATCTCGGACCTATTTCTTCGAGTCACCCGAGGAAGTGATCAGTTGGATGGATGAATCGATTAAATTGAAACCCCATGCTCCCTCTGGAGCGGACTCAGACACCTCGTCCTGGGGTCCCGGCCGGGACCTGCCCCGGACCCGTGGGAAACAGCAGCGCCAATCACGCTCCAGGAGGAGATCTCAAAATCGCAGTAACTCTCGCACACGGATAACGGAAGGTCAACAATCTCCTACACCTTCATAACCAACGCTGGTAGAATTGTTTGTAAAGACTCATTAATCTTGGGGGCTGGTAAATCCGGGCTACACGCATCTGTACATTTTGGTGGGTTTGTAGACACTTTAATGTACACCACGTTTATTGGGGATCCATTGGTTGGCAGCGGATCCTACCCCCCGTTGGGGGCGGGACGCCGCCATACCGCGACAGATGCTTCAACACTCTTGAGGTATTGGGGGGGGGGAGGGGGGGTTTGTTGGGAAGTTTACGTTGTTATTCAATGTCATAATATTCTATCTCATGTGTAGAGTCCAGTCATATCATACTACCCACATATTGGTCGTTTTACATGTCAGATACCCGATATGACTGACACCCAGCCGCGGCGACTAAACATTGTTAGTTGGAATGTCCGTGGCCTGCTAGATAAGATTAAAAGAGGGGCCATACTACGACACGCCAAGCGCTATAATACCGACATCCTCATGGTACAAGAGACTCACCTATTGGGCAATAAGACACCCTGCCTTACGCGCTTTGGATTTGTCCAGACATATCACTCTGGATTCACTAGGGGATCTAGGGGTGTAGCGATATTAATTCATCGCAGGGTGCCATTTGTGCATGATCAGACTTGGTCAGATCTCCAGGGCAGATATATAGTGGCGACAGGCACATTATATGGCGAATGTCTCACTCTTGTCTGTGTATATGCCCCCCACCCCTGTCGTGGAACTTGGTGGAGCGATTGACTTCCCTTTGGGGGAGATTCCGCAGGGCCTGACGATAGCTGGGGGTGATTGGAATGATGTTATGTGCCCCTCCACCAACAGATGGCGTAACAAGGGGCTGCGGGCGGACACACGTGAGTCGAAACTCCATACATTGACCCAGGGACTGGGATAGGTTGATACCTGGCGGAAATTACATCCGACTTTGCACGAATACACATACTTTTCTAGCATTCATGACTCTTTCGCCTCGACTACCTATTTATCTCTGCTTCCCACATTCACAAAATTGAGACAGCCTGGATCTTGCCCCGGGGCCTGTCTGACTACTCTCCAGTTTCATTACTACTGCACCTGGGTCTCGGGCGCTCCCCACCCAGGTGGCGCCTCACGTCTTGGCTACTACAGGACGATCACTATCATCATCAGATGTATACTGCTATTACTGAATATTTTTCTCACAATGTCGGCACCGTTGACTCCGCCGGAACTATCTGGGAGGCCGTGAAGCCAACACTAAGGGGGGTGGACATTGCCTTTTGTACCGCACAGCGTCGGCAGCGCTGGGAAAAACTCGCCCAGACAGAGGCCCAAATCATTGACCTAGAAAGTAGAAGTAGGGCTGCAGATAGTGCCGTGATTCGCCGTCAGCTTTCCATAACACAACAAATGTATGCTAGCGACCTGTTAGACGAAGCTAAGACGTATTGGCTCGCTACGTGTAGCCGGATTTATCAGTGGGGGGACAAATCTAGTGCCCTTTAACATCGTCTATGCCAACAGACGCTCCGACCTGTGACTTCCCGAAATCCATGGCCCAACGGGCGAGGTGCTTACAGACCCCGCTCAAATTGCTACCAGCTTTGCTGATTATTTTACAGACCTATACGCCCCACGGGAGACTCTCTCCGAGGCCACTATTGACCGATTCCTGGCTGATCTGCCCCCGAAGTCGCTGCCTGACTCTGTGCGGGATGACTTAGACGCCCTGATCTCGACTGAGGAGGTACAGAGTGCCCTCGCGGACATTAGCTTGGGTAAACCAACGGGCCCGAACGGATTTCCCTGTGAATTCTTTAAGAAATACTCATCTCAAATATCCGCACATTTTTTGGCGGCACTCCACACGGCGGTGGAAGATGGCCGACGTCCGACTGACTGGCGTCATACCGAAATAATAATTTTCTTAAAACCAGGCCGGCCCCCGGAGCTGCATACCTCATATAGACCGATTTCCCTACTTAATGTCGAGGCGAAATTACTGGCTAAAATCTTTGTAAACCTTATCATCCCGCACATCACAGCATTAGTTCACCCAGATCAAGCGGGCTTTATGCCCAGCCGCGCCACCAGGCATAACATCCGTCGTGCGCACAACGCTATCGCCTTTGTTGACCGACTGAATGAGCCAGCAGCGCTTCTTCTTGCCGATATTGACAAGCCCTTTGATTCCCTTAGTTGGATCTATCTCTTTGCTCTCCTACACCGCCTTAATTTTGGCCCCCAACTTCTTATATAATATATTCGCCTCCTATACACTGACATCACCGTATCGGTACGGATTACTGACTCAACCTCGCGGCCATTTTGCATCGGAAGGGGCACCAGGCAGGGATGCCCTTTATCTCCCTATCTTTTTGCACTCGCCATGGAGCCACTTGCGGCGTGGGTAAGAATAGACGCCCAGTTACAGGGCTTCGAGTGGTTGCGGGAGGTCTCCAATCGTATAGCGCTGTACACTGATGATGTCTTATTCTTTCTCACGTGCCTCAATATATCCGTCCCACGCTTGCTTCGAATCATGCAAATCTTTGGCGAGAACTCTGGTCTCTACATGAACACCCATAAATCATATCTATGGCCTTTGCGCGGGGGCGATCTGCTCGGGACTTGGACACATGAAGTTACGGTAGTCCTGGATGGCTTCAAATATCTCAGGGTGTTTTTGTCCGCGTCACAATCTGCCTCCTGGAATAAGAATCTGGCCCCTCTGTTGACTCAGATCAAAGAGCAGGTGCGCGTTTGGTCGCATATGCCCTTATCATTATTCGGTAGGTCGGCTATTTTTAAAATGGTTTCGCTATCCCGTCTTCTTTATCAACTCCAAAACCATCCCTACCCAATACTGCATACATGGTTTCGGCAACTAAACACTGTTCTTAGTCACTTCCTTTGGGGGGGGTTCTGTGCGTGTTGCATTTAGAACATGCTTCCAGTCCACATACTGTGGGGATATTGCGACTCCAGACATTCAGGCATATCATGCGGCGTCTCACCTCCTCATTTTAAACGATTGGTGGTACGGGGATCGACGTGACCCTGCCTACGCCGTCGAGCATTGGTTAATGGACTCTAAATCTCTACACACAATTCTTTATTCTAGTGCGACACTCAAGCCGCTACCACCCGCAACTCGGACGGTCTTTGTGGTTTGGCGACAATCGCTGCGTAGGTTGGGGTGGTGGGACAAAGATACGAAAGAGACTCCTCTTTGGCGCAATGGAGTTTTACCTCAATTGGCTGATCTACAGGGCTTCGTGGGATGGGATTCTATTGGCATTTTAACAGTTGGCACTCTCCTCCGTGGTCAGACCTTGAAGTCATTTCAGCAGTTACAAACCGAATTTCAAATGCCTCGATCCCAATTTTATAAATATTTACAATTTTGCCATGTGTTCTCCCCGTACCTTGCACAACAAGACGGCATCCCCGACTTTAATCCTGTTGAGGCCAAGGTATTTCTTGGCAAGATGGGCCCACACAAGATCGCAGCGCTATATTGCACATTGGTTACTAATAGTCATACTACACTCACTAAGACCAGAGAGGCTTGGCAGAAAGATTTAGGTCCACTCGATGAAGACGACTGGGTTGATGCTCTGGAGTCCCCGCGTGGGGCGGCCATTGCTACGCACCTTTGCCTTATACAATTTAAATATCTTTATCCTGTGTATTTTACTCGCTATAGGCTTTGGCGGGCCGGGATGATTGCGTCCCCCATCTGTCTGCGCCACAGAGTCGCCGAGGGCACCTTTCTCCACACGATTTGGGAATGTACTGCTCTATCATGGTTTTGGCGTGGGGTGCTGACCTGTCTCTCTGAGGTGTTGGGGTGGGATATTCCACAGTCACCGCATCTAACTTTGCTTCACATTATGGAGGGTATTGGTGGTAACAGATACAAGAGGCATTTGCTATTTCTGGGGCTCACTCTCGCTAAGCGCGATATTGCTAAGGCTTGGAAGGCGATCTCACCGCCGTCTGTTGGGGCTTGGAAACGGGGCCTTGATTTTTCCATGGGGTTAGAAATACCAATTTTCTTGGCACGGGGATGTCCCCAGAAACACCCGAAGATTTGGAAGCGGTGGACCGATTATCGGGTCTGTATCTTGAGCCGATCCCCTCTGCGATACGTAATGAAGATCTGCTATAATGACCGAATGATGGGTATTTATTTTGTGAATGATTATATCTGTACTTACACGCTACAATTGGAGACTCTGTACGACAACCCATATATGGACTCTGTGACACTGATGTTTTTAGTTACTGATACTTATATGCGGTTAATTCAGTTTATTGCATATTCCCTCCTGCGACAACTGTATATTGTAAACGTTGACATCTATATCACTGCTATGATATGTATACAAATGCTGCCCTGGGGCCACCTGGGCATATTGTGTCTGTCAACAATAAAATTTGTTGTGGAAAAAAAAAAGGGCACTTTCCTACAGTTACATAGAAACACTCTCAATTACAGCCACTGGCAAATGGTACAATTTACAAGTTAAATGATCCTCCTATTTCAGTGGTTGAATTCTCATCAAACAACTTACATGATTTGCCTCTTTCACAGATGTGGTTCAATGGTTCAATCCTTTTCAAACAAACTACATGAAACACCTCCTTCATTGGTTTGGGCCAATGATTGAATCCTTATTGATACCCTACTTCCTCACTAAATATTTGAGGAAACAGCACAACTTCTGACACTTTACCATTCTAACTTTGTAAAAGTAGATTATATTTGCTGGTATCCAGTACTATAAACACATTAGTTTGTTTAGATTACCGTAAGGTGGCCACTTCTTTATATTTAATGTATGCTCTATCTTCTCTAACTATTGTACCTCAGTTTTGCAATGAAAGATTACACTACATTCATAGGATTGTTCCCTTGACCCCAGTCCATATACAAGTATTTTCTATCTGCAGAACCCCCTCTCCAAAAAATTATTTCACCTTCCATTGAAATTAAAGTGCACCATGTCCAAGAGTCAACAATCGTGAATGCCTTAATATCAGTTACCTCGGTTACTGACATCATTCCACAAAGTTTTTATTATACTCTTTTCTTTTGTCCACTCATCATTTTCTTCATTTCTTTTTTTAGTTCATGTCCATTTTCATTTTTCAGTCACTTACCATTCCTCTCGCTCTCTCTCTCTCTAACTCTATTTCTCTTGCACTCTCTCGCTCTCTCTCTTTCTCTCGCTCTCTCTCTCTCTCTCTCTATCTCTCTCTCTTTCTCCATGTAAGAAATTGGGTTATTGGTTAAGAGGAATGGAAGTCCCACCCAAGCAACAACCACAATCATGTTCATGGTGAACCACAAAAGTCACTAAACTAACCTGTTCTCAGCCCTCTGGTAGCTTGGCACAAAAGCAGTAAGGCTTAAGAAGCAATGTGCAAAGTATTTATGCACCACTCAAATAGTAATCAAGTGAAAAGACAGCACAAGAACAATTCCAAACCAATTTAGAAACATAGAATACATTTTAACAAATGAAATGACACTAGGACAACAAAAATCCAATAAGTAGAACCGATGATAAGGAAGTTTCAATTCATTTGTGAAAATAGCGCCAAGAAGCAGAAAGCGCCACTTGTGGTTATCTGGTCCAGGGGAAAGTCACAAGTTCAGGTCAACTACGATGGAGCACAGGTTGGATACAGGGACCATATTAGTCCAACTGAAGAGTTATCTTCTCAAGTCCAGCGCAAGAAGTTCCATTCATGTTGGGGGAGGCCGCAGGGAGGAGGCTTTCAGTGCGAAGAGCATGTCGAGCATCACGGATCGTCATTGCTTTGCATTGGTTGATCATTGTGGAAGTTCGGTATCTGGCAGCACTACCCATCCTACAACAGTAGAGCCATTCACGCTCACGTGATCCAGGATACTCTTGGAAAGGCACATGAAGTTTGGGCAGAAAAATGCTAACTTTTTGAATATTGTATAACTTTCTGAAAGTGGCATTTTTACAACTGTAACTTAAAATCTAACTTCACCATTTTTAATTACAATTAATTTGAGTGTAAACATCATATCTGTATCTGCTCACACTTTGAAGTTAGCACTTATTAAATGTAATAAGGTAATCCAGTGTTAGTCTATGGGAGAGCTAGTCCTTACTACGGTGGGAAAAAAAACTCTAGGTATTTTTCACTGTCAAGACTTGCAAAACCTAAACACACACATCCTACTTTTTAAATACCATGCACCTTACTCAATGAGCCTTTAGGGCCTACCTTAGGGGTGACTTCTACGTTTTAAAATTGCAGGTTTAGGCCTGGCAAAAGATGTATTTTGCCAGGTCAAAATGGTAGTTTAAAACTGCACTACAGGCTGCAGTGGCAGGCCTGAGACATATTTTAATAGGCTATTTTAGTGGGTGGCACATTGAGTGCTGCCGACTAGTAGCATTTAATTTACAGGCCCTGGGTACATGTGGTACTGTATGGTAGGGACTTACAAGTAGTTTACATGTCCTTCTCAGGTGTAGACCAATTTTACCATGTTTAAGGTAGAGGGCACAAACACTTTACCACTGTTTAACAAGATCGCTTAAAAGCCATCAAAAACAGATTCAGCAAAAGAAGGTAGAAGAAGGCAAAAATCTGGGTTGACCCTGAAGAAAGGGCCAAGTTCAACAATGCAAATAGTGACTGATCTGATTTCTTCCCATCTCTTTTGAGGCTTTACTTCTCATCAGGGGGCATTTTGTAAAATGCCATGTACCGTTCACTTACTCACCTATAACAAAAGTTGTTTGTCCCTATTTAGCTTCACTTCTAAGAAATCACTAAAGATTTACTTTTTTCTCATATTTGAACTCTTTTTTTGTCTCACTGCCTGTTTTCCTAGTTTTTCCAATTGAGCTTTGCAGGGCTGGTTGACAAACATAACTCCTGCTCAGCCGTCCTTCTAATAGGTCTTTACATAAAGGCCATTTTAACTTAAAGAATCTCCAGTCTAAGTATATTTGCCCTTTACTGCAGCCACTGGGTGTTCGGCAAGGCCGGCCTTACTGTACCTCCAATTTTAGATAGTTATACAGTTTGTTTTTATATATCATGGTTTTTAGCGGAAATTTTCCATTCCTCCTGATAAATGGTTATAACTGTTTTTGATGTTTTTTATGTTAATTTAATGTATGTGCTTTTGTGATTTATTATGATAAATCAAATAAAGTTATTTGACTGACATAAACAATCTCTTAAATGTTTTTTCTTCTTTCTGCTCTCTCATCTCAAAAAGGTACTTTTCTATTACAATATTTACATTTAGGATGTGATGGTTACCTCATTGCCTCATAACTTAATTTTAACTCATTGACTAATTATCCTCGTAACTTAGCTTCTCCTACCCCCAACAAATGTAGGAATAAGGCCTTTTCACTTTCTGATCCCACAAGTGGGTTCACATACATAAAAAAGATGGTTCATAAATTTTTCCTTTCAATGAATTACATGGAAAACTTGAATTCTCTGTGGCAGGCAGGAAAAATAGGGGTGGGGGGCAGTGCGGCTGTAACATTTGGCATTGTACACAAAACCATGTACAGACACACTTAATGATACACAAATGTAATTTCTGAACGTTCTCGCCATACCCTCATTTTGCTTGTATTCTATGTTGTGGCGAAGATTCTAAAGTCAGTGTACATTATTTTAATTTTTAAAAACGATTAACTCTGCCTGCCTTCATATTCACATACTAAATCCGTAAAGCAAAATAATGTTTAGGTAGCATGTCTGCTCAAAATCAACTCAGGTATGAAATGCAGCTTTAAATATGAAAAGAGCTCCATGTTTGTATTTCGTTTCAGTACATGAAGTACACAATGTTCTTTAGAGTTGGACAAGTACTGATGGCTTGAGCCAGAGGTCTGCAGACCTGCCAACCCACACGGTGCCACCGAGTGTCACATGATATGGGCTCCTTTTGCATAGTTAAACAGTGAAAAGTCGATATCACGTGGTGACAGGGAAGGCAAGCTGGCCACCCCTGCACTGAGTCGGTTTCCAGCTTGTTTTTGAAGACTTTAAGCAGGCAATATACATTAAGGGGTGTGAAAACACCTCAGGACATCTGCAGCAGCCTCAGTAAATGTTTTCATTTTTTGGAGGTGGATTTTGGGGGTGGAGGGGGCAGAAGTGCCTCTCAAGCAGTTCTCGGCATGAAGCCCGCCCTCCAAGGCCCAGCCCCTACTTACACGGTGACATTTTTTTGAAGTTGGCAGGTCTGTATCTGGTTATACAAAAAGCAACTGGAATGTTTAGAACGTTTTTTTAAGGGTTTTTTCAAAAACGTTTTTTGACCATTAAGAGAAAAAAAGGGGGTCCTTCTTTTAACCTCTGGGATATCCAAAGATATTGAAGTGGACACCTCACTCACTTATCGTGACATGCTTCATCATTGGCGCCTATCCACACCCTGGTAAGATGATACCACCAGGGCGGACTCAACCAAAGATGAAATGGGAGTTCTTACATTAAATCAAAGCTGATTAAGCAGGGATCCAGATGAAAGATTACTTTTAAAAATACCTACAGATATACCCAAAGGTTTTCTTTATTCATAGGGTACCTGGGGTGTGTATAAAAATTATGTTGGGGTTTCTCATTGAATATACCTGTTCAATGAAATCTCCTAGTTTCATGCCAACAGGTTTCGGCCCGCTCTATGAGCCCATCTGGGTCTGGGACCTAAGTCAGGACTTGTTTGATTGTATCCCTGCCTTTCTATGCATGCACACCATGCACACTTGTGAGGCCTAAGGCTCTCACCTGTTTTGTTTCTCTGTTGTTGAGGAGTTTCTGAAAAACAGAATGTTTTGTGAAAGAGGTTAAATTTAAACATTGTGTTTGAAAAAGGATGATTGAGGTTACTAACCAGGTGATTTGCAGACCATAGCCCATACTAGATCTAGGTCCTACATAAGTGGGGGCACTTCCCTTAATTCAAATAGGTGATTGTGGTGTCATTGATGTGAAAAAGTAATCTTAACATGTTGTGGCCTTTCTATGTATAGGTTATATAGTTTGGGTTAACCATTCTATGTTTCAATTACAGTATTGTTTTTTATTTTTTGTACAAAACATGGGAACAAATTATTTTCCCGTGGCTAGGTGATTTTACAGGCATTCTATTCACACTCTGAGCTTAACCTCTATTCCGGTAATCCAATGGTCATGCGGTTCTGGAGGATGGTGCTGTCTTTTAGTCACACTCTCATCAAAAGAAAGAATATACATAAATCTTTTGTTAAGAAAAAAATGATGAATGGACACTTATTTTGTGTTGAAATTTCGCTCAGCACTCATCATATGTATACATGTTTTTGTGATTGGATATGCACTTGACCCCCTGTTTTCCTTTGCCTTGTTTTTGGGCAAGAGTCATATCCTTAAGTAATACCCTCTGGTAATCTTTTGTGTCTCTTACTGGGTGAGACTCATATTTCTAAATTGTTATTGTCTGGCCTCATTTGTTAAATGCAAGAGAAGTGCTTTGTTTCTTAGATTTTTGTGTTTTTTAAATTTTCTTTTACCATTTCCATTCATAAAGCTCCTGCCGAATCCCTTGGTTGTATCACCATCAAATGGTAATCTTCCCATTTGATTTGTTAAATCATATACCTCACGGAGTGACAAGGCGTGTTGTTTGTTTTGAAAGAGAAAATAAGGAGGAGTGTATTATTAAAGCTTCCGCCTAAGCTGTGTCGTTATGTCCGCTTTGCCCCTGCGCATATCGTTGTGTTTGCTTAGACCAGAGTTTCCTCAAACTTTTTAAGTGCGTTGTAAAAGCTACCACCTAAGCTAATTTAATACATCCATCTTACCGGACGCTGCGTGCCGTCAATTATTACTGTTCCCGTTTAGATTTGTGTATGTTTTTGAGAGATAAGGTGTGTTTCAAACAGAACTATATTGTTTAAGCTCCGGCCTAAACCATGTGCGCCCTCACACACATATCGCTGTGTTTGCTAAAAAATCCCACCCTCCTTCTTTTGCCAGGGTTCACTTACTTCTTCAAAGAAGCAGCACCCCAGGAATACCTGTCATCTCCTCTTCTGACCACCGGTGAACAGCTATTACTTCGCGGCTGTTAGTGCGCATACCGTTACTACGCAGAAGTAATGGCATGCGAAATAACGTGTCATATTCCTGACCACCACCGAGTGAAGGTTCTCGCTCGGTCGGTGGTTTTTGTAGAGGCTGGGGCTTCCCAAGGACATCCTTGATGACGTCATTAACGTGACGTCTCAGGAATGATGAGAGTTAGAGCCCCAGCTGTTTCATGTATTTCCCGGTCATCAAGGATAGTGTTTATACAGGGAAAGAAATGGATTTCATACCATTACATGTTCGATATTTCCTATCTTTCTAAGAGTTGTCACCAGCGTGAAATTGTCTCATTTTTTAAAGGTTTTTCCTCATTTTTTGTACATATGTCACTATCCAATTGTGAATTCATACTTCCCTTCTTTTGTGAATCATGTTTACTGTCTTCTGTTCAGGATAGTTGTGACCATTGAATTTCCTCGTTCAGTCCTTTTGTTGTACTGGATAGCCTATAAATCCACCTTTGTTCTTTCCTCAGTATTTGTTTCTCACTTGCTGATGGTGGCAGTTTTTCATCTATAGACCGAGTGAAATCATTCTCCGTGTGGCCTGTGGACAGAAAAAGGCGCATCATCTTTGTGACTTTTTTTTTCACCGAAAAGTGCTTCTATGCTCATTGATGCGTAATCTAACTTTCCTTGTGGTCATGCCTACATACTTCAATCCGCATTTGCATGTAATTATATATACCACATTAGTGCTCTTGCAGTTGGTAAGGTTCTTGAGGACCCAGGGAGTGCATATTCCCTGGTCTAGATCTTTAGTGGCTTTCGTAAGTGGGCAGACATTACAATGGCCGCAGGGGAAGTGGCCAATCACCTCTGGTAGATTCCATACCGCTTGGAGTGTACGTGATGGTTTCTCCTTCTGTTTGGGCCTTGTATGGACCAGTAAGTCTTTAAGTGCTCTTCCTATCCTGAATGCAAACACTGGTCTCTCGAAATCCAATGAGGCTGTTAGGGTTCTTCAATGTCGTAAGACTATCTTCTTCATTTCATTGGTGTGTGTCCCGTATGTGGTGACACCCACTACTTCATCATTCTGTGGCTTATCATGTGTCTCCAAGAGATAGTCTCTTTGGTTGTTTCTAGCTCTTTTCTTGCCTCTTTTGATCAGGTGTTTTTGATATAGATTTTTTTTCAAGTTTGTCTGTCAGTAGTGCTGTGTGATTGTCATATGTGGATTTTTCTGTACAATTGCTCTGCAATCTAAGAAATTGGCCAACCGGTAGGTTGTCACTGAGGGCTTTCGGGTGGAAGCTGTTGTATCGGAGCAGATTGTTTACATCTGTTGGTTTATAGAAAACCTCTGTGGTTAGTCAGTTTTTTTCTGGCCAAATCTTTAGGTCCAGGAAGGTGATTGACTCCTTACTTGCAGTTATGGTGAATCTTAAGCAGGTGTCTCTTGTGTTGAGCAATTTCATAAACTCATAGGCTTGTATATCTGTACCTCGTCAGATGACCAGTATATCATCTATAAACCTTTTCCACAATTGAATGTTTGAAGGGGTTTTCATTGGTATATATATTTCTCTGTTCAAAATCGTGGCCATACAATCAGGCAATGCTTGGGGCAAATGTGCTGCCCATAGATGTCCCATATGTCTGTAGGTAGAAATCCTCCTCAAATTGGAAAAAATTCCTTGTTATTGCCATGTGTGCACAATCCACGATTAAGTTTTTTGGGTAACTGAGTCCCATTCCGTTTCATTGAGTAGGGCATTGAGTACCTCTAGGGAGGCATCTTGGGGTATACTCTACATCAAGAGTGACAAACATGTCTATCTCCGGGTCAAAAGTGAGGTCCTGTAACATCAACAGGTCATCCTTGGTGTCTTTCATATAGGAGGGCATTCTGCTCACCAGGGGTCTCAGGAAGTAGTCTGTGAACGTCGATAGTGGCTCCAGGATGGATCCAATGCCTGAGACTATTGGTCTACCCAGAGGGGGGATTTTCCCTTTATGAATCTTGGGGAGTATGTAGAAATAGGGTACCTTTGCCCCACTTTCAATGAGGAAATCGGCTTCTTTTGTTGTATTCCAGTTCTTCTCCTTTGCTGCATTTACCATGAATTGGATATCCTCTGCGATCTCTTTAGTTGGATCCTTATTCAACCTCTTGTAATTTCTTGAGTCCTTTAGGAGTTTGAGGCATTCGCTATGATACATTTCTTTAGGGACAATCACTGTGGCCCCACCTTTGTCGGCAGGCTTTACTACGATGTTGTCCATGTTGTCGATTTCTCCGATTGCTTTGCGTTCTTCTCTAGTCAAGTTGTTGAACATGTGTGTACCTCGGTCTTTCAGCTTATCAATCTTGTGTGTAACTGCTTTTTCAAAGGCCAATACAGCATGGTGTGGTTCAGGAGGTTGAATCTTATACTTGGTTAATTAAGATTAGAGATCCCAGAATTTTATTTAAGGAAAAACAACAGGGCTGGTCTATCTGTCTGGTAAGCCCACGTTCTTCTAGGACTCACAAGCTAAAAACACATCAAGCTTGCCACTAGCACTCGCTAGTCATTTTCCTGTCCTATTCAGCCATCCTCATGAGGTCCTGAACTGCGGTGCGGGCTGCTTACTTTCTTGATTACCCCCTAAGGAGGATGAGAGGATAGTTCCAATGTACTGGACGTGAAGACCCCAGCTAGCATTTTACAGCTAGCCGGCATCTTTGCCATCAGTCCATTAGAACCGTACTCTCACTGCACCAACTTCATATAGGGTGGTATCAAAATACAATCCACCAATGGCATTGGCCAGTACTGCTGCTGACTATAGGGTGGAGGTGACTCCTTAGGGGCGATCCTGGCTTCCAGCAATCAAACAGGTGTGTAATGAAGGGCAAATTAATACTCCATCCATGGCTGACCCAACAGGGATTGTTAGCTGGGACTGCGAAACTGTGGCTAATGAGCATAACAAGAGTTTGAAGAGGGATTATTAGTGGAATTGCCTCAGTCCCTCTGCCCCTGGGTGTACATGGATGGATGCGCAACGGACCCCTCCCTCATAATGCACCCCAGGCCTCACCCTCGAGCACCGAATAGCTCTCTAATTCCTCTTTTCACTCACTCCAGGCCTCACCCTCTATGTCTGTGTGCCATCTCCATTAGCCTCCCCCTGAGGGCCAGAGGACCTCTACCTCTTTGACCCTTAGAGGCCTCACCCTGGGTTTGCTCAACCCTCTCTATCTCAACAACTGCCATCTCCAGCGCCCCCCAAACCCCAGCTTACCCTGTTCCTCACTGTCTATGGTGCCCCAAGAGGAGATTATACTATTAACGTTACCACTGGAGTTACAGACGTCCTCACAATCTGGTGAAGTCCTCCCAGATCATGTTTGCCTTTAAAACCACCTCAGCGAAGGTCCATTACCTCATAGATTGCATGATTTGTGACAGTGCTTAATTTGTATAACAATAAGTACTGGGTCCAAATTGTTCTCAGAAGTCTGCTGGTGCCACCGCCTAATGTCAGGTTGACAATGTCAAGGCTGTATTTCACCTCATGCCTCTTCTTCCATGAACATACTCTCCCCGACCCTTTATCTCACTCTTGCAGAAGCTTTTTCAAATCTGCTTTCTCAAGTTGTCACTGTTTTGCCATCTTTCTCTTCCTAATTTATTTTTAATTTAATTATTTTATAGCACTACTCATCCCAGTTTAGGTTGTCAGAGAACTTTACAGGAGACACAAAGAGACAAATCAAGTGTATGAATTAATATACAGGAAATGTTACAAAAGCCACTGAGGGTTATAAAGTGTAGGAGTTACATATGGTCCATACTCGCAGACATTATGGGCCCGATTACGATGGGGGCTGAAATGGCTCCGGCCCTTCAGACCACATCATAATCTGCTGGTCGGATTCGTTTCCGACCGACCCATTTTGATGGGGTCATTCGGAAGGGAATCAGAATGGGATTTCTGAATGGCCTCCGACGGGCTCGGAGAGCCCGTCCGCCATTCGGAAAGCCTTCAGTAATCTCTCGGCCGGCTCTTTCCGGCCGAGGGATTACGATGGCAGATTCCCACAGCCTTTCTGTTCCGGCCTTTCTGACACAGAAAGGCTTTGGGACTCTGTCTTTGGGGGCCCCCAGCTGGGTCACCGTGGGTGCAAGGCCGCCGAATGGCAGCCGAGAGGGCACATATGGTGCCCCCCTGTTGATCCCTGCACCCGGACTGCAGGCACCTTGAGGTGCCTGCCACGGGGTGCAGGGATAAACTGCACCTCCGCTCTTTACAATGAGAGCATGCATTCCATTCGGAATGCATGCTCCCATTGTAAAGTATAGGATTCGGTCGCATCCTACTTTCTGGGCTGGAAACGACGGCAGGAGGTCGTTCAGTTCCAGCTCCCAAACGATGTCAGACGGACTCCGGTCCGTCCGACATCGTAATCGGGCCCTATGTGTTAAGAGTGCAAGGTCAAGAGAAACCCAAAGTCAAGATTTAAAATATAGGCAGTGATTGAGTTTGTCTGTACTACTAAGACTTCATTACTACCAATTGGAACCCTTTTTGCAAACTTAAAATAACAACAGATTGAGAAAACAACAATACAGATCTAATCCCACCATGTCTTGCGGTTTGCATGCAGCTCCTTGATACAGGGTCATTGCTCACTGAGCTATACTATGATTGAAATTTATGAACTGGAATGAACAAAAGGATCTCTGTGTCAAACGCAGTGACATATGTACCTATCGACATAAAATGCAAATCTGTGATCTGCATGCAATGTACTTTGCAGCAGGCACACTAAACCTCTATGTATGAATCAAACTGTGACTGTACAAAACATAGAACTCTCCTGAACTGTATTAATCACCAAAGTTATTTTACCGTTATTATAATCCCCTGAAAATTGCTGGTCGCATGTAGATCTATGCAGCAGCGGTGCCTTTAAACAGGCAGATACTGTCAGGTACTCAGTACCTGCAATTCTTTCATTTGGAAGGGACAGTACCAGCACTTCTCAGCACTACTCCAATGCTTTTCACAGGAGAGTACCAGCACTTCTCAGCACTACTCCAATGCTTTTCACAGGAGAGTACCAGCACTTCTCGGCAGCAACCAGGTAATCCGAGACAAAGAGTACCAGCATTTCTATATTTCCTTTTCAGGCAATTTGCAGCGGGCGTCTTAACCCTGTGAGATATTTTAAATGCAGCCTTTTTGTGACCAATTAAGCAATCTAGAACAGATTGACAGCCTAATTTGTCCTTGTTGCCAAGCTTGTTGTGTCATATTTTCCTAAAATAAAGGTATAAATTGACTTAGACTCCGCCCCTCGTGACTCCACCCCCTTTCCTCAGCCACACCTTGACCACCAATTTATGGGCTCACTGAGTACATTTTTTCCAATTCAAGCACTGCCTGATCCCAAAACAAACAGTGCAGATGAGGCCCCACAGGCTCAAATTAAGCACTGTCCAGGGTGCCACTGCGCGCAGAGCATGGGCTGTATAAAACGAATTCATGTGTTCTTTACAGAGGGTTTTACTTACTCCCTGAATGAAAGAAGTTAATGCATTTCGTTAGCAAGCATCCAGATGTTTTTAACAGAAAAACAATAAACATTTTCAAAAGCAGACACTTTTTTTGTTTGTGTTTTAAGGCGTTGACAAGATATCCCTAAACTCGTAAATTTCCCAGTTCGTGCGTAAATATTTAATTCAAGTCCAACAAACTTTATTCTATTTCATATGTGAATCATAAAAGTACTAAAAATAAATTTACAAAATTCATTCAGTCCAAAGGCGTAACCAGTGTGTTATGGAAGGAAACTGCCTCCCTGGCAGGTGTTGGAACTGTGAAATACAGCGATAATCTGGGTAAAGTGGGCCCCTCAGCCCTCTATGCCCCGGTGCCACTGCACCTGCTGTACTAATGGTATGCCCCCGATTCAGTCCAGGATTTTTCTTTGCGTTTGGTGATTTGTAGTCTGTGTAGTCTAACGATAAAACTGGACTACAAATCCCAGAATGCACAGTAAAAACATAAACTGAATGAGTTACACTGGAGAGCTCTGGAAAGTTCTCTTCTAGCGTCAAGGTGAGTGATAAACCGACAGGCCTATAACAATCGAAAAACAAAAGGAGAAAACTGGGATAAGAGATATGCTTCTAGGTTGAGAATCTGCGTAGGTCGATAAAGCCAGAAAAAAAACAATTATTAATTATGAGCGTCAGTGAACCCAAAGTCCTTTCTGGAAATAAACCAAAAAGCTGAGAATCTGATGGTTTTCTCTGAGTAGGTGTCCACCAGGTCTCTGGAGGCCGAGGAATCCACTTAGTGATGTTTTTAATCGATCAGTTCCGACCCGTTCTGTTAGACGTATCCCGGGTGCGGCACTCACGCGGGCTAATGGGAGGAACCGGGGGCCTTACGTGCCCTGAAGCCCCGCCCCGTAGTACGCTTCGCCTCCCAGGGTCGTTTTCCTGTGATTCGAAGTCTGCGGTAAGTGTCAGACGGTGTGCGCGGTTTGTGGTCTGTTCCAGGGGACAACAATGTGATTCGCCGGGTGACTCGCTTCACGTGTGCTTTAAAGATCACATGACTTCAGAACACAGCCCCGCCAAAGCTGCCAGGTTTCCCAGGTCCAGGGTGACCACTGACCAGCCCTGTTGTTTCCCCTTAAAATTCTGGGATCTCTAATCTTAGTTAACCAAGTATAAAACCAGGGCTACAATTCCCCGAATTTTGTATTAAAAAAACCTGGGAATGACCTACCTAGTAACGCACTGACCTGGAGAACTTCGCAGCTATATAACTGTGCCGTGGTTGGATTGGCTGCCTAGTTTCCCAGGCCCATGTGTGATTAGTTCATCTGGCCCGGGTCTCTTTTCCTGGCGTTATTGGGAATGTGGCCCTGGTTTTATGATGGGATACACGTGACTATACCCAGAATGCAAAGAACAGCCTGGACTCGGAGAGCCCTTCATACATTGGATGGTGGCAACTTGTCTTGTTAGGAGTAGAGCGTCTAAAAGTTTGTAGGTAAAAGTATAAATTCAAATTAGATGGCCATGAATGAGAAAAGCCAATTCTATATGTACAGACCAAGCACCTGATTGATAGGGGCGGGAGCATGGCCATACTTGGCAAGCAATTCCTTGTCATGCGTATCAGCATCCCCAGATGTGTTGTTTTAGAGATCATTCTGGGAGCTGTAGTTTGAATTCAATATAACTAAATATGGACCAGATGGACAGTTCTTCGAATTTCCCATGTCCCAGCCGTAAGAATCTTATGTTCCCCAGTCCAGATGTTTATTCTGCATTTGGTACTTTGTAGACCACATTAGATAATGGGGTGTAGGATCTATGCCAACATATTGTAGGTTTCAGAATGCAAAGGAAGATGGGCCTGGACCTGAAAAAATATGAGAACTCATAAAAGACTCCAGTCCTGTTTTCTTTGCATTCTGGGGCCTGTAGTCTTGCTTATCCCATTATAAAAGTATAAGACCAGGATTACACGTCCCAGGATGCAAATAAACAACTTGGATTGGAGCAGCTAGTAACGCATTCACCAGGAAGGTTTAAAGTCCGTGGACGGTCCAGAATTTGAGCATGTGCATTGCTTTCTATCTTTTTTCCTACCATCAATGTTGGGCATACATTTTTATGTTGGAACATTTATGAACACCCCCACTTTTCCCACACTAACCGTTTAAGAGTACGGATTTTGCACATAATTGCCAAGATCCCCAGAGGCATACATGACCAGCTGCTCCAATCCAAATTGTTTGTTTGCATTTTCGGACTTGTAATCCTGGTTTTATAATTGGATAAACAGGACCACAAGTCCCAGAATGCACAGGTACACAGGCAGCATGGAAGATCTGTTTGAATTAACTTTCCCTATGGGTACAGTTGCAAGATTTGGCTAAAATGGTACCACAAAACTGGTTCAGTTCGCGCATTCTACTGATATTTGCGCCTGTTGGAGGGATGACTCTGGGTTAAATTCTTTAAAGAAAAGTGCTGGGGCCCAAAGTTTTTCTCAGAAGCCGGCTGCTGAATACCAAGGTTGTCTAATGTTGATTCCACCTAATGGCTCTTTCATCGGCCATCATTCTCTGCTTGTCCCTCTAGCACACTCTTGCTGGTTCTTTTTCATCCCTTCTTTCTCCTTTTATCACTGTTTTCCTATATTTCCCTTCCTTATTTTTTCTCCCTTTTCTTCTTTTCTCTCTTGCTCTTGGTCATATTATGACTATAAAAATAAGTCTAGCCCCCAAAAATGAGTGCTGGTAGGCCTACCTGCAAGAATTAAGCACCGATTTGTGGATTTACTATGGAAAAGAAAATGTTTTATCTTTCCAATAGGTCAGCACCTCTGGCAACATCTTATGCCTATACCGTTCTTGCTACAATAAAAATGTTATATCTAAAGTGCTCAGCATTTCCTGTGCACTGAGCCTGCAGTATGATATGCTATGTTGATTTGTAGAGCTCACTAATCACCCATGAGGGTATCCAGGCGCTTGATCAAGTGTGTGTAGATATGTGATCCCATAGAGGTATTCAAAGAGCCACATCTTCAACTTCTTGTGGAACTCCCGAAGTGAGGGGGAAGCTCTGATGTATTGGAGGTCGTTCCATGTTTTGGGTGCGATGGAACGAGCAACGTCCTACTTTTGTGAAAGCAGGGTGTGTGTGCGAGTGAGAGTGAGGCTGAGCGTAGGAGTCTGACAGGCTGATGGAAGTGTACGCAGCTGTTCAGGTATGCTGGCCCAATGGTTTTTTTTTTTTTTTTTTTTGCAACAATTCTTTATTAGGGAATTTTCTGTTTTCCAAAACACAAACAGATTACACAACAGACAGGAATTAAGTATAGAAACCAAAAGATCAGCCAAAAAGGGGGAGGGGAGCCACTAGGGACAGGCAAAGCCCAGGAAAAACGAAAAGAACCCACACAGGACACCCACAGGGACAAAAAGATGATCCGTGGCCCGGTATGGGGGCAGGGGCCAGCCCCTTGTCCCGAACGTAGTGGGCCAGGTTTGCTCAAAAACCAGCAGTAAGGGACTGGGCTGAGGTGGGGGGTGGGGGGGGGGGGTAGTAGAGGAAGTGGACCACTGGTCCTGGGAAGGGGAGGTGAGGGAGTGGGGAGGGAAGAAGGTACGTAGCCCTGGAGGGGTAGGAGAAACAGGAACAAAGATCCACGAGGGAGAGCACCTGGGAGGGGCACCGTCTATGCTGGCCCAGTGTTGTGCAAGGCTTTGTATGTATGCATGAGAGGTCTGAAGTGGTTGCATTTGTAAATAGGAGCCAGTGAAGCTCTCTGAGGGTGAGTGAGATGAGGGTGTGGCGTGGGAGGTTGAGTATGAGTCTTGTGGCTGAACTCTGTGTAGGAGCTGCTTGGCGATTCAGGCATGGAGTGCGTTGCTGTAGTTAAGTCTGCTTGTGATGAGTTCTTGTGTGACTGTGCATCTGGTGTTCTGTGGAAGCCACCTGAAGATCTTTCTTAGCATATGTAGGATGTTGAGGCAGGCAGCGCTCACTGCATTAACTTGTGCTGTCATGTTGAGTTTGTCGTCGAGGAAGGTTCCAAAATTTTTGTCATGGTCGGTGGTATTGGTGTTAGGCCTAGCTCTGTCGGCCACCAGTTGGCGTCCTACAGGGAAGTCCTGTTTCCGAAGACCAGTACTTCCGTCTTTGTCAGAGTTGAGATTCAAGCAGTGGTTTTCATTCATTCTGCTACTATGGTCATGCAGTTGTTGAAGTTGGCTATGATGGTGGTTGTCTTGTCCGTCAGGGAGAGAATGAGTTGGGCATCCTCTGCTTAGCAGGTGAGGGTAATGCCATTGAACTGGATGATGTTAGAAAGCAGAGTTATGGGTAGGGCTGAGAAACGATCCCTGTGGGACTCTGCAGACCAGGCTGTTTGTCTCCGATGTGAAAGGCGGCAGTCTGACTTTTTGGGTTCTCCCCATAAGAAAGGAGCAGATCCAGTTGAGTGCAGTTCATTGGGTGCCGACCTCATTGAGTCTTCTGATGAGTGTGTTGTGGGAGACTCTGTCGAATGCTGCAGAGAGGTCGAGCAAGATGAGGGCCGCTGTTTTCCTCGGACCAAGATGGTCCGAATGTCGGGGGCTGTGATGAGTGCTATTTCGGTAACTGAATCCTTATTGAGTGTTGTCCAGTATGTGGTTTTGTTCGAGGTGGGTTGTGAGTTGTTTATCACTTTGGCTGGGTAGGGGAAAAGGGAGATAGGACAGAAGTAGTTCAGTTGGCTCAGGTCAGCTGACAGCCTCTTGAGGTGGGCATTGACCACTGCATGCTTCCAGTATTCCGAGAATGTGGCGGATGTGATGGAGGTGTTGAGGATGAGGGTGATGCTGATGGGTGATGCTCCAAGGTTGTAGACGGTGGGGTGCACTGGTTCTGTTGGGGCTCCTGATTAGATGGCCTGCATGATTCTCTCTGTATCTCTTTTGGTGAGAGGTCTACATTTGGTCAGGTGGCTGTCTGGGTTGGTGATGGGTAGGTTTATGAAGAGATCGCTGGGGTCTAGTTGATGTGCAAAATTGCTGTAGATGTTTGCAATTTTGCTGTGGAAGAAGTTTGATAGGTCCTCACAGAGTTTTTGGGATGGGATGATGCTGTTGACAGAGGGCAAGGGTGTGGTGAAGTCCTTGACAGTCAATAAGATCTCCTTGCAGCTGTTGGAGTTCCCTTCGATGTGTTCAGCTAGTGCTCTTTTCTTGGTGTTTCTCAGTTGCTTTGTGGTAGCGTCTGAGTGCAGCCTTGTAGCTGGTTCTGTCGGTGCTTCATGGCTATAACAGGCACTTTGCACTAAAGCAGAGCACATGAGAGTATGACACACTTTTAAATCTAGGAGACTCCTGTAATTCCCCCATTGCTCCTTCTTGCCTTTTCCCAAGGAATCTCCGGTTGTCATGCAGCTGGACCTGATGTGCTTGAGCCACCTGAAAATGTTTTGGGAGCATTGTTAAAGGTTATCCGAAGCTCAAGGGTGACTATGCATTATTTTGTCCATGGCCTATGTGTCCGCAAGTCTAAAGAGAAACAAGGCGACCCTATGAAATAAGACCTTTTCCCTATGATTTGAACATGTCACCAGCTTCACATGACAATTTATTTTCTGGCTCAGGTCGTCTCTTGACTCCTAGAGCCAAGCCACAACATGGGGTCCAGCTATTTCCATTCATTCTTGGCTTGTCCATGTCTAGTATTGCAGGATTATGTTAGTAGTTATTGTCAGAAAGCAATTTAATTAGAACAGGTGATAATGTTTTTAAAAGTTGCACATGCTCCTCTTCGTACCTCAATATCGGAATTTTCTATGTTGGTGAGCGTTGTCAATTATGTTATTCTAAGCCCTAAGGTCACAAGATTTAAGCCCTATTTATGTGGTAGTGGAAGTCCTGGATTTTGGTTTTTAAAATCCAGTCACCGTAATTTACACTCGCCCATCAATGCTCCCCTGTTAAAATCCAGGCTTGGTAACCATCCTGGAAAACACAAACTAGCCATGTCTCTTTCTGTGTCAGCTGCATTGCCGAGGTTCATGCTATGTATTTGCTAGTCTTTTCTTCATCAAGCTAGGGATAGAGGCAGGGCCGGCTTTATCGCTGGTGGCGCACGGTGCGGCAATGTTTGTTGGCGCCCCCCAATGACCTCCTTCTCCATGGATTCCCTCACTACCACCCTTAAACAGTGCCCCTCGAGTCCCTATAACGACTCTCTCTCTCTCATGCATTTCTTTTGTTTTATAGCGTCAGTGGTACCAATGAAAGGTGTCAGAGCACTTTACATCACATACACATTACAGAGACAATGAATCATAAGTGTGTAAATCAGTCTATAGGAAATGTTACATCAGACAGAGGACTACAAGGTGTAGGAGTCACATGTCATCCATACTGATAGACAGTATACTTTAAGAGTGCTTGGTTTGGAGAAGCACAAACTCTGAATTTAAAAAGTAACAGCATAGTTGGGGGTTGGTTTTACTAATAAGAATTGATTTCTACCCAAGTGAACCCTTTTTGCAACATTGGCATTAAAAAAAACTGGGGGGAAAATCATAACGCTCTAATCTATACCTTGCACTTTGCATGCAGCTCTTTGGTGATAGTTACTAGCTCTCTGTTCAATATTTGGATTTAAACGTCTAAACTGCAAGTAACAAAAGGGTCACTCTTACAGAAGCAGTAACGCACTGACCAATTTACATTATATGTACTTTGTGATCTGCATGGTACACGTGCTTTGCAGCAGGCATTTTAACCTTCTGGACTACTTTAGGATGAGTCAAACCTTCCACTAGACAAAACTCTGATCTCTCTGCAGCATGTCCATCAACCATCAGAGTTATCTTGCAATTTTTATGGTTGCCTGAAAACTGTTGGAGGTAAGGAACTCGACAGCAGGTGCTTTTAAAACCATAATGTACTTGAAAACACAGCGCCCCCCAAAGTCAAAGCCCGGTGCGGTGGCACCGATTGCACCGCCCTAGAGCCGGCCCTGGATAGATGTGGGCAAGCCACTGCAAGCTCGAGCCAGATGCCCGGCTCTGGCCCAGCTCGCAGTCATCTTGGACCCTCAAATCCAAAACGAGTCGAGTTTTTATTTGACGTCTGCCTGAAAAACAGCATAAACGTTTGATGTTCAAAAGAAGCTAGAGATCTCGCTCTAGTGGCTGAATCCCAGCTTTCCAGCTTGACCAAACTCTGTGATCCTAGGCAAATATTTGATTTCACTGAGCCTCCTTTTTCATTGTTAACCCATATAACATCACCTTTAAATGCGTGTGTTGATAATGTGCGATGTACAAAAACCTCTTGTGTTTGTTTTAATGCACTAAATCTTGCACACCCATAAAAGGAAACTAGCTCACATACAGGGTACAGAAGACGACTGACAAGTCTCTCGATTCAATAATGACTTTGTCATCAGGGAGGGCGCATGAATGTTTCCAAGTTCATGTTTAAAAACAATCACTTTTAGTAATAATCTGATGTGCTAAGATGAAACACTTTTTTTGTGTGTTAAAGAAGTATACATTTTTGAATTTTGAAGGGACTATATATATTTTTTACATGATGTGCGATGCAGTATTAACATGCCAACTATTTTCAGGGCTCAGCTCATGCACGGGCTCCTAGGGCCAGAGCCAACCCTTGGCTTGGCTATGACGCGACTCTCCTTGTTAATTTGTTGGCTCGCCCGCCTCTAGCTTGGAACCGCAGCCAACACCCGCAGGCGTGACACCATAGAGAATAAAGACAGCGAGCAGGCCGCCTAGAGTGACAGATTTCCTCACAGGGATGAATCGGATGCAAGACGAGGAACATTTAGTGAGTGTACTGTGGAGGTGGGCTAGCCAGAAAATTGGGAAAGCCAAGGAGTTGCTTGGCTCTGAGAGCCCGAATATGAGCCAAGCCAACAGTATGTTTGGCATGTAAATTGTGCAGCAAACCACATGTAAAAAGTGCTTAAGACTCTTCAAATTTTAAAAAAAGGTGTATATCTTTAACTTGCAGGAGCATTTCACTTCAGGACACTATCACTGAATTGAGAAATATTCATTAGAATTCATAGTTTTTAAACATGAACTTAGAAACATTCGTGCACACCGCCCTCACCCCTGAAAGTGTTATAATTAGGGAAATCTGAGGTAAGTACATTGTCATGTACGGTCCAGTTTGTTGTTACAAAGGAAAAACATTAACACCTAGTAAAACATATAGAAGTGATCTTTGTACAGCGCACATCTGGAGAGGATGTATTTCAAGGTACTCTCAAATGTGATGATAAAGGAAAAGTTGGGGACAATGAAATAAACTAGTTTCCTACGTAGAGGTTGATTCACCAAAGTCCCAGGGCTAGGTGAAGTGACATCACACACCATTTGACCTTTATGAAGTCACAGTAAGAGACATTTTAAGACAATTAACCCTGACTCAAAGGTCATATGATGACAAATGACCCAACCCATGATAACATCGCAATAACTAGCATTGCTGCAATTCCAATAATAACTGCATGAGTATTAATACAACACAAGCAAGTGTATTTTTTGGATATGCTCTATATTAAGGGGCCAACATGATATGCAAAGGAATAATTTATCCTGAATTGTAGTGGCTAAGCAAAGCAAGTGAGTCTCACCTCTTCTAGGGAGCGATTTCCTTCGTAGGAAAAGGAATCGGGTCTAATAGTGCATTTTAATGCACAATTTTCACATAAATTGCAAAAAAGATACTCATTAAATATTCAAGTCGTTTCATGGTGTGCAAAGCTTGTGAAACCTGACGGCCCCCATGCGTTGCCCCCATATGTCAAAAATTACCTCCATCGTCAGGGTCAGCATTTTGTCGTGAATGCCCATTAGCCCAAGCATTACATACAATATGCCAGTGCCAGACGTTTGCCAGTATTGCCTACCCTATACAATAGATGCCTGTTATGTCAAAAGTTACTTTTAGTATTTAAGGGACAGCCTTTTACCATGCATGTCAAGAATGTCCTGGAACGTGCCAGTATTTTGTCATGGGCGCCACTTTTGCCAAGATTTACCTTTAGTGTACCAGCACCAGTACTTTTGCCACGGGAATCCCATATGCAAGTTTTGCCTCCAGTATGCCTGTGCCAGTATTTGCCATAAGAGCCCAAATTATTTTCAGTGTGCCAGGTCCACCGGGAGACATGTAAGCATAACACAATCTCACTTACACTCACTCTCACGCTTACTCACTCATTTTCACTTCTAATCATTCATATTCTCTCACTCTCTTGGGCTCCCTCCTATTCTCACTTATTTGCATTCTGATTCAATTCACTTTCTCGCTCACATGCATTTCTCTTAGTCTCAATCATTCTCACTTAGTTTCATTAACTCTAACTCTTGTTCTCAGTCAGTTATGCTCATTCATTCACATTCACACTCACACTCACACTTTCTAATACTCCCTCACACTCATTCATATTCATTCTCTTTCTCTAACTCACTCATATTCATTTACTGACACTCAATCTCGTTCGTTCTTACTCACCACCCATCTCACGCCCACCCTCTCAGTTTCATTCACACATACATATATCCTCAAACATGCAGACACACATGCTCAAACATACACCTGGGGCCGTATTACGTATTGGGATTGTTTGCGCCCAGCGCAGCTTTGAAAAGGTGCGCCGGGCGCAAACAATGCCAATGTGCCCCATTATGATGAATGCGCTGCCCTGGGGGCAGCCGCGAACTCGCGCTGCCCTGGGGGCAGCTCATACACGTGAAAACATGGAGCAGCTGCTCTGTGGCACACCCCTATGCAAATGAGGGAACACCCTCTGTTGATAGCGCTAGCGCTTTAAGTGCGCCAGCGCTATTGGTATTATACAAGGGGACGCACAAGCGTCTGCGCCCCCTTCTATAATACCAAAGTGCCCCAGGGGCGCACAAAGCGGGCGCAAATGCCCGTTTCGCCCCCGGGGCACCTTATCTAATACGGCCCCTGCTGTCCCACACCAGCACACTCTTATTTGCATGCATGCACACAATATATATTTAAAGTATTTAATGTTACTTACCTAAGCTGCCAGCGAAAGTCCCATTCCAGATCCTGGTGCTTCATTAGTTATTGTACTATCAGTGAATAATAGACTTTTATTTCATGTTGTGCAACTGAACCACTAGATCACTCTCCCATTTTACAATGGAGGAGGCGGCAGAAACCATGTGAAGGATCAACTATTTTTTTTTGTTTGGTGCAAAGATCCAAGAGTGCCTCGAGCTGAGCCAGGCATCTGTCTCGCGCCTTTGGCGTGTCACCTACTTCTCGTATACTGTTCGAAGGACATGTCACCAGACTGTTTCCTGGGGTTTTTTGCACCTTGTATGGACAGACTCACACTAGAATGCTTTTGTCTGCATGTTTTTGCTTCAGGAGATTCAGCCCCCAGCAGCACAAGCCCTTTGACTGTCAGTTTACAATGCAGTTGCAATACAATTGTCTGCTGCTAGGGCAGGATCTGCACCCATATGTATAAGAAGTTCAAAATGCTACATATGGTTCATTAACACAAAAGCCTTTGCTGTTAGTGAGTACTTTGATGAAATAAGGTGAGCTGCAAGCTCAGCTTGCTGTAATAACAATAGGTCCAATATAACAATGTCTATACACATTTTCAAAATTTAGCAATTTGTGGATATTTATAATGCCTACAGAATGAGCTAATATAATATGCAAATACATGCAGAAGAATAAAAGCAAGACTGGGGATATTATTTTGAATGTAAACAACGCACCCAAAAAGTATTTGCAACTTGAATATAAAGGATGACGATTGCAGAGTGCTCTGCTGAAGTATTGTACAATTTGTCTGCTTTCAAAATAAAATGTATCTAAAAAATATTTGCAACTCGAAAAAAGGGACAGAGGTTTCAGACAGTTTTACAAAACTATTGTGCATTTTTTTAATCACAAGCTTCAATACAATTTCTCAAAAGCATGATTTAATCCACGTCAATATTTTGAAAAAATAATCAAGATTAAGTGTAAAACCAATATGGACAGTATTACACCAAAATGGGCCCCATTCTTAAAGAAAGTCATAGAAGTGCTGTTGCAGGTGGGTGATCAGCATTAGTGCAGATTTACGACTTTCAATAATACACACAAGTTTACAGAGAGAGGGGGCTTCCAGGCAAACGTTTGTGAATTCCATTTTTGCAGGAACAAATATACATCTATATATTTGCTTAGGTGAAAATTCATGTGTCAAAACCTTTATTAATTATATTAAAATATGTCCCCACCCCATGGAGAAGCTCCATTCCCACCAGGTAAAAAGTTGTCTTCGTACCCTTGTCTGGATTACTTTATGACCTCTTCCACCATGGTAAAGGGTTTGTGAGAAGTGGGTGAATCCCCATAAACAGATGTTTCCGGGTGTGCACAACCCACAGGGCATTTCAGCCCTGGAGCGACTACTTTCCATCTTCTTCCAGCCCCTTTGAGTAGATTAGTTCACACGAAAGTTTTAATGTGAATTAACCTTATTATGAGTGAAAAAACAACTTGTGCATATAAGCCAAACCTGAATGTCTAGATAATCTGTGACATTTTGACTCTGACAAGACTTTCCAGAGTTTTTATAGTTGTAAAATGTAAATGCCCAGTCATTGACATAGTACCTGGTATGTGATCATAAGTATTTCAAACAAGGTAACTGTGGCACAGAGAGGAGAAGAGATATTCTCAAAATTCCACAATGCGGTCAGGTGGAGAATGGCAGACTGCCGCTATCTCTTCGATCCTCACTTGACAACCTAGACAGTGGGCCACAAGTAGAATTTGACTTTATAACTTTATATACAGTGACCTTTTTTAAAAAAAAAATCAAGAAAATGCTTGAAAATTTGCCAGCGCAATTCACAGTGCCCTTCTAGGGACACTAAATTAACAAGCATTGGCAAAATCAATAGGGCTGTCGTTGACTGACTGCCTTTTGGCTTTGTCAATGCTTGTTTTGTTTGATCATGGGATTCCAAAACTTTATTCTTATGGAAGTGGCCAGGCCCTTATCAATCTAAAAAAATGACTAAAAGCAAAAATACTTTTTTTATCCCAAAAAGCACAGATTACAATAGTAGTCTTTGGCACAGAAGGGAAGATATTTGTGCTTGGATGTGTTCCTTATGAAAGGACAGAATGCTGTTACTCACTATGAAATTAGCCAATGACTGAAGTATCCTGAACCTTTGCCCATGCTGTATGCTGTTGTTGCCATAAGAAAATTGAGGATGATACAGAATAGACCAATGAATGAAGAGGGCCGTCTAAATGTGCCTATAAATAACTATATTATGCATGCAATTGTAGTAAAACCAAAATATCTTGGTTGACTCCAGACCTTAGAACAGGGCAATGATATATCCTGAATTCTACTATAATTAGAACACTGGCATGATCAAAAGGCTAACCTAAACCCAGTGGCGGCTCGCCGAGGGAGTGCTGCGGGGCGGTGAGGCGGGGGAGGGGCAGGGTGGGGGAGTAGTGAACTCGGACATACGACAGACCGAACTCAGAGGGAGTTCTGTCCGTCGTAAGTCCGAGTCCACTACCCCCACCCTGCTCCCCGCCCCACCGCCCGCAGCACTCCTCAGCGAGCCGCCACTGCTAAACCCGAGCCCATCCATAGAGTATCTGCATATGCAGAACCTGTAAATATGCAAAGATTTGAGATGACTAGAGCCCCAGTATATCCAGAGCCTGAATAATCAGAAAGTTCTAGAACAGAGTCTTGCAAAAAGCCAAACCCTGACCTAATGTGAGCCATTGCATAATGAGAGTAGCTATTATCCTGTCATGGTTTCTTTCTCACTTATTAAATTAACTCGTACATTGTAAAAGACTTGTTAGTTATCTGCCAGTTGTGCGGACACCACTGTGGTTATTCACTGCTAGGTAAAATAAATAAATATTATCATAGCTCTGATATAATGAGAATGATGCCACAATTTGTCATTTTGCCGCATGGCACCAAATTGGACAATTTCTTTTTACAGGACAAGTAGCTTTGTGGAGCGTCTAGCCATGTGAGCGCGTAAATATTTTACAAAATTCCACACTGTGAAAATGGAAGCTGTCCTTAAAGGACAGCTTCCACTTTGTGTATGTGGGCTATGGCTATTGGGGGAGCAGAAAGGCACAGAGGTGACCACTTTGTGCTCCCCTGATATTAGTCACTGAATGACTATTCTGTTTTTAGGTTTAGCCTGCACAGCATTTGCACTGTGCTTGAGAAATCTATTGTTTTTAATATAAACTTAAAAGGTACTTACATCCTGCCTCCTCTCTTTACTGGCTTCTCATTGGTTCCTGTGCGTGACAATTACCTTTTCTCCATTTCAATTGGCTGTAGCATATTTTCCTGCATTTACCAATGCTTGTTCCTCGTCTGCTTCTCTTATCAGTTTCCTGCAGCCAAAATACTGTTAACATCTGCTTTGGGGGAACTATATTTTTATAAAGTTTTGCCGTTTACTTTTGCAGCACATTTATATAGCAATTTATCACCTGGAGAGATTAAGTGATTTGCATAGAATCACAGGATGTTGCGCGGCGCCGCCGAAACTCGAACCGGGAACCCCAGCTCTCGAGTCAGCAGATCTGGCCCCTGCGCCACATCCTCTCCACTCCCTGTTATCTGTCTGGGAGCTCTTTCCTTCTTCCAGACGACGATTCATGAAAACAGCTCTTTATTCATTATATAGGCAAAACCAATGCATTACCAATGCTTGTTTTGATTGCAGCCCCCCGGTTGCTTTAATGGGCTAGGGCTGCAATATCAAATAAGAGTAGACATTCAATGAATGCTAATGTAGGGATGGAGATAGGCCCACAAACGGAAACCTTTCTCATTTGTATTTATGGGGCAGGATTCTGTGAATCCTATTAAATTGTCATTCTGAGCTGCAAAGATTTGCACATCCAACACAAAATGTATGCCTGGCCACAAAGCAGTGACTCGTTTCATACAAAGACTGCTTTGCGACCTGACCTTTGGTACATTGGGCTCTCAGTAGGATTATAACAGTACAAGCTACTACTAGAACATGCAATAATGGTTCCCAAAGCTTTTGTAGTCCTTTTAAATATTGGCACCTTGATCCACAATCGGTCCAGAGCAGCAGCAAAATAAGGAACTCATCTGGTGGGAGCAGCAAAGAACGTTTTAAATGGTAGCAGCTTTCATACCCTTGGATGGTTCTACTTTCTAAGAATTTGCTCATAAACTTTGCTTCAAAGAGAAAGTCACTAAAGGGGTATACATAAAATGTGCCTTTTTTGGCATAAAATGTCAGTATCCAGTTGCCTCAAACGTTACCTGACCTCGAAATTTATGTAAAATCTAAATAAATAAATATTAAACCAATGCTATAAAAGTTCGAGGAGCCTGCCAATAAAAACATGGTCCGAAAAGGGTCAGAGGAAACACACCACAGCCAAATATAACACATGTATAACGTGTATTTCTTGTGATGCTTTCTACTTCTGAGGGAGTTCTAATGTTGTAGTAGACTACATGGACCACATGCTGAGAATTGAAGTCTACCAGCCTATAACTATAGGAGCAGATGTACAAAGAGTTTACGATTCAGAAATGAATATCAAAATCAATTGCAAATGGAAAACAAGCATTGACAAAGCCAATAGGTCTCACCTATGCAAGAGCTATTGGCTGCTGTTCAGCGTGGTTGCTGCTCAGCATGGCTAAATGTTAGTGGCATAGAGTAGAGTGGCATGGAGTGTCGTGAAGTAGTGTAGAGTGGAGTGAAGTAGAGGGGCGTGTAGGGGCATTGAGTGGAGTGGCGTAGAGTGGAGTATTGTGGAGTGAAGCATCGTAGAGCGGAGTGGCGTAGAGTGTTGTGGAGGGCCGTAGAATGTCACGGCATAGAGTAGAGTGGAGTGACATAGAGTGGAGTGACATAGAGTCAAATGGAGCAGCATAGAGTGAAGTAAAGTGGAGTGAAGTGGAATGGCGTAGCATTGAGTGGAGTAAAGTGTCATAGAGTGGAATGGTGTAGCTTAGACTTGAGTAGAGTGGCATAGAGTGACGTAGAACGTTGTGGAGTGTCATAGAGTAGAGTGTCGTAGGACAAAGTGGTGTGATGTGGAGTAAAGTGGCCTAAAGTGAAGTGGCGTACAGTGTCGTAGAGTGGAATGTCATAGAGTCGAATGGAGTGTATTTTCTTGGAGTAGAGTGGCGTGTTAGTGCACTGTCATTACAGACATCACATTTTCAATTGAAATTACCATTACATTAGCACAGACATACAACTTTGTTGATAAAACTATACAGCGCACAAACAATAATGTATGCATATGGCATCAACTAGTGTATTGATTTGTTCTAATCATACTAAAATATTTGTTTCCACCACACATTAGAATTTCAAAAAAAGTGCTTCATTAGTGCTTTTCTAATTCTGATATATTCTGAAATATTTGCACAGTTCATTTATATATATTTACATTTTGTTGTGAGCTACAAAATACACAACATACAGCCTTCCTCCAGCACATCCCCAGTACCCAGCATGATTGTCAAATAAATTCTCTCACTTTGAAGTCAGAGAAAGAAAAGTAAACACCAAGCTCCCTTGAAAGACAGAACCCGGCATTTGACCTCTGTCTTTGAATGCGTAGCAAACATGACAAGATAAGAACTACATTTAAAGGCCTGTTTACGGAAAGCGAGCACTCGTACAAGAATACAGTAAAAAGGCTATACTCCACGGGAAGGACAAAGACATGTTGGACAGCCTAAAACAAATGAAGCCAGCGCAACTATAAGTTACAAAACACAAAGTCAGTGGTAAGCAATGTGCAGAATGCATTCCCTGGAAAGCTTTCCGAATGTCCCCAAGATGTTTTTTCAAACCAGACAGCTGTGCTGTCTGGTTGGCTTCAACCTAATAAGCTAATAGGGATGCATTAAGGCAACAGAACCATACAGTCCCAAAATTTGCATAGCTTTGGGATTTTCATTTTCCTTAAAATTGCGAGGAGATGTGGACTTGCACTAGAGCTGCCAACTTTGGAACTGGGGAACCAGGTTCGAGCCCTAGCATCGGCTCAACATCCTGTGATTCTGGGCAAATCACTTAATCTCTCCATACCTAAAAAAATTAATGAATCTGATCTTTTGTAATGTAATCTGGAACTTGTGTAACATGCTCTAATTCCCTTGGGCCAAGTTTGCGCTATATAAACAGCAAAATAAATTGTAAATGCATGCAAATAGCAACTTGCAATAAAATAGTTAGCACATTTTGAAAAGGTAAAGTAAAGTGAAAAAATTGCCAGCACCTCGCACTGCTGGCCATAAGATGCAAAATTTGAAGGGCAGTACCAGGATGCAGCAATTACCTTCTCAATGGTAGCTCTGTTTGCAAGGTGTAATGAATGTATATTTTGGAAGCACAACATGGAAGAGGACTTGAATACAAAGGTCTACACTTGTCTACAGCGTGAGGTGGCATTATGTTGCTGCCATCAAAACAGCAGATGGACCATCCTACATCCCTAGAAGTGCTCAATGTCTTGGTAGGTGAAAGCATGATGCTGTTAGGCCTTGTCATGCTATATTCTGCTTCTGTGTTCTCTGCACCTCCTGTCCCCTGACAGCTGTCAATCAACAGTAGCCATTCCTATGGAAATAAATGTTATTGGTGTGTGGCCTGCTGTTTTTGCTCTAACCTTCTAGGGCTCGATTGTTTATCAGATATAAAACTGCACCCACAGGTGAATTTGAGTGTAGACCCGCCATTTTTAGGAAACCACCAGGATTTCACAGAGCACTCCTGGAAATGTTTTATGGATTTCCAATTGATGTTCATACGGAGGCACTTCCACAAGTGTCAACTAGAGGCAATGTCCTGATGTGTTAGGGTGACAGTGTCTCAATCATCGGTATCAGGCTGATGGAAGTTACCCTCTGTATGAAGTAGAGGACAATAAATAATGCATGTCAAAGGTGTCATGTCTAAGTATGGCTCACACGTCAGTGATGCATTGGATACATGCCTTGTCTCATGACTCATGCTGGCACCTAGCCTTGTCTTCCTTTTTACATCAGGAGGCGTGTAATGTGCTACCCAGTAGCTCTTGATCGTCCTGACTGCATTCAGCTTTGCATGTTTGCAGAGGCAGGACCAACTGGATCAAATGGCGATGTGACATTCGCTTCACACCAGACTGAATCCTTTTTCTTTTACCCCAAACCTATGGTGGTACCCAACTTGCTGAACTGATGTAAAGGGCTCCCTATGAAAGCAAATATGAAGGGCTGCAAGGCTGTAATGAGTGGGTCTAAGGGCGGAGAGAACTTAGAAGCTCTATGCAAGGGAGTTCAGAAGAAACAGACACGCTCTCAGTACCGGCTCAGTCAGAGCACTCAGTTGAGGGCAGAGAGACCACCATTTTGAGGTTGGGCACAAAGCATCACTCATCAGTATAGCAGTCTAGGAGCTCCTTTGTGCTTCCAATTCTCTGCATTGGATTTCCCTACTGACCTGCTCCTGTGTCTGCCAAGACAGTGGTGCTTGTGTCAGTCAATGTCCACCATGGACTGTGTTTGAAGACACCCGGCCTGGGGTGGCTTGGGAGGGGTCCCAAGGTTTGGACGACCTAGGTCATCAGTAATGTTGGGCCCACATGTGTTGCTCATTTCTCCCTGAGAGGGCCCCACTGAGATGAGGAGAGTTGCCTGGGTCATTACCCTGCACCGGCTGGATTAATGAAGGAAGTGGAAGCGCTTCACCCTAGGTGCCATCGGAACTGTCTGCATCGCTGGTGACTATCACATTATGGTCACCACTGGTTTGTGTAGATTGGGGTGTCAGTCACTGCCTCCAACCGTTTAATGGCCCTCCCATTTTCCGTGTACACCATGAGTGGCCGATGTTGAGATACCTGGGACCAGAAACTATACATTTTTTGGAAAGGCTCTACCCCACTTGCTGTTCTCTCATTTGTGTTACTCATTGCATCTTATTGCTCTGAGGCTTCTCTTCTAGATGTGGGCCACTGTGTGAGGGCTGCTGTTTTCACCAATTGACATCTGTGATAACCACTGTCCTGTAAACTTTCTGCTGTGAAACATAATTAAACAAGGACAGCTGTCTGCGACGATCGGTGTTGCTTCAAGCTGTGTGACTCGCTTTTGTGTGGATGCCTAATACTGTAGTCAAGAAGTGACAGTACTACCCGGCTCACCCTCCTTGGGCTCCAATCACAACCTGATACACCACTCATAGATGTCCAGGGGACTGAAGCTTGTGAATTTATGATGACATTGGTTGATACAGGTCTTCGTACCTTGGGACTCTTGTGAGCTCTCACATTTGGATTCTCGAGGCAAGTCCTACACAAGCCCCTGACTAGAGATAAAAGCCCTTACAAAAGCGGAGTTTTGCAGAGCCCAACCCAGCAAACCCTCAGCAGCTATGCTTACAGCTCAGGATATGGCTGAGTCAACTGGAGATTTCCGCTCTGCTAGTAACATGCCTGCTGACATAGACACATAATCTTTGAGAACAACAAGACACTAAGGAATAATATGGACCCGTTAAATAAGAGCCTAAACCAAGTATGCAAAGACCTCTCAAAGGTGCTGTGGCAAACTACAGAACTAGCATGAAGGTTGTTTGGCCTGGAGGACAGGTGGAGGAGGAGCAATGTGCACTTCTTGGGCCTATCGGAAGGGAGCAAGAGTGTACACGTGGAACCCTATATAGAGGGACGACTCACCTACTGTTTCCAGAGAGGCCAGAAATAGAAAATCTGGTAGTTATTGCATGCCACTTCCGGGGTCAGTATCATCCACCAGGTTCTAATCCTAGGGCATCAAGATATGGATCCTTTGATTTCATAACAAGATTGATCTGCTGACATTGGTACCGACAGACAGTGATCTAAGCCCCTTGAGAAGATGTCATTAGACCCTGATTTCTCTTCAGAGACATCAGAGACATGGCAAGGATGTCATGAGATGAAGAAGCAGCGGACGATTAAAGTAATCCATTGCGGGCAGGACACACCTTAGGGTCGCGTTTCTGAATGGCCACAACACTTTGATAATCCAGTTTAATCCCAGAGTAGCTATGATCTGAGGCACTCAGTTGCTGGGTATCCTAGTAAAATGGCTTCACTGAAGCTTAGTCTTTCTTTATAACCTTCCTCATTGCAAGCCATTGATTTGCCGGGACCTGTTTCAATAGATTCCCGGTGACTGGGACCTACGTCTGTTACAAACATTTTATTTGCCAGCCTGTGTTATTGTTCAGCCCTCCAACTAGTGTGCACCAGCTTCTACGCCATGCGCAGGTCCACAGACTTGCGACACATGAGGCAGTCTGCACAGGTTGGGGTGATCCCCGATGGTGGTGAGGAGTTTGTGGATTTCTTGGGTTTTAGTTACTAGCCTGGATGAGAGCCTTTTAAATGATCTTTTCTGGAAAACTCTAGCGGGACCAGCACTGCTGCTGATTCCACAGAGAAGTTTATGAAGTCATGTTGCCTTCACTGAGGGTCACAACTTTAGAACACAAACTACTTTCTTTTGATGGGTAATTTTTAAAACGTTGATAGGTTTGGGTCACAATTGCCTTCTCAAAATGCTCTTTGATTTTTTTAAGTACATGACGGTAATTCCCTTAAATTTTCTTTGGACGTTATGAAGGTGTTAGCATAAGGCAGAGATTGCTCATAGTTTAAAGGAATATTAGTTAAATGAGCTACATTAGAACAGGTGCCTGCGGAAAACAACTAAATGAGCAAAACATTCTGTATAGACAAACCACCTCTGGGGTATGTCTGTACACTGCTCAGTCTGTATGCTGCTGCTGCATTCTGGTGTTTTGGGTTACACCATCAACATGTTTCCAGCTCAGTTCTCTGGTGCCACATTCAAGCCTTGGTTTGCTATTTTCCTCTTAGGCCCTCGTTATTCTCTAGCCGGTAATCCAGAATTGAGTGTAAACATGAGTTTGGACCTGAGGACCTTATCTTCTGTCCAGTGTTTATCACCATTCAGGTGCAAACTTCTATTTGTTTCCAAAGTGGGATTACTTGGTTCGCGGTAACACCACCATTTTTATCTGCACAAAATTTGTTGGTAAAATGTGGTGGAATTTCTGCTGCTTGTTACAATTTTTGCAGCTTGGCACAGGGGAATACACACAGTATTCCCACGCTTAGGTGTGGAACTTGGAACGATACGGTAATATAACATCCACTAAATACTGCACCCAGGGTCAGACTGAGAGCCGAAAGCAGCCCTGGCAAATTTTGTCGGACCAGCAGCCTCCTCACTGCATAGTCAGTCTCGGGCAGCTCTGAGGCTTGTATTTTCATTGCACTTCACTGCTGGAATTACTGTGACCAGTCCAAGCCTTTAGTGAGAGCGGCCCGATAGGTGAAAATCGGCCCTCTAAGGTGAAAATCACCCCCTGGCCCCCAGCCCACCGGGGAAACGACTGATGCCCGGTATGGCCAGCTTGGGCCTGACTGCACCTCATTTTATCATTATTTATCAGGTGCGGTTTTACCAGGCCAAATAATGGAGTACTTCTAATGAAGTCCCAAATCGTGATTATTTTGTTTGTGAAATTACCACACATAGTGGTTTTCACCTGCACTAATTTGAATGGAAAATGTCGCAAAAGTCAGAGCGCAGGAGGGGGAGTGCGGGGGGGGGGGTAATCATAAAAAAAGACTTACCTGAAGCTGCCAGCCACCTCACTCCTCACGCCTCAGTGTTCCTCTTCTTCCTAGTCCCAGCAGACACTGCAATAGCATCAGAGACTCCCTGTGCAATCCCCGCACTGCTCTCATGCTCTGAGAGCAGCACAGGGTTTGGCCTGAGGGGGCTGGTTTAACACTCGCTCAGGCACAGGGAGTCTGTGCTGTTTCTCCAACCCGGCTGTGCAATACAGTTGGGTTGGAGAAATCTAACTGCCAGCCAAACAAACATGCACACTTAGAGGTGCACTCCACTCCTCCCTCCCATGGCCCGGCCCGCCCCTCCCTACACATGCTGGCTCAGCCAGCAGGTGAAAAATAAGACAATAATAAAATATTGTTTTATTTTTCTGCTGCTGGCTCTGAGCCACTGGGGCGATGCTCCTCCGCCATTGCGAAGGAGCCTCCCCTGGCCTTATCCTCCATTTCCAGGAGCAGAACTTCAAATGGGAGGTAACACCTCATCGAGTAAATACTGTCCTGTGGTATTGCTCTTTACTGTGGTGAGGTAGTACTGCACGAAATAACAAGGCACTTGTAATGATGGCCTTGAATCATCAGAATTACATTGTGTGAAATATAACCACACATGGTGGTTTTTACCGATTGAGACAGTGCCAAGTAAATCAAGACAAACGTGGGCAGGGAAAAACACAACATTCTGAGTTTTGCATCACAGAATTGCGAGAAACACCATGTATTAAGATGTTATCCTCTGACCTAAGGTGTGGAATTAAGAATGAGGTGGTAATACTGCACTGAGTGATTACTACAACTTAATGGTATCAGTGTTTACCAAGTGTGGTATTCCTTCCAAAATAATGGGGCAACAGACTGAGTGCCTTAATGTTTACTGCGGTTGAAGAAGCCGGACCCGTATGTTCTAGATCTCCTGCAGAACCTCAAGTCGATGGTACTTTTTTCTCAGCATGAAAACATGGAGGGGAGGAAAGTCGTTAACAATGTCAATCAAATCAAACACAGGTTCTCTAGACCCATAGTAACCACAGACCACTAAATGAAGTTAGTTGATCAATTACAAAGCCAAAAACAACTGAACATACAGACACCTCAAGACGAGGGTGTAGAAATACATCGGGACCAACATAAAGCCAAATCTACTAATAAGGTTGAGGCGGTGCAACATTGCACAAGACAATTAGTTCAAGAATTAGGATGCAGAAAATCAGAAAATATGAGTCCAAGTCCCCATGCATCGAGGGTTGATGAAAATAAAGCATTAATCTGTCCCTACACCAGCGGTAACATGACATCCCTACTTAAGCATTCTTCGGAATGGGATAGGTTAAGGTGTCAGCGTGTGGAGTCTTTCTTAGAAGTCTCTCCACTTCAATGGGTCAGGTAGCATGAAGCTACTGAGGCAGAGCTCGTTCTAAGATGCTCTGTCTCCAAAGGCAGAGAAGAAGTATGGCTCTCTTCCCTACTTGCAATGTTCCCATATCACAGGTGTATTCCCAGGATTCCTTTCGGGTCATGCCATTCGATCAGGCCACCTTCTCATAGGTAGTTTTCCACAGGACGGCGATGTTTCCGAACAGTAACAAGATGACCTTGATTCCCAGGCCTTCTCCAGTGAGAAAATACAACAATTCTCCTTATCAACATTAACTCCCAATGTATCCTTTTCTCTCCTTGCCTAACTCCTAAAACAAAGACATTATTCTAACTATCAAGGGCGCTTCTTCCACCTGCAACACAAACATGAGAAAGAACAGAATTCAACATTCACATGAAATTCAAACCATTAATTCTAATTAAACACCTTCCAGGGAAAATGCATTTCAGGCCTACAAGACCCAGCTAACATAAGAGAAATGGATCTTGAGCTTTACTAATTGCATAGGAAATGAGGCACATGCAATTAATATTCCTGTCTACATATAAAATGACATGATCTAATTAACACATTCAATATTAAATGGTTGTCAGTTGCACAACACAAGTGTTTCTGTTAGTGTTTTCTACTGATTATATTTGATTCTCCACATTAATTCTTCACGTATTCTACATATTGGCCTAAACACATCCAATTTATGTTATTACATCACAAGATCCTAACACTTAGATTAACACAACAGGTTATATGCATATGCGTTTTACACGTGTGCTTATAATGCACCCTTACAAATGAAAAATTTATTTTGCGCTACAGCACGGTCAAAATCTGTTTCTTTATTATTTTGCCTTGCTCCATTATAGCCTTAAGCCACTAATAGGGTGTGATTACGAGTCGGTTTGTGTATTCCGACCAGTGTATAAACCCCTGTTGATGCACTGGTCAGAATTATGAGTTGGAAAGTATTTAATGTATCCGATAATTATCGGGTGACTTGAATAACCCAACCATCGTTAAATTTCAGCAGGTCAAACCTGCGGTAATTTACCAGGGGAAAGCATACATATTTACCGCATCATGCGGAATTTGGTGGGTTAAACACAAAAATCCCCATGTTTATCCCAACAAACTCATAATAGATTCCATTTATTGCACCCGATATATAACATACCCCATGTTATCGTTATTTATCAGATGCAATAAGTATCATCTATACTCATAATCTGGACCTAACTATAGTCAGGGTTCTCGATTTGTCTCATGTTCTGTTCTTAAGTGGTTCTGCTCCACTGACTTAAACCCATAAGCCCACTTTGTAATAGTCATCTTGACTACTTTTGCGGGAGGCACTCTGCCCTTGAACTACCATCTTCACTCTGCACATTTACTCAAACCTAAAGTTAAGTCATACTTTTTGAATTTGAGTCAGAGCAAATCCATTTATTTATGAAGGCAAAAAATAGCTATTCTGATTTTGTGAATCAAGAACTAGGTTTTGTCCTTGTAAAACTTGCTGCTTGCGGATTGTCTAGATCGGCCCCTGTGCCTACTATGCCTGACCTTATCACAGTGGCGTAGCTAGCCCCTTGGGCGCCCGTGGCGGTGCCTCCGTTTGCCGCCCCGCGGCAGCAGCATTGAAAAGTGGGAGGGGGTGCTGTAGAGATTCGGCCGATTGGATTGCCGCCTCGCAACTGCCGCTTTGTAGAGCGAGGGGGGGCGAATTGCCACCCCGCAACTGCAGGTAATAGCGGGAGAAGGCCTCTGTCCCCAAAACTCGTGTCGCCCGGGGCGGTCCGCACCACCCCACCCCCCCTTGCTACGCCACTGCCTTAGCAGATCATTGCATAATATGTACCCTGATCCTAATCAATATTCTAGCTTCTAGGAGTATTCTGGATACCTACGTTGGGCGATTTTTGTTGATGGAGAAGTCAGGTGCTACTTTTAAAAATGACAGGAGTTCTTTACTAAGGGTTGTGTGGGTGCTAGTTGAATACAATGATAAAAGCCTGCAGGCGCAGCGCAAAATTGCACAGCGCCACACATGAACTTCAGCAACCTTTAGTAGACCTAGACGTGCAAATCACTGTATCGGTTTCACAATGTTTTCAACAAAATGAAAATTGTGTCTGATTTGAAAACTGAGCCTTCCTGCCTCATTAAATCCTCTTCCCCTAACCCAAGAACACCCAATCTACTCCCTTTTATGGCGTTCCAGAGAAATGAAACACTTCAATTTTTGCTATGCATGTAAAAATTACATGTTGGTGCTAAGGTTCCCAGTGGTATTTTTTTTTATATTGTGAAGGGTCTGGCTGCTCCCATAATAAGGCTTTACAAAAACCAAGACAAACAAAACAAGCAAAGCTAAAGGGCTGGTAGCCAAAGTCATTCTTATTGGCTTTGCCAATGCTTGTATTTTAATGCAGGGAGAGCCGAGACCTTCCTTCTATGGGCTCAATTCCACGTTGTCTGGTTCAAGGGCACAGGAATACTGGGGCTGGAATTACAGTTTCTGGGTGGTAGTCATGCATCAAACAATTACAAGTTTTCAGTCTGGGCTGGGCACTAACATGCAGGTCCAAGAATTACATGATTTGGTCCCAATTCTGGCCCATTTCGCAGTATTAATTCATCCTGCTTTCAGCAGGAGGAATTTTTATATGGAAACAGATATGGAGTTACCGGGTCCGAGTCCGTACCCAGTTCATTCAGAATCTGGCACTTTAGTATTCTCCAGAGCGAAATCACTCCATCTGACAGTTAAATAATCGCTATATCTTGTGTCATTAAACCTGGAAGCAAAAAGCAGCCATTACGGAGCACCATTTATTATTAGGTCGAGCTTAGCGGCAGCGCGCAAGCGCTGCTCGTTCTGGGAGACTGCTGTAGTAGAGTATGGGAGAGAAGCCGCGCCCACTCTCCGCCTATATTTTTAATTGGCTTGTGTCATTGTCTTTCGTAAATGCTGCCTTCGGATTCGTTAATAGGACTGTTAGTCCCTCCTTAGTACGGCCTTGTCTTTATTTGTACCCTCCTATGGCGACTGGTCCTTTTACTTCAGTTGTTACACAGGACCTGTTATTTAGTCTGTAAGCGCTATTTACTTTATTGAGTTTCTCTTACTGCAGGCCGGACATGCGCTGCTTCAGCTGAAACCGCTTGTGTTTTTTTAAGCAGCACGGCCGCCCCCATAACACAGGTGCCCGCTTTCAATCCCTTTAACCCAGCATTATCTCGTATCTGTTTTAACCCACTCCCCCCCCGAAGTAAAATTGATTTAGAAATGATTAGCGAATTAAGTCATGTGAATTCCAGGTAGCACATAATCGTGTGCTAATGGGCTGAAGCAGACAACAGCACATCTGTGTTACATGCCATCTGTACTAAAGCCACCTGATGGGTTGTTTTCAAAAGCCTGTTTTATTAACAACAACACCAACACCTCCACCAATACCACCATTACCACCAATACCACCACCATCAATACCACCACCTCCACCAATACCACCGCCACCACCAATACCACCACCACCAATACCACCACCAATACCACCACCACGGTCAATACCACCACCACTAATACCACCACCACCACCAATACCACCACCACCCATACCACCACCACCAACACCACCAATGCCACTACCACCACCAATAGCACCACCACCAATAGTACCACCAATACCACCACCACTAATACCACCACCAATACTAACACTACCATCAATACTTCCAACTCCACCACCACCAATACCACCAATACACCACCAGTACCAACACCACCACCAATACCACCACCACCAATACCATCACCACCAGTACAAATACCAATACCACCACCAATGCCACCACCCCCAATACCACCACAACCAATACCACCACCACCAATACCAATACCACCACCACCAACAATACCACCACCACCACCACCAATACCACCACCACCACCAATACCACCACTAATACCACCACCACCACCAATACCACCACCAATACCACCACCACCGATATCACCACCACCAATACCACCACCAATACCACCACCACCAATACCACCACCACCAACACCACCAATATCACCACCACCAACACCACCAATATCACCACCAATACCACCACCACCAATACCACCACCAATACCACCACTACCAATACCACCACCACCAATACCACCACCAATACCACCACCAATACCAATACCACCAACACCAATCTTACCACCAACACCACCAATATCACCAATTCACCACTAATACCACCACCACCAATAGCACCACCAACACCACCACCACCAATACCACCACCACCATCAATGCCACCACTACCACCACCAATACCACCACCACCAACACCACCACTAATACCACCACCACCAATCCCACCACCACCAATACCACCACCACCAATACCACCACCACCACCAATCCCACCACCACCAATCCCACCATCATCAATACCACCACCATCAATACCACCACCAATACCACCACCACCAATACCACCACCACCAATACCCCACCACCAATACCACCACCAATACCACCACCACCAATACCAGTACCACCACCACCAATACCAGTACCACCACCACCAATACCGCCACCACCAATACCACCACCACCAATGCCACCACCAATACCACCACCACCAATAACACCAATACGAGCACCACCAATACGAGCACCACCAATACCACAGCAACCAATACCACCACCACCACCAATACCACCACCTCAGTGCCTCTCGCTCACTAGTAATAGCAGGGGCACTGTACGAGGCTGGAGCTGCAGGCGAGACCATCCCTCCCTCCCTCCATGCCTGCCATAAAGCACAGCCCGCCCTGCACCAGGAGGTGAAGCCAGTGCCCTACTACAGCTGGAGTGTTTTTTATTAGGCCAAAGATAGCAATGACATTACGCAATGCCACACTGCACACTCAAATCTCGGAGAGGGCAGGAAATAGCCCCTCCCCTCCCGCTCTTCCTCCTCAGCCGCGAAAGTGTAATCACAGAGCGAAAGGTTTTGGAGCGCTTTGTTAGTGTTTATAGCTCGGATCATCTGTAACTCTCACTTCACACTTTGTGTCTGTGTAATTTACAACACTTACACATCTTCTTCACTGCACTATTTATCACTACTTTGAAGACGTCGCAGGCCGGTCTCTATCTCTGATATTTACAATCTAACAAGCGGTCGAGAAGGCCCTTTATTGCAATGCAATAGGTCTCTCATTTGCAAGAGTTTAAGCTATTAGTATTGTAAATGACAATGCCTTTTATTTATGTTTTAAAACCAAAACATAAATAAAAGGCGTTGTCATTTAAAATGCCAATAGCTCAAATTTGTGTGAATGCGAGACCTATTGCATTGCAAATGCTTGTATACATATATATATAGCCAAAGATTGCCCAAAGAACTAAGCCTGCACTCACGTCGAGACCGGGGACAATGACGAGCTGACATTCCAAGAACTGGCACATCGCCTAACGCGTTTCAGATCATTTACATCCTTGATCACAGACTGCCTTTGATACTTGTAACAAGTGGTCCATGCCATGATGCCAGCACTCAGTCACGAGTGGGCGGGTCCGTGTGTCCTTTCATCTGTAGCGACTACAATGGAACGCCGAGGGGGCTTTATTCATGGTAAAAGAAATTATGACGAGCTTGCAGCCCACTCGGGCGATGGACTTCTTTTATTGATTTGAAAGTGTGACACCCATCTGGGTTAAAGACTAATTTCCAAAGGGGAATGCCAGGAACAACGCGGGCAGAGTCACGCGTTCCGGAATGCTGCAAGCGTAATTACGCTTGCCTGAACAACACACCTGCCTTAACCATGCATATGCGTGGTTATGGTAGATAAGCGCTCTAGTGTTCAGGATGGGTAGGGAAGCGTCGGAACAGGTAGCTCTGGGCGCAGAAAGGTAAGTGGGGCTGGGGACGGGTTTTTTTTTTTTTTAGGGGTGGAGTTCGCCTTTAGGGGTTGGGGGGTTCGGGGTACTTTTGGAAAGAGGGCAGGGGGAGGGGGTTAGGGTAGTTTTAAGGGCTGAGTTTTGGGGTGCAGTTTTTAGGAGTGGATGCTGGTTTTAGGGCTCAGGATGGGGGGAATCGGGTAGTTTTTTTAATTGGGGCAGGGTTTTAGGCATCAGGACAGTGGAAGGGATTGGGGTAGTTTTGGTAAGGGGGTGGTTTTTAGGGCTCAGGGCGGGGGGTCAGGGTACTTTTAGTGACAGCGCGGGGACAGGGGAGTATATGGTAAGAGGCATGGTTTTAGGCCTTAGGGCAGGAGTTGGGGAAGGGGTAGTTTTAAGGGCAGGGCTGGTTTAGGACTCAGGGCGGAGGGAGCGAGGTAGGGGGTTTGAATTTTAGGGCTTAGGGTGGGGTTGTATATAGTAGGAGGCATGGTTTTAGGCCTCAGGGCAGGGAGAGGGGAACGGGTAGTTTTAAGGGCCGGGCAGGTTTAGGCCTCAGGGCAGGAGGGGGGAGGTAGGGTGAGTGCAGGCTTTGTTCTTTGGACAAACTTTGGATCTATTTAAATGGCGGTCCATGCCGTGAAGCCAGCACCGCTGTCAAGAGTGGGCGGGTCCGTGTGTCCTTTCATCTGTAGCGACTACACCGGAACGCAGAGGGAGCTTTATTCATGGTAAAAGGAATTATGACGAGCTTGCAGCCCACTAGGGCAATAGATTTATTTTATTGATTTGAAAGTAATGTCATGTGACACACAGTGGTACTGTGTGTGTTGGCAGGTCTATATCTACTAAAGTTTGTGGAGGCACTTGCCTGCTTTAACAGAAAGCTGTCCATCAACTTACTAACCATTACAAAAGCTTGCAGATCCAGCTCAAAATTGCACAGGGCCACATGAGCACTCCTGCAAACCTTAGTAGATCTAGACCTACAAATCACTCTAGTATTATTATTTTTTCTATGTTTCCAACCGAAAAATCAGTGCATGGTCAAAAATTGAGCCTTCAAAAAACCATTGTCTCCTTCTGGAGAACAGCTATTCTGCTCCCTTTCATGATATCACTGGAAAATCGAACACTTCTGAATTTCTGCTACAGGTGAAAATATTACGCGTCGGGGCAAGGTTTCCCAGAGACAGTCCCAAATTATGCTTTATGAAGTGCATTTCAACAGTAATAGTATTGTTTTTTAAGTCTGTTGTTAGCCGAGACCATTTTATTTGAGTATAATTATATATAATCTACTTACTCATAACGACTTTCAGCAAGCTCTCGTCATCCATTGGTCTGCGGTTGTGCCATTCACATTTTGCTTCCACCAACTACAGCATGCAGCATGGGAAAATGGGTCAGCCCACATGAGCCATTGGCTAACTTCACTGTGAGTGACAGCTTACAAGTGGTTCCCTTGCGTGTCAGGGACTACTATGGCAATGTGTGCTTGTTGAGACAAAAATAATTTTGATTTTAGCCATGTTTTTTCAGATTGAGAAGGGCTTGGCAGCTCCCACAGTAACAACGTTTTTCAAAAACGATGACAAACAAACATTAACAAAGCCGCAAGCTTGGCAGCTTAGGTCAAACCTATTGGGGTGGTGGGCAATGGAGGAGCAGCTGGGGTGGTAGCAACTAAAAGTGAGCTGTGGAGGGGGAAAGTAGCACATGCAGGAAAGCAATATTGGGGCGATGGTAGAAGCACGAGCTAGAAAGCAACACAGAGCACAGAGGAGTGCGGAGGTTTGGTGAGGAAGAAGCGCACAAGAGAGCACTTGCAACATGAGGTAGATGGCAGCACTGGGTGAGTGGCAGGTGGGAGCAGCGCACGAGAGAGAAAGCTGGAAAACACATGCACACGCATGGAGTGCTTAAGTAAAAAGAAAAGAGTAGTTAGGATAGAAGCCAGCCAATTAGAGAGATGGTAAAGAGGTTATGCTCCAGGGGAAGGACACACACTATATGGGCAAACTGTGACAAGGAAAATTGTTGAAGAAGAAGCAGGTAAATGAGAGTGACAGAGCCAAGCAATGGTACATAATGGTTGGGTTGTATGCTCCTGTAAGTTCTTGGTAAGCACACAATAGGTCTTTTGCAGTCAGATAGCCTAGGCCTGTGCATGGCTCCATCAGACCTGCTTTAGGAAAGGATGTTCTAAGAATTCCCTTTCCCATTGGGCCTGTCAGTCCTGGGGTGGGATGTTCACCTTTTCTATCCACAGACGTGCTTGATCCTAGCCTACAGCACCTCAGTCGAGAGGCAACAGACTCAGTAACAGCCGGTGTTTGCTACGAGTGGCGCGGCGGGCGGACGGGGGAGGGGAAAGGGGCAAAGGGATCACGAAGGGAGGGGTTAAAATAATAAATACTAATTTTTCTAAAAACATCGTCAGGCGGCCGCGTTACACTCCTCTGCTCCTCTTCTTCAGGCACAGGCTCCCAGCCTGCCCTGCGGCCAATCCTGAAGCTGCTCTCCCATGAGAGCAGCTTCAAGATTGGCCTGAGCACCCTTGAATAGCGCTCCGGGACAGACTGGGAATCTGTGCCTGCTCTCTCCAACCCCAGCAATGCAGCTGGGGTTGGAGAGAGCTTCACTGCCCATAACGGTTTGGCCAGCCTGAGACGGCCGGCCAAACCGTCATGCGCAGTGAAGGGAGTGCAATACCACTCCCCTCAGTGCTGTCACCCCCAAGCCCCACCCACAAGACTCAGCAGGAAAGGAGAAATAAAACAAGTGTCGTTTTATTTTTCCTTTCCTGCCATTTTTGGGGGTGCGACGCTCCTCCACCATAGCAGAGGAGCCGCCGCTGGACAGACTGCTCCTACAGGTTGCAGCTTATGCTCCACTGCTACTGGGGGAGGCTAAATTTCACTTCTCCTACGAACATAACTTAAAAGTTCATTGCAGCTGCCATACCAAAAGAAAATAATACAAGAAGCAGCTATGACTTCAAGCTTAGGGAAGAGGGGAGGAAGCTGTGGCTTCAGGCAACCATACCCCAGCCACCTTTCTGCAATAATTGCATTCAGAGCAGATCTTAAGAGCATTGTAAGTAGCTAACTTATGGGGCCACCACAAATGGCCACAGGAGGATACCAGATTACGACAAATGGCTTCCAAAATGTCCTTGTTGCTTGCGACAAGGGAGCAGTCAAATGACGAAATATCTATATGCTTGCATTTAGGACCACACTTGCGCTAGAGCCAATTGCATTTTTCTTCATAGCAATGACTGAATGTAAAGCTTACTTGTTACACACACATCATAATAACATCTTTTTGCCCTGATTGCACATGTATCTAATTTAAAAAATAGGCACTTGTAATCCACTGGTCGACCGAAGCTGCTCACAGAAGTGTCTGCTTTTTCCCTTTATTTTGAAAGTCAGCAAAATTCAAGAAACCATTAAACTTGCAAAACAACCTTGAGCAATGCATGTTTAAAAGGTGTGCCCACAAGTGCTAAAATGTTCTAAAACGTATGTATGCATGTATTTGAAGTATTTTTAGAGATAACATGGCCAGAGAACTACAGTGCTGTCATGACCTTTGACCGTGTGCCTTTTCTTCCAGGGTTCTGCAGTCCTTTCAATATTGATGTAAAGAGGCCCCAAGTTTTCCGTGGACCCCAAGACGCTCAGTTTGGCTACAAAGTCCTCCAGCACGAGGCCGAAGGGCAGAAATGGTAAAAGAGAGTTATGTTTAGTGGCTTATGAAACTACAGGGCCTATTACCTGAATGTATTTCACTGGAGCAGCCACTAGGGAAATGTAGTGGTGGGGCGGGGGTTGGGGGGAATTACAAAAAAAGAAAAGAAAAGCTCACTTACCTGCTGGTCGCTGCCTCTCCTCCGTCCTCTTCTGTAATCTCCAGGAAGCACACAGGCTCCCATACTACCCTAGCCAATCACGACGCTGCTGTCACCAGCTTGACAGCAGCGCCGTGATTGGTCTGAGCGGCCTGGTTCTGTGCTGAGACAGGGAGTGGGAGCCTGTGCATGTTCTCCATCCAGGCTGTGCATTACAGCCTGGTGGAGAACATGCTAGGTGCGCATGACGGTTTGGCCGGCCCAAGACGGCCGGCAAAACCGCCACGCGCACTTATGGTGCAGCAATCACTCCTCCCTCTGAGGGCTGCCATGCCCCACCCCGTCCCGCCCCAACATGGCTCGTGCTCTGTACAAAAAATAACATGATAATAGAGTAACGTTATTAACGTTGCGTTATTATCATTTTATTGTTCCTTGTAAATCAGTGGGGCGCCGCTCCGAGCCGCCCTGGGTATTTAACACATACTGTGGGAATGACATATAAGTCTATTCCTTCAGTTTGGGGGGTTCTGCTACATGCTCAGTATTATGTCATATTGCTTTGCTCAAAACACAGTATTGATTTGTTACCTTATGTAGATTTGAGTTTTGATGAATCCAAAACTCAGCCTCCAAAAAAGGCGCTCTTATAGAGGAAATACTTACTATGCTTTATGTATATCCAGGGCCGCTGGAATTATGCGGCAATTATGGTGGGCCAAATCACGAGGCAGCATTGACAAAATTATGTGGGAAGAAAAACCAAATGATGTTGTGTAGCGTGGAAGAAACTGTGATAGAATTATTTTGTCTGTTATTTCAACATACATTATTACTGCCTGGGCAGAGTTGCGCTTCATTAGCACCAGTTTAACACCGGAACCCAAGAACCAGCAACTAAAGAGGCCATCGGTAAACATCTGCAGAGTCTGCCTTTGCTTGATTAAATATTTTAATATTCAGTGCTGTAATTATAATTCATTAGTATTAGTATTTTGTTTATTATTTGTTAAAATATGTATTTTTTTAAATATTATGTAAATGTTTTTTACGATTATTTATAGTATGTATATTATGTAAATGTTTTTTTACGATTATTTATAGTATGTATTTTCATTACTATTTACTGATGATGTTCTGGTCTTTTATATTTTTGTTTTCAATATTTTTGACTGTACATAAAAGGTATGTAAAGTTGATATTTGTGTCCTCAGTATTTTTGGGGTGATATTTTTGTTATTGATGTTTTTGTTGGTGCTATTTCACCATACAACCCTAAAAAGTAGGAAGGAGCAGAAGAGGGTTGCAGCTCTTCTTTCCTTAGCATTTCTGCCCCTTGTCGTCCTTTCTCTTGTGAGGAGAGACATTATGCATCACGAAACAGACCATACGATCATTTTTTGGGAAAAGACTGCAAATTTATTGATCTTTTTTTCAGCAATACACTGGTAGGGTTAGCTTATGGGCATCTGAGTGCTCAGCGCTGTTTGCGACAAAAAACGAACATCTACCCTGAAACCAATCCCGATCCACCAGGAATCACAGTAATTTGTAGTGTTTCGCTATCCCATCTTTACCGTTGTGCATTGGGACTGCAGCCCCAGGCAGTTCTCGAATTGCTGCACCTGTGCCAACACGAAGCGAACTGAGGCCAACCCCCAGTTGTCAGGATACCAACTTTCCTTCGTTGAATAAAGGAGACGCAGTTGCGTTCTTGTCGGGGTCCTCTATGGCCTGCGTACATCAAGTTTGTGGACCCATCTCTCATCTTTGGAGGCAAGTTACTCTTCAAGAGTTAGGATCGCCCAGTAACTCGGCTTGCGCCGCTAACAAGAAACCGACAGATTATTCCTTACTCATTCCTGTACACACTGGAAGGGTGGGTGGGATATTTTTCCATGTGCTGCTGCAAAAAAGGAGTGTGAGCTCTCCTAAATACCCAGCCTTAGGACGTGACGTCACCACCAGGCTAAGAAGAAGAAACCTCAAGCTGGCCAAGGCTAGCCAGATGGCCACTGAAAAAATGCTATTTCCCTGAGCAGTGAAGAAACACTAAGAGGCTGCCCCGTCTAATGTCCCCCTGCGGGTGACGTGGCCATCCACCTTCCTTTCAATGCAGTGAGTGCTGTCTTCACTGTTGCTAGGCATCCCAGCCAACATTGGTGTGAAAGGCAAGGAAGTGGGTTACTATTTACTGAAGGCCTTAAAATTATTGCCACTTACCCAGGGCTGGCCTTGGGCATGGGCGAGCTGTGCCCAGGCCTGGGTCGCCAAAATTCCGAGTGGGGCAGCAGGTATCTGTCTGACTTAATATTATGCAAACAGCAGCTCGTCCATCCCACTTGATCTCAATCGGGTCCCGTTAAAGACTTTGGGCCAGATGTACGACCATTGGCAATTGCGACTCGCAAATTGCGCCAAATTGCGAGTCGCAATTGCCAATGTACAACAGTGTCTGAGACACTGTTTGCGATTCCCAATGGGGTCGCAAATTGCATTCCTCATGCATATCAATGAGGCTGTCGCAATTTGCGACCCCATTGGGAATGGCTGGCACTCCATAGATGGTGGCCTGCTGGGGTCAGCAGACCACCATGTCTGGGACTGCTTTTAAATAAAGCATTTTTTTTTTTAAATGAAGCCCGCTTTTCTCAAAGGAAAACGGGATGCATTTTAAAAAAAAAAATGAAACGTTTTTGTTTTATTTTTTATGGGCAGGTAGTGGTCCTTGGGACTACTGCCTGCCCTTAAAAAATGTTTGCACATGCATTCCCAAAGGGGAAGGGGTTCCCTGGGGACCCCTTCCCGTTTGCGAGTGCTTTTCCACCCTCTTGAAGAGGGTGGTAAACTGCGAGTGTTTTGCGACCGCAATTGTGGTTGCAAAATATTCTTACTTAGCTCGCTATTAGGAAGGGAACGCCCCTTCCTAATAGCGAGTCGCTAAACACTATTTTGCGAGTCGCAAATTATTTGCAACTCGCAAAATAGGGTTAGTACATGGCCCACAGGCTTTTTGCATGCGGATACGGGTTTAAAACCCATTTGCGCATGCAAAATTCCGTCGTACATCTGGCCCTTAGTAATCAGCCCTTAATGTACCGCAGTGTAATTGTTAGCACCCTGTCAACACCCTGCCCTCCCTCCATCTTCCTCACACCTCCTACCGCCATACCACAATGACCCCCATCCCCTCAAACACCAAATTTTCTTTCCACGCAGGGCGCTGCCCCAGTTAATCCGATTTAGGGCCGGCCCAGCACTTACCTACAGCAGGCCACTTCTGTCTTGCCGACTGGAACGAGCCAGGGAATAATACCATTGTGCTGCTCCACTGCTCTTTCCCCCATGCTTCGAGCAAGGCTACTGCTCTGAGCTTTACCCTCTGGTCCCCTTTCTCCAGCAGCGGCTCCTCCGCTATGGCGGAGGAGTGTTCCCACCACCCCCGCCAGCAGCCAAAAAAATGAAAAATAAAACGATAATAAACGCATGTTTATTATTGTTTTATTTTTGCTTTCGGAGCCGAGGCTTGGGAGAGGGGCCAGAGATGACAGGCTGGTGGAGGAGTGTTTTGCACTGTAATCAGTGCGCATGATAGTTTGGCCGGCCGTCTTAGGATGGCCAAACCATCATGGGCACTGAAGCTGTCTCCGACCCCAGCTGCATTGCTGGGTTGGAGAAAGCAGGCACAGGCTCCCAGTATACCTGAGAGCACAAATCCATGGTGCTCAGGCTAATCCTGACGCAGCTTTATAGCAGCGTCAGGACTGGCCGCAAAGGATTCTGGGAGCCTGTGTTTGCAGTGTACGGAGCCAGATCGGAGCGTCGAAGCCAGATCAGAGCGTAGATGCACGTACGTTATTATTATTTTTTTTATTTTGTTGTCTGTCCCCGTTTCCCCCCTCCCCCCGCCTCGCCACTTTGTCCAGATGCCAGTCGCTACTGCCTTTCTCCCTCTGCACTCAATCTCCCTTCAGCTTTCCCCGCTTCCGCTGCTCCTCCAGCCAGTTCCTTTCTTCTCCCTCTTGAACAACAGCTCAACTCTGCTCGAAATGGTGAAGTAAAGTTTTTTAGGTCGAGCATTCGAGACCTCTTGTATATACTTTAGTATATACTTTATATACTTATATGTGTATGTACTTTGTGGGCTCTGGAGATCAGCCCTAGGACTTGTCTGCTTCCGCTTAGGGACTTTCTTTTCTGTTCAACTGCCTCTATTTAACTGTCTTGATAGAAAACGACCAGCAGAGGTCAGTAAAATACCAGAATCACTTTAGCATTCTCTAGATTCCAGTCCATAGAAATTGTCTTCCACGAGCACCCGTAGACAATAATATTTTTTCAAATCTTGTATTTTCAGTGATATGACCACTGAAGGCCCTGATTTTATATTAAAAACAGAGCTTTGGACTATACCATTTCCCGCTGAAAGGCAATATTTCTCTCCATGTGTTCCCATACCTGGCGTGTCACGCAGTTTGGTGCTTATTTTCCCTCCATGTTAAAGAACAGTAAATCTTTCAGCACCCAGGCTAATGTGCTGCATAGCTAAATACATATAAGGTCCCAAAGGCGAGTCCGATTACATTGCAAATGCCTGTCCTTTAGTTTGTTTTTACAGTTAGTATGTACATTTTATTGTACATCTTGACACTTTTCAAGGACTTTAAGCACTTTTTTAAGGACCAAGTACGCAAGTGAAACGATGAAGCTTTACTAAATGTTTTAGCCTATTCAAATCCGAAGTAGATACTTAAAAAGTTCGTTTTGATGCTAATATTTTTCCTTTTTCAGTCGCACTCTTTCCAAATGGTTTGAGAGGGCTAAACACCTGCACTGACATATTTGCTGTTTTATATTTTTGTCCTTCAGAGAAGAACTTTTTACATAAATTGCAGACAATACTTGTCTACTTGGGCCTAGCCTTTTCTTTTTATCCAATATCTGTCAGCATTTTATTTTGGTTTGGGTTTAAATAATTGCATTTTTTGATTTTTCTAAGAAATAGTTTTATATTTTATATAAGTTTTATTTGTTAAATACTTTGCTCTCTTTCAATCGTCTCCTGTGGATATTTGTCTTGCAGCAGTTAGTGGACGATATAGATAGCACTCTACCATAAAATGTTCTGTTTGGAGCGCTAAAAAGCAGATTCTGACCACATGTTCTATTTCCTCCCACGCTACCCTGTTTTCAGATTCAGGGGCAAGCCATGCTTATCCAAGTTTTAAATATACTCGAGCAGTGATGCCATGGTTTAACTGTGTTTTTGACCACGGCCCATAGTCTAGCTAGCTTTGTCTATGTGAGAAACACAAATATAATTTCAGTTCTTTTTGTAAACAACAATTAAAGGTTATTTTAAAAAAGAGGCTCGAAAGGTCCAATTCACACACAATTTTTTTTTTTACATCGATTCTGAAACTGCCGGTCAATTACCTCCCATGTGAGTAGATTTCCAAATGGTAGTCCATGTAAAATGCTTTTGTACATAGTTGTGATTGTGCATGCAAAAAAAACTTTTGTATTTGTTCTTTTGTACTTTTTTTGTTTTTTTATGTAGATACACATTTCTTTACATCCCACCATTTTGGGGGTATGTTAAGCGCATTTACACACTTGAAAGGGTTTACTACTGCCCCTGGTGGTGGTAAGTGTCCAACCATTTCCAGGGCTGGAATAAAATGGAACTTGTTTGTGAATACTCCCAAACTTAAAAGTCTGAGTGTTCCCAAACGTTTCGGAGCGTTGCCACGCCCCACTTCTCTGGAGTAATAGAACATATGTGTTTACGAGTGAAAGTTCAGTTTTTGTAAATATCTTAACTGGATTAGCACTTCCAAAACAATACATTTCCGAACTTGCATGCACAAGTGAATTTTTAACATCTGGCCCTAAATGAGGAAACAAGTAGAGAGGTTTCAAAAAGAGGGATGACTCTTTAAAATAAGTATTCCTCTTTTCCACCTTAAATGTTTACCCCAGCGGTGCAGTCAGAAACTGCGAATTGGTTCTGCGTTTGTGGATCGATCGTTAGAGTTTATTACATTTCTTCATCTGTCCGTTATGTTATTTCTAATATAAAATTGTTCTCAGCAAGACCTAAAATGAAGAGTCCCAATTCAGTGCTTCATACCTGCTAACTTGAAGAACAATCTCACCGGGCCAGAAGTACCTACGAGTCACTTTTGAACCCCACCCCGCCCCCAAGCCCCTCTTCCCTCCAAAAAAAGAAAAGCTTGCTGAGACTGGTGCCGATGTCCTGGGGTGTTTGCACAACCCTTAATGGGCATCCGCAGTTCAAAGCCTCAGAAAACTAGCTGGAAAACCACTATTTACATTGGTTTTCAGATCGTTTTTCATGAAACCGTGTGATATCGGCTCCTCACCGGGAGACCGTGTGATGGGAGCCGATATCGTGTGTCACACGGTGGCACTGTGTTAGTTGGCAGGTATAGTGCTTAATTTGTGCCTATGGATCCGGTTGGTGGGCGCCGGCACTCATTAGGTCGAGCCTGCAGGCAGCGCGCATGTGCTGCTGTGGCTTGGCGATCTCTTGCATCTTAAATGGGGCTTTTAGTCTTCCAATAACTTCCCATTCATCAGCATCATTATCACTCTTCCTAACTGCCTTCTAAATCAACAGCGCATCACAGACTTCAGTCCCTACGTCACTTCCATTCTTTGTGTGGTGCATGGATGAAGTAGAAATTGATTTCTCATAATTAGTGCCCATTCGCAACTCCGGCTGTGATTGAGGTACTATATCTTCTTTTTTCCAATTTTTTTTAAAGCGCAACTTGACCCGACCCGAAGAGCATTTAACATGAGCACAAGTTACATTACACAAGTTCACATTCATTTATTTTGTCATGTGCTTTTGGGGGCAGAATTCCGGGAGCTTTGTACTTGACAGCAATTATGCAAGGACAACTCCTTGTGTGCGCATTTGTTTTGTCCTTCACTCTACTCTGCTCCACTCCACTCTACTCCTCTCACTCCACTCTAATCCACTCCACTCTAATCTACTCCAATCCACTCTAATCCAAACCACTCTGCTCCACTCCAAGCCACTCTGATCCACTCCAAGCCACTCTAATCCAAACCAATCCACTTTAATCCAAATCACTCCACTCCAATCCACTCTAATTCACTCCACTCCACTCTGATCCACTTTAATCCAAACCACTCCACTCTAAACCAATCCACTTCACTCTAAACAACTCTACTCCACTCCACTCTAATCCACTCCATTCTACCCTACTCTACTCCACTCCACTCTACTCCAGTCTCCTCCACTCTAATCCACTCCACTTTAATCCACTCCACTCTAATCCACTCTACTCAAATCCACTCTTCCACTGCACTCTAATTCACTGCACTCTAATTCACTCCACTCATCCACTGCACTCTAATCCAATCCACTCTAATCTAATGCTCTCCACTCCACTCTAATCCGTTCCACCCTGCACCACTCCACTCTTCTTCACTCTTCTCCACTCTATGACACTGCATTACATGACACTCTACTGTATGACACTCTACTCTACTATACGACACTCCACGACATTTTAGGAGCTTTGTACTTGACAGCAATTGTGCAAGTAAGACTCATTGTGTGCCCATTTGTTTTGTCCTTCTCTCCACTCTACTCTATTTCACTCTACTCTTCTCCACTCTATTCTACTCCACTTTAATCCACTCCAATCTAATCCACTCTGCTCTAATCCACTCTACTCTAATCCATTCTGATCCAATCCACTATAATCCATTCTACTCTAATTCTCTCCAATCCACTCCATTCCAACCCCCTCCACTCTAATCAAATCCACTTAATTCTAATCCACTCCACTCTAATTCACTCTAATCCAATACACTATAATCCACTCCACCCCACTCTAATCCACTCCACAAATCCACTTTCCTCCAATCCAATACACTCTAATCTAATCCACTCATCTCTAATCGAATCCACTCCACCCCACTCCATTGTGTGCTACTCCACCCTTGCGCCACCACACTATATAATACTCCACTGTATAACACTCTACACCACTCTTTGCCACTCTACTCCACTCTGTGCTTCTCCCCTATACTCCCTCGACAACACTCTATGTCACTCTGCATTATGCCACGACACTCTACTCCACTATACGACACTCCACTGTACTCCACTCCACTCTACGACAGCAACCACTGTGGTGTACAACATGGCTAAAACACATTGCAGAAGGCAATAACTCTCACATGTGCGAGATCTATTGGCTTTACCAATGCTTGTTTTTTTAAAGCTGGGATTTATTATTCATAACCAAATTTTGAGCAAGAGAGAGAAAGGAGAAAGAAAAGGAGGACCAAAATAGAAATACAGAGCGAAAAAACAGGTCCATGCCAATCTATTCAAATCTAATCCACTCCAACCCACTCCATTCCATTCCCCTTCAATCCACTTGAATCCACTCCACTCCACTCTAATCCACTCCACTCCACTCAAATCCACTCAATCCACTTGAATCCACTCCACTCAAATCCACTCTGCGCCACTGCATTCTGCGCCACTGCAATCTACCTCACTCTGACACTCCACTTTATGACACTTCCCTATACGATACTCCACTCTTCTCTACGACACTCTACTCCACCCCACCAGCTTTTAGCCATTTTGAACAGCAACCACACTGATGTACAGCATGGCTAAAACACATTGCCAAAGTTAACAGCTCTCACACTTGTGTGACCTATTGCCTTTGTCAATGCATGTTTTTGAAGCTGTACTTATTTTTCATAATCAAATTTCGACCCCGAGCAAGAGAGGGAAAAAAAGGGAAGGCAAAAATAGGAACGCAGAGACAAAGGGAGAAATCTGAGACAAAAAAGAACTTGTAAGAGACAGGAAGTATTCAGTGGTTAATTTGTAAAACAATTAAGTGCCGGGGATCTCGTCAGGAGGCAGCTTGCACCAGCGCATTTCTCCTGTTAGCGCCGCCTAAAACAGAACCAACTACTAACCATGAAATTGGGGTGAAGATGTGGTGTAATGGCCAGAGCTGCCGACTTTGGAAGGGGGGGAACCAGGTTCAAGTCTTGTGCCAGCTCAACATCCTGTGATTCTGGGAAAATCACTTAATTTCCCCGTAAATGAATGTGTTCTTAACTGCTGCTCATGAAAAGCGCCTGGTGTTGATGATTAAGTGCTGGTGCTGAGCACCGGAAAGGATAGCTCAAATTAAGCACTGGAAGTATTGCTTGGTGTAAGAAGGAGGCCGGATGCATGAGATGGAATCGACTCTAGACAGCCGACTGCCGAAGCTGGGTTGATGAACTCAACACACATTCAGGTCCTGCAGTTAGGGTTGGCTGGGGTGTGGAACAAACGTTTCAGATTTCAGGTCAAGAGTTTGCAGAGCAGAGTGGGTAACATCCTGCGCTGAAGGGAACTGGCTAGCTGCTCACTGAGTCAGCATTTTCTGCAGTTAAGAAAACTTAACTGGTGATAGGGTACAATGTTAACCTTCCGGTGCCTTCACCTGTGTACACACCTGAGGATAGGAGTGTGGTCTTTGGAAACGGGCACGGCCCCGCACGCAAGCCGATGAAATGAATGATTGTTGGCACGTGTGTGTGTATTGATGCGATTAGCTCCGCCTGTTCCTGGTCTGGCGCCTGTCTTTCGCTTCTTATAAACGTTTGTACTCCGTTTTCCGAGGGCCCAAAATCATTCACGTTGGTGCCGACTGTGGCTTCCTGTTGGTTTTGTACAGAAAGCAAAATGTCGTTTTTTGTAGCTTTAAGATTTTAATCGGATGGGCTTTGTATAAATTGCAAATACAGATATTCCTTGTGAATGCTTTATGAAGGTTGTGGAGACCAGAATTGTACTGTATTGTAAATGTAAATCCATTTATTTAGCGCTTACTAGCCTTGAAGCATTAAGTATGTTCTGTGTGGTGGTTGAAGGTTTTTTTTCTTTCATTATTGTAAATGTGTTTCTTTCACAGTAAAGGAAGAATGTTGAGCGACTGAGGGAATAAGTTGTGAACACCAGATAGTAAACAGACTGTTGGCGCCAGGCACGCGTCCCACAGGAACTATAGGGCTTGATATACAAAGATTATTTGCGGTCGCAAAGACTGTAATATCCAAAATTACACACTTGACATCTGCAAAAATGCAGGTCACAATAGACAAAAGGCACCATACGAGTCAGAAATGACTCTGCAACTGGCAAAGGGCATTTTGCGACCCATAATAAATTGAAAAGAGAAGTGGATGTGTTTTTGGGTTCCCCGTCGCGTTCTTTGCAATCACAGTTGCTGTTTCAAACCATTGATCAATTAACACCTCCTGAACTGGAAGCATAAAGCATTGGAAAAGTGGAAGCTGCCCCCAAGGCACTGGTTCCACCTACTCTAGGGTGGCTGCCAGCATTGGGGTGGAACTATCAACTTTTCAAGGCCATGCCTCACTTGCATGCGCCCACCCCAATGCCATTCGCTGAATGCCAACTTTTCCTTTTGAATGTCGCCCTTCAGTGAATAGGAGTGGAGGTTCGGAGGTCTGCTATCCTTCAGGCGTCCATCCCTGCCTTTGTTTTTTTGGGCAGTTTTATATAGCAAGAGCTCGAACTGAAGGTATTGGAGCTCTTTACATGAGCACCAGTTACATTACACAAGGACACATTCTTTTTTGGTAGGCACGGGGAGATTACGTTTTTGTGCCCAGAATCACAGGATGTTGAGCCGATGCGGAGACTCGAACCCTGGTTCCCCAGCTCCAAAGTCGGCAGTTCTGGCCATTGCGCCACACCCTAGCCATTCGCAGAGAATCGCGAAGGGACTCAAGACTTATAACTATCAATGAAGCAAGAGTTTTTGCTACTCCCTTCAATGGCCACTTTACGATGCAAATGATTAGTGCATCGGTCCCAATGCAAATTGAAGGTGGTGTCACAAAGCCGTTAGTGAGAAAAAATAGGGTTTCTTTGTGACCCCCCTTGGTAAATCCGAACCCTATCTGCAAAAAAAAGTGATATTTCATGAGGTTACGAATACAAGCATAAACCTTTTCAGTTTTTAGGCTGGTGGGTAAGTAGTTCTGAAACTGTGTCTTACGTTTAAGAAAGTGACTCTTCAAAGTAACCACTACTGCTAGAGATGGAAAGAAGATTTTGTAATGAGAAAGAGGTGTTATCTGTTAGGTAGGTAGGGTGAAATACTCTCAAACATGAATCTAGTGGCTTTAATGTGAACGACCTAATCACAGAGAATTTGGTGATTAACCCTCCACTCCCATTGACCCACCTCGGGCTGTATTCAATAAACTGCCCTGGAGGCGCAGATCAGTACGCGGCCCTTTCTGTAATACAGATAGTGCTGGTGCACATGTAACGTCGTTGCTGTCTTAAGATGGGGGTTGTCTCGTTTACACGGGGCATGGCTTATGCAAATGAGGGAAACAGTGCTTCTGCGCCCATGCCGTAGATACATAGATGTCATCCCTGCCTATCAGAGAAAACAATATAAGAACAGTCATGTGCTGAACCCTTAGCAGGCAATAGGACCACTGTGTCCGACATGGGTCTCAAAGGCGGAGCCCATTCCAGATTTTCAGGATTTTTATTGAGATAAATGAAGGAAGTGATAAATTATCATTCATTGAATCTAATTGGACCTCGGATACATGGGGTAATCAGAATATTTTGTATGATCAGACCTCCTGGACCTGTGCTGGGCATCCTTGCAATAGATGGACGATTGGCGGAGATATGCATCGGAGGAATTTGCTTAGCTGAATAAAGACTTTGTTTTCCAGCAGCTATAGGTCTTGGGGTGGTCTGAGTGAAGGGAAAGAATGAGGTACAGGGGATAAAGCTGGAAGATGGGCAAAGTGGAAACAGAATTAATCTGTGGAAGCAGTTTAAAGCTAGCGTCCTTGTTTGTGCTGCCACCAATTTCGGAAATGTAAATTGATCTGGGACGTGTCTGTCCTTCGTCTCATAAACGAATCAGTCCAGACATAAACATTTAAAGTGCTTGTCATTCTGTAGATGTCTGTTACAGTGCTTAATTTGTAAAATAATAAGTGCCAGGGCTATAGTCAGGAGGCCACTGCAGCTTGCACCACTCATTTTTCCTAATCACGCTGCCAATAACCGTATCAGCACAGCTACTATCCACCACACACTTAGCAGTGTGACCATTAAGACTATTCTAGGCCCCCCATAGCTATAAGAATGGCTTGTGCCACGGGTATTAGTTATTCTAATGTATACTGAATCAACAAACAAATGTTGTTGTGCTGTTCTCTAATTAAGGCAGTATGCCACATGGTGGCGCTGTTTTTCTAAGTGCCGGTATTGACAATTAAGTGCCGGTGCTCAGCACCTGAAAGCACCGGCTCAAATTAAGCACTGGTCTGTTATAGTTTCAATGAGTTTTAGAATGACTGTCCAGCTCTTCTTCACTTGCGCACTGTTATGAGTACGCATTAAAACGCAAAACTATCAATAAGTAATCATTGTTTAAGAAAACACAATCAGTGCCATTTTATTAAATAAAAATGTTTTTATAAAAGATATTTTACACTGCCATACACATCCAGGGAATAAGTAACTGCAACCGCGTGCCTGTAGAGGTCTATAGCAACACATTCCCTCCCTCCATAGGGTTGCCGTCGGGCGGCACTCTGACTGTGCGTCCTGTCTTCATGATGCATATTCAGTGCACCTCCAGATTGCCTCTTTGCCTCTGTAACCACGCCCATAATATGGCTGGGGCGCAGAGACAGTGTTTCCCTCATTTGCATAGGCTATGCTCCTTGTAAATGAGGGAAGACACATCTTAAGACAGCACCAGCGCTACATGTGCACCGGCACAATCTATATCACAGAAAGGGCCATGCAATCATCTGTGTTACCCTCTGTAATACCAAAATGCCCTAGGGTGCAGAAATGGGTACACACATCTGTTGCACTCCTGGGGCAGTTTATGTAATACAGTCCAAGGCTCTTCTACTTTCTTTGGAGTAGAAAGTAGAAGAGTCTCAGTCTAAATTACTTTCGATATGAGATCAGACCATTTATAACAGTAGCCCAAACAAGCATTGGCAAAGTCAATAGGTCTCGGCCTTGTCAATGTGAATGTCTTTTAGCCATGTTGTCTAGCAGTACACCTGCTGTTCAACATGGCTGAAAGTCACTGAAAGCCCAGAATTACAGGATGTTGAGCCGACGCCGAGTCTCTTTGCCTCCCATGTTGAGTTTATTGTCCTGCTCCTCTGAACACAAAAAAGCACTATGATGTGGTCTGCGCTGGCCGCATCATAACACTTTTTTCAGTGACTTTCAGCCATGCTGAACAGCAGATGTGCTGCTAGACAACATGGCTAAAATACACCCACATCGACAAGGCCAATAGCTCGGGCATTGCCGAGATCTATTGGCTTTGCCAATGCTTGTTCAGTGTCGCCGGGGTCTTGCTGAACAAATGAGGAAGCAATAGTGAGAAACAGTTGAGAAGCTTTGAATTGATTCGGGATGTGGTGTAATGGCCACAGCTGCCGAAAGGGGAACTGGAGATCCAGGTTCCAATCTCAGGGTGGGTGGAACAGTTTGTAATTCTGGGCAAATCCTTTGCGCCTCCCCCTGCATACGACAATTAATATGTCATTGTGCAATATAACTGGTGAGCATTTAAAGCACTCCAATACTATCGGCTGGTAATAGCACTATGACAAGCGCTCCAATACCATTGGATCGTGCAAAAAAAAAAAAGCAGTAGCAAAGAGGGAGATAGTGGGGGTACGGCTCAAGCAGGGAAGCAGGAGCGGATGGGGAGATGGGCAAGCAACGACAGGAGAGGGTGGGAGGAAGCAACAGTAAAGGGGAAAAATACCTTAATTGAAGCAGGATCAGCAGCAAAAATGAATGCGTCATTGTGTAATGTAACTGGTGAGTACTTAAAGCACTCCAATACCATTGGCTCGTGTTCACGCTATGGCAAGACGGAGGACGGGGCGAGCGCTCCAAAACCATCAGATCATGCCAAAAAAATAAACAAGTGCTGTGCATGTTTTACCAGTTTTTTAAGAAATGCATTCGTTTATGTACAAGCACATGCATTTTAGCGGTATCTGTGTATGTGTACAAGAGAGACTATGGCAAGATGGTTGATGGAATGAGCGCTCCAATACCATCGGATTGTACATAACAAATAAAAGCAGCAGCAAAGAAGGATGTAGTGGGGGGACAGGTCAAGCAAGGAAGCAGGAGGGATGGGGAGATGGGCAAGCAATTACAGTAGAGGGCGGAAGGAAACAACAATGAAGGGGTAAAAAAATACCTGAATTGAGGCAAGATCAGCGACAAAAATGAATGTGTCATGGTGGAATGTAACTGGTGAGGACTTATAGGGCTCCAATACCATCGGCTCGTGTTGGCACTAGGGCAAGATGGAGGACAGAGGGAGCGCTCCAATACTATCGGATCATGCAAAATATCAAAATAAACAAGTGCTGTTCATGTTTTAACAACTTCTTAAGAAATGCATTTGTTTATGTACACGCATATGCATTTTTGGGATATGTGTGTATGTGTACAAGGGAGACGGCCTGAAAACACAAGTACTCCTATGGAGTGCTTGAAAACAAAGAAAAAAATAGCTTCGCAAACCTGGAGCAGTGTAAGAAGACATGTCCTTGGTCCATGCGCTATGAGAGAGCCAAACACAAGAAGAGGGCATGAAACCACATGCCATGATGAATGGCATAAAAAAAATTAGAGCAACACTGAAGTTTACCAATGGCAGCAGATGGGCAGCCTGTAAGTCCACAGATAGAAAACAGCACGTGTCTTCGAGACCGCACATGCGCTGTGTAGCCAAGCAGCTCATGTGCTGTCTAGACGAGACCTAAAAACTATAGATTTCGCACAGGCGAAACCTACTGGCTTTACCAATGCTTGTTGTGTTTAGAAACAGGGAGATTAAGTGAATTATCCGTAATCAAAAATGTGGAACTGAGGCTAAGCTAGGGAGATGATATGGCATCCTTTCGAGAGAGGATGTGACGTAAGGGCCAGAGCTGCCACCTGTAGAGATGGGAAACCGGATTGGAGTTTCAGCGTTGGCTTAACTAAAATTGAATTTGGGCAAATCACTTAATCTCGCTGTGTCTACAAAAATGAATGTGTCCTTTTGTAAAGTAACTGATGATAATGTAAAGCACTCCAATACATTCGAGTTGTACAAACAGCAAAAACAGAGCAGTGTGGGCTATTCATGGTCGCACAGGTATGATTGTACACACTCATTAACTAAATTGAAATGCTCAACTGTTTATGACCCCACTGCCAAGGAATCGTCATACAAACCTGATTTTTTATGAACAAATTGACCAGGAGCGCTTTATATCATCATCAAATATCATTCCTATTTTCATGGAATCTTACAAGACTCAGTCTACCAAGCAGTATGTATTTAGTCAGTCCTTTATCCCAAAGGGTAACATTTATAACACACAGAGTCACATAGTGCAGATGCAAATTCTTCATTTATTGATATTCATAATGGACATAGGTTATTCAGCCCAGCCAACGCGTTTCGTCCATTCGGACTTCATAAGGGTTTGAATTTGAGCGAAAAAATCCTTTTATCCAGTCACAATGGGTAAAGCATCGGTGCAGCACTTTGATTGTGTTCCTATATTAGTCAGCAAAATGTCCAGTTCATCTAGATACATGCATATCTATTACATCTTAGCAATTTCATATGTGTAGCGCCATCTAATGAGTGGTCCTCCAATTGGTTAATCAAAAATATATTAAATTCTCCCTTTAGGATTTGTAACCTCGGACACCAGCAGAGTAACAGCCAACATCTTCACAAATTGGATGCAATTGCTAAGATATAATAGATATGGGTGTATCTAGATGAACCAGACATTTTTCTGACTATTATAGGAACACAATCAAAGTGCTGCACCAATGCTTTAACCATAGTGACTGGATAGAAAGTAGCAACAAAGGGAAAAGCAGTATAGGGGGAGGGACTGATCTGTGGACGGGGAAAGCACCGGGAGGTGCGAGGGAGCAAGCAGCGAAGAAAGGGAGGAGGTGGGGGAAATGAAAAGCAGCAACAATGGGAAAAGCAGTGACGGGGGATGATCTGTGGATAGGGCATAAGGCCGAGTGGGAGGAAACAGAGCTGGTAAAAGCACGAGCACTTTGTACAGTGCTGAAAAAGAAAGAAAAAAGTAGGTACTAAATTGGTCATAAAAACTGGAGTAGTGGATGTTTACAAGTACATGGTCCATGCTCAGGAGGGGTGGGCTAAACACAAGAAGAGGCATGACCATGCATGCCAGGGACAATATGAGACAGACGATGGAGCAACAAATGGGAAGCCTGTGAGCGGGCTAAAGCCCACAGATTAAACACAACATGTCTCTTTGAGACAGCGCATGCTCTGTTTAGCCGATACCTAAAAACGTAATTGGTAAATTCACGCATTTCTGCTCGGTTTGTACACTGTATTCAGGTAAGTGCCCGTAACTCGATTTCCCCTCCTTTTTAGGCCTTGCCTACCAGGCTGCTTAAGTTGTCCAATTACAAAATACCTTATTGCGAGCCTACAGCCAACTCATTGCTTACCATCAGTTGGCTTTATTGTCACTCGTTTGCTTGCTTCTTATTTGATGGCTTGTCTTCCACCTCTTGTGCTTAAACCTTCCATGGAGCACAGCCCCTCTATGATCCTTTTGATTGGCTGACTTGTATTGTTCCACTGCACACATTTAGGGAACTACATTTTTCTTGTTCATTCAGCACCACATGCATGTATATTCTCCCTCCCTCACGCAGGAACAGGGATTTTTAACTTAGATTCTTTTGTAATACGAAGGTTTAAAAAACATCCTGCTTGTACAAGTCACTATGTTGATCTTTTAAATGCCAGGGCATTTTACTAAATCTCAAGACAGATGCAAATCTAGATGCAAAGGGTGCCCAATAATAATGTATAAGACAGGGGAAAGCAAAGCCTCTCTTATTTGAGAGCAGCACTACACACCGTTTTAGTATTGATTTCATGACACAATTCTCATAAAGAGAAAAAGAAGGTGCCAAGCTGAGTGCATGAGAGTTGGTAGATGGCCTCATAAGTAAAAACAATGTAAACTGTTTTGGCTGAACAAGCTGGATTTCAAACTTTAGTGTCTCGGGGCCGGACACCTCTTGCCCAAAGCTCGGCGAGAGGGCAAACCCAGTCGGCTAGGTTAGAATGATCAAGGAAACGTTTTTGCAGCAGGTTACAGTTACATAAAAACAGGGCAATGTGCTTAAAAATCTTCACAGATGTTTGCAGCAGTCTGCTTTCAGTTTCAATGCCCCTGAGGCAGGAAGTTCCACAAGTGCTCTGCTAGTAAGGGAAATGTTCTTCCTCTGCTTATGCTATATCGACCTCAGGCACTTTTAGCTCTAGTGCAGAGAAAGTGTGCAAATATTTTAAACCCAATGCATGGGTGGTCCATCAATTTCCTCCTTTAAAACATAGATTGCCCAACTCACAGTAGGCCTGGTATGTTATATAGATGATCCTAAAATCTATCAGTTGCATCACTTGAATCTGCAAAAATCTGGTGTGCTTGGGCACTGGTGGACCATCATTGGCAATGCGGCCACATTGTGGAGCCTCTGTGTGCGTCATTTCATGTGATTTGGCAGCCCAAGGAATATGTTATTTGTGAAGTCAGCTCCCTATGATGATGGAGGGATAGAGTCTTCTTTGTGACCAAGAGCAGTGATTACCAACGTTAACTGTGCCTGCGACCTTGGATCCAAGGAGAGTTCTTGGTGAAAGAGAACACTCCAGTTTTTGCATTTTTTGGACTTGATCTTGCCACTGTTAGAGACAGCCTAACTATAGCTCAGGTGCTTTCAAAGTATTTTGATGACCATCAAGAATACCTGTGTCATGGTGTGATTCAGCTCACTCTTATTATATGGATTTTGTGATACAAGAAACTCTTTTTCAAGTTCACTCCGGGTAAGTTGTATTTTTTTTTATTTTACTGTAAAAAAGAATCCATAGATTCCATACACATGAGCCTATCATTGATCATTTTCAGGGGCCAAACCTAGGCTGCTGATGATGTAAAAAGGCAGATTTGAAGCCTTCGGCTTAAATCAGTCTTAATCCCTTAAGGCTATTGAGAATCTCAGAATATTTTGAAACCAGCACCTTCTGGTCGCGCCTAGCTCATTGGAGCTCCCTTCTCTCTTACTGAGCCGCAAGACTGTAGTAGACGGGACACCAGTTGCCTCCCACCTTGATTATTTTAATATACTGTGAGGGGGAACACAGGAAATGCTTACATAGGTTTCAGGGTAATCAAACTGCTCCAGTGGAATCGGGCCTACTCATTTAGGATTCCCTGTCATTGGTCACTAATCCAGGACCGTGTCACCTTTAAAGTACCATGTCTTGGCTTTAGATGCCTATTACATCTGAGCAATCTCCATCCTACCTCTAAAATGTAAATTTTCCATGTTTCTGATCTGGAAAAGTTCCAAAAAGATTAAAGACACATATTCATATCATTCACAGGGTATGTTTTTATCAAATCTGACCTCATATAGAACAATCATGTAGATAGTTGTGCTCTGTGTTTTGATGCAACAGATAAACATATAATTTAAAAAAATGTTAATTGTTCATTCCATAATCCATTAGTAAATAGTCAATCAAGCTTATTACATTTTCCGTCTTCAGCAATATTAGCATGAGTTTACCAGTAGCACACAAACACATATACTCACAAAATAACAAGTTCATAGGCTAAATTCCTACAGTCCATAAGTTATGTGTTTGGAAGTTCACTGAAATCTACTGTAGTGTCCTATCAAAAGGTTGGAGACCTATGTGAGCTGAGCATTTTCAATGTTTCCCAAATTTGATGCAGAATAGGTGTTGAAATTTTAGTCTTCAGGGTCAGTTGGCATTTTAGTCTTCAGGATCCTAAGTACATGAGACCATCATTGAGATAATGTATCACAGGTTACACAGGCAACCCAAAACATCTAGAAAATGATGTTGGAGAGTGAGTTCAGTCAGAGCCGTGGTGGTTCTACGAGCACCAGTGTGAATCCAGTTGCTAGATTTGTTTAGGTTCGTAGGGCGTTTTCGTACAGATTAGTTTCTGGAGAGGGATAGCTGTTTTAGAACATTTGATTTTGTGATTTATTTTGTGATCTTTTAATTTTCTGATACAAAGGCCTTTGTTACAGAGTGACTGAGGTATTAGGATTTGTTCAAGGCGCAGCTTTGTTGCTAAGTTTTATTGCCCCATGTCAGTATCTGAAGACCCTTCTGTGTGCCTTATGAGTATTGACATTTACTTCTGGGTAGACAGCTATTCGACCAAATATTAACCACTGAGTTTTGGTTTTGTCCTTAAAGCTAAAGAGGACTATGTAGTTCTTTGATTTACATTGATTGTTCTTCAGTTACCTCTGATTGACTTGGTGTCTGGTGTGAGATTCCACCACATAGATACAGTATTTTGGCCTGTCCACTTGGTGATTTCTAACATTCTTCAAATCTGTTCCACTGTGGTTTTTGGTTTTGTTGCACCTGTTAGTACCCTTTGGCTGGTGGCCTGTTCACCACCTCCTTTGAGGTTTGGTCATCTTTATAGCCTTATAGCCCGCTGCCAAGGGCTATATTGGTTGTTAAAGGCCCTGAACCCGGGCCTATAATGAAGGAGAGGGCCATTAACAACCGGCAAAGCCCAAAGTAGAAGGCTATAATTCTATTAGAACATTCCACCAACTAAGGGTAGAATGTTCTCAATTAAAATGGGAAAAACAGAAAGAAAAACATTGGAATGTTGGAGCAGAAGGCTTATACCAGCCATTATAAGCCGGAGTCACTTCATTGTCTTCAATGGAGCTCTCAACATTCCAATGTTCTAATACAGCCTTAGAGCCCGCTGTAGCCGGCTCAACCAGCCATTATAAGCCCGCTCCAGTGTTAAAGGCCTGAGCCGAAGGCCTTTCACAAGGGAGCGGGGGGCATATTATCAAGACAATTATTGCCGCTTTAGCGGCCGTTTCGGCTCGAAAGCAGGCGATACTCCTATCGCAGTATTAACAAGGACACGCTAACAGGCTTTAGCGTGTGTTTCCTTGTGTTAGCACCCGTTTCACTAACGCCTTGCATCTCATCGCTAATGAGATGCAAAGTAAGCGTTCCTTACTAAAATAACATGAAAACCGTCGCTAACACAACTTCCCCTATTATCAATCCGGTCGCGAACCCGCGTAGCGATAATAAAAGTAGCGCTAACCGCGATTATCGCTGGTATCTGGAACGCCTGATTTAAAAGTGACTTAGCTATGTTATCCTATGGGAGGTGGATTGTCAGGATAAGTCCACCCTGCCCTATTATCAAGGATTTCCCTATCGCTGTGGTTTTATCGCTGGATTTCCAGCGATATTCACGCATTTCGCCGCTATCGCTGGATTTTTCATCGCCTTGGAGATAAGCGTTGGTAATAACGCGCTATCTCGTTGATGTAATCCAGCGATAGCCGGCGATAATTAAAATCGCGCTAAGCGCGCTTAGCGATAATTATCGCTGGCTGTTGATAATATGCCCCCGGGCCTTTAATAGCCGCTAGAGCCCGCTAGGAGGGCTTCAAGGCTATTAAGATATTCCGCCTCTAGAGGGCAGAATGTTCTAATTAATAAAAACAAAGGCCTTTCGGAGCCCGAGGGGGTTTAGATCCCCTCGGGCTCCGAGAGGCCTTTGTCTACAGCAGCAGCTGTGAAAGGAAAACAACATTGGAATTTTTACTCTCCGGGCTTCTACCAGCCATTATAAGCCGGAGCCACTTCATTGTCTTCAATGGAACTCTCAACATTCCAATGTTCTAATATAGCCTTGGAGCCCACAGTAGCAGGCTCTACCGGCCATTAAAGGCCCGCTCCAGTATTAAAGGCCCGAGCCAAAGGATATTAGAACATTCCGCCGCTAGAGGACAGAATGTTCTAATATGTAAAACAAAGGCTTCACGAAGCCTGAGAAGGTTGAAATCCCCTCGGGCTCCCTGAGGCCTTTGTTCACAGCAACAGCTGTGAACAAACATTGGAATGTTGATACTCCAGGCTTCTACCAGCCATTAGAAGCCGGAGGCAGTTCATTCTCCTCAATGGAGCTCTCAACATTCCAATGTTCTAATATAGTTTAATTGAGCATGGCACTTGCCGTGCATGGTTTATTCTTGCATTAGGAAAAAACATTTTTATTTTTATATTTGCTGGTGTGCTATTGTTTCAATATATGCGTCTGTACTTGTTAATTTGATTTGTCATAATTCTCTAGCTAGTTAGGTTTGCCAGTTTAACTCCAAGACACATTGTCTTGACGAAGGTCTCATGGACTTAAGACTGAAACGTCAACACCTATTACACATCGAAATTGGGAAACATCGAAAGTGCTCCATTCACATAAGTCTCCAGCCTTTCGGTGCCACACTGTGGTAGATTTGAGCCAAATTCTAAACACAGATCTCAAGGAGATTATGAATTCAGTCTATGCACTTTTTATTATGGATATGTGTTTGTGTGCGATTGGTATACCCATGCTTACATTGCTGAAAATGAAAAATGAATTAAGCTTTTTGAAGAGAAGTCACTTCATCCTCCTGCCTCAGGTCCCCTCAATTTCCCCTCAGCTAGTGATAATCTTTTTCTGTTTTTCTCAAGAATAGCAGAAACTCTCTTGTCCACTTTATTGACGTCAGTGATGTAACTTTGGCCATCTTAACGAGTACCCCCGACAAGGCACTGGGCCCAGACAGGGTCCCTATTGACGTTTTCAGACAAAAATCAACTTTTTTGGGCCCCTTTGCTGACTAATGTGTTCCGTGCCGCTCTTATAGCCGAAATTTCCAGTTCTTGGAGGAAATCCACCATAGTCCCCATTTTTAAGAAAGGCGATAGAGGGAATCCAACATGCTATCGCCCGATCTCCCATCTGGACTCCTCCATCAAAATTCTTGGAAGGGTAATTCTCCAGAAATTGAAAGATTGGGCTGAAGATAAAGGTTTCCTCTCTGAAGTGCAGTTTGGTTTTTGAGCAGGCGTGGTCACAGTAGAGCAGTCCCTCATCCTGCTTCTGATCACAGGAAAGTACGTTAAGCCCAAGGAAGGCCTATTCCACATAGCCTTCATGGACCTTTCTGGTGCGTTCGACCTGGTGGACAGGGGCAGGTTGGGCACTTAATGAGCAAACTTGGGGTAGATAACTCTTTAGTAGAACTCCTTACCCACCTGCACTGGGACACATTAGCCCAAGTTCGATATATCCCAGATGGGGAAATCACGTCCCTCTTTAAGGTTCACAAGGGGAGTTAGCAGCAGCGGCCTGTGCAGGTAAGAGCGGTGGTGGGCCAAGTGGGGGGGATTTTGACAGACGACGAGGGAAAATTAATAAATTTTTTCAATTTTCCCTCGTGGTCATCTGTCGAATACAACCCCCCCACATCCCGGCCCCACTGCCCCACCGCTTTTACCTGCACAGGCCGCTGCTGGTGCTTAGACAGGGCTGTAATTTAGCTCTGTTTCTATTTCGCTCTTAAATCAATTCTCTGGAACAAGTACTGCAGGCCTAAGGGAAGGACCTGCCTAGGATAGGCTAAATGGCACAAATATTACTGTGGGCAAAAATTTGGTGTACCCGCTATACTGAATTTTCTCGTCAAGTTCTTGAAGACTGTCCTAAACTGGATCACAGAGACAATATCGCTTGGTTAACCTATATTAGAGAATCATTCCTAGATCTTTGTGTGTTGCATTTATTTAATTTACCAAGCAAAATTGCTAGTAATTTGAGGTCCCTTATATGATCTCTTTTTCAAAATAACAGGGACTCGAAAAGGATAAATAAGTCTCAGGAAATGGATACTGTTCATTAGCATACGGAGATTACATATCTTGAACGTACTGAACTGTATTTAATTTGCTTATCCCAACCAAGATCACAGATTTTGCCTAACTCATTTTAGGGTTGTGTACAGTCCAATTCTTGGTGGCTTTTCCACAACAGGGCAGTTGGTTTTCTTCCCTCCATCATTGCCCTTACAATAATATTAGTCAGCAATCTTTATCCACTTTGTTTTCTGCAGTTTTTACATGCCCCCTAGAGTTCAATTCTTCCGTCCTATCTTCCACATTAAAAATCTCATATCAAGCTAAATCGAGCATTACATTTCTGCAGTGCCTGGACACAGAGTTTATTCGGCCCGCTGTTTTTAGCTATATTTACCATTCCTTTAAGATTAGAAGAGACATTGAACAACTCCCAGGGAATTGCATTGTTATCAACTTTAAAAATAAATTGATTGTGCCCTCCTTAATATGGTCGCATTTCTAAAGTTATAATCTGAGGACTCCTCACCACTGACCGACCAGTGGTGTTGAGGGAGTGGGATGTTCACATTGAGGGAAGTAAACAAGTTTCACTGAGGGTTTTTAGCTCGCGGCATGGCCTGAGGAAGTTGTGATGTTTACTAGATGAGGCGGTTCAGTGGTAGCTAGTGAGCTGGTTACACTGATGAAGCTTCTGATCACTTTCAGTGGGGTCATCCGTTAATACTGGTGGCTTATTCGCTTTGCAGCACAGAAGGAGGAAGTCTGTAATGTTAACTAGATGAGCGATAGTGAACATTACATTGGCAAAGAGATTTGAGCACTTTTGTCAGAGTCAGTCGCCGACACTAGTGAGTTGGTAGCTTTTCAGCACAGACTGAAGAAGTCAGTGAGGTTAACTAGATGAGCTAGTTCTGTGGTAGATAGTGAGTTGGTTAAATTGATGAGGTTAGCGATCGCTTTCTTAGTCATCAGTCGGTGAAACTGGTGTGCTGGTGACACTGTGGTGCAGACTGAAGAAGTTGGTGATGTTAGCAAGATAAGCTAGTTCTGTGGTAGATAGTGAGCTGGTTAAATTGATGAGGTTAGCGATCGCTTTCATAGTAATCAGTCGGTGAAACTGGTGAGCTGGTGGCACTGTGGCACAGACTGATGAAGTTGGTGATGTTAACTAGAAGAGCTAGTTCCATGGTAGTGCTAGTGAGTTGGTTACATTCATCAGTTGAGCACATGATTATCAGGGGAGTCAGTAGGTGATACTGGTGAGCTGGTGACAGGGAAAGCAGGATGCATTGAGGCACCACAACTAACCATGGAGGCGAGTTAAAAAAAGGGGTGGCTGTGAGGAGTGAATAGTGAGTGTATGTGTGTGAGTGTATGTGCGCATGTGAGTGTGTGTAGCTTGGAACGAGCATATGAAAGGAGTGTGAGCAAAAGTGACTGTAATCTGAGAGAAAGACTAGCGATTTTGATTCAGCTGTGGAGGACGTAACCCGGATACCAGGAGATTTCCCAGGATCCTGTATCCGAGTGAGGTTGTTTTCTGGACTGGTGGTGTTGCCTGCCCAGCTCTTTTGAGATTTTAGTATGGACCAAATAAGTAAGTTTAACACTTGATAAAATCTAAAAAAAAACACATCCTTTTTCCTACAGGATGCTTGTTGGTGCCCCCTGGGATGGAACCGCAGAAAACAGGAAAGGTGACGTGTACAAATGCACTGTGGGAGCAGAAAAGAACTCTTCATGTGCCAAAGTCAATTTAGGTATGAACTGTATGTGGTGTCTGGTTCGAATATTTTATCTGACTGGTATTGAAATGATGTGGGCGGGTGGCCGTTTGTGATTTAAAAAAAAAAAAAAGACTCTGCTTGTCCTATTATTTCATTTGTTGTTTAATCTACCTCTGAATTTAGGCACGCGTGCCCTGCAAAATGTTTCAAAAGAAATTAAGAACATGCACTTTGGCATGACGCTAATGGACAACAAACAAGACGGTTTTGTGGTGAGTAGCTTTCCTGCCATGGGTATGAAAATGCCCATGCTAAAAGGGAGCACTTGTTTAAAGAAAGTTTTACAGCATTGGAAGAGAATGAAGCAGGACTTGCACAACTATGCCTTAAGTAAATTTTGATTTTTAAAATTTAGGATCTGAAATTTCTTCACTTAAAATATTTGTCTTAATTAGTTGATGGTCAGATAGTTGATTGATGGAGCAAGAATGAGGCATTGATGGAGTTTTCTGGTTGCAATGAGACGGGTGTCATGGTTCTATTGAGGGGCGGTAGCTGGCGCCATATGGGAGTGGACCGCGGCATGGAGTATAGCACTGGAGCTGTTGCTGAAGCTCTCAAGTGGTACAAAGGAATTTTGTAATCTGTACAGCAGTACCACCGTAGATCTCTTTTACATACTCTTACATGCTTTGGTGATTTCGCTCCAAAACATCTAAAATGGGAATATTCAGGAAATATTCATATACAGTTAGTAGAAATAGAAAGGACTGTACTTTCTTCGTAACTTTACTGATAGGGATTTGGACCTTCTGTGGCTGATTCACAAAGACATGCAAGTGTGCATAAAAGAGTACTCCTGTAGTACTAATGTGGTACTAATTCCTTTGATGGACACTTTACGGTGAAGAAATTCTAAAATTCCCAAAGTATGAGCAAGGAATCTGAAGTATTTCACAGATTGCACCATATTAAAATCTGCATGCCAGATTTGTCTCTGGAGTATTCTTAACAAGTTGTGTTCAGTTTTATTTCACTTTGATGTCTCCTAAGTCCATCGCTCTTTTCTCATTGTTTAGATGGGGATGGAAGTGTCTGGACTTCATAAAATGATAAATAACTTCAAATTTTTACAGATGGAATTTTGTAGATTTTTCTCTCAAAGTGACCAGGACAAAGTCCCAAGTTCAGGTCATCCGCGATGCAGTGCAGACTAAATACAGAGACCAAGTTTGGCCTGCTGAACAAAGTACCTTAAATCCTAGCTGCAGAGCCTTGCGAGATCCTGCATCAAGGATGCATCGCGCTGGTGTTCTGAAGCAGAGCTGCGAGGAGATGCGTGGTGCCGCATCGGTTCCAACAACAAGACCACAGCTGGGCTGGCAGAGCAATTTCAGACTCACTTTCAAGGATACAGGACTGGGGTGACGCTACTTGGGGTATAGGGCTCACAGCAAACAGAGTCCAGGTGCTGAGTTCAAGGTGGTTGGAGCCTTTTCTGCCCTTAGGCTCTGGTCAAGAGGACAGTAATCTAGCCCTCAGAGTCACTCTAGTGGTCTTGGGTTTGAGATGCAGGTCCAGTCCTTTCACCCAAGCATCAGGGCAACAGATTAACAACAATCCATCCTGCAGAGCAGCACAGCAGTCCTTCTGAGTCTTCCACAGGTCCAGGGGTATTCTGAAAAGTTGGGTCTGAGGGTCCATTATTTATACCTGGTGTCCACTTTGAAGTCGAAGACGTTTCTAGAGGCTTCCACCCCAAGAGGTGTTGGAATTTCCTGCCTCCCTGCCCTGGCCCCAACTTGTCTGGGGTCACAAAAGACTAGTGTCAATCCCTTTGTGAGTGTGATCCGGCAGAGCCTTTGTGATGTGCAAATATGGTAGGTGACAGCTCCTCCCCCTCATCAAGTCAGAGATGGTCCATCCCGCCAAGGCCTATTCCCTTTTGGTCACTGTCTGGGAGTAATACACAAAGACCAACTGCCAGCTACACCTAGTCATATGACCCAGGATACAGGATGCAATCCCCAAATGGTTAGGTCAAAAAAATGCCAACTTTCTAAAAGTGTCATTTACGGAATTCTGACTTAAAATCCGAGTTTACCATTAAAGAGGGTTTACAATTACAACTCTTTAGACACCAAATTCAACATTCCTACTTGCTCCCAATTGAAAGCACATATTAAATGGATTAGAATAACCCAATGTTATCCTATGGGAAAGGTAGGCCTTGCTGTAGGGAAAAACGAATTTAAGAGTTTTTCACTGCCAGGACATGTAAAAGTTAAAAGTACATGTCCAACTTTTAAAATACATAAAGCCCTGCCCTATGGGCTGTTAAGAGCCTACCCTAGGGTGACTTATATGTATTAAAAAGGAAGGCTTAGGCCTGGCAAAACGTTTACTTTGCCAGGTCAAAATGGCAGTTTAAAAATGCACACACAGGCTGCAATGGCAGGCCCGAGACATGTTAAAAGGCTACTTAAGTGGGGGACACATGACGTTCTGCAGGTCCACTAGTAGCATTTAATTTACAGCCCAAGGGTACAAGTAGTACGACTCACCAGTAAATTAAATGTGCAAATTGGGTGTAAGCCAATTTGACCGTGTTTTAAGGAGAGAGTGCAAGCACTTTTACACTAGTTAGCAGTGGTAAAGTGCGCAGAGTCTTAAAAGCCAACAGAAATGGGTGCAGAAAACAGGAGGGTGAAAGCAAAAAGTATGGGGATGATGATGCGGAGAGGAACAAGTCCGACAGCATACATCATACAGTCATTTTCTCTGTTCAATTCATCATTGACCATGCACCAGTTAAGGTTAGATTGGTTAGTTCTTAGGACTAGGTGTGCATGACTGAAGGCCTTGCTCAATGGGGTTGGGCACAGAGCCTGGCCTCTAGACTCTGTGCCCCACCCTACGCAGATGGCCAGCGACCATTCCGCATGTTTAGCCTCTACACCCAACTCATCGTGGGTGGCCAATACCCTCAGTGCAAAGCCTTTGGCATTGTGCTGCACAATTGGTCACAGCCCAACCTTTCAATGCTGACCAATTTCCATTGCGTATGGATTTTGGTCACGTGCAGGAGGGGGTTGGCTGCAGATCTTGGTCTCTGGACATCCCTTGTCCTCTGTGGGTGGCCAGCAATCAGAGTGCATGGCCTGCGCAGCAGGGGTTGGCCACGGGTCCTGGCCACTGCCCAGGCCCTGCACTCAAAACTCCGAGAACAACCAACTCCCTTGCACATGGCAGTGTGCTGTGAGGTTGCCCACAGGCCTGCCCTCCAGGCCTTCTGCCATATGCAGTGTGGGCTGGCTGCAGGGCCTGGCCAGCGGCTTCCCCTTAGAACAACTCTCTGTAGGTATCCAACACCTTGACCTTGGAACACGGGCAACAGCTTTTGGCTGTAAGTCTTGTCCTTCAGCTATGCCTGTGGCCCCACTTTCAGCTGGCACTAAACCCCTTTGTACATGGCCTATGCACCGCAGGGGTTTTCCTGTAGGCTCTTGCCAGCCTACTCACCCAACTCTAAGTGGGCAGCCAACACCAGCAGCGATCCTTAGAGGGGGTTGACAATGTGGCCTGCACCCAATATGCCGTGGGTGGCCAACCCCAACTGTGGAATGCCTTCAGTTGTGAGCAGTGGGGTGAGGGAGAGGTTGGCTGCAAGGCCTGGGCTCCAGGTCGACCCTGCGGCAGACCTCCAGAGGTGGCCAACACCCACAGCACATGACCGTAGGCCATGAGCAGTGGAGATTTACAGTAGGTCCTACCCACCAAAGACTGCCATGTATTGATTCTCACAACTAATCAGCCGTGCCCAGCATGTTTGGCTGCAGGGACGTGTCTTTATCCAGCCACTCCACCCAACTCTGAGCCAGCACCAACACCGTAGTGCATGTTTTTCAGGCTTCATCGCAGGGCCTGGCCTCCACCATGCCACAGCGCCCAACTCTCAGTTGGCAGCCAGCACCCTCAATGCATGGCCTTCACCCACAATGCACGGCCACACAACGGATGTTTGCTGAAGGGCCTGCCATGCCCTGCACCCAACCCTCCTCACACTGCAGACCACTGCTGTGTACAGCCTTCGGTCGTCTGCAGCAGGTTGATCACAGGGCCTTAGCTCCAGCAATCCCTTGCACCCAACTCAGTCAACTGCTGCTGGGCATGACTTTGACCAAGCCCAGCAGGGATTTGGTGCAGAGGCAGTGGCTTGGCTGGCCAACCCCTTCTGTGCATGTGCAGCTGGGTTTGTTACAGAGCCTGCGCCCGCCACTCTGTAGGCAACTAATCTGCTCTACGCGTGGCCTTCAGCAATATGCTGCAAGAGGTTGTCTGGAGGCCTGGGCTGCAGCCAGACCTTGTTGCCACTGTGTCGTGTGTGGCCAACTCCCACCTGTGACTGTTGGCCAACCACAGCATTAGTACTCCGAATACTTTATTTGTTTTTAGATTTTTTGCTGGATTTGTGAATCCGGAGGCCCATGAGGTTGAGATCTGCAAAGCCAGCAGAGTATCTACAAATCCCACAACAAAAATATTTCTTCTGTGTTATGTCATGTCACTTTGCCACCCCCTACTATCCCCCCACACAGTTTTACTTATTGCTGAATGTGACTTATGGTAATGATTTAACACACTTTAGGCATATGTCAGGGATGTTCGAACTTCTGTTTTGTCTTGCTTAATGTATATGTGTCATTGTGTGAATCCTTTCGTTGCTCACTTGAGCTTTGTTACCTTTCATGAACTTCCCAAATCCCAATCGCATGATGGGCATGCTAGTCACAATGGCGATGACCATAATCATGGATTATGCCACATTGGCAGACGCATGGTTTGTCCAACTCAGGTTCTTCATTTCAAATTTCATGCCGATTGGTCAAGTGCTGGACAAATTATATGGGGTGTTCCTGAAAAAATATTGAACATTTTATGTCCAAAAGGAATATATGTTCGCTCCTGTAAAAGCTGCTGTACGAAAATACACCAAATACACCAACTTTTGCTCAGAATTGGATATTTTTGTAATTTGTTGTAAATCAAGTTTCAAGTTTATTTAGACAATTGCGAACTTACTTAAAACCATTGCAATATTAATTATACGATATAAATACACTATTACATGGTATAGATAAAATTAATAATTCTAAAACTAAAATCTTTACAATCAAAATTTAAAAAATTTCAAGTGTTAAGAGGAAAGTAAAAATCGATGCTTTAAAAAACTGGAGGTACTATTATATAGGACAGTTGTTTTCACGTCGGATAATGTCACTCAAAAGGGAAAACTGATTGTAGTTTAATCTCAGACATATTATAACTCATAGATTTTCTTCGAGGGGATTTAGTTCGAGAGTCAACAGGTCTGCCCCGGTAATGCCTTGGTGTGCGTAATATTGTTCCTTAAAAATGATATGACCGTTAAGTAGCAATTTATGTTGGCTGCACTGAACAAATTACATTATCTGTAGTCTTTGCTCCACCTTTAACAAAAATTTGACAAAACGACAGTTTAGCTGAGGGTCCCCTGAATCGAAACAGGCTAGAATTGCTTGCCTTCTTGTTCGAATTCCCCTTTGGTTAAAAGCCCTAATTAATAGTTGTTTTCTTTTTATCTGTACAGTGTTGCAAGAACAAACTAGGTGCAACAGATCTTCCTTATTAGTCCCACAGCGTCAACAAGTAACAGGGAGATTCCCACGTAGCGAAGGTGCCATATGCTCTTTAACCGGTAGTAGCCCCAACCAGTATTTTAGAAACTGTTGCCTGATAAATGCTGGGTAATCCATGGCAAAATAATCTTGAAGGGCAATAGTCTTATAATTATTTAATGTCATCCACCCATGTGCCATTTTTGCTAATATGGCTTTGTGACTTCTTGACCAGACGCTTAAAGGTCTGTAGATTGGTTGGAGTTTCCCAGAATTGTGCAAGACCTGTAAGGACAAGGGTCTCTTGCAGGTACACTCTTGCCGGTGATGTGTTGCGGTGCTGTAGCTCGTCCCATAACATATGATTCAGTGAGTTGGGTTCGGCTTTGCTAATCTTGTTCCAGCATATTATATATGCACTGCGTCTAGCTAATGACTGCTTTAGCAACCCGAATTCTAACCTTATCTGTGCAGGGGAGGTGTAACTTGGAAAGGAGAATATAATTCTGTAAGCTCGAGAGATTGCGTTTTCTAGGGTGCTGGCATCCTGCTCTCTTAATGCTTTGCTTCCATATGAGATTGTTGGAAAAAGGTTTGCTCTTACGACTTCCAGGAGTGGCTTCAGAGAGGGAGCAGCTAGCTTTTTCTTCAAATTTTTGAATGCTATAGCCAGGACAAGGCATTTCTTTTGTATCGCAGCCTTCTATGTTAAAAAACTCCCTTTGTTATCAATAGTTACCCCAAGGTACTTATATTCATCTACACTTTCCATCTGCGTTTCACCCAAAAACCAAGCCTGCGTTCGTGCGCTCTTGATAGTTATCATTTTGCCCAAATTGATCGACAGGCCGTTGGCTTGTGAATAAATCATCATTGTGTCACGCAGTCATTGAAGCCCCACCCTGGTATGGTTAACCAATACCACGTCATCAGCATATAAAAAACTTGATATTGTTTTTCCACCTAGAAGGAGTGTGAGGATTACATGATTGTAATGGTTCCGTCAAATCTGCCAGAAAGAGTTTAAATAAAGTTGGTGCCAGGACGCATCCTTGTTTTAAACCTCGAGTAGTTTGAATTTTTTGAGAGAGATGCGTGCCTGCTCCTATTTTGATTTGAACCCATGTATCGCTATGCAACATTATCAACATGTTTAAAAGGTATTGTGGTATATTCCAGTTTCGGTAACTTCCGCCATAATTTTCCTTGATCCACGCAGTCAAAAGCGGATTTAAAATCAATGTAACAAAAGTGTAGTGGTGTTTTGGAAGCACGGGCAGCGTCCATAAGTAAAGCAATTGCGAAAATATTCGTAATCGTGCCAGAAGACTTTAAAAATCCGGTCTGATTGTATGGAATGATGGTGTTACGAGAGGACCATGGTGTTTGCTCATCAAGCACAATTCTGGCGTCCACATCCCATAGTGTTATAAGGCGATAATATGCTGGAAGAGTTCTATCCCCTCCTTTAAAAATAGGAGATATAATCGACCCTTTCCAGGACGCGGGAATAATTTGTGTGCTCCTGACCTCCGCGAATGATCTGGGTCATGTTTAAATACCGCTGGAGGTATGCTGTTTGGGGCCGGGGCTCCTTCTTTTCGTCCTTTCATTATTTGCTTTTTAATGCTGTCTGTATTTACCTCGGGCAAACCCTCATGTTGCATGTTTGTTAGAGTATCCCAGAGTCCCATCTGGAAGTTTTCTGCAGATTCTTCATTAAAATTATTTAAATTCGTTCAGTTTTCCAATTGTTTTTCTTATATGAAAGTGTAATGCAGCATCAAAAAGCTAATCTTTTGTATTTAAAAATTGTTATATACAATTACTCAAAATTGCATCGGTGGAGGATCTGAAAAACAAAATTAATTTCTGATTACGTGTGGGAAAATGTAATCCCTTAAAGTATTTTGATGTCAGATCTACAGATTCTAATCATTTGACTGGTGCGACTGGGATATTAGGTTACAGCTAACACTATGCAATGGAATGGATAAGTGCACATTCCATTTTCCAGAAAAAACGGGGGTATTTCAAGCATTGGGGAATTATTCTCAAATACCATCGAGGGGTGCCTTCAAAGTTGAAATCCTATTTTGTGTCACAAATGCAAAGAGAGATCAAAAGATCCAAACACGTTGCCTGCTGAAATAAGAAAACATGGCACACACCATATTTGATCTGCAAAGCTCATTTGGGATCCCACCTATTACTTTTCAGTATTGCAAACATCTTGAAAACTGCTGAATGGATTTGCAAAAAACATAATAAGGGCCTGTCCTCGTTAATTTCCACCATCATGCCCACTTCGGTATAAGCCCATTCAGAGTTTTTTCTTTGGCATAAAGCAAAAATGGGAAAGATTGTGTTTAGGTCACCTCTTGTCCCCCCCCCCTCACTTGCTCCCCCCACAACTTTAATATTTTGGGCACAAGGCTCAAGGGGATCCAAATTAAATTTAGGGATCTAAAGAATCAGTTGTCTATTTTCAGTACCTTAGGAATTTTGGCTTTCCACTAGAGGATAAAAATGCTGATTTCTGGGAAAGAAGTGCAGTCCTGGGTACGGAACCGAGGACTTGGAGCATGTGATCAGCTTGCATGGTGTGCGTATAGGTATTAGTGCTGTTGCCTCCTCCAGGTGGACACAATAAATCCTGGGGATTTGTTCTATAGATACTTTCTTCATTTGATTTGTTTTGCTTGCCTTGTTCTGAGGATTTGTTCCCCTGGAGTGTATCCTATCAGGACCTTTCTCCGGGTGTCTGCTCATTCATTTGGCCCCGCACAGTCCATCTCGCTACAGGAGCAGTTCCTTTGGTATGGAGGCAACCTCTCGACTGCTACTGTAAGCATCTTTCCTACCGTTCATCTGTAAAGGGCATTGGATGCCTGTCTGTCTCGCGAGGGGTCAAGCTCTACTCAAGAACGTGAAATTATGGCTTCTCCTGCTTGCCCCTGAGCATACAGAAACCTGATCATTCCAGTACAATTGTCACTCACTTTCAAGACAGGAAGCATTGTGGGTGCTATGATCACTATAACCAGCCAGTTTCATAGGTTTTTATATTCTGTAACTTAACCATAAATTTTCCTAATGTTGGTTTTGCCAGTGACCTTTATAATTGTACACTTATATCTACATCCATGAGTTCCTTCACAAAAACTAAGCCTGAAGGAGTGTTGTGGTTGAAGGGGTTTAATAGTGGTGAGAGCACAAAAAAGATATGAAAATCACGCCAAATGTCTACTTTTCAGCAACAAAACTTGACCTCGCATACCATGCCATGCCATGTTAAATGTACAATATCATGATTTACATCTATAATCTTGAGATACTCTTCAACATCCGGGCTCAAACTGTAATTCACATTTAATTTTCACCTTCCAAGAGTGATTCTGATGTGTAATTTAAGAGAAGAATCCAGGGAGAGGATGTGGTCTAATGGCAAGGGCTGTCAACCTAAAATTTGGGGAACCGGGTTCGAGCCTCGGCAATGACGCTCAACATCCTGTGATTCTGGGCAAATTACTTAATCTCCCCGTGCCTAACAACTGGTGCTTATGTAAAGCGCTCTGATACCTTCAGTTCAAGTTCGCGCTATATAAAACTCCCCGGTCCCCGGTCAATCTTTTTCAAATGATTTTTTTCATACAAGCTTGGATACTGAAAAAAGTACATGTTGTTTGTTAGGAAAAACCGAATGAACCACTATGTTTAGATAATCAGGAAATGGCAATTTAGGACCAAATTAATACACTACACTGCCATAACACTGTCATATAGCCTTCAAACACACATAGACAGACAGACAGCAGCGAGATAGATAGATAGATAGATAGATAGATAGATAGATAGATAGATAGATAGATAGATAGATAGATAGATAGATAGATAGATTTTTGTACTCTGCATACCACTGGCCCCCTTTCACGAATCTGCACCAAATTTGGAGACCAAGATATTTTTCTTCAACATTATTTCATACAGATTACCAAACAATTGAAACGGCATCTCAAAAACTTTTTTCAGCCCTAATATAATGGGATTTCCAATAGGAACTCTGAAACTGGCGAATTAAAAGATGGCACCGTTTTTTTTACAGCAGTGGCCTAGTCATCATTCAGTAGCGGTCTTTCTTTGGTCAAAAGACGTGTTGCTGTTTTGGAGATATAAGGCTAAATGTTAATATCTTGTGCTCTTGACAAAGTATGTCTGTTTGTCAAAACGTTTTAAATGCCTGACTGGACATGCATGGACATCGATCTGTTCACGCACCCTGGTTATTTTAATATTCACAAACATCGGGAGGAAAAAAGCAGCATGGCAGAAGGCCCGGTGTTGCATTATTCATGAATAGGCATGTAACCCTGCCCACTTATAAACATCTTTGTCGAGCCTGTTCGACAGGTCAGAGAGAGATAAAAAGAAAAGAAAAAGACATTTGCTCCCAAACCCTCCTGGCCTGGGCAGTACCTAGTAGGGGCTAATTAGAGACGACCGCCCTGCCGCGTCCAAGAGTGAGTGAGTTAATTTACTCCCTCTGCCATAGGAGGGTATGGCATCTTTCCTCTCAGGCCTAAAGCCTGCGTGGAGAAATGACACCCCTCCCCCCCGCTTTGCGTTGGCAAAGTGCAGGTAGAGGTGCTGTACCCAAAACCCTGTCCCCATGCCCAGGATTGACTGGAGAGTGATAACCGCCCCCTTGCATTGCTCAGTGTGAGTGTGGGAATAAATCCCTCACTGTCCTTGTGAGTGTGGGGGGATATTTGCTAAAGTCATTAAACTTGTCCATGGGGAAATGTTGTCCTTGGCCCCCTAATGTTGCGAGGGGCGGGCAAACGACAACCCTGCCTCCCCTTGCCCAAGGACAGGAAATTGACCCAATGACATTCCTCGCCTTGCAAAAGGTGAAGAGGCGAGGACTAAAGAAATGGGTGAGCTGCTTTAGTCCCAAAGCAGTATATGTACAGCCTTTCCCTCTAAGCACTTTTCTGTGATGCATGGTTTTACTAAGCCCACTTTGGGCTGGAGATATCATTTAATATGCGTTTTTAGGCCGAGCCTAGGCAGCGCATGCGCTGCTCTGCGAGGCATGCTGTATTCAGGTAGGGACTTGCAGCTCCGCCCATTTCCCACCCATCTTTTCATTTGGCGCCTGTTACTGTCCTTTCTAAATCGTTGCATTTGATTCATGAATAGGCTTAGTAATCCCTCCTTGGTACCTCCTTGTCTGTATTTATAACCTCCCATGAGGACTGGACTTTTTACTTGTGTTGTTACACGGTCTGCTTTATCTAGTCTGTGAGCACAATTTTCTTTAATGATTTTCCCCTATTCCGCCCACGGCGTGCTTTCCTAAAGGCAGCACGCCGCCCGCTTTTATATTTTAATTAGTAATGGTGGTCCGCTTTTACTATAGCGGCTGCGCTTCTTTATTTATTTACTTTGGCAGCGCGGTCCACTTTAAGTATAGCGGTCTCGCTTCTTTATTTATTTAATTTGCCAGCACGGTCCACTGTAACTATAGTCGCTGCGCTTCTTTATTAATTATAGTTGTCAGCGTGGTCCACTTTAACTTTAGCAGCCGCGCTACGAAACCTTTTTTTTCTTTTCTTTCAGTGAAAGTGCACCATTACATGCTTTCACTTTAATAGTGAACACGCCCCTTTTTTAGACGTTGCTCGCCGTATTCAGGTTACAGCGAGACGCGTCTAAACAAAGGGGCGCTGCTGCCAATAAGTGAAAGCATGGCATGGGACGCTTTTACAAAAAAGAAACATTTGTTTGTGAACTACACAAACAAATGTTTTTTTTTGTAAAAGCGCCCCATGCCGTGCTTTCACTTTAATTGTGGCCGTGCCCCTTTCTTTAGACGCGGCTAGCTGTAACCTGAATAGGGCGAGCAGCGTCTAAAGAAAGGAGTGTGGCCACCATTAAAGTGGTTTCTCATTTGCAAGATTTGAGCTATTGGCATTAGAATGACAATGCCTTTATATATGTGTTGGTTTGCAAAACACATAAATAAAAGGCATTGTCATTTACAATGCCAATAGCTTAAACTCTTGCAAATGCGAGACCTATTGCATTGAAAATATTTGTTTGATTAAAAGAGTGTGTGATATTTAAAAAGGGTGCAATGGAGATTGTGTGAATTTTTTTGAAATTTCGAATATTTCCCACAGATTTTCTATCTTTGCTTAATTTCCAAGCATAGAGAAATCACTAGAAAGGAAAAGGAATGGCTAGGCCTCATGAGGCATGTTCACAGTGGAGGCTATCAACACTGTCTAGTGCAGGGTTTCCCAAACTGTGGGTCAAAAGACCAAGCAATCAATAAGGTGAAGCCTTTCTTTTTTTTTGTATCCCATTCTTTTATTAAAAAAATTTCAGAAGTACATCTGTATTTTTCTTGTCACCTTTGCTGTGCTTTAGAGATAGAGGTCAAGCATCAGGCCATGTCTTCTGACAAACTGCTGCCTATTATTTTAACATAGGAATTGGTGTTTATAAACTCCTCTCACTTAGCAGTCAGAGAAATAAAAGTAAAGTGAATTAGGTGACACCTTACTATGCTATAGTGAGTGTGAAAGGAAATGCTGTATTTCTTGTAATACACAACATGCAGATACCTGTAAATGAAGTTTACACATTCAGCGGTTAGGAAAGCAAATGAATAACATGTTTTTGTAAATCTGAAGTGCGATGGAAACAAAGATTTTAAAAGGATTAAAACAAATCAAGACACTTTACTCTGTGATGCACAAATGATAATTATTCACTGAAACCCGATTTCCACACACTATCTTTTGTGTGCAATAGAGTTTTATCAGTAAAACTGTATGTTTGTGCAAATTTAGTGGCCATTTGAACGGAAAATGTGCTGTCTGTAAATGACAGTGCGCTACCACGCAATCCTCGGACTGAAGCAGCTCATCACTTCCCCCACCCACAGAGCCGGACACACCCTCGACCCCATCTTCGCAGGAGGGACTAACATCCACTTCAGCCACACCACGCAGCCCCTCTGGACAGACCACCACTGCGTACACTTCACCTTCAACACCACCACCGCACCCCAACCCACCCCACCCCACGCCCACCACGAAGGAACTGGAGCAAGATCACAGAGGAACACCTCAACTCCACCCTCCTCCACGACCCCCCCCCCCCCCGGCCTCGACCGACGCCAACTCCGCAGCCAAAGGACTCCACCACTGGATCTCCAACTGCGCAGACAAGATTGCACCCCTCCGCCACCCCGGTAAACAACGCCCCCTGAAGGCCGCCTGGTTCACCACCGACCTCCAAGATGCCAGGCGTTCCTGCAGACGCCTTGAGAAAATCTGGCGAAACAGGAAAACCACTGAAGACCAGAACAACTATAGGAACACCCTGAAGGAATATCACCAGCTCATAAGATCCACTAAGGCGATCCTTCATCAAAAACAAAATCCACACCAACACTACCAACGCCAAAGAACTCTTCAACGTCATACAGCAGCTCACCAAACCCCCCAGCGAAGCCACGGACATCACACCTTCCCAGGACCTCTGCAACAAGCTCAGCCACTACTTCCACCATAAAATCAAGGCCCTCTACGACAACTTCAGCGAACAGACCCCGGACACCACCCCCCTCCCCACCACCGACAACCAGCCGTCCATCACCACCTGGAACCCTGCCACCACTGAGGACACCGCCACGACCATGAAGAACACCCACTCAGGAGCTCCCACAGACCCCTGCCCACTGCACATCTACCACTGAGCCACCACCGCCATAGCACCCGAGCTAAGCCGAACCATCAACACCTCCTTCCAATCCAGCATCTTCCCCGACGCCTGGAAGCGGGCAGAGGTCAAACTCCTCCTCAAGAAGCCCTCGGCCGACCCGACGGATCTGAAAACTACCGGCCCATCTCTTCTCCCCTTCGCTGCCAAAGTAACGGAGAGACTCGTGAACGCCCAGCTGACCACCTTCATCGAAGAGAACGCCATCCTAGACCCTCCCAATCTGGATTCCGCAGCAACCACAGCACCGAGATTGCCCTCCTCCCCGCCACCGACGACATCCGCATGCTACTCGACCAGGGCCACACCGCTGCCTTCATCCTTCTAGACCTTTCCGCAGCTTTCGACACCGTCTCACATCACACCCTCGCAGCCAGACTCCACGACGCTGGGATACGAGGAACCGCCCTCAACTGGATCCGATCCTTTCTCTCCGGCAGAACCCAGAGAGTCAGACTCCCACCCTTCCTCTCCGAAACCACCGAGCTCACCTGCGGAGTACCTCAAGGATCCTCGCTCAGCCCCACGCTCTTCAACATTTACATGGCCCCCCTCGCCGCCATCGTCAGACAACATGGGTTCACATAGTATCCTACGCAGACGACACCCAGCTCATCCTCTCCCTCACGAAGAACCCCGGAAACACCAGACTATGCTTCCAGGAAGGAATGAAGGACGTCGCAGCCTGGATGAACAACAGCTGCTTCATGCTCAACTCAGAGAAGACAGAGGTCCTTGTCCTCGGCCCCTCCACCTCCGCATGGGACAACACTTGGTGGCCCTCCACCCTTGGGAGCCCACCCACCCCGGCAGACCACGCGCGAAACCTCGGCATCATCCTCGACTCCTCCCTCACCATGACCCGCCAGGTCAACGCCGTCGCCTCCACCAGTTTCAACTGCCTCCGCATACTCCGCAAGACCTTCAAATGGATCCCACCTGAATGCAGAAAGACCGTCACCCACGCACTCATAACAGGCAGACTGGACTACGGCAACGCCCTCTACACCGGAATCAACAGAACTCTCCTACACAAACTCCAAACCATCCAGAACGCTGCAGCCAGACTCATCCTCGGAACCCCACGGCACGAACACATGACCCAACACCTACGAGACCTCCATTGGCTACCTGTCGAGAAGAGAGTAACCTTCAAACTACTCACCCACGCCTACAAATCCCTACACAACATCGGACCCAAATACCTCAACGAGAGAGTCTCCTTCCACGTACCCAAAAGGAACCTCCGCTCCGCTGACCTCGCCCTAGCAGAAACCCCTCGCATCCGCAGAAACAGAGCAGGCGGAAGAGCCTTCTCCTACGTCACAGCCAAGGCCTGGAACAAGCTCCCGGTTAACATCAGACGCTCTCCTACCCTGCACACTTTCAGGACGGACCTCAAGACCTGGCTCTTTGACTGAACCGGAACTGCACCCTCCCCCCCAGCGCCTTGAGACCCTCACGGGTGAGTAGCGCGCTTTAGGAAACCCCTGATTGATTGATTTAGTTACATTAAAAAATCTCCCACCTCATGTCCATTAAAGCTACGTGGGTCGCAAAAGTTTGTTGTCTGGGTCTAAAAAGTTAGGGAAGCAGTGGTCTGGTGACATTGCTGGCACTGACTGCGGTATTTATTATTTATTTAGCTTAATGTAGCGCTAACTCGCCTCAAAGGTATCAGCACTTTACATGCGCACCAGTTGCATTACAGATGGACACATTCATTTTATTAGGCACAGGGAGATTAAGTGAGTTACCCAGAATGACAGTATGTTGAGCGTCCATGCCGAGACTCAAACTCGGTTCTCCAGGATCAAGGTCGACCACTCTAGCCCTTAGGCCACATCCTCTCCCTTAGCTATTACTGCAGCTCAGCCACATTGTATGAATGTCAAAAATAAAACTAGTGTGTGCAATTGGATGTACTTTTATCAATATGTTTATATTTTTGCAGTGAATTAAAAAATAGTAATTTTATATTTCACAGTTACTTGTTACTGTTTTCGAGGTTTGCCCCTAAAATGTTTCCTCCTTTTCCCACAGAAAGTTGAAAATATTTCTGCATATTGACTCACATTTTTCTGAAGATCTGTACTGCCTCTAGACATCACACAGCCAAAGCACTGCACATAGACTCACAAATGAGATCACTGGTCACATGATCAAAGACATCACTGAGTTTTCTTAGCTGTTCTGCAGCCCACAAACCCATGGGTTCTAGTAAATGGACTTTGACTGTGCCCAGCACACTCTCGACACACAGTCCCTTTAACCAGGCACTAGGCTCGGAGCCCCAACCCCAAGAGTTGCTGGCCACAGCCATCAACTGTTTGAACTTTTCGCAGGGTGTGGCCCTTAGCCACATCTTCCAAAGAACACCCATTCACCTAGAGTTCCTGGACTTCACCTTGAGCGACGCAAAGTGTTCTTTGCAAAGCATTTCTGTTTGACATGATTTCTCTTCTTCAGATAGGTGTACGGTGTGCAAACTGGAGTACATTACCATTTTAAAATATGTTTAACAAACATACACAAATATTTCATATAGCTCACGCTGCAAATGTAATTGCATTCTCAATCAAACAGGACTTATAAGGCGCGGCTAATCACCCGTGAGGGCATCCAGGAGCTGAGAACTGAACCCTTAGGGAGGGTTCAGTTGAACAGCCAGGTCTTGAGTCCCTTCCTGAATTCCAACAGAGAGGATGAGGTCCGGAGGTGAAGGGGGGAGGTCGTTCCATGACTTCTCAGTGAGGTAGGAGAAGGAGCGCCCTCCACTGTTGCTTCGGAGGATGTGGGGAGTGTGGGAGATGGAGTTGCTGGTCCTTGGTTGTGTAGGGCTTTGTAGGTGTTGATCAGCATCTTGAATTGACATCTCTTCTTTTATGTATTTTTAACAAGATGTTGATTTTAATATTGAGCGATAAGGTTGTTGTAATAAATGTACTGTATTCTTCGCTGTGTTATTCTTTTATGGATTTTTGTCAAATCCGAATAAACATTTATTGATATTGACATCTCTTCTGAATGGGGAGCCAGTGGAGCTTCTTGAGGTGGGGGTGATGTAGGTTTGCTTTGGGAGGTCGAGGATGAGTCTGGCCGCTGAGTTCTGTATGGTCTGCAGTATCTTCAGGAGGTGCGAGGTGATCCCTACGTACAGTGCGTTGGCGTAGTCCAGCCAGTTGGTGACTAGGGCATAATGTAAACTCTGTAAGCGATTTATAAAGTAATAAGTCTTTTAACTATATTTAAAATAATGAAAGGCTGGGTCAGGTAAACTGGGGTTCTCCCCTAGAATACTCAGATTACCCCAGATCTCTTTCACAGGCGCTCAACCGACTGATATATCTACCCAGCTACCACTGGTTCTCTAACTCATGGAAGTCCTATTTACTCAGACTTTAACTCACATTCCTAACATTTGGTGACCTTATAAAGCCTGTTTAACGGACTAGAGATGGTGCTGCGTCACTTTATTTGCTTTGAGGTAAATATACGGCAGTGTAGATGCCTTCCGCCCAAGCCTGTCACTCTCCCTAGACGACCCTTGCTTTCCCTCACACCCGGCGCCATTAATTCCGATAAAAAATTAGCATCCGTCAAATTCTTATTTTAAACTGTGTGAACTATCCGCGGTTTTCCCTGAGCAGTGAATGCTTTTATTTTTTCTTATTGTTTGGAAGTCTGCCCGATGCCACATTCGCCTGGCTTCAAAGACAGCATAGTTCGTGGCTAGGTTTTTCCATTGACGGCCTTCAGAGAACCAATTGGCGGAGACACCCACACGTGTTCTGGATTGGCGGGATGAGCGTTCACGGTGCCAGGCTCCGACTTTATGCGAGATGTTTGTACTTCAGTCTCTCAAGGTTATCGGCGGGCCAAGAGACCCGACCTCCAGATCACCTCAGATGCTCAGTTTCATAAATACACGGTACCGATTTTTATAATAACAAAACACAGAAGCCATGATTACGAGTGCCCTGGAGGCCTAGGTGGTATTTAAAGCCCCTAAAAAAATCAGATACCATTCGGTAGGGAATTTTTAGCCGTGCCATAAATTCCACTTCATAAGTATTGCCCAGGAAAGCGCGGGATAACAGCAGATTTTTTGTTTGAATCTTTATTTCATTTATTCTTATACCTAACAAACAAACCATGCTTCTTGTTCATTGGCTTAGCTACATATCCAGACACACAACGCATAAAGGGCCTTGTACAATTATATGCTACTGTACTGGTGATCATTCCTTCTGGCAGTTGATTCGGCGTTAGGGGGCGGCACAGTGGGCTTCAGCCACAATCATAGGCCTACAATGTGATACTTGAACGGTTCAGGTTGGATCTGCAACATAGACATGGTATATAAAAAGTGGAAGAGTCTATAGTATACATATTTTGGCAGGACTTTTGCTGCTTGAGCCCCCATACAGTTAGTGGCCTTATTTCGACGTTATCGCTCCAAGTCGCAGTCACTCACATTTCATTTCTTCGTCGTCTACCGCAGCTGCAGTGGCTACAAATTCTTGACACGCACCTGTAAGAAAGTGCCCTCTTTTTGGATGGTTGCCCCCACTTTTTGCTGAACTGCTGATGTACTTTGACTGAGTGTGCCCTGGGCTCCTGCCAATCAGGTACCCAGGGCCTATGTTCTTTCCCTAAAACTGCATTGAAGACAAAACCCAATTGGCACCCTCTGGCCACAGGTCAGCCCCTGGTAAATGGTACCACAGGTACCCAGGGCACTGTGACCTGGGAAGGCCTCTAACGGCTGCAACACTTATTGTGCCACCCTTACAGGCCCTGTACCTTTACACACACACTGCCTTTGCAGGCTGCGTGTTTTGGTGCAGAACAAAGTGAAGAGTCGACATGGCACACACCCCTGTGTGCCATACCCACAACCCACTGCCCTGGCATAGATCAGCCACCCCTCTAGCTGGGTGCACTATACCAGTGGTGAGGGTACACGTGCATGAGCCCTGTACCCCTACAGTGTCTAAGCCAATTCTTAGACATTGTAAGAGCAGTAATGCCATTAAGAGTATATGGTGCTGGGAGTTTGTCATTACAAACTCCACTGTACCATAATGGCTTTACGGAAAACTGAGAAGTTTGGTATCAAACTTCTCAGCACATTAAACCCACACTGATGCCAGTGTGGGATTTAATGAAAAATGCACACAGAGGGCATCTTAGAGATGCCCCCTGAAAAATGACATAGCACTAGTGTCCAGGCTGAGTGGCTGCTCGCCAGCTGCCACCACCAGACATGTTTCTGGACCCCTGGGTTGAGACCCTGCTGCTCTCGGGGTCTAAAACAATGCACATCCTGGGACGAGGTGCCAAGCCTCCTCCGCCAGGATGGGCAGGGTCCACGAAGGGGAAGCTTCAAAGGCTTGCCACCTTGTGAGCTTCCCCAGGCCTTTTGCTGCTTCCAGCAACTGGTCCCCACCGGTTCTGACCCCCACTTTGGGCGGGAGAACTGGCAGGAAAACCAAGTGAGGAAGGGAGGTGTGCCCACCTTTGCCAACCCCACCCCTCAGGTGGGGGAGGCGAGGTGAAGCACAACTCTCAGTCCTCGCCATCTTGCAGATGGGGGGACCCAGCCAACCAGAGTGAGGCATATGCCCCCCTACCACTGGAGGGTGGCATAATAGAGGATGTACCCACCCCAGGGAAGGGACCCATTGGTCCCAACCTTACCTTACCTGTAACGCCCCTAAATCTAGTATTTAGCCCTATCCCCCATTGGATGACATTGGGCCTCAGCACTCTGCACCCGGCCGCCCTAGTGCCGCTGAGGGTGTAACAAGAGTGCATCCCTGACCCTGGGGGAACCCTTGTTCTTACCCCAGAAACTCAACCCCAAAGACCGAGTACTTACCTGGTAACCGTTAACTTAATTTCTCTCCATGGGAACCCATTGACTGTTTTTCTCTGAAAAATGTTCTAAGTGTGGAGTTGATTTGTATGGAAACCTGAAAAATAACAATTGTGCAAAACTGATTTTACTTACCTTTCCTGTAGGAAATGTCCCAGTGTGATATCTAGGCATATCACACTGAGTTGAAAAAGTAATTAGAAAGTAATTTAAAAAGTAACTAAAAAGTAATCTGTACAGTAATTTCAATACCTTGACTTACCTGTATTTCAAACAACTGCATTTGAACTTGCATTCACTTGTAAACACTGCATAATATTTTGCAAAGCATTTATTTCACATACCTGTGCCAGGCTTCGCTTGGTTCTAGAAATAAAATAACTTAACAATATTTTTGTACAAACAAAATTGGTCTGAGTTCAGTCTTTGAGTGTGTGACATCATTTGCTGACTGAGTGTGTACAACAAATGCTTAACAGTACCCTCTGATAAAGCCTTACTGCTCGCCCACACTACCACAAATAGAGAGTAAGGTGCTATCTACTTTTACCTCTGCCTACCTTTGGGGTTCCACTGGATTCTGTGCACACTATACCTCATTTTGGTATAGTATAGACAGAGACAGCTTCCTACATTGGTGGATCAGCGGTGGGACATACAACTTTGCATTTGTTCAGACCACCCAGGATATTGCGTCCTAGGTTTGCAAATTTTGCGGCACAAAAATGAGAATTTAGCGGCATTATTGCAGCACTTTATTTTACTCGTAATCATTCCTTTTCAGCCCTAAATCAATGGAACCTGTTTTAGCAGAGTATTCCACTTTGAAATAGGCATGTTTCAAGTTTCTGCAGCTCTACGGAAGCACAGCTCCAATCTACTAACCTCGTGGGAGGGTGCCGTATTTCTCCCTGGGATGTTCTAGCGCCCATGTATGCACCCCTGCCAGGGCACCACTTTCATCACTCCCTGGTTTCAGTCACACAGCTCCCTTCGCTCCCTGGGTGCAGTCACACAGCCCCCCTTCGCTCCCTGGGTGCAGTCACACAGACCCCCTTCGCTCCCTGGGTGCAGTCACACAGCCCCCATTAGCTCCCTTGGAGCAGTCATACAGCCTCCTCTTGTGTCGCGTGCACTGACTCCCTTTTATGGGTAGTGCTGACAGGACAAACATCTCGCAATAATCATCCTTCAGAATCAGGTTCCCCAGTACCAAATTTGGCAGCTCTGACCATGGTGTCACATCCTCTCCCCCACTAAACACCATACTGCCCCACTGAGAGAAACTCGCACTGCCGTCAACTACAACCCAATTGCTCCCCGATATAAACACCTGGATGCGGCTCAATTTCAATTACACATTAGACAAGAGCAATATGCTGCCTACAAAAAAAAGAAATAACATCCTGGAAAAAGCAAACACTCATAGGGAATGCAAAATTAAGTAAAGCTTGTGAAATGTAAGCAGGAACAACACGGTTACTTTAACGCTTTTACACTCGATATTCAGAAATCAGTGAATGCTTTTCCCTGAAAAGTTAAGGACATGAATACAGGGCACGGAATGGACCCATTTCAATGTCCATTGCTTATATCCTTACAGAACGTAAGCAGTATGGTAAAAAGACCACTTCCCTGAACACCGAGCCCCAGTACACATTTTGTTTTCCAATCCACGTGTTGCAGTACCTCCAGGATTGGTACACTAGTTCCCTGCCCGGGGGAAAACAACGCTATTCAAAGAAAGACAAGAAAACAAAATTAGCGCTTTACTTGCAAACTCTATAGAGTGGCGCAAATGTGTTTGGGTGTGAATAAAATCAATCTGGCCACTTTGCTACCACTCTGTCTGGCTTTATTTAGTTATTTTTCATATTTTGAACCTTTTATTCCAGCAGCTGCACTTTGGAACAGTGCTTTAAATGGGCTGGTACTGTCCGGTACGGAGTACCAGCACTTTTTTATTTTGAGAGAGAGAGTACCGGCACTTCTCAAGAGAAATGCAATACCTTTAATTGGAGAGTACTGGCACTTCCCAGAAACAAGCAGGTACTCTGGTACTGAGTACCTGCATTTCTACTTTTCCATTTCAAGCACTGCTTTGGAATAGAAAAATGTCAGAAAAAGACATTTCCACTGTTTTTCTTTTTTGGATCCATTTCACAGGGGAACAAATCAACGAAAGAAGGAAAGAGAGGAGAGCGAGAACCGTTTCTGAAGTCAGGGTTTTTAGTAAGAGAGGAGGAGCTGCTGTTAACGCCGATTCTTATCTAATTATCTATAAGAACCTTCTGGTCGCCAAGATCTTTTTACCTGTTGAATAGTGTAAAGGAGAGAATCTCATCTGGTTATATATCAGCTTCAATTTGTCTGAAAGGACCACTGACTCCGAATTCAAGTTTGAGAATTTATTATCGCCAAAAATAACTGAACGTGCAAGCACCTCAACACGAGGTTAAAGAAATAGATGGGCACTAATACAAATAATAATCTACGCAAGAATCTCATCCGACTCAGGATAAAGAGAATAGAAAGTTCTAGAAGGATCAACCAGACTATGATTGCTCCAATTTCTAAGTTGCTCTTCATTGGACTAAACAAGCTTAAAATCAATTGCTGTCCCTACACTAACGCTAAGTGGCATCCCTGCATAACGATTTTCCCAGGCAAGAAAGAATAAAAGGTGTCAGCTGTGAAGACTTCCTAAGAAGTGCAATCACATAATACCTAAGCTCAGCTCTGTCCTTCTCTCAGGTCTCCCCTACCTCTTCTCTGGCCTCCTCCCTCAGGGCACTATCCCTAATACAAAACCCCAATACAATTGTACACGCCTTTGTCACGCCTCCTTGGCCAGGTCTTCTTGGCCAGGTCTTCTTTCTTGTGCTTTTCCACTGAAACGGTGACTTCATCCTGGACGGTTGCGTTGACCTTGAGTCCCAGGCACCTTCTCCGCTGAAAGTATCATCCCTACATTCCATCTAACTCCCCGTACCATGCCTCCCCTCTCTCTAGCTTTTGAAAACAAAGAGTTAGTCTTACTAACGAGACATGTGTCCTTGCACCTGCAACAAAAGATACTTTCAACAGAAATCGTCTACTGTGCAAATTAAATCTACCGTTTGTATCCAGAGAGCCTTACCAAGAGAATCTTTTCACTGCCTACAAAATAAGCTAACATAAAAATAAACCAGGCCTTCCCTAAGCATATGTGTAGTCAGGCCTTTACATATAACTTTTAAACACACATCTTACTGTTTCCCTATAAGCATTTTCATTATGATTCATATGCAACCACTAAATCACATGTGCAACTTTAATATGGTGCACGTTTAAACTACTGCAATTACATTACACATACGAACTAATTTCCCTATGCATTAAGTTCACACAATTTAATAAGCATTACATTACATCAATATCCTAGCACCATTATACTGCCGAGTTCACTTTGTCTCAGTGAACTACTCATTCTTTACTAAACATGCATGGGTATACAATGGAATATAAACGAATATATGTCTGAATACATATGGGTGCGGCCTATCAGTGATTATGATGCACCCCTACAATTCACAAGAACATTTCGCTCTATCAGTTCCCCCTTTGATGACTCCTGTCATCACATCTCATTCTACTCCCTCGGAGAAGGAACCGACCTAAACAGAACTTGTTCCCATCTTCCCTGATCTGAAATTCTCCATGCTCTTGAGCCTTTGATACTGATTGTCCTGCAATCTTGCCAATCTCATGTCATTTTCCCTCAAAGCTCTCTTGACTCTGCCTGCTCGATACCACTTGTAGGCCTTGATCATAATCCACAAGCCAGCCACACAAACCACCAAAATAAGGAGTGGTCTCAGGAAGTACCCAAGGAATCCCTTTCCTAGGTTCGCAAACCAACCTCCCACTTGACCAAAACCCTTTCCGACCTTTTCCCAGGCCCCTTCTTCGGTCAAATCCGCTATCTTTGTGTGGATCATAGTGATGTTACTTATATATTTCTCCAGATCCTTGCTACGGTCTGGTATATAAGTGCAGCACTCTTGAACCTTCAGCATTTTACAGACTCCGCCCTCTTTTGCCAATAGGACATCCAAAGCAAGGCGATTCTGCAAAACCATACCCCTTATCGACAACATCTCTCCTTCCACCAACACCAACGACTTTGCTGTGTTCATCGAAAATTCATCCACCACAGTCGCTAACCTCCGGATCTTCACATCATTCAAGACTACTCCTAGACTAGGTATCATGGCTCCAAAGATATCCCCCACAACGATCCCTGCACTTGCAGCTCTTCTCGTTCTTGAATGCTCTCCACCCTCCAGAAGATTTAAATCTTCTGTATGGTAAATCTTTGGAAATATTATTGACAAATAACATGTTCCATACCAATTTGCAGGCAACCTCACATAAGCATTCTTCCCACATACGTAATACACCGTAGGTATCACTTGTACAGGACCTTGGAGAAAATCTTTTGCTACATCTGCCATGGTGAAAACGTGATCACAAGTACTTTGTCCCACTGGAACCTTTTCGTAGTAAGTCTGATAACGCCTTATACACAACTTACCCCTCTGCTCCTTATCTAACGCTATAGGACCATAGCTTCCCCTGGTCTTATGCAACCGTTCTTCCTCTGTCCAATCAGTCCTGTGATGTCCCATATCTCGGGATTCAGTCAGCTTTCTATACCTATCTTCAACCTGATCTACAAACTTTCTCTCTACATCCGACATCAAACAAGTCAGATTGTGTCTGTGTGCAAATGCTGTATCCAATTCCAAACTCGGTATGAAGTACTTCCTCAGTCTGTCCTCGGTCTTATAATAGTCATACTTATTCAAATGCTTGTAAGCTGGGACTTCAGGAAGCACTGCGTCGAAATTGGAAAAGAAATACTCGAACTGCTCTCTCTCATAAAACAAACTAAGCAAAAGACTACATGAAATACCATAAGTCAGTGGAAGATGATGATACCTAATACCCTCATCCACCGAAGTAGGCAACTGCATACACACATAACAATCTTTCGCATCCATCACGTCAACATACTCATACAACAACTTAGCATACGCATTAAGCTTAAAATCACCCTTAGACAAATCTACATGTAATCTACGACTTTCTTCTAATAACATAGCTCTATCAGCTGCCCTGTCTACCCCCTCCTGACTAGGTGTGATAGGTGTCGGTGTCCCTGTCACTGCCTCTACTTCTGGCTCGTGCGAACCAGTATATGAGACTACAACTACTATGATTATAGAAATTATCACACTACTTATAAGAATGCCTATAATCCACTTTGCTCTACGATTGGGATTTCCCGGCTCCATGATTTCGAAAGTTCTCAAAAGTCTTGGTTATCGCAAAGAACTCAGAAAAGTCTCTGTCCTTTATTTGTGACTTGCTCAACCAGCTCGAGCAACCATGAAATTTCCGGGCTTTCCCTTTCCGATCACAACTTATTTACACAGTCCAGAAAAAGACTTCCCTAGTTTTTCGTTCCTCTTCTTGTGGAAAGTCCCTAAGTTTATTCTTCTTCCACTCGGACCTAGGTTATCTTCTTCTTTTAGACCTTTATTTACAGTTCATAACTGATCCACAATGAGATCCTCATTGAGCAAGACCAGAACGTGATACAAAAGTTCAAGACGCAAAATCAGCACTTCATGTGAAAACGGCTCAACTCCAAACGGCGGGAATTCGAGTCGATGCAAAAGCAAGTTTCGGACTTCACTCAGAAGCGGGGGATTCGGAACCGTGAGTGTCAGTGTTCCTTCTATCTCGAGCCCTGGCATCCGCAGCACCACCTTCACCACCACATTCGGGCTCCGACAGACCACTTCCACTGACCTCAGTCTTCCCGTACTCACCACCCCCTGCATCAAACACAGTGTAAGTCCACTCAGGGGTAGAGTATCTGCGACAAGGCACTCTTGTTCTCTTTGACCTTCGCCGATTGTCTTGTGCTTGGTCTTCGTCACTTGCTTCTGTTTCAGATACTTCAGACACTGGAGCAAGGTCTCTCTCAGGTGCTAACCTCAGGTTCAGTCGCCTCTGTCTTTCAGGCCAACTTTCTGCACTTCTGTTCGTTCGTCTGCCTTCCCCTTCTATACCCAGTGCACTACTTCCTCTTTCTGCTGAATCTGACTCTTCTCCGCCCACTGCACCGTTTCTGTCCTCGGTGTCTGAGTCAGGGTTCGAACTGTGGAAACCCCCTTCAGCTTGCTCTAGTGCACCACCAGCTGTGTCAGCGACCCTTACAGCTTGACTTGTCCTCTCATGTGGCCCTGCCACATCCGCTGGGTTTTCATTTACGAGAGGAGCTGTTTCTTCCAAGGGTGCTGGAACTCTGCGGGTATGGGAAGCATGCACCCAGTTCGGCAATCCTCCACACTTTACTGCTGTGTTCGTGATCAGAATCACCTGATACGGACCACGCCAACGGGCATCCAAACAACTCTTCCTCACGTGCTTCCGGACGAGCACCCAGTCACCGGGACACAAGTCGTGGCACAGATCACTCGAGGCTGGAACCACAGCTGCTTGCACCTGCTGGGATACAGAACGGACCACATCAGAGAGTCCTTTACAGTAATCGAGAATCAAATCATCAGTGATGCTTATCAAGGCTGTAGCTGGTACTGCTGGCAGTCTCATTGCCCTCCCCATTAATATTTCATGGGGGACAACCCGGTCCTTCTGTCTGGGACACTTCGCATGCTCATGAGCACCAGTGGCAAGGCGTCGGGCCATTTCAGGGATGTCGAAGAACACATTTTTGCCATCCGGGCTTTCAAAGTTCCATTAACTTGTTCCACCATCCCAGAAGCCTCCGGTCTGTAACTACAATGAAGTCTCTGGTCTATGTTCAATGCAGCACAAAGCAACTTCATGATTTCGCTATGGAAGTGCCCTCCTCTATCTGATTCCAAAGAGGTCGGGATCCCGAATCTAGGGATAAGCTCCCTCAACAGTAACTTAGCCACTGTGAGCGTGTCACACCTGCGTGTGGGGTAAGCCTCCACCCACCGTGAGAATACACATACTATCACTAGAATGTACCTCAAGCCATTGCACCTAGGCATCTCCACGAAATCCAACTGTAATCTATTGAAGGGCCCTCCTGACCTTCCAATATGACTCAATGTAACTACAGTTTTCTTTCCGGCATTCATCTGTTGACACGTAACACACCTCTGACATACCGTCTCAGCCATTGCTCGGAACCGTGGGTTATACCACGTCTGTCTGAACACTCTCATCATTGCGTCTCTACCCAGGTGTGCCTGTCCATGTATCAATCTTGCCATCGGACTCAGCAATTCTTCCGGCAACACAGCTCTCCCATCGTTTGATACCCACACATCCACGTCTCCTTTCTCACACCCAGCTTTGATCCATCCCTCTCTCTCCTGGTTAGAAACTTCATCCTGCAATCGCTTAAGCTCTTCCCAAGTGTCTGCCATGGTCAACATTATGCTGAGATCGGTTCCCTCTTGGCTCTCTTCTATCTCTCTTCCTGTGAATATGCATCCTTGTTCTGCGCAGAAGCGGGCTACCTCGTCCGCGTAGTTATTACCCAAGGATACAAAGTCCTCCCCCTTCCCATGGGCTGAACACTTTACAACAGCAATTTCCTTAGGATGCTGTAATGCTTCTAACAATTGTCTTACATATTCTCCATTACGAATGGGTGAGCCAGATGATGTCAAAAATCCCCTCTGAGACCATAACTGCCCGAAGTCATGCACCACGCCAAAGCCGTATTGGCTGTCTGTGTAAATCGTGATTCGAATTCGATCAGCAGCCAAACAGGCACGGGTCAAGGCAATGATCTCAGCTACCTGCGCGGAGCGTACTCCTTCTAGGCAAGCAGCCTCGACCACTCCTGAAATGGTACATACAGCAAACGCTGCTCTCAATTGCCCCACACTGTCTCTTAAGCATGAACCATCGACAAAGAAAATTTCATCTGGGTCAGCCAATGGCTCATCGACAATGTCAGGTCTCGGTTTGGTGCAAAGTTCGGTCACATCGAGACAATCATGGTCCGCACAATCTTCATCATCTGTATTCGGTGTAGGCATCAATGTTGCAGGGTTCAAGACAGAGCACCTTTTCAGAGTCACATTCTCTGCGGCAAGTATGACTTGCTCGTACCTCGTTAACCTATTGTTCGTTAGGTGCTGGGTCTTGGTCCTGATCATTAATAACTCAACCGAATGTGGCACATGTACAGTCAATGGATGTCCCATTACAATGCTTTCACATCTTTCAATGCTGACACCTGTTGCAGCAACGGATCTTAGACATCCGGGCAACGCAGAAGCTACTGGATCTAAAGTAGCTGAAAAGTAGGCAACTGGTCTACGGACACCCCCATGGTTCTGAGCTAACACTGCTAATGCACATCCTTCCCTCTCGTAACAAAACAATGAAAAGGTCTTGTTGTAATCAGGCATTCCCAATGCCGGAGCTCTGCACAAATCCTCTCTCAGTTTCAGGAATGATATCAAGCACTCCTCGTCCCATGGTACCGGATCACTCACATCCTTGTGCGTAAGCCTCTGCAGAGGCTTTGCTCTCAAGGAGAAACTAGGAATCCACTGTCGACAATAGCCAACCATTCCTAGAAACATCCTAACTTCTCTCTGTGTCGTGGGTACTGCCATGCTCATTATTGCCTCAATTCGATCTGGTGACACCTTCCTCTTGCCTTTTTCCAATCTGTGTCCCAAGTACTGTACTTCTTTCAAACAGTACTGCAGCTTGTTAGGGGACACCTTATGTCCGTTCTCTGCTAAGTGGTTCAACAATGCTACAGTGTCAATTCTGCAAGCATCTTCTGTTTCTGCGGCAATGAGCAAGTCATCTATGTATTGCACGAGAACTGAGTTCTGTGGCAACACAAGACTCTCAAGGTTCTTCTTCAGGATCTGGTTAAAGATCGATGGACTTTCTGTATACCCTTGAGGGATACGACACCATGTTAACACTCGATTTTCTAGCCTGAACGCAAAAAGAAATTGGCTTTCCTCGTGGAGCGGTATTGAAAAGAAGGCTTGACACAAATCGATAACCGTAAACCACTCGGCTTCACATGGGATTTGGAACAGTATTACTGAAGGATTCGGTACCACTGGACAACAAGGGACAACTATCGTGTTGACCTTTCGCAGGTCTTGCACGATCCTGTACTTCCCGCTCGGTTTCTGTAGTCCCATTATTGGCGAATTACAGGGACTACCTCTGATCTCTTTTAAAATACCCTTCTCAATGAAAGTCTCGATCACAGGTTTTATTCCTGCAATCGTTTCTGTCGACAGGTTGTATTGAGGTGTTCTTGGGAAATCAACATTCTGTTTCACCTCAATCCGCACTGGTTCAACCCCTCTGATTAGACCTATTTCGTCTCCTGCGAAATCCCACACCACAGACGACACTGCGTCTCTCAGATCAGGTGGAAGTTCTTCCACCGTCACCATTGGGTACAGATCTATACACAGATGCTGATTGGCAATCTTAAAGTCAGCATCGTCATCTCTCGTCTGGACCTCCACTCCCCGTGGTGTACAGTAAATCGTGCAGTTCAACTTGCACAACAGATCTCTCCCTAAAAGACAAACTGGACTCGTATCACACACTACGAACTGATGTCTAGTTTGGAAAGAACCTATCTTTACTAGGATCGGTTCTGTCAATGGGCTGCTCATCTTCTTGTTCGCTACTCCAACAACCTGGATTGATTGTCCCGAGAGGGGTAGGTTAGGGACTACTGCAGATCTTACAGTAGACCGGGTAGCTCCAGTATCAACCAAAAGTGTTGCAGGATTGCCCTCAATCTCTGCCTCCACAAAAGGTCCTCTCTGGTCTACCTCCAAGACCGCTCCAAGTGTGCAGTCTTCCTCCCCCTCAGGCACCGTCAGGATAAAGGGTCTGAGCTATCCTCATCATAACGTTCGAACAGGGGCATCTGTTGGTACGTTCGTGTTCCTTGTGAAATCCTTGGAGCTTGGGGAATCTGAGCGTGAGAATTGTAAACCCCCCTTTCATCGTTCTAGGCCTCGTTATTGTGTTAACTACCTCTTGCGCGGGTGCCTGAGCCCCCTCTTCCTCTTCCTGCAACTGATTAGCTGGGTTCAAAGGACACTCGCGTTTCCAATGTCCGACCTGGCGACAAAGATGACACGCAGTGGTCTTCTTCAGTGTGGCCACGTCCACTCCTGTCTTGGGGTCTACTGGTTTTCCCTTTCCCTGTACCTGCCCATTCTGGTTTCCCTGGAAATTTCCTTGCTTTCTTCCTAAGGTCCCTCCACTAGGCTGACTCTGTGCTGTCTGCATCTGGACAAGCATTAATTTGTCTTTTAGCTTTCGGTGTTTCGAATCCACCTCATCACTACAGTATCTCGCATACCGCAAAATTTCATCTAGTGGCTTGTTCTGCCAGCAGATCAAATGGTGCTGTATCATGAGGCTGATTTCCACTCTCAGACCCGTTACAAACTTTGAGACAAACTGTCCCATATCCTTAGGGTCCAAAACATCTAACCCACTATACTGTTTAAAAACTTGCAGAAGTCTTTCATAATATTCATGCACCGTTTCCTTGGGTTCCTGTACAGTCCGATCTATCTTAACCCAATCTATATCCTGAGGTGAAATCTTCGACTTCAACCATGTAATCACCTGCTCATACTTTTTCATGACATCAGGTGATGGACCATTTGTAACCGCCTCTCTTTTCGGTTCCGAAGTCGGCCACTCAATAGCGACTTTACATGCTGTCCACAAATCTCCTGGTACCACTATGTCAAACAAAGTGTTCAAATCAATCCACAATACTTTTGAAATCTTCACAAACCGCTCAACCTGCTTGTACCACTCCACCGGTTTTTCCCTCAGCCGAGGAAAATCATTTGTAAATGCAGCCAAATCACCTCTATTCCACGGCACATGCACGTACCCTCCATTCTGTACTTCCCGTAAAGGAAAATTTCCAACCCCAGTCGCCCCCCCTCCTGGCGGCGGCGTTTCCCCTTCTGCTCTCTTTACTGGTTTCTTTTTGGACCACCTTTCTTCCCATTTGTCCAACAAAATCCATATTCTCATTCCTATGATCAGGTCTCTGGTGTGCGTTTTTAATCCTGTGATTCTTTTCTCCTCCAACTCCTGATCACTGTAATGCAATCTATGTGGTCCCTGCAACGCTTTAGTTTTGTTCAGGTCCACCTCATATCTTTTGGCCAATTCCTTCAATTTATCATGTGCCATTCTAGCTTTTCGAGTCACATCTTTTGCTACAAACAGCAGCTCATCTGATCCATAAATTTCTATCCTTTCCAAAGGCAGACCCCCACTGATCATTTCGTCTACCTCTGCTTTCAGCCTCACTACGTCTAGCAACCTTGCCTGTACTGCACTCCTCAGTACGTCTCGACAACCCGAGCCATCTCGCTCATCACAGTCACTATTCTGTCCTTGTGACCTATTCCCTTCTATATTCCTGGAACCTGGTCTGTCTTCCGAGACATTTTGTGCCCTATCTCTTTGCATCCTATCCTCTTGGTTCGTTACTGTTGGTGTCCACTCCCTCAAAGCTGACTTAGATTCCCGTAAAGACCTCGGTCTTTCCGGTCTCTCCTCTTCTCGCCCACATGAAGAGTCCGCAGTAGCCGGTAACGGCGTACTTGTCTCCATTGGTCTTGGGAAATGAACCACCCTTACTCCAAACCCATTCCCACTCTCACTGTTTCCTTCTTCCCTTCTCATCGGTACGGAGCTCCCTTCTCTCACTCGGTCTGGGTCATATACCGGTACTATAGGGCCAATGGTAACCGGTACTGTCAAGGAGTCCGGTAATCTTGTGTTCCCCGCAGGAGGCTGTGTTATCATAGACGCCGTTGCCCCTCCGTTCCTGTGGAAATTCTTCCCACTACTCTCATGCTAGTCTGGTTCTGGCTCTCATCAACTATTGCCACTGCTGGGGTCGTCTTTCCCTCTTCTGAATCTGGGTTAAATGGTGGTGGCCTCTCCGCCAACATCCTATCCAACAAACTGTCATCTAGATCACTGTCGTCTTCATCGATTCTTATTATTTTCCCATTTTGTACTAACAATGGGTACAACTTATCTCCTTCGATCGTGTCTGCTCTCCACCTTTTCTCCAAGGCATCCCACCTTGCTTCTTGAAATGCCCTGACCGATTTCTTCACCCTTTCTTGGCATCTGTCCTTCTTCCTATCATACGCTGCCCTTATCCACGCATGTAGTGCCTCAAACTGTGTTGGTCTAGGTAGTGGTCGTAATGAAGCCATTACACTCTTGAGCTGGTACAGCACCTCTAACCTGAAAGTACCATATCGAGGGAACGACAATTCTCCTTCTGCTTCTGTCATTTTATGCCAATTCTCAAGCCAAATTATGGTATGCAATCCTACATTCTTTGCCATATAATGTGCTGGTGTATCCTCGGGAGGAGCTTCCTCTCCCTCCCGAACAACCACATGTCTATCACCTCTACAAAGTTCCCTTAAAGCTTTAAAACATTTCATGATGAATCAACTTTGTATTTGCACTCAAAATGTCCGCTTTTACTTCCTGATTCCAATCCTCCAATCCCAGCGCGGTTCACACCAACCGGCCTATCGCAGCGCGGCTCTTGTCTGACGTCACTTTTACTCCGCTCGCAGCAGTTCCCCTCCTTTCTAATTCACTTGTTCTCACTCGCATCTATCCCAATCATACTCTGAAATAATGTCCGTCCTACCGAACAATTACCTCTCTGACCGTCGGTCTTACCAATGACCGACCAGCCTCTTGAGCTTGTTGACCTCAATCTGGCAATCGTCTGTCCGCGAAACGACCGGACAATCGCCTTTAGCACACTCGATAGGATTCAATCATTCGATGTTCTGCACACAATAACCTACGACCTGCGTTGGTTATTCACACACTCACTCATGTGTTCCCTATCTTCAGTGGGTCTGTCAATGACGTCTCGTGACCCCCACAACTCTGGTCAACGTTCTCAACTCTGGGTGTATTCTACACCACAATAAATCTCCCGGTCCCGCGCGCGCTCACGGTCCGTTTCTCAATCACACAACTTTTGTTCCAACTCCGCAAGACATCACACAACAATAAAACACCGCAATCTACCAAACATCACTCTTTTCATACTCACTCTACTACGAACTGCTACTTCCGCCGCACCGTCTCTCTCCGTCAGTTTTCCACGACCTCCGACATCCTTCTCCCGCGGTCCTCTGGATCTGCGTCACTCGGGCTCTATGGGGCAACTTAGTCTCCTATCTTGCTCTAGATCTCCCCTTACCATCAAAGGTAACCATCCTACTCTGCTACCAACTGTTAACGCCGATTCTTATCTAATTATCTATAAGAACCTTCTGGTCGCCAAGATCTTTTTACCTGTTGAATAGTGTAAAGGAGAGAATCTCATCTGGTTATATATCAGCTTCAATTTGTCTGAAAGGACCACTGACTCCGAATTCAAGTTTGAGAATTTATTATCGCCAAAAATAACTGAACGTGCAAGCACCTCAACACGAGGTTAAAGAAATAGATGGGCACTAATACAAATAATAATCTACGCAAGAATCTCATCCGACTCAGGATAAAGAGAATAGAAAGTTCTAGAAGGATCAACCAGACTATGATTGCTCCTATTTCTAAGTTGCTCTTCATTTGCCTAAACAAGCTTAAAATCAATTGCTGTCCCTACACTAACGCTAAGTGGCATCCCTGCATAACGATTTTCCCAGGCAAGAAAGAATAAAAGGTGTCAGCTGTGAAGACTTCCTAAGAAGTGCAATCACATAATACCTAAGCTCAGCTCTGTCCTTCTCTCAGGTCTCCCCTACCTCTTCTCTGGCCTCCTCCCTCAGGGCACTATCCCTAATACAAAACCCCAATACAATTGTACACGCCTTTGTCACGCCTCCTTGGCCAGGTCTTCTTTCTTGTGCTTTTCCACTGAAACGGTGACTTCATCCTGGACGGTTGCGTTGACCTTGAGTCCCAGGCACCTTCTCCGCTGAAAGTATCATCCCTACATTCCATCTAACTCCCCGTACCATGCCTCCCCTCTCTCTAGCTTTTGAAAACAAAGAGTTAGTCTTACTAACGAGACATGTGTCCTTGCACCTGCAACAAAAGATACTTTCAACAGAAATCGTCTACTGTGCAAATTAAATCTACCGTTTGTATTCAGAGAGCCTTACCAAGAGAATCTTTTCACTGCCTATAAAATAAGCTAACATAAAAATAAACCAGGCCTTCCCTAAGCATATGTGTAGTCAGGCCTTTACATATAACTTTTAAACACACATCTTATGTTTCCCTATAAGCATTTTCATTATGATTCATATGCAACCACTAAATCACATGTGCAACTTTAATATGGTGCACGTTTAAACTACTGCAATTACATTACACATACGAACTAATTTCCCTATGCATTAAGTTCACACAATTTAATAAGCATTACATTACATCAATATCCTAGCACCATTATACTGCCGAGTTCACTTTGTCTCAGTGAACTACTCATTCTTTACTAAACATGCATGGGTATACAATGGAATATAACGAATATATGTCTGAATACATATGGGTGCGGCCTATCAGTGATTATGATGCACCCCTACAATTCATAAGAGGGAGGAAGAAAGAAAGGAGGGAGGGCAGCTGAAGCGGCAGAGCAGACACTGTCATTGTATTCTCTGCCCAAGAAGAAAAAGACAAGTCCTTTCCCTTCTCTGCCCGCCTCGCCCGTCCCCGTGCTGGGATCCTAATTTTTGACATTCTTTCCTGCAATTATATGAACAGCAGTCGAGCCTGCAAGCTGGAGAGCAGAGAAGCGATACTTTCCTTTTCTCGCTCCTCTTTAATCAATAGTGTAATGGAGGAAGCAGGCAGCTAATACGGCTGTACAGCGCTGTTCACGTGGTGACATATGCACGTACATCCAATAAAATGGCATAATTTTTTTTATGCCTGCCGGGAACCTTTTTTTGCGGCCGGATTGGTAAATATCGTGGCCATCGCGCTTGCCAGCTGATTTCGCAATTTTTTTCGTGAATCGCGAAATTGGGAAATGCTGGCGGGTCTGTTTGTTGGACTAACTTGGTTACCACCTGATCTCATGACAGAACTCTTAAATTGTCTTTAGAATTTAGATTTTTGGGAATTGACAACATTTTTCCAAATTACTAAAAGTTTTTTTAGGGGCTTGGTTAAGTCCCTTTAGAGTTTTTGAAAAACAAAAATTCACTTGAGTTAGAATAAGAGGAGTTAGAAAGTTTTTTAACAATGTCTCTTAACAAGAACCCAGCTGTTAGTGAAGATAACCACAATGGCATAGAGGACCAGGTTGAGGAGCTCGACCTCACCCCTTATCTCCATTTAGAATTTAGGGAGTTAAGGTCTCTATGCAAACTCAAACACATAGTCATGGGGTCCCATCCCTCCAAAAAAAAGCTCCAGGAGCTGTTGGCAGGGTATGCTAAGGACCATCCCTCTGAGAATGATGAAGATCTCTCAGAAGGGGAAGAAGATGAAGGGGATGAGGTTACCTTCCAACCCACCCCCCCCCCCACCCCACTTCTTAGGGGAAAAAGGGCCTCAGTGGCCCTGACTCCAAGAATATACCTCTCAGCACCTAGAGCCCACACAGGTAGATCAGGTGCTACTGAGGACAGCCTTAATGAGGAGGACAACCTGTTAGCAAGGTTGACCAAAAGATTGGATCTAGAGACCAGACTCCTGGCTCTGGAGAAAGAGAGAGCAGAGATGGGCTTGGCTCCCATCAATGGTGGCAGCAGTTTACTCAATAAGGATAAAGAGCAATCGTATGATCCTAAAATCCCCAAAGGGATTGTCCCTAAATATGAAGAGGGTGATGATATCACAAAATGGTTCACAGCCTTTGAGAGGGCCTGTGAAATGAGAAAAGTGAAGAAGTCACACTGGCGGGCACTGCTTTGGGAACAGTTCACTGGTAACTGCAGGGACAGAGTCCTGACCTTACAGGGGCAAATTCTGGGTCTTATGACCTCTTGAAGAGTACTCTGATTAAGGGCTTTGGACTCACAACTGAGGAATATAGAATTAGATTCAGGGGGGCTCACAAAACCCAAAACCAATCCTGGATTAACTTTGTTGACTACTCAGTTAAGACACTAGATGGTTGGTTAACTGGAAATAATGTGCACGATTTCAATGGTCTTTACAATTTGTTTATGAAAGAACATATTTTACGTAATTGTACTAATGAAAAGTTACATCAGCATTTGGTAGACCTAGGTCTAATTTCTCCCCAAGAATTGGGACAGAAGGCAGACCACTGGGTCAAACAAGGGTGACAAAAACAGCCACTGGGGGTGACCAAAAGAAATGGGTTACAAAACCTCCCCAGGGGAAAGGTAGTGAGAATCCCCAAGATAAAAAGCATGAGTCTTCAAAACGGCCCCAAAAATCTGCACGGGGGTGGGTCCCAAAACTCTTTCCAGTCCAATAATAGGTACAGTGGAAAGAACTTTGATCCTTTAAAGGCCTGGTGTAACAACTGTAAGAAGTTGGGACACTTAACTTGAGATGCTACTTGTCCTAACAAGAAGCCCCCTAGTCCTCCTACAGCTACTACTGGTGTAGCCAGTCTCCAGATGGGATCAGCAGTGTGCCCAGAGCAAATCGGGTTGCACACTGAAGCAGTTCTAGTCACAGAGGGTGAAGTTGAGTTTCCCACTTTAGCTGTGTGGCCATCCAACTTAAAGACATATTTGCAACACCCCTGGATCAATGGGACTAGAATAGAAGCCCTGAGGGATACAGGTGCCAGTGTCACTATGGTGAGAGATACACTGGTTTACCCAGAGCAATACCTGATTGGGAAAACGTACCCAGTCACCAATGCTGACAGTGTTGCCACTAACCATGCTATGGCTATGGTGACATTAGACTGGGGGGTGGGGGTTACTGTCCTGAAACAGGTAGTGGTCTCTCCAAAGCTTCCAGTTGCATGTCTGCTTGGTAATGACCTGGAAACCTCAGCATAGGCTGAGGTCGAACTAAAAACCCATGCAGCAATGCTGGACATCCCTGAGATTGTGTGTGTCAGGACTAGAGCACAGAGCCGAAAGCAGGGTAAAAAAGAAGTGTTGGGGCCTGAAAGTATGGCCCAACCTTGAAAGAGGAAAGGTAAAAAGACTGGGAAACCAGCTTCTGTACAGCAAAAGGATCAGGGCCCCTCTCCTCAGGGAGAGGACTTGGACACCCCAGAGATAACTGAGCCCATGGAGCTTGACCCTTACCATGTTGAACTCTTAGGCCCAGGGGGACCCTCTAGGGAAAAGCTGTGCCTTGGACAGCAAGACTGTCCAACTCTTGAAAGCCTGAGGCAGCAAGCTGCTACGCAGGAAAAGGGAGATGTCAGTGGTACCCACAGAGTCTATTGGGAGGAGGGGCTACTGTACACTGAGGCCAGAGACCCCAACCCTGGAGCCACTAGGAGAGTGGTAGTGCCTCAGAAGTACAGGGAGTTCCTACTAACTTTAGCTCATGACATCCCCCTAGATAGACATCTGGGCCAAACCAAAAACTGGGAAAGGCTAGTTAGCCACTTTTACTGGCCCCAGATGTCTCAGAGAGTAAAGGAGTTTGTCAGCTCATGTGTCACCTGTCAGGCCAGTGGCAAAACAGGTGGACACCCAAAGGCCCCCTTGATTCCACTACCAGTGGTTGGGTTCCCTTTGAAAGGGGTAGGTGTGGACATAGTGGGTCCACTTGAACCTCCCACAGCATCAGGAAACACATTCAATATAGTGGTAGTGGATCATGCCACTAGGTATGCTGAGGCAATTCCCCTTAGGACTACTACAGCTCCTGCAGTAACCAAGGCCCTCATTGGTGTGTTCACCAGGGCAGGGTTTCCTAAGGAGGTGGTTTCAGACAGAGGGTCAAACTTCATGTCTGCTTACCTAAAACACATGTGGAAAGAGTGTGGAGCGCAGTACAAGTTTACTACACCCTATCACCCACAAACCAATGGTCCTGTTGAGAGGTTTAACAAGACATTGAAAGGCATGATTATGGGGCTCCCTGAAAAACTCAAAAGGAGATGGGATGTCCTCTTACCATGCTTGCTTTTCGCTTACAGAGAAGTGCCTCAGGAGGGAGTAGGGTTTTTCCCCTTTGAACTTCTGTTTGGCCATCCTGTGAGGGAACCACTCCGTCTTGTAAAAGAGGGTTGGGAGAAGCCTCTCCAAGAACCCAAACAAGACATTGTGGGCTATGTACTAGGCCTAAGGTCCGGAATGGCAGAGTACATGGAAAAAGCTTCCAAAAATCTTGAGGCCATCCAGGAGCTCCAGAAGCACTGGTATGACCAAAAAGCTGCACTGGTAGAATTTCAACTAGGGCAAAAGGTGTGGGTTTTGGAGCCAGTGGCACCAAGGGCTCTCCAGGACAGATGGAGTGGCCCTTACCACATCTTAGAAAAGAAAAGTGATGTCACCTACTTGGTTGACCTGGGCACAAGCAGGACACCCAAAAGGGTGATTCATGTGAACCGCCTTAAGCTTTTCCATGACAGGGCTGACATCACCATGCTGATGGTGACTGATGAGGATCAGGAGACAGAGAGTGAACCTCTCCCTGACCTCCTCTCATAGAGCCCCAAAGATGGGTCAGTGAATGGAGTCTTTTCAGACACCCTCACTGCCCAACAGCAGACTGACTGCAAGCAAGTCTTGCAGCAATATGCTAAGCTCTTTTCCTTGACCCCTGGTCAGACAAACTGGTGTACCCATGATGTGGACGCTGGTGACAGTGCACCTGTCAAGAACAAAATCTGTCGACAGTCTGATCAAGTCAAGGAAAGCATCAGAGCTGAAGTCAGCAAGATGCTGGAACTAGGGGTCATTGAACCCTCTGAGAGCCCCTGGGCCAGCCCACTGGTTCTAGTCCCAAAACCTCATCCCCAGGGTGGAAAGAGAGAAACTAGGTTCTGTGTGGACTATAGAGGGCTCAACTCTGTCACCAAGACAGATGCTCACCCTATCCCAAGAGCAGATGAGTTGATAGATAAATTGGGTGCAGCCAAATTTCTAAGTACCTTTGACTTAACTGCAGGGTTCTGGCAGATTGCCATGGCACCAGGACCAAAAGAAAAGACAGCATTCTCCACACCTGATAGGCATTATCAGTTCACTGTTATGCCTTTTGGTTTAAAGAATGCCCAAGGCACCTTCCAAAGGTTGGTGAATCAAGTCCTTGCTGGATTGGAGTCCTTTAGTGCAGCATATCTAGATGATATTGCTGTCTTTAGCTCCACCTGGCAGGATCACCTGATCCACCTGGGGAAGGTTTTAAAAGCCCTGCAAACTTCAGGCCTAACTATCAAGGCATACAAATGCCAGATAGGGCAGGGAACAGTGGCATACTTGGGGCACCTTGTTGGTGGAGGCCTAGTGCAACCCTTACAGCCGAAGATCCAGTCAATCCTGGACTGGGCAGCTCCAAACACCCAGACCCAAGTCAGGGCATTCCTTGGCTTGAGTGGGTACTACAGGAGGTTTCTGAAGGGATATGGGTCCATTGTGACTCCCCTCACAGAACTTACCTCCAAGAAGATGCCCAAAAAGGTAAACTGGACAGTTAACCGTCAAAAGGCTTTTGACACCCTGAAAGAGGCAATGTGCTCAGCACCAATTCTCAAAGCTCCAGACTATACCAGGCAGTTCATAGTGCAGACTGATGCCTCTGAGCTAGGGATAGGAGCGGTCCTATCCCAGACCAATGATGAAGGCCAAGACCAACCTGTTGCTTTTATAAGCAGAAGCCTTCTCCCCAGGGAGCCGTGTTCGAGTGCCATTGAGAGAGAGGCCTTTGCTGTGGTTTGGTCCCTGAAGAAGCTGAGACCATACTTGTTTGGTACTCACTTCCTAGTTCAAACTGACCACAGACCTCTCAAATGGCTAGTGCAGATGAAAGGTGAAAATCCTAAACTGTTGAGGTGGTCCATCTCCCTACAGGGAATGGACTTTATAGTGGAACACAGACCTGTGACTGCCCATGCCAATGCAGATGGACTTTCCAGGTTCCTCCACTTAGACAATGAAGACTCTCTAGGGAAAGGTTAGTCTCACCCTCTTTCGTTTGGGGGGATTGTGTAAGAAAGTACCCTCTTTTTGCATGGTTGCCCCCACTTTTTGCTGAACTGCTGATGTACTGTGACTGAGTGTGCCCTGGGCTCCTGCCAATCAGGTACCCAGGGCCTTTACTCTTTCCCTACAACTGCATTGAAGACAAAACCCAATTGGCACTCTCTGCCCACAGGTCAGCCCCTGGTAAATGGTACCACAGGTACCCAGGGCACTGTGACCTGGGAAGGCATCTAACGGCTGCAGCACTTATTGCGCCACCCTTACAGGCCCTGTACCTTTACACACACACTGCCTTTGCAGGCTGCGTGTTTTGGTGCAGAACAAAGTGAAGAGTCAACATGGCACACACCCCTGTGTGCCATGCCTACAACCCACTGCCCTGGCATAGATCAGCCACCCCTCTAGCTGGGTGCACTATACCAGTGGTGAGGGTACAGGTGCATGAGCCATGTACCCCTACAGTGTCTAAGCCAATTCTTAGACATTGTAAGTGCAGTAATGCCATTAAGAGTATATGAGGCTGGGAGTTTGTCATTACGAACTCCACAGTACCATAATGGCTTTACTGTAAACTGAGAAGTTTGGTATCAAACTTCTCAGCACATTAAACCCACACTGATGCCAGTGTGGGATTTAATGCAAAAGGCACACAGAGGGCATCTTAGAGATGCCCCCTGAAAAATTACCTAGCACTAGTGTCCAGGCTGAGTGGCTGCTCCCCAGCTGCCACCACCAGACATGTTTCTGGACCCCTGGGTTGGGAGACTGCTGCTCTCGGGGGTCTGAAACAATGCACATCCTTGGACGAGGTGCCAAGCCTCCTCCCCCAGGATGGGCAGGGTCCACGAAGGGGAAGCTTCAAAGGCTTGCCGCCTTTGTGAGCTTCCACCAGGCCTTTTGCTGCTTCCTGCAACTGGTCCCCACCGGTTCTGACCCCCACTTTGGGTGGGAGAACCAGCGGGAAAACCAAGTGAGGAAGGGAGGTGTGCCCACCTTTGCCAACCCCACCACTCAGGTGGGGGAGGCGAGGTGAAGCACAACTCTCAGTCCCCGCCATCTTGCAGATGGGGGGACCCAGCCAACCAGAGTGAGGCATATCCCCCCTCCCACTGGAGGGTGGCATAATAGGAGGGGTACCCACCCCAAGGAAGGAACGCATTGGTTCCAACCTTACCTTACCTGTAATGCCCCTAAATCCAGTATTTAGGGGGCACCCGAACCTTGCCTCCTCAGACAATCAACGACCAAGAAGAAAGGAAGAAGAAGGACCGAACAGCCGTGCCGCAGCTAAGAAGAGGAGGACGCCCACTGACTTGGCCCCAGCCCTACCAGCCTGTCCTCACCTCGAACCTGCAGAAGCGAAACTCTGGTGTGTCCTGCAGCCAACAACCTCAAAAACCCCGAGGACCTGCCCTGCCTTCCAAAGACAAGACTTTGTCTCCCGTGAGCACCGGATTTATTCACCAACAGAGTCTGGCTCCGGGCCAAATCCACGAGTCTGCCCCACTCTGCACCCGCACCCACGACCCGAGTTTGAGTGGCCCAACACCACGAGGAGGTCTCCCCGGCGATTCTGACCCGAGATCTGGTGATCTCTGACCTGCCTCGAATCTCCCAGCGAAGCCTGCAGCCTTTTTCTGGAGGATCCTCCCGACCGCGACCGGAGCTGATAAGAGAAACCCGACGCCCAAAGACACCCCTGCACCCGAAGCCCCACGGCCTTGGGTGGCGCCACACGATGGTGTCCCAGCATCCCCAGGCATCCCAACTTACCTCTCCAACCAGTGGTCACCTCCAGAAGATCTTCATCCCCGAGCCTGCAGTTTTTGTTGAAACCGGAGCATCCCCATTGAAATCAACAGGGCACCCAACGCCAAACCAGCACCCGGCACCCAGCCGCTGCTGCGGGTGCTATTTTTGTGCTAAACAGGATCCCCCTTTGCCCTGAGCCTAACACCTGGAGCTTTGCTCCCGCAACCTTGTGGCCTGCTTGTGAGCAGCCACCAACTGGAGGCCCCCTATCCCCCGTTGGATAACATTGGGCCTCAGCACTCTGCAACCGGCCGCCCTAGTGCCACTGAGGGTGTAACAAGAGTGAAACATTGACCCTGTGGGAACCCTTGTTCTTACCCCAGAAACTCAACCCCAAAGACTGAGTACTTACCTGATAACCGTTAACTTCATTTCTCTCCATAGGACCCCATTGACTGTTTTTCTCTGAAAAATGTTCCAAGTGTGGAGTTGATTTGTATGGAAACCTGAAAAATAACAATTGTGCAAAACTGATTTTACTTACCTTTTCTCTAGGAAATGTCCCAGTGTGATATCTAGGCATAACACACTGAGTAGAAAAAGTAATTAAAAAGTAACTAAAGAGTAATCTGTACAGTAATTTCAATACCTTGACTTACCTGTATTTCAAACAGCTGCATTTGAACTTGCATTCACTTGTAAACACTGCATAATATTTTGCAAAGCATTTATTTCACTTACCTGTGCCAGGCTTGGCTTGGTTCTAGAAGTAAAATAACTTAGCAATATTGTTGTACAAACAAAATTGGTCTGAGTTCAGTCTTTGAGTGTGTGACATCATTTGCTGACTGAGTGTGTACAACAAATGCTTAACACTACCCTCTGATAAAGCCTTACTGCTCGCCCACACTACCACAAATAGAGAGTAAGGTGCTATCTACTTTTACCTCTGCCTACCTTTGGGGTTCCACTGGACTCTGTGCACACTACACCTCATTTTGGCATAGTATATACAGAGACAGCTTCCTACAGCGCCCCAGATATCTTTCAGGCGGCTACACAGTGGAATTCGCTCACTGTATGTGTCTGACTGTGTGTTGCAATATGCCATGTCTCTGTCTCATTCACTCACCGTGCGGAGGGGACCACCAGCCCAACAAAGCGCTACCCGGCATCTCGCCAGCAGTAGGCCTATCGCCACCAGGCGTCGCACAGCTGCCTGCACCCCTCTGTCATAGCTCAGGAGGGCCATCAGTGGTTCCAATTCCAACGACTCTCCGGTAATAGCATCAAATTCCTTAAACACGGCTTGCCAGAAGCTGTGCACTCCTGGACAGTACCAGGCAAGATGTGCAAATCCAGCCCCCTCCTCCCCGCAGTGCTGGAAGTTAGCATTCTCACGCAGACCAGAGCGAAATAATTGGGCCGGTGTATAACATACCCTATTGATGTATTTACAGTGTAAGAGTCTTTGCCTGTTGTTCAATGAAACCTTTTTTACTAATGAGCAACAATACTTCCATTGCTTATAGTAAGCCCGAGTTCCCTCTGCCATTCGAGTCTATCCTGCGAAATTCTCGGCCTGCGCGCCTCCTGTGCATGCGCATAGAATCTGGCCACTAGCAGGCAGGGCGTTTTAGTCTGTAAACGGAAGGATAGCGCTGGCATCTCAGGCGGTTCAAGCATGTCTTTCCCTAATAATTCCCGCAATGCATGACGTGCTCTGTAGTAATAAAATTGTGTTAGAGCAGTGGGCCTGTCGCATTATTCATGAACCGTATTCCAGGTGCACATGGAACCCTCACTGAAAAAGTCTCCCATGGTATGTATACTCAGCACACGCAGCGCGTGCACCACACCGGTTCTGCCCTAGGGGGAAATAGCATGCAGATTTTGAGGCTTAACTCACCGAACTCCACGTATTTGTTAGCTACTTTCTCTGATAAATTTTGGCAGGTTTGACCTGCCTAAAATTTATTGCGAGATGCAGACTTTATCCCACCTTGGGGCATATTCACAACAGAATGGTGGAGCGTGGTGTTACACCGCAATTAGCAACGCCGCGCTCCGACATTCTGAAAACGCAGGGATGCACCGTATTTACAATAATACAGCGCATCCCTGCATCTCCCCTAGCGCTGTCGCTAAATTTAGCTGCCTGGCGCCAACACAGGCACCCTTGCACCATAGTGCAAGGGTGCCTGCGTTGCAGGGAATAATTGTTCATGTGCAGGAAGGTGTCCCTTCCTGCACATAAACAATCACTAATGGCGATTTGCTCTTTCTATGTGTGCTGCAGAATGCAATACATAGAGAAACATCAAAAACGAGGAGAAATTAATAATTTCTCCTCGCTCCAGTTAAAGACCAGGTTTTCCTGGTCTTATTTTTGGCATTGCCCCATACTTGCGCCAGCCTTGTAAATAGGGGGCAGCATCAAAAAGCAATGGGTGTTGCGGTGGAACGCCCACTGCAACACCCATTGCCCACCCCTTTCATGCTAAGTGCTGCGTGATTAGGGGCCTTATTTACAAAGCAGCGTTAAGCCACGTTAAGTGGCTTACGCCGCCTTGTAAATAAGGTGAAGGTGTTATCGCCACCAGAACGTAAACAAAAGTGACGTTCTGGTGGCGATAATCCCTTGTAAATATGCCCTTATGTTTGCCAATTCGTAATTACAACCCCTGCACAAATAGAAGGGTGAGCAGAGGTCGCAATTTACCAAGGCACTTGTGATACTGTGTCTAAGACAGCCTCAGCCATGAAACCCATAATGCACAGTCCATAGTCAATATTTCCGCATACCACTATACAGCATACCTTGATCAATGTTTATAATTAAGGCAACGTTTTTGTTGGTTTTTACAGATAAATGGAGACAGAAGGCCAACTATTAGCCTGGGTGCATTTTTTTTTAAAAAGATGAAAAAACAGGAAGTTTGGTCGTTTTAGAATGATTTTCAGTGATGTCAATCATGATTGCCAGACCAATATCTGTGTATATTGATATGCAGATTTAAACAAAGGACAAGTTTCCAAATGAAGTTGAAACAACTGCAGATGTGCTTGTTTGTGCTATAATAATGCTCATGTTTTGAGGTCGAGCCTAGAAGCAGCGCGCATGCGCTGCTCTGCGAGGCATGCTGTATTGGAGTATGCATTTGAAACCCCGCCCACTCTCCGCCCATATTTGGCATTGACTTGTGCCATTGTCCTTCGTAAATGTTAGCTTCTGATTCATAAATAGGCTTGTTAGTCCCTCCTTAGTACCGCCTTATCTTAATTTGTAAACTCCCATGGCGACTGGCCCTTTTACTTCAGTTGTAACACGGTAGGTGTTATTTAGTCTGTGAGCACTATTTTCTTTATTGAGTTTCTCTTACTGCAGGCAGGACATGCACTGCTTCAGCTGGAACCACTTGTGTTTTTTAAGCAGCACAGCCGCGCTTTATTTTATCTTATGTGTTATTAAATTAACAACATGGACGCCCGCTTTCTCCTTAACACGGGCACCCGCTTTCAATCACATGGACGCCCACTTTCAATAATAACACAAGCGCCCACTTTCACTTTAACCCGGGCGCCCGCTTTCACTGTAACACGGGCGACCGCTTTCACTTTAACCAGGGCGCCCGGCATTATCTCAATCGTCCACCCACCCCATTGCTGCTTAATCTCGCTCCGTCGTCCTTTTATCATTGAAACGATTAATTGCAATTGTTGTTTAACGTTTGTACGTTTTTTTTGATGATGATAATGACAATATATTTTACTTGACATTCAGACCCGTAGGCATACCCTTGTCTGTCTGGATTATTGTACTAACCTTTTTGAAATATTTGTATTCATAGTTATACATACAGTTTTTGCTCACTCTGGCGCACATTTATGCGAACTAAATAAAGTACAAGTCAATTTATACCAAACAGAGAGCATAGTACATAGTGCAACTCAATGTGTCCTCCATATAGTACTTTTTGTCTGAAATACCTATAGTCATATCCTAATACACCTTTAAAAATACATTGCTTTCCTGTGATCAAGAAGTAAGTTTTCAAAACCTTGGACACCTAGGACAAAGGGAAATGCATTTCATTTTAAGAGATTTTAGCTTGATGGATTTTTTCTGCTCAGCGTATAGCCCATGTTATATTCATGTATAGTAGAGAAAAACACAAGCATTTCCAAGCATCAAATACGCTTTTTCATGCAGACCTGAGAAAGATGTGGAACTGTGGCTCTGTTGTGACTCCTTTCTAGAAATGATTCTTAATCATGCGGCCGTTTAGCGGAGTGGGCGGGGCCGCGTCGGCCAACGGACGTTCGCAGCACTACAGAGGTAGTGCTCGCGACGGCCGTTGGCCGACGGGCGCACGCAACGGGTTAAAGACGTTAGAATGTGTTAAACCTTAGGAAAACGCCTAGTAGTAATGACAAAGTCTTTCTCTGTGTGGGAACAATATATGTGAACTAGAAACTGGCAGCCAAATTACATAACTCATATTTAAATAGTATATGTAATTGGGATACAATTAACATGTACATTCTTTCAACATTTATTATGAAATCATTTGTAGATTGAGCCTGAGCAGCGAATGTGCTGCTCTGCGAGGCATGCTGTATTGAGGTTAGGCAAAGAAGCTCCGCCCATTTCACGCCCATCTTTTCAATTGAGTCCTGTTACTGTCCTTGCAAAATCTTTGCTTTTCATTTGTAAATAGGCTTAATAGTCCCTCCTTGGGACCGCCTTGTCTGCATTTGTAACCTCCCATAACTACTGGACTTTTTACTTGTGTCGTTACACGGTCTGCTTTATAAGCACCTTCCTGTACATGAACAAACCATGGCATTTTGCTTTTTCAATGTGTGCTGCACAAGCACACATGGAAAAAGCAAAAACGAGGAGAAATAAAGAATTTCTCCTCGTTTCGCCAACTTAAGACCAGGATTTTCCTGGTCTTAAGTTCGGCGCTGCCACCTATTAACGCCGCCCATGAGAATAGGTGGCAGCGTCGAATTCAATGGGTGGTGCGGTGGAACGCCCACCGCAACACCCACTGCACGCCCCTTTCACGCTAAGTTTAACGTGAAAGGGGCCTTATTCACAAGGCAAGAGCTGTCACCAGACTCTGCCTTTGTAAAACTGGGAATAAACCCTGCTCTCGGTTTTGGGTCCCTTATCAGTATTTGATTATATGTAATAAATAAGAGTGCAAAAAGGTAGGGTATACGATTGTAGAGAAGAAATAGTTATGGATAACCTGTATGTTTAGGAAAAATAGAAAAAAGCTGAAGTAAAAAATGTGGAAATGTTACCATTACCTATGCAAATTGTACGTAGATGTGCATTCCTGTTTACTCTTATCCTTAGCTGTTACGCCCTCCTTAACTCTAACCCATTTCTCTCACAGCTTGCAGTCACAGCTATTTTATGCGGTATAATCCCTGTACCCCTGTACTGCAGCCCTTCTCCTGCAGCTTCATCTTATACCATCACTTGCCTGCTCCATTTCTCTATTTCTTTTACAACCACAGCACCTCCACTTGACCCTAAAGTGACCCCACTGATTACTCAAACCTTTTTACCTAATCCTGACACAAACCCTTACTCCAATGCTAACCAGGTTTCCTTCCCGTATACCATCTCATACCTTAACCCTAACTCAACACACAAAGTTAACCTACCCAAGCTCAATTCCTTAGCCCAACCATAACTATTACACAAATCCTTAACCCTTTCCTCTACTCCTGTGCAATGCTGAATGTGTATGTATAAATATAAGTTCCTGCGCCCGAAGTATTGCTCAGGACGCCACCTTGGTCGGTTTAACCAACTGTTTGTGCCAGTACTGCCAAATATTAACCATCACACAATACAAGTGAGACATTTTGGTCTATACCAGGTCAACTCTCCCTGTAAGGATGGTCTGGACCCACTAGTTTTATTATTCCTTTAAGTATAATGAATACTTTGTTGATGAGCTGTGGTAAAAAAAAATAGATCAACAGCGCCACCACGTGGTGGACTTTCATAAATAACTGCACGTGCCAAGCACCGGCAAACTCTGGCACAAACTAAGCACTTCCCCTATCCTAATTCTGACCCCTACCTTGCTTCAAGACACACCATTCCCTGGTCTAATCTTAACCATAACCCATAAACCAAACCCTAAACTCCTCCCTAATCCATATATTTGGTTCACTACTTTCTTTCACCGTTTTGTATGTTCTACTTTTTCAAGTCTGCTTTTCTAAATTTTTGGTCTCTGCCGCGGAATGGCCTTGTGTTTCAGGTGCAGAGCAGAGAGATGATTTCTCCAGCTTCCGTTCTGGTCATGCAGCTATTTGGAGTCACTCACACATAGGGGTGCGTGAAGGCATTATCTGTTTGACACGTCATTCAGTGATGAGTCAGCGGAACGGAAGCCAGTGTTGAGAAAGGCTATTTGTCTGACCAGCTGCCAACAGCTCCCTCGTGCGGTCCCGCCTTGCATTTTTGTGGCCTTCAAATGTTTACTCATATCCTAGCGGCGATTACCAACTTTCACAAGAAATGATTTAGGGCACATGATGCGAACTTAAGAAATGCATGCCCACTCAGTAATTGTGCCATATGGAAGCGGGCAAGGCTCCAGCAAACCTTGACGAATTCGGGATTACCGATGTTTACTTTATCATCTTTTAATTAAAGCCTTCTTTTAAAACGCAGCAATTTTCACTGGATTGTTTGCTTCAGGCAACAAATGAACTGCCTTTTATGAGTGGCCGATTAACTCCCCTGGGCAGGTAAGGACACCGCTATCATTGGAATCATAAGATCTGATATTTGTATTTATGTGGCAGTTTTATATAGCGCCAACTCGCCCCGAAGGTAGCAGAGCGCTTTACATGAGTACCAGTTGCGTTACAGACGGACGCATTCATATTTTTTAGGCGCGGGGTGATGAAGTGATTTGCCCAGAATCACAGGATGTTTGAGTCTCTGCCAGTTTCAAACCTGGTTCCCCAGCGCCAAAGTCGGCCGCTCTAGCCGTTAAGCCACATCCATGTAGAGACTTCGGCTGCTGAAAGTAGCTGAAATCGCCTGTTGTTTGGGGCACACCGAGGAATTACCAGGGTAATCAGTCCCGGAATTACCAATTTCCATCAGTAATTTCGCATTTCTTGGAGGACCCTGTGGTTCGAACTCTTAGTGGCCTGGATTTCCCACGCACCTGAGTTACTAATCCCCATGGTATTGGCAACTCTGGGGTGGGGAAATACCAGCCCGTTTACCGGGCCACTTGCAATGAAGGCTTAGGTCAACAAAGAGGGCTGTGGTTATGGAAGTCAGAAGAGGTGCTGTGTCTACCACATATCCCGTGTATGTCCTTTCTCCTTTTGTCCAAGTTCACACATGTAAACCCTAAACCCAGTGCTTTAAATGGGCCGGTACTGAGTACCGGCACTTCTCAGTTTTCTCCCCCTGAGTACCGGAACTTCTTTTTGGGCAAGGAGAGTACCGGTACTCAGAGAAGCAGCAGTGCTCAGGCCCTGAAGTACGGTACGTGCAACGCAAACAATACTGAAAATGACCCTTTCAGATTGAGAGTGTTTATGTGCCGCTCTGTCAGGCAACAGGTTGTGTATTCCCTCGCTGGGTTGCTCCTGCAATGTTAGGTTAGCTTCGCAACAAGAATGAGGATGTAGCTACAGCTGCCGCCAGCGGAACTGATGAACCAGGTTCGAATCCAGACGTCCGATCATCATCCTGTGATTCTGGGCAACTCACTTAACCAACGGTGCTTTAAAAAAGTACGCGTTAATGCAAATGTTCTGAATGTAATTTAAAGCGCTCTGATGTCCATGGGTCAAATTCGAGCACTATAAAACTGCCAAAAATTAGGGCCTGCACGTATAACATAGAAGCTGATGCTTGACATGTCTCCTAATGTACATGTTGGGAGCTGAGTGTTCGTTGACCTGGCTGAGTAAGGAGGTAGTGAGCTGAGACACAGAACGCATAAACTGGACCGCAGCCACATGCAGAACAAAAAATAAATTTAAGGTCGCCTCAAATGCGGACTTGAATTTTCTTGAATGAATGCGTATGTGCCTATGCCCGCTGTCACAGGCCCACATGTAGTGGCAGTGGTGGAAGAGACACGCTGGCACTTACTCCCTGTCACGCCAATTCCAGAAGCATAAGGATTAGAATGTGGGTCTCATGGGGACAGTTTACAACTCATCGAGACTACACCCTCTTGGCAGTGGCTATTGTTAAATGCCTGGCTCACAGCCACGCCCCTAGACACGCCCCTAACTGCCCACCCAGTCTAATTAGTGAGTACCGGCACTTATAATTTCCCATTAAAAGCACTGCCTAAACCCATCCTACTTCTACTTTCCTTTTAAGACGTCTACCTTCTGGAGTTTACCAGAAGTCATGCAAAGACAGCTCCAGGAGCCCGAGGAACCTTAAGATAAGGACGCGATCACCATGTAAGGATGATCACTGTACCCACATAAACTAAAGCGTTTTGCATCCCACATAGAGCATTTTTCCTCCCCCCCTCTTGCAATTGCAAGCTAATAAGATCTTCCATCACCAAATATGTTGTGCGTTATCTTTAGAAGTTGCAAAACTATGTAGAGCATTTCAGGCATCTTGGCAGAGTCGATGGTTCACCTGTCTGTTTCAGGATCTTTCAGGCAAATGTCCAACCATAGTATCCACCAGTGTGTGCTCTGCTTTAGAAGCTGGGGGGCTCCATATACCCAAACAGGTCTTTTCATTAACCAAGACATTTTTCAGAAACAACTTTTTATTTTAATTTATTTTATTGCATTTTTAAACATATACATTTCTAGGTTCTTTTCCGTGTTCATAAACAGTAGACTTTGACCCTTATTCCGAGGCTGTCGGATGTCTCTGCTATTGATCACACCCTATAAAATCCAACAATGTGGGGAGCGATAAACATCACCTATTCAGAGTTTTGGGGAATAACATGGAGATTTCAATGATTACCGCACCAAAATCCGCATGTTACGGTAAATACAGTATAGTTTTCCTCTGTTAAATTCCTGAAGGTCCTTCTGAAATTTAACATAGAGTGAGGTATTTAACGCGCTCAATAATTACCGGGTGCAGTAAATACCACCCAACTCTGAATTCCAACCTCTGCGCAAACTGCTCGGAAGTGGGGCCAAAACCAGCAGGACCAATACAACAGGGAGCATACATGTTCATGTTACATCATCTTCTCATACTGGAGCGCGAGGGTATCACAGTCCATTTATTCAGTCAGTGTGCAAGGATTCATCATGAGCTGGTTGTGTAAATCCTTTTCATGGACAAAGCCTCAATGTACATGGTTTGTTATCCATTTTTAATAGAAATGTTACTACTCTCTGCAGTCTAGTAGCCACTTTGTCCTAGTACATCTGAACAACCGCACACATCCGCATCATATGTATCCAGTCTGCGGTCTCAACCTGGCATATTAGGGGGATATTCTCAAGAACGTGCGATAATCATCGCCAAAATAGATTAACGCAATTTCTCATATCGCCGTCCATCGCGGGAAAATAACTCTGTGTTAGCGTCTTATTCTCAACACGGCGGTAACATGCGATAGTGTCCCGATAACGCGTCAAATGTCCGCGATACAACTACCGCGACGGCGATAAAAAAGAAAACCCGAACGTGAAAAAAGTTGCGATGGGCCCAACTGCGATAAAAATCCAGCAAAAAGCAGCGCCAGGCCCGCAAGTCCCACAAGTAAGGCGGGGAAAAGCACTATAAAAGCGGCAAAAATTAAATACAAATAAAACACAAACAACTGCGAAGCACCATGGAGGTAGCCGGAGAAAACACAGAGGACAACCCGAACCCCACAAGCCCCACGGAGGACCAGCCTGGGACCTCGGGGTCAGGGAAGGGCAAGGAGAAGAAGAAGAGGAAGACGCGGTTCAGTCCGCAGGAAAACAGGATCCTGATTACGAAGGTGATAAAACACCATCAGCAACTGTTCGTCACCTCCACTGTGTCATTGGCAGCAAAAAATGGAATATGGCAGTCCATCGTGGACAAGGTGAATGCAGTCGGAGTGCTGAGGAGGACAATGGAAGAGGTCAAGTGGCGCTGGAATGATGTGAAGCGCAAAACCAAGCTGAAACTTGCCAACAACCGCAAAGCAGCAATGCAGACTGGGGGTGGGAGTCCTGCGCCACAGGAGGAGCTGGATGAGATGGAGGAAATGGTGTCCACAGTCATCAGTGTGGAGACGGTGGCAGGAGTCGGAGGACCGGACACTGCTCAACATGACCTGACACAACAGCAACAGGGTGAGTAACCACCAGGGACTGAGGGGACGGGGGAAATGGGCTCAATGGCACACATGCACAAGTAAGTACTGCACATCTGCGGACAAACCATGCCCAAGAGTCACAACTCAGACCAAGAGCCCAATTTACCCAAGTCTGCAACAGCTCAGCACTGTATAAGCACAGAAGTGAAAGGCACACCGCCTGAAAGGGATAAGGGCCAGCCAAATCAGAGCTGAAGGGGCAAATCACCCACAATGCAACACACACACACATAACACTCAGAGCACCTAAACATTTACAACAAAGTGGACCAAACTGCAACACTTTCACAACAGAACAGAGGACACAACTGCTGCCTCTTGTGTGTAGAAAATGGCCATTCGCATTTGGCATAGCAGGAAACTGTGAGATGATAATGGACAAATACAACCTCACATCCGTGATCGTGGCGAAATGTCAACTGTCCAGCATTAAATAGGCATCTCCACACAAACAGTCACAATGTACATTGACATGCAGTCTGGTTGTAAACTTGGCCAATGCGTCAACATACATGTGAACACAATGTCAAACTGCATCTCCCCTTCACATTGCAGAGGGAGAATCATCACCTCCTGCAGAGCAGATCGTACTCCTCATCACCGATGATGAAGAGGATCTACACACCATCGACGCCGACGCCCTCCAACAGCTCATGGACACCCTCAGCACCCCACCCCCAGGAGCAGGGCAGCCCAGCTGCATCGAGGAGAACCCACCCCCTGCACAGACCACACAGCAGGAAGCACCCACCACCACGGCCGTCTCCCAGGATCCCCACGAGCAACACATGGCATTCCAACGCCGTGTGTCGCAGGGCCAGAAGGGGATGGCAGAGCAAGTGCGGGTGGGGTTCGACCTCATGGCAGCCAAACTAGATGCCATACGTGGGTGTCCAAGTCCCATCAGGGACCACCTACAGGCCCTAATGGACACCCACAGTCCGCTCCATGGTCTCCAACAATCCATGGCTGACATCGCCGTAGTCATGACTCGTAGACAAGAACAACTGTCTAGTCAGAGTTGCTCCAGCGATCTCAGCCGTGAGTTGGCCAACATGGGGAGGAACATGGAGAACATGGAGCGGATGCAGGCGGGAAGAATGGCGGCCACGGCTGCACACCAGCGAGATGTAGCAAGGATCTACCATGCCCTGCAGATCCTCATCATGGCAGTGCGGCCACAAGGCCTGGCGCAGATGAATGCTGCTGCCACTACTCCCTCCACATCACCGCCCCCTGATGTGTCAGTGCCTCACAGTGCGGCTGACAATCCCCCTCCTGGTCCCTGATGTGTTACTGCCACACAGTGCCGCAGACAAAACACCACCACCCACATGTGAGGCACATCACAGATAGGAGGACGATGATGAGGATGAATCTGCCGTTGTTCTAAGTAGGAAGCGGTAGCATTCATCTCCGCCATATGGCCTCTTTCTGCTTGGTTCTGCCCTCTGCATCATGCCCAGGAATAACACCTGCCACTGTCCCCCTTAACACTCTGCGACACTCACCTTGGCCCCCGACATGGACAGCTACATTTGTTTAGGCAACCAATGACACAGAAATCAGACTGCAGACTGAACTCCCTCTCCTACGATGTACTTTTCCCTCCCCAAAGGACCCTGGCTGGCCCTCCACGGGGCAACATTGTAAAGTAGCGTGTGCATGGCCAGGTACTGGTAAGACAAAAACTCTCCCCAAAGACCTATATTTCTTTGCAAAAGATTCAATCTTATATGGGTTGAAATTCAGGTGCAAAAACAAAAAAGTCTAATACTCAATTGAACTTAGACATCTTTTTATATCAAAATTACTTTTATTTTCCATATTATTAATTTTCTCATTTGTTATAAACAGTATACATCAATTGTCTACTAAGTTCATTTATTAAAAATTACATTACAGAAATAATGATATCATATTAATGGTCCCCCAACCAAAATACCCATCTAACAAAAAAAAGAAGAAAAACCCATTCACTCTTAACAATCGCTCACAATCGTACAAGACACATATACACATGTTGGTATAAAGAACACATAGATATAATATGATTCCAATGGGCAAAATTAATGATCAAGGCCAAACGGTCTGGGCGCACGTTGTCGACGCGCGTTTCGGTGGAATAACACACACCGTGAACCACCTTCATCAGGACCTCGCCCAAATTGAGTACTGTGTCACAACAACAAAACAAAACGGGGTACCTAGAAAACAAATAATATATATATACACATCTGGAACAACCCATACTCTGATATCTACTCCCATAAGGACAATTGGTCAGACCATCACTTTGTGCAAAGAAGAAAGAAAAACAAAAAGAGAAGAAGAAAGAGAGAAAAAGGAAAAGAAAAACCTTACATAGCTATTCATAATGGTGTGTGTCTCCACCAGTGCTCAATAAAAGAAGGAAAGAAAAGAAAAGAAAAAATATAGACAGTCTAGTGTTGTCAAAAAGGGTGTCAAAGCTTAGAATTAATGTTTGAATAATCCAAAGTGTCCCATATTATAACATGCCAAGAACCCTATATAGGATCCATGCACCAGTGCGCCATACAACGGTGAACAAGTATTCCATTTGGATCCCATAGGGAACTAGTGCCAAGAGACTTACTAAAATCTGTTGTAGATTGCCCTTGTAAATTGCCCTTCCTCCAAGGGGAATAGCTGTCGAGGTAATAGACAGCAATATCTATGACCAGCAATAGCTAGCCATCTCCTATAGAGAAAGGAGATTAGTAAAGATAATGAGATATATAGTATACAATCCCCAAGCAGGCGCATGTAACAAGGATAACCATATAGCTAAAACCTTACCTAATAACTCAAATGATTACGAGCTTCCAGATCAGTCAGTATAGTTAGAGTCCTCTTCGCCAATAATCAAAGTTCTCTAGGGGAGACATATTATATGTTGCTATTGGTTATTTGGCATGTACTCTCTCACTTGTGATTATTGGTAACTAGGGTCTGTAAATTTTTAAGAAGTTAGATACTCACAAAGAAGTATACGTGTAGAACATAGGATCTTGTTCTACCAAAAACTAAACGCTTCTTAGTCCAAATCATATGGAGGAGAATGTTCCTGTGATGTACATCGCGGTAGGTATTGTAACGTGCATCTACCATGCATATAACTGCAGGGAAAATAAACAGGGAGATCTAAATCAGTAACCCTTTTCCTTCATAAAACATGTCGTCCTATCTTTGTACATAGACAGGGGCGACAGCAGAATGTCGTACCACTGTGATGGTTACTGCTATTGTATATTATTGCAACACTGCCTCTCCTATTGATATTTTTTAAAAAGCGAGAAAAGTTGGCAAAGGGAAACTAGCACGTCTGCAGGCTAAGTATAAAATCTCAAGTATGAATAGAAAATAGAAAAATATATTTATTAAGCTAAATAGCGTGCTAGTCAGCATATTAACACAATTTCTGCACTCTCCAATAACCCATATCTAGTTTTGACTACAAGCAATACCATATGGCTACCATGTAGTCATACAGTGCGGTAAATGCTACAATACCGCCTCGTTTATCAAGCTAGGCTCTCCCATAATTTGTAGACTCATCTAAGTTCTTACCCGTTCTTTGCTAAATCACATCCTCATGATTACGCGTACAACTGCAAACTGGCGAGTAACTCGAACGCCGAAAATCTACCTTTAAATAGCTTGTCACGCATGCGCGAATACGGGACGTGCCAATTTGCGTCATGATATAATACGCACGTGTCATATACCTCTAGTATGCTAACTGATATACTAACAACGCCATCTTGAGATAGTAAATATCGTCTTGAAATCTCAAATGCAGATTAATACAAGTCGATACTGTTTTATATGAAAGCTGTCATTCTTGGAATACTACTAAGTAAACTCACAAATCAAAAATCATAAAAATAGTGAGTTCGATGACTAATCCCTCTGACTTCGTGTACATGGATGACACTATATTCAAACTAATATATGTCTAGAGCATCAAGGAGTCTACCTTAGAATTCCTTATTGCGCATGCGCAGGTACGAAGCGTACCTATTAGCAACATGACAACATGCGTATATTACATACGTTTCTAGTATGTTACCTGATATAATGCAAACGCCATCTTAAGGTAGTAATAAACAACCTAAGATCCCAATTACTGATTGACAAAAGACGATACTATTTTATAGGGGAGCTATTCATACTAAGGATACTACTAAGTAGACTCGCAACTCACAGATCATAAACATACTCAGATCGGTGACTAATCCCGCTATCTGCGTGTACACAGATAACACTATATTCTCATACTTCGCAAAAGGTGGGAAAAGATGTAAGACATACCCTCATAATTGCATATGATCGCTATGATTGCATATAATTGCTATAATAAGCAATATTGAAAGGAAAGTCTCTACAGTACTACCATATTTAATGAGCCGACAACTACATGTCAACTTTCATGTGCTAGAGCGCCCCATGGGGAAATGAAGTTCTGATCCAAATAGACCGCAAAATTAGCCACTAATAAACAAAAAGAAATTTTCTTCCAATACATGATATAGATATACTACACATGTGTCACAACCTCAAAAAATGAAATCCAAGATGGAAGGAAGATATTAGATATCAACCAGAACCTGAACCTCCAAGAATCAGGTCCTGAAAATGAAAAACATGCTCACTGGACTTAACAATTGCTAATTGGCCAGGTACTGGTCCACCTTCACCACTCCACCGAATGTGATTAAGACATTCAAATTCACATAGATGAGTCATGTCCATGATCAAGCAAGTATGAAAGTATGGATGTATGTAGGGGGCAGTGATTCCAAACAATGGTGCTCCCTGGGAACTGATTTCAATGCGCATGTATGTCCGTGTCCCAGATAGGCAGTGAGATGACTGGGAATGTGTGAACTAGCTGTGGCCTCATTGCTCCAAAAAAACAATCTCGCTATTTCCAAACTTAGCCCCACGTCAATGTATGAAATAGGGCTGTGTGTCACAAAGGCAAAGTCAAAGTTATGTGGAAGCCACAGCTCGGAGCAATGATTGGTTTGAGTGTGGAGCGCTTGGACTCCTGGGATTGTCGGTGCGTAAGTGTGAAGGTCATACCATGCAAGTGAACTATGAGCAAGGACTCCTGTGTGTGGGGTGTGTATACGTTGGTCTCTGGTTAGCGCTGTGCGTAGTGTGGGAGCCGTCAGCAGCTGCTATGGTATCGCTCAGGGGGTGCCGGGCGCATGCATTCCCAAGGTCAGAGGTGCAGATGTGCTACCGCCTTCTAGTTCGGACAGAGGGGCTGTCATCCACAATTTTAGTTTGCCATCTGCTTGCATTCTGGAAATCTAATGGGGATTGGGTGGGGGGGATGTCACTGCTTCGCCTTCTGGCATGGTTGAACCCTTACCAGCCATGTACGTGCCCTCACGGTCAGTATTGCATGCTCTGATGTAGCAGTGTTGTTTTGCTGCAGTCTGACAGTGATGGGTGCAGGTAGCTGTGAGGAGGCGGTTGACCACTCACCTTGCACCTATTAGCTGGCACTGATCACTACTCTTGATGGATAACGTCCGTGTACACATGTGACCTGTACATGGCACATTTGACCAGGGGACACCTTGGTGTGTTCCACGTAAGGTGGACCTGCTGGCTTCTAGGCTGGTGTGCATCTCCCAATGTTGCTGAGGTGTCCACTGTGCCCACATCCCCCTTACGGCCATGTTGTTCATGTTGTGGGACTCGACACACAGGGTGTATATTTGCATCAGGCAGGTACATCTCTGACCACAAATGGCACCCTGTTGTCTTTTCCTTAACACCAATGACGGCCTTCATGTCATGTTCATGTACACGTGGGACGCTGATGAGTGGCATGACGTACTACATGTGACACCCTGATATGGCATATCGAATACGTGACGCCCTAAACAGCCTCTCGGTATAGAGGTGACATACACACCATCTCTTCTTGCAACATATGCGAATGTTAGCACTCAATGTTGCACTTACACCCGTCAGAGTAATGTGCTAATGCAGAGGCCTGACATGCACACGGGGAATGTGTGTTGCTAAGATTTTATTTGCACATGCTGGTCATGTGGTCATCTTGTACTGTGCCATGATTTCTGTGGACAGTCACAATGTGACGTACTCATGCGAAGAAATTGTTGATGATTGTGTTCCTTCGGGCTATTCCTGCTGCGGCTGCAGTGGGGTGTGGTCCACCTGCATCATCTTCCTCATCATCGTCCGGTGCTTCTGGGACTTGGATCCATGGTGCATTGGTGTGTACACATATGTTGTGCAATACACAACATGCAATGATCATCTTGCACACTATTTGCGGGCTGTACAGGAGTCTTCCACCTGTGATGTCCAGGCACCTGAAACGTGACTTCAACACGCCAAATGAGCGCTCCACAATGCCCCTGGTGCGTATGTGGGCCGCATTGTACTGCCTCTGGGCCGGGGTGTTCGGGTCTCGGAGGGGTGTCATCATCCACGGGCAGAGTGCATATCCTTGATCACCTGTGAGAGGTAAGTGAGATTAGTGTTAACTGGTGGTTCTGCATGCTGTGTTGGCAGACATACAAGTTTCGTGGTGTGTGATTTGTGCGACCTTGGGATTCATGTTAGCCATGTATTGCTGCTGGCAAATGTGGTAGGACAATGTGTATTACGTAGCCTCACAGCTGCTCCTCCCTCCCACCGAGCCTATTTACTTGTGTGTGCTGCGCGGTTGCATCACTTGCACTCCTATGGCACACCATTGTCATGCCTGTCTGCGCATGTCCGCAGGACTGACAGCAAGACTGTAATGTTGGCCGTTGAAGGTGGGCGGCCACGTGTGTGTAGGCCTATGGTAAGGATAGGGCGGACACAGATGTGGAGTTCTGGACTGGCTGAACTCGCGCTGATATTGAGGCTAGGCCTTCGGTTCAGGCTGCAGCAATGTAGATACACACACAACAGTTGGCATGTATGAGCCGAGACCCCGAGCGGTCTCGCGCTCCTTTATTAATCCATTCGGGCGAGGCCGCCCTCCTGGTGCATGCTACATTGCAACATTGTCGATTACAGGCCGGGTGGCGCAGACACTACTACGGAGACACACGCCATAGTCACTTTTGTGGCCAGGCCAGAACTGAACCACGCCCAGAGCCCAGAACTGAACCACGCCCAGAGCCCCGGGCCATTTCTCCGCACTCCTCACACGCGTGCGCCGCGGCGCTGGGATGTCGTGCGCTTCGGAGTACGTCTCCGGATGATCTACCCAGGCTTACCGGCGGCCTGCCTGGGACGGGGGTGTCCCAGTGACTGTGAAGGGCTCCAGTGGCGTTACCGAGGACATGCTGTTGGCTACTGGAGGCGGACTTGTGGGGTAGCCCCTCGGGACAATGACTTGCGGTGCACTGAGTTCGGCCCACCGGAAGAGCTGAGCGGGTGTGCAGCCTGCGATGATGCAGCAGGCCTGGTGGCTGGACGGTGACTTGTGGTGCACTGAGTTAGTGGCACCTGAGGCCCTGCGTCTGGCACGGGCCTACCGCCACGTGGCGATGACTTGCGGTGCACTGAGGTAGGCCCACCGGAAGAGCTGAGCGGGTGTGCAGCCTGCAATGATGCAGCAGGCCTGGAGGGGCAGACTGGAAAGGATGTGTCTGTTACTTGCTGTACCGCAGTGTGGTCAGAAGGCAGCAGTAGCCAACTTGCAACTCCGCGGTGCAGTGCTGCTGGGTGCGCTGGGGGCCTGTTGCACAGAATCCAGCGAACGGCTGAGGAGGCTGCCAAGCTCGTGGAGCCCGGCCTTGGAGATTGCACCGGCACATGGTGGGCCCTCTTGGAGAGACGCCGGTGGCGGCAGGTGAGCAGTGAGGGCTGGGTGCGCAGGGGCGGGCATTCACCGCTGGGCGCATGTCGGGTCTGGGGATCAGTGGGCTGGGGTGCGGCAGGGCACAGGATCGCACAGGCACCACCGGTCATGACGGCGGCCTCGTGGCAGGGTGAGGGACGCCACCCTGGCAGACACGCCACTGCAGGCGATGACGAGATGTGCGCCGGGTGACGTGGGACGTAGCCACCTCGTCGCCGGTGTGACTTTGCCCGTTGTAGGTGGTCGGCCATGTGTGTGTAGGCCTATGGTCAGGATATGGCGGACACAGAGCCACATGCAGTAGTTACTTCGGTGGCCGTCCCGGAAGTGAACCACTCCCTGAGCCCCGGCCTATTTAGTCACTGCCCTACGCTGGACTGGCGTGCGCCGGCCCTGCCCACTATGCTTACGCTTACAGGGGGGCCGACATGGCTACTTGTCCAAGGTGTACCCCACTGCCTGTGATGACATGTTTGCGTCCACTGTTCACGACACTACAGACTCCAGCAGTATGTGTCCACATGGACATGTCTGTGCTCTACATACTCAAGACTGTCCAGCACATCACCGCCACACTTGGCATTGTGTACATTGTTATTGATAGGTCCATTGCCTCCTTCGCACAATCGTGGTTCTCACCTCTCCCCACATTCTGCAAATGTGTGGCAGAGGGGCTATGCCTTAGTGTATGGTTTGTCCACATTTCTGGCCCCTCTTACCACGGTTACTTGTGTTGTCGTGTCTGGCAGATGTGCATGTTGGTTGGCATGTTGAATGTGATTTTGTTACATGTCCATTCCCACAGTTGTGCGTAGTGTGATTGTGGAATTGAGGTGTGTGGTGTGTTCCGTTGGTACTTACCAACGAGCAGTCCATTTCCATAGATGCCATCCTGAAAGCGCTGGTTGATGATGGACTTTCGGAAGATGTATGAATCATGCACACTGCCTGGGAAGTTGGCGACGACATTGGTGAACAGTCCCAGGTGGTCCACTATTGCCTGCACATTGATGGAATGCGTGTGCGTCCTGTTGCGGTAATTGTGTGCAGTGTCGGCAGGGGGCACAAGTAGGACATGTGTGCAGTCGATTGCCCCCAACACGTGCAGGAATCCAGCTATGGCGTAGAAGCCTTGCTTGGTCTCCAGCTGTTCCTGCGCAGTGTGGGGGAAGTGAAGGTGCTGGGGTATGAAGCTGATGATGGCATCCAAGACAGGTGTGAGGAGCTTTGATAGGGCTGGCTGTGAGACTCCTCCGACTCTGGCAGTTGTTGGTTGGAAGGTACCAGAGGCCAACAGGTGCAGCACAGCCAGCAGCTTTTCTGCGGAGGGATGTTGGTTGTCCGCTGTGTTGGTACCGTCAGCCTGAGGGCAATGTGGGTCATGATGCAGAGGATGGTTGTCCTTTTGAGCCTGTAGTGGGCAATGACATCCTCTGGCGTTAAGTCTGTGAGGCTGATGCGTTTTCGGAAGGTCCGCTGTCTTGTTCTGCGCTGCCTCAGTGGTGGTCCGGTGGGGGGGGGGTGGTTCTGGGGGTGGGGGTGGTCCTGGGGGTGTTGGCGGTGGGTGTTGTGGCCCTCTTGGGTCTCCAAGCTGCATGATTAGTAGCTCCATGGCATCTGTTGGTCTTCAGATGTGGCTCTGGCCTGGGCTCCCTTTGTACTGCAGGTTTTCGTCCTACTTGAGACCAGTAAAAAGCAGGTGTTAAGTCCCTGCTGCTAACGCGCCTTATCGCCTGTTTTTGTCCGGCATCGCAGATCTGGCTGGTCGTTGAGAATATCGCAAAGTGGTGTTTTCGTGAGTTTTTGCACGGGAACGCCTACTCTGCGTATCATTAGCGTTAATTGTTGCTCTCATCCGTGGCGATGTGTTTTGCGGTAGCTATCGCAGGAAAACTGGCGATGTCAGCAGTTTGCACCAGCTTGAGAATAGGGCGATAAATCTATCGCCACTTTTGCGGTGCTAAAGTGCCGATAAATCGGCGATAAGTCCTTGAGAATATGCCCCTTAGAGTTTCTTTTGGTGTTGTGTGGTATATCCTGTATAACTCTGCAGGTGGGCAATAAGTCCTACAGAAGTATTTAAATTCTATGCATCTAAACCTGGAATTGCTGGACATTCCATTTAGCCCATTAGTCATCTGACAACTGCGTCTCACACTCTATGGGCCATGTGCCCCTAATCGCAAGTTTTAGACTTGGTCTACCCCTCCACAATGCTCTATACAAGGACAATACTGGTCAACCCTCTCTATGCGTATTAGACTACGGGGACACACCTGGATATCCCTTCCAAGTGTCATGGCTGTTCTAGAAAGGCTAGCAGATAGTAACAACTGCCTTCTCCTGGCTCCCATATGTTCCTGTGCCGCATCAAGAGTGCAAAGCTTCTTACCATCATATATGTCTCTCATCTCTTACCAGCCTTGTTCAATCCAACCCACTGCACTGTCCACCTTTTATAATTTGTGGCCCTTCCAGTGGCCCATTGTGGAGGCCCATCCTGCGACGTGCGCTGGACACAAACAGGGATAGTGTGCCCTATTACAGATAATGTGCTGCCCCCAAGCAGACGCAAACTCCCGACTGCCCCAGGGGTTGTGCATTAATAAAGGTGGCGAGGGTGTTTGAAGTAGCTACTTTGTCTTTCAAAGTGCAGTTGCCACCTTGCCCTGCTTAACAAGAGAGGGCAGAGATCCTCTTGCAAAGAGGGTTTTCTTAACAATCTTTTTAGGCACCCATTCCCAAGTCCAGGAGATTATATAGGGAATTTGTTCATTTTGTTCGATGGAGTGAGGAATACATAACAGAGTTTCATATCCCTGTGGCATCTCTCGAAACATCTAGTATCTCTGCCTGGAAGTTCTGCCAACCAACCCGTGGATGCTGGAGCTAGCCTGTCAAATAATAGCATTCTATATTCGGGGCATCCAGACCCCCTACCTTATACGCAAGATTCAGCCGGGTCTCGTGGCTCCGTGGACTAATGCGTCCACTGTAGGGGCCTGTGTTCGACCTCATGGTCACAGGTTCAAATCCCGGCGGGTCCACTCGTACTTTCATCCATCTGAGGTCGACAAAATGAGTACCATTGAGTTGGATAACAATAAACATCTGTTATTCAGCGCCAAGATACCTAGGGGTGAACGTGTGCTTTACAAATGCACGTTATGTTTATGTTATTCAAAATCTCCAACTTCACACTTGAGCATGGTCAGTAGGCGGTCTAGTTCCCAGATATTTATCAGGGTATCATAGGGAACATACCCAGGAATACATATAGGACTCTCGGCAGCACTACCATAAATTAATGCTATCCTCCTCATCATATTTAGTGGCAGTCTGGACAAGAAATATATCTATTCAGCTTATTGCAAGCATTGTTTTAATGTGATTTTTTTATACCAGGGTGGTTCAACGCAGATGTCTGCCTTGTAGCCCAAGTTCAAGAAATGCCCCTCTCTACCACCTGCCCTTTCGCCAGTGGAATTATTCTGAGCATTGACCAGTTTGTATGTAGTTCTTGCCCGGTTCCATTACATTCAGTAGTTCCAGGATCAAAGAGTTGTGAACCTTCACACCTACCAATGCGAGTATGGGGGCAACATATGACCAGTGGTCCCTATCCGTATCCCCCAATGACCCATTTGACTTCGTAGAACGCAGGCCACGGGCTCTTCCACCAGAGCAAGCAATAAAAGAGGGCAGCCTTGCCCAGTGTCTCACTTCAAAGTCCAGTTTCTAGACACTATCTTGGCAGTTTTCACTCATGCTTGAGGGCTTGCTTACCATAATCATACCCATCAGAGAATGCTCAGGCCAGGTTTACATTTCTCAAACATCTGGAACATAAAGTCACAGCCCCCTTTTCAAATGTTTTTTCGGTGTCAGTTTAGGGTGCTGATTGGCTCCCCTCAATGGTGTCCGGGAAGGAGCTCACATGTGCCAGTCACCCCAAGTTATGTATAGTGTTGCAGCTCGGGACAAAAGCCAATAGAGCCGTGTGACGTAAGTCCGCAACTGATGAGGAACTTTCTATAGGAATTCCGAAGGCCAATGGTGAATATTGAACTCACCTGCTGGGCTGTCCACCATTTTGTAATGTATCCCTCAGGCAGACCTAAATGCATTTAATATTGCTGACCAGGTAAAGCATTGACTCTCACTTTTACTATGATTAGATCGTGGTAAAAGACATATTTTAGAGAGGTTGTGGAGATGTGAACAGATTAGCTTTATCACTGCAATTATCTGTGGCTCAAATGTACTCCTGTCTCGAACATGGCGCCTGGATGGCAGACGGTCTCCACCAGATATGAGATTGGTCCCTTATCCAGCAAGGAGGTCTTCGATCGCCGCTAAAGCTCATTTGGCATCTACTGGCCAGCCTCAGCGGTCCAAGTAGTTTAGGACTCACCAAGTGACTCCCGTGCCCCTACAGTAAAAAGCTAGAAAGTTGAAGTGATCAGTGAGGCCTAGCATGGGTTCTCCACACAAATACGACCATCGTACCAAATCTATGCCATGCTGAGGTCTTAACCAAACCAACGTAAGCAGTATAGGCGACAGTCAGTCTTTGACTGCTTCTGTTTTTCACCCAAATATGTATTTCCTACCAAAAATGAAAACATTTGGAAAGAAATTTTAGAAGGCAAAGGAGTATTTCCTCCCTTGTACACACTGACCATTAGGGTTTCTGAGGTCTAAATAAAGTATTGGACTTAGGTTGAGGACTGAGCACAAAAGGGTTATGTGAGACGCGCATTATCAGGGTTTTTCAGAGTTAGCAACCTACTAAACGCTTCATGTCTTGCCCTCAGTTGTGCAGAGCGTCAGTCTGGCTGGGGTGTGAGCTACAACCCAGCTATGGCTCGCCTACCATGGGCAAAAAGAACAATTGATGGACAGAATGCAGAACAATGTCATACATTCACCCCAGTACAGAGATCTGGGCCTAAATCCATCGTTTTTTTGCTCACCATGCCATACCAGTTTGGACCCAGCCATATGCAAATCAGTCTTGACCCTGCACCCAATGGGAACAGTCCAGCCCGAACTGGCAGGCCAGGTCCTCCCTGGACTGGAAACAAGCATCCTAGGACCGATTTCGGGGTTTCACCCCTCATCAGCCAGGATAGCTTGACTCCAGTGGCATGGAGAGCACGGGACCCACGTCTGGGCATACCCGTCCCACTCGGGGTGCCAAATGCAAAAAGAACAATTGAGGGACAGAATGCAGAACAATGCCATACATTCACCCCAGTACAGAGATCTGGGCCTAAATCCATCGTTTTTTTGCTCACCATGGGCCACATAACATAAAAGTCACACTGTCCCCATTTGCTCTGCGGCGCACCTTTAACTAGATGCACAGGGCACAAAGATGGAGAGTGTGCCCTTTTACAGATAACGCACTGCCCCCAGGGCAGAGATAAGCTTACGGCTGCCCAGGAGGCTGCTCATAAGTGAAAGGCTGAGCAGCTGTCTGAAGCCGCCACGTCATCTTTCTCAGTGCAGGTGGCACGTAGCTTTGCCTAGCAAGAGGAGACAGTTATCCCTCCGCCGACGAGCACAGTGAGTGACTGTACCCAACTGGAAGGAGATGTCTGGGGTGTCCATTGAAGCCTTTTTCCCATTTTCAGAGGGCACCATCAGAGCACAAACTGAATGTGAGCCACCTCCATGCTGTGCACATAATATGGCGCAGGAGCAGAGGCAACGTATTTCCCTCGTTAGCATGGCGCCATGCCCCCATGCAAATGAGGCAACCCTCCTTTAGGATCACACTGGTGCTATTAGCGTGCCGGTGCAATCTATATTACAGAAGGGGCCAGTGAAGCGACTGCAGTCCCTTCTGTATTACCGAAGTGCCCTGGGGTCCCATAAAGCCCCTTGCACCACGTGGGCACTCTATGTACTCAAGTGTGTCTGTTAATACTCTACTGTTTATTATCCTGGATTAATTTTCATATGAGTAATAGAATTCTGTCAAGTCTGTCTGACTAAGGCCCTCATGAGCAGACTGATAATTGGCGCGATATCTATCGGAGCCGTTAAAATCCGACTCCCATGAGTCCGAATTTATTGAGTCCAATAAATACCAGCCAAGTTTTTGGGGAGTAACGTGGATTTTGATGCATATGGTAACAAAATCTGCATGTTCCGCTAAATACTGGGCATCGTTCCCCTGATAAATATTGGGCTTGCCTTGCCCATACCCAAAGCTGAAAATTGTGATGCATGGTATGAGGAGTTACCACATACATCACAATTTGTCATTCCGCTTGTAATGAGGATCCTGGTGGTATGTTTACCTTTATCTTATTTTAGGTTTATTTCATTTACCAAGAAGGTACTGCGAAGATATAGACACTAACAATATGCTTCTCATGTTCCTTTCATTCAATAAAAATACAATTTTTGAAATGAAAACGTCTGATTTGGATATGGTTGTCCCCACTTCTGTAAAAGTGCAGATGAGCTAAAACCCCTGGAATGGAATGTCCCCGGTAGAATTCCAATAGTTTAAAGAGGGTTGGCTCAATTTCCATCCATCATTTTGAATGTCGCTCCATTCTCTTAAAGATCTGTGGACTTTAAATACCGGGTTGTTTTTGCTTTGCCACCTGACAGATGGTAATTTTCGAATTCGGGATTATATATTTTAAATGTTCTTGCTGTTTTCTCCTGCTGGTTTTACAGCCTTGTCTTTTGTTTGTTCTTTCCAGGCTTGTGCTCCTCTCTGGTCTCAGGAATGTGGCACTTCTATGTACAGCACTGGAATTTGCACGAATGTGGACAATAAATTCAACCCTATTGAAAACATTGCCCCTACAGCACAAAGTATGTTGTGACACAATGAATGAATACTACAGTGTGCTCTCATGTGGAAGAAATCAAAGTTTACATTTGTGTTTATGCTATGCTGTGCTTATGCTATAGTGGGAGACTTGGAAGGAGTCCCACCCCCACCCCCAGATAGAGACCCTGTTGCTGGTGTATTAAAAAACAGGAAAGTTCTGATCTAATCCGATATTGAGAATGATTGCAGTACCAATCTGCAAAATTGCACATTTAAATGTATTTCGTATTTGTTTCTACGTCATTAGATGTGCACGTGCATCAGCACAGATAGTGAAGGGCCTTTTAAGAGTTGACTGAAAGACATCTTGAGCTGGCTTGTCAGCATCTAAGTTTCCACAGCGATCATAATAAACATACATACATACATGCATACATAGATGCATGGATTTTCTGTCAGTTCAACCATTGCTCTGTTCATCTGTCATTCAAATTCTGGTTCTGCCTACCACCACAGTGCAGCATGCAGGCAGGCAGTGGGCCAGCCCACTTCAGCTATTGGCTCTTGCACACAGTGAGTGATTCCATTTTGCACAATCACTCGTGCACATCTTCCTGAATAGGAGTGCACTGCAGTGACAGGGCTGGTATTCCAGAGATGCTGGCCATTCCCTTTTTTCTATATTCTGGCATTTTATTTACATATTGTATATGTTTGTAAAAACAAATTAATGAATTAGTTTAGAAAATCGTATGCTCGCTGTGGCCAGAACTATTGGTTTTATCAATGCTTGTTTAAATATATGGCCTAAAATCACTTGTGTCTATAAGCAGCTGTTACATCTTAGCACATTGAAAAAGCAGTCCATAGTCTCGCGGAGATTGAAACTTCTCAATTCTTCCGCTCTATCACAAGACACCATGTCGGGCTTCAGGCTTGCTATTATTCCCATTGGCTCCTATTTCATGTGGTGCATCTGTGTCTGCTGCAGGATGTGCCACCTACATGGACATCATCATCCTCCTGGATGGATCCAACAGTATCTACCCGTGGTACGAGGTGCAGAACTTCCTCAGCAACATCCTCAGCAAGTTCTTCATCGGCCCTGACCAGATACAGGTGAGCGCTACGGCTATCCAGGAGCTTCTATTCTATTCTATTCTATTAATGGTTTTATAAACCGCTCTGTTACCCGTGCATGCGGGCATCCTGGCGCTAGCAAAGTCTAAATGTAAGGGGTCTTTCAGCGAGGAAGAACGGAATGGAGTGAAAACGTATAAGTGCACGATCAGCCAAGTAAGGCATCAAAGACCCAGCTTGAGCATGCAAAGGAGAGAAAGGGTCTGCTGGTCAGCAGAGGCCCTCAGTGGGATATCAATAACAGGTTTACTGGTCTAGTCCACAAGTAGCCAGTGGCGTATCGATGAAGGAGCAGCTAGGCCAGAGGAGGAATAGTGCATTAACAAGGGTGTGTTTCAGGAAGACAGGAAGTGATGTATCAGTTAAGGCTAAGATTTGTGCATCAATCAAGGAGGTAACAGACTAGACCATGTACAGGAAGCAGGGCATCAATGCAAGGCTCGGCATGGACAGGCGTTGCACATCAGTGCAAAGCAGAAGGTTAGACAATGTTTGACCTGTCATCTTTTGACGTGGCTTCCCCTGTCTTTTTGCCTCTGACCTCCTGTTTTTGATTGTGTGCTGTATTTAGTTTTTGCTGGTTTTAGGACTCTGGGCACTTTGTCACTGCTGACCAGTGCTAAAGTGCAAGTGCTCCCTGTCTCAATTGTGGTGATTGGTTTATCCATGATTGGCATATTTGATTTACTAATAAGTCCCAAGTACAGTACACCAGGTGTGCCCAGGGCCTGTAAATCAAATGATACTAGTAGGCCTGCAGCACTGATTGTGCCTCCCACATGAGTAGCCCTGCAAACATGTCTTCGACCTACCACTGCAGTTCTGTGAGTGCAGATTTAAACTGCCAGTTCGACTTGGCAAGTGCACCCACTTGCCAGACCCAAACCTTCCCTTTTTCTACATGTAAGTCACACCTAACGTAGCCCCAAGGCAGCCCCATGGGCATGGTGCAGTGTATTTAAAAGGTAGTACATGTACTGGTGTGTTTTACATGTCCTAATAGTTAAATACTGCTAATTTTGTTTCTTCACTATTGCAAGGACTATCTCTTCCATAGGGTAACATGGGGATTGCCTTGAAATATCTTTTAAGTGTAATTTCCCATTGGGAGCAGATAGAGATTTGGAGTTTGGGGTCACTGAAATCAAAATTTAAAAATACATGTTTTGGTGAAGATGGATTTTAAATTTTGTGTTTGAAAATGACACCTTTAGAAAGTGGTCATTGTCTTGCTTAACCATTCTGTGCCTCTGCCTGTCTGTAGAATGCACATCTGGGTTGGCTGACAGTTGGGCTCTTGTGCATTCACTCCAGACAGTCACACAAAGTGAGCTGATGTGTGCCTTGTATATCCTGATGGGCCATCACCAGGCTGATGTGCCTTCCTGAGCTAGAGTGGTGGGAGGAGTTGTCATAGACACCTGAATGGAGCTGTGCCTGTCCTTGCACAAAGCTGTCTCCACCCCCTGTAGTGTGTCTGGAGCCAGGTCAGGGAAAGGCAGAGTCTTGTGCTCTACAAAGTCTTTCCTTTGAAGTTTACCTACTTCAAATGCAGAAAGGGGTAGAAGTATTGGACCTCTGACACCCCAAAATCAGAAGACTTCTGGACTGAGGACATTCTGCCAGGAAAAAAGCTGGATGCTGTAGGAGGGACAGCCACTCTGCCTTTTGCTTTGTTGTGCTGACCTGTTGCCTGCTGCTTCTGTCCTGGGAGTGAAAGGATGGACTTTGCTTTCTACATCCTGCTTCTAAGGTTCTCCGAGGGCTTGTGAGTGCTTGCCTCCTGTTAAGAAGTCTCACAGCCATCAAAGATTTCATATACCAAATACATGAACTATTTAATCAACGAAGAAGCTGCTCCCTAAATGACAGCCAGGGAATGGATACATCATTCATGGAGATGCTTGACTTGACCAATGGCAGAAAGTGCTGCATCATGGATTGATTATTGGACTAGTCCACACACAAGATGTGCTGTATCACTGAGTATGTTAGTAGAACAGACCAGATACTAGATATCGTCTCCCAGCGCTGGAGCTGCTACCCTAAACCACAGCCCGTGAATGGTACATCATTCAAGGAGATGCTAGACTTGACCAATGGCAGGAAGTGCTGCATCATGGACGGATTAGTGGACGAATCCACACATGAGATATGCTGCATCACTGAGTGAGTTAGTAGAATAGACCAGATAGGAGAGGTAGTCTCCCAGCGCTGGAGCTGCTACCCTAAACCACATTCACGGAGTGGGTCATAATTTAGGGATGTGCTAGGCTTAACCAGATGCAGGGAGTGGTGCATCAGGGTGAGGATCTTAGGTCTCATTGATAGTTGAGATGCTTGAGGCACATGAACAATCTATGTGAGGACAATGGACTCAAACACTCTGGAGGTCTTTAAGCACGTGTAGACTGCAAGGGAGATGAGAAGATGCAAGGATTTGGAGCATATAAACAATCATTTAGGGGAGATGAGCAAATAGGCAACATGCTACAACACTAAAATGGATCCTAGGAACACTGACCCACCCCGCTGCACTGTATCGTAAGGACAACTAGAAGCCGACTCCATCACAACCCAGATGTCTACTGTCGTCAAGCCTATACATGGTCCAAATGCATGCGTACATTTGAAATCCGCACTTTAAATTCTGCCACCTTCCTATCCTTCTCACTTGGCAGCCATATGGCCCTGGAAGAATCAGAAAATCAAACCTCTCGAAAAATCACTTACTTAACTATACATTAAACAACCATAGTACACTGTAGTGGAAATACACACAAAAACAAACACTTTAAAAATGATTTCTATCCTTATATCATTTACACTTCCATATTCCCTACTTATATATTATTGTGTGCATGAAATAAAAGATGTTGAACGACCAAAATGCTACCGTTATTCTGTTTGCATTTACTTTTCACCGGTTTCCTCCAAAGGACAGAACTATTGGCTTTGTCCACTCTTGTTTTGTTTTAACGAGGAACATCAATGGAATGGAACAACCATTGAACTTTCGTACATTTCTCCTTAAACATAATTCTTTAGACAGGCTTTTGTTGTGAAAATGTCTTAGTTTGGACATTCGAACAAAAAAATGAATATTTTTCTTTCTAAAGCTAGTCCAAAATGGTTGTTTGCAGAAAGGCAGATAGATTCCTGTTTGCATTTCAGAGAACCGAAAGAACCACTGGTGTTCTAAGCTGATTTCCAAACTACTTACAAATGACTCAATTTCAATGAGGTAATACCTCAGAAGCCCACAGTAACCCAGGCAGAGAGATGCCAACTGGCGAAAGGCCACAAGTGCTGGAAAGACCCTTTGAAGACCTTTTCGCAGGCAATTAATGTCTCCACGTTTTTCACAGGTGGGGGTTTTGCAGTACGGGGAAATTGCTGTGCACGAGTGGTCCCTCAAGGATTATCAGACCTCTGAAGAAGTGATTGAGGCAGCCAAGAACATCAGCCGCCAAGAGGGCCGCGAGACGCGGACCGCCTACGCCATTCACATGGCCTGGTAAGTCAAGCCCGTAGACCTGTTGGATGATGCCTCAGGGTGTGGGCTTTGAGGAGGGATTTCATTTTAATAAACTAACTGATCAGAACTAACAAGGGTGCTCTAGTTTCGAACTCAGAAGGTTGGCCAACAACCAAGAAAGAGATTGACGCGATCAGGTGAAAATCAAGATGAAGGTTGTGGACACCACTTATGAGTCACTTTGTGTAATATTCAGGTGATCTGGGCTAGTATTGGATGCAATGGGCTCACAATCTGGAACTCAAGGCTGGACTCTTACGTAAGGTGAATTACTGCTCTGGGGTGGCGCTTTATTTGAGCGCCTGGAGTATAAATATGCATTCCACCACATTAAGAAGTCATTTTATCGATCTTAGCACAGAAGGTGTGCCATAATTTATGGTAAGAAGGTGTGCTATGCTTTTTAACTACAATCGGACTTTTTATGAGTAGTTTCTTTAACATGTATGTATGTATTTATGGACTTATTATTATTGTAATGATTTGAAATAATCGCACAATAAAGAACTATGACAGTAGGAAGTGATGACCAGAGCTCCCTGAGCTGCTGAAAATATAAGCTGTATGTATGCGAGCCACAAGTTTTGTATTGGTGTAGGATGAAAGGATAACACTTTACCATAAATACAGTACTATTTCCCACCATCAAATTGCAGCTGGTTTGACCTGCCGACATTTAATAAAGGGTGAAGTACTTGGAGCATCTGGTAATATATCCAGTAGGGAATCCATTATAAATCATTTGTAATTGGCTAGTATCTTCACCCCGAATGGCGGGTATTGTGAGTTGTCTGGCCCGAAATAGAGGAAAATATGCGGGAGCCTGTGTTACATTTTGCATCCTTGATACTTTTACTTTGTGTGGTTTTAGAAAGTTTGTGATATGGCTGGGGTTCGAGGCAGGGTTGGATTGGGATTAAAAATCGGCCCGGGCACGCTAAAAAAAAAGTGGCCCACATCATTTGCATATTGCCTTTCCGCAAAACACTGCTTCGGCGAAATTTTATTTAAAAAAAACAAAGGGGGAGGGGGTTATAAAAAATGCACGGATTAGTTTATTCTGGTGAAACATCTGAAATTAAGTGAGGCCACTTTTGCTCAGGCCCCCTGCCCCTGCTCAATATGCATATATTAATGTGCCGGCCCAGCGAGAGAAAGGGAGTGACACCTCCGCCTCGTTGATAAAAGGGAGGTAATGGACGCCCATCTACCTCCAGAAAGGCCACTCAGGCACCCACTGGGCCGCTGGCGGCATCGAACAACGCAGAAACCGCCCAAATCACCCCCTCAGGCTGCTCAAAAAAGCAGCCCACAGCCTGAATTCGGATACCGGCCCCTAGGGCATTGCCCGAGTGCCCGCGTTACCAATTCGACGCTGGTTCGAGGTTCCACTTCGCGATCGTTTGTGCTGCTGATCTGGGGCATGCCCTGTGTGTGTGGGCGTCTGTCTGTCAGTTCTTCCTGCCGGCGGGCTTCCTTCTACATACCGGCTATTCCTGCTTCCAGGGAGGGGGCACAGAAACTCATGAGGCTTCATTGGGAGTAACCTCACATACAGTAAATCTTGCAGTCGGGCAGAGCTGCAGGGCTTTAAGTGGGGTGTGTCCTCAGACTTGGGAATTTTAAAAAATTGACCCCGATCGGGGCCCTATCTGGCCCTATATTAATGTCCTTAACTTTAAGGCAGAAACACAGATCAATTTCACAACGATTGTAAAAGTCCTTACGGTGTCAGCCATGCAGCCCCTATTTACATTTCACAGTTAACTTAATCTTGAGTTTTGCTTTTGCCAGATGTGTTTCTGTAGTTTTTTATAGGGACTTATGGCTCTTTTATATGGCATACTGTGAACTGCGGCGCCTCCAGGTGTCTGGGTTTTGGGTGCGCATTTGTGATAGCCATCATTGAGAACTGTGAAGCTGGCAGTGTGAGTTTCTCACAGTGCCTGTCAGTGGATCATAAAGTTGTTCATACTACATGCACATCCCATCCTTGGCCTCCCTGCAGTGCGCATAGAGCAATCGTCACATATGTGCCAATTGTAATTGTGTGAAAGAGGTTCAAAGCTGTCCACATGGACAGTGCCAAAGAAAAAAATGGTGTGCCTACAGGTGGGTCGGTTGTGTGGGAGGATGGTGAAGTGAATGAAATGAAAGGAAGTATGTACGAAGGAGAGATTGAAAGTATGATGCTGAAGAGGAAAGAGATGATGTGTGAGTTATGGAGATTATGGAAAAGTGTTGGAAAAAAAGACCATAATTGTTTTACAGAGGGAGAGATATTGCAGAGGATGCTGGTGTAAGAGAGAGGGAACTGGAGTGATAGAGGCACTCTGAAGGCCACAATCCCTTCCATAGATCTTTTGTTGTTACTCATTTCTTTGCTACTTCTAAACATCTTTGGCAAACATCAAGCAACACTTGTTCACATGGAATTCATTTTCAGGAGTAATCTTTTTTCATCACACATTCTTACTTTGTGTTGGTTTAGTCAGAGAAGAGAAAGGAATAACAGTAAGGCAGAGTCTATCTGCCTGTAAATGAATTGCAGTAATACAATACAGTTTGTTTTTGGAAAGAAAGTATTCAACTGGATATGTTCCGTTGTACTCAATTCAGCTGAAATGAGTAATACAATTATTCATTAGTTCAGACATATCATATGACACATGTTTATTTTAAATACGATGCACAACAAAACAGTGGGTAGTGTATTTTTTTAAAAAGGAAAGAAAGTGACAAATGCGACCCCAGTGAAATGACCATAACCAAACATACATTTTTAAAGGACATATCGTGACTTAAAATAAAAAAACAGGTTATTGGTTACTCCTTCTCCAGACATCAGTATTCAATGCCTTACACACACCCCAATGACGAGTTGTTTGAAATTCTGAATCTAACAGTGTCTTTTGAAATGTTTGAACCCCCCAACCAGGGTGTTTGTTGGCATTATGCGAACACACGAATATCCTGCCATTACTTAATCATTCGTTTTTTTAGGCATAACGATCGACAGGGGTGCTGCCTCTCTAATGAGAGATTATCGTATACTCTTGCGTGAACACATTCAGAACACGGTTCACAATGAACAATCTATTACTGCACGGTGAGTTATCATAACAACAGAGTCACCCTGCACACACTGAAAAGTTCCAGTTTAGTCTAATCACAGCAGGGGCAGCTCCTCCATTAGGGCGGAGGTGCCTCGCCCCACTGCTTTCGTGAAGTGCGAGAAGCAGAAACATAAAATGGTATTTTAAATACCATTTTATGTTTCTGCTTTTCGCACTGCGAGAAAGCAGAAGGGTATGCCTGGTTGGGGGCGGACGGGAGGGCGGGTCGGGAGGAGTGGCTTGCTCAATGCTGTGGGCCCTGACTGTTTGGTCGGCTTTCTGGGGCTGACCAAACCAGTCATGCGCACTCTGCCTTTCTCTATGTAAGCTGCATTCAGCCTACATAGAGAAAATGACCTCCCCATAGGCGCCCAGCTGGGCGCCATCCCCACCAATCACAACGCTGCCATTGCAGCATTGTGATTGGCTTAGGGAAGGGGAGGAGGCTGCCTGTGGCTGCTTCCTGTTCAGGAGAGCAGCAGGAAAACGCGGGACCCGGCCAGGAGCTGAGGCGGCGCAGTACCCGGGAAGGCAAGTTTAAAAAAAAATTAATTAAACCTGTCCCGCTTCCCCCGTGAACCCACGTGACCCCGCGCGACCCCCCACCCGCGAGTCATGCCGGCCGCAACTGAATCACAGTACCATCCTCCTCCCCCCTTAGGAAATCTCAGGCCTGTCATACACGAGGACTCTATCTAGCTTTAGTCCAATAACACAGCTTTGTGGGTACCACCTGGATCACGGGTGCTTCATAGGTAAGCCTAGCTAGTTTACCAATAGTAGCCGTCTTTTCATATCTAATTTATGACACCACTATTGCAAATTAAGTTTTAATTCAAGGCCTCTTGCAGTCCCCAGGATACTTCTATTCTGTAGAGACCCTCCCATTCCAAGTAGGGTTCGAAACGTCGTAGGCAACACCTAAGGATAGTCTAATAAAGCACCAGAGAATAATCTGATTCTTCCTCTGAAGTATTGAAACAAAACTACATAAACATCCTAGGACATACCGATAACCCGTTTTTTGATTTTAAGTCACAATATTTCCTTTTAAAATTTATGTTTTGTTATGGTCATTTCACTGGAGTCACGTCTGTCACGTTTTTCCTTTAAAAAAAAAAAAACCAATGCCCACTGTTTTGTTGTGCATCGTATTTAAAATAAACATGTGTCATATGATATGTCTGAACTAATGAATAAATGTATTACTCATTTCGGCTGAATTGAGTACAACGGAACATATCCAGTTGGCTACTTTCTTTCCAAAAACAAACAACTGTATTGTATTTCTGCCATTTATTTATGGTAGATAGACTCTGCCTTAATGTTATTCCTTCCTCCTCTTTGACTAAACCAGCACAAAGTAAGAATGTGTGATGAAAAAAGATTACTGCTGAAAATGAGTTCCATGTGAACAATTGTTGCTAGCTATTAGTCAATACCCAGTTTGCATGGACGTATGGGTCGCTCTTGTTTCTTTGAAAACCATTAGCAAAGCCAATTGGTTTTGTGTGTTTGGACCTATGTTTTTTGTTGCATAACAAGGTTGGATGCACTAGCCGTAAACTCACAGAGGTACAGAGACCAGCAGCAAGCGCCCAGAGACGCTCCGGGGTGGCAAGTAGCACTTTACAAATACGACCTGATTGATAGATACCGAAATACTGGTAAGGGGCACTCTGCGTGAAACACAGAATTTTAGTTTACATGTTTTAAGCCATAGCTTTAATTACACAGGCCACACCTCTTTTGAAGGATTCCTATTCACACGTCTTTAGCCACGCCCCTTCTAGGGACCGCCTCACCTTTTTTATCCCACTTAAAGCACTGTGAAGAAGTATCCCTCGCGGAGATACTGCTCTGCCAGACTTATAATGAGGACCAAAGAATCCTCGACCTGTATCATCAGAAAACAAGTTTTTCTGCGGATACATCTTCCTTGCTCTGAAAATCGTTTTTCACACTCATTCTGTCGGTTTGGCAAGAACCACAATAGCTGAGTAAAGATGCAGTTGGAGAATTAATAAATGACTGTGGTTGCGGCTAAGATTTCAACACACTACATGAGCAGACCACGAACTGAATGTCGGCAGAACTCCATTCTGGGCTTATAGCCAGTAAGGCACCAGATACTCAGCCTTTAGAAAAAGAACACCTGTTTCTCAGCATGTTATCTTGAAAACAGAAAAAATCTAAATATAATGGAATTAATCATTGGTATGTGGAGGTTTTCGTCAGAGTGAGTGGTGGCTGGAGTACATTGTACGTTCCCAAATCTACTTGATGATGATTGAGCAGGAAAGTACTCCATAGTACTGTCTATATTTAGTATTTTACTCACCATCATCAAAAACCCTTTTATTCAGCTCCTAAAAAAATAAACTATACAGGCACAATAAATACACATATCAACCCACAAGGCATTCATTAAAAAACAAAAACACAATTAAACTCCCAGCAAATATAAAATCATGCCTAAAATAATAAATCCAGAGACTCATATAAGGACTAAGAAAAATTTATTGTTAACCTCAATTTAAGAGCTTCTCTCAAATAGCCAGGAACTGAAAAACATACCTACTACGTGGTTAATAATTGTAAAAAACAAAGCAGGTCTGGCTTGTCTAAAATGTAAACCTCTTAAAAGTGGGGCAATAACTTTGGCCCTCAGGTGAGCATAAAATCTGCAAAACAACCTAAAGTGCATATTGTCCTGTACTGAGGTTGTGTCACACCTACAGGGTGCCAAACTCCCCCCCCTTATGCCAACCTGTTGGTACCACAAGCAATGCAGCACGATTAGCCTAGATCTAGTTAGGAGGAAACAGGTGTTTATACTACCCACACTGACCAGTTAGGGCTTCAAATATGGAGTGTACTTCACAGGGGCATACGTGGGTTTCGCTAGTTGCTCCGACTCCCTCTAGGTTTGCGTGTACACATAAAAACTAGATTTATTCCACTTGGTATCTACTCTGGAGACACTTTTTGGATTATGAAATAAGATTGGTCACCTAACAGCGCAAAACATCAATTTAACGTTGATCAACTATTTGATCCGATGTACCCCATCCAATTTTAAATAGTCCCTTAAAATAAATATCCTTATTGAAGGCTCTCCCTCTCAATGCCTAAACGGATAACCATCTTATCAAGGGAGGAAGGGCGAGGACATCAGAAATGCACCTCACTCCGAGTTCCTCATGGCCTATATGTGCTGGGGTAGACTGGGTAAGGGACAAGCTTCACTTAAAAAGAACCCTCCACAGTTTGGAAAGGGGAGAGGATGTGGCGTAATGGCCAGAGCAGCTGACCGTGAAGCCGGGAACCAGGTTCGAGTCTTGGAGGGAGGCTCAAGCATCCTGTGATTCTGGGCAAATCGCTTAATCTCCCCGTTGCCTGAAAAATGAATGTGTCCGTCTGTAATGCAACTGGTGCTCATGTGAAGCGCTCTGATACCTTCGGGTCGAGTTCATGCTATATAAAACTACAAAAAAAGGTCCCATAGGCCATGGCAGAGAGACATTTGGCTTAATATATTTGAATCAAAATGGGCAGTTGCTTATTACCAGCCTGAAAGCAAAATCACAAACTGCAGGGATGGACCTGGTCAATGAGTGTCTTTTATAGGTAAAGAGGTAGACCAAGCTCCTTCATGATCGAAGTATACCCCCAAGTAGGGAAATTCAAATACTCTTGTAACTTCGTGACCAGCAATGGTATGTTGACAAGATTTTGTGGTTTTCGGGCCTGCCAACATAATATGAGACTTTACTGGGTGTATCGATAAATCCAAGGCGCTTATAAATTCTTCAAAATTTGTATTTCACTCAAAAAACACGGGATTTAAGAGCCTATTCTCCCCAAAAAAAGAAAAAAATTCAACTCCATTGCTACATTTCACAATGCTTACCGGTACCCAGCTAATTTGTTTTTTATTTTCGTCTAGAGGCAGCTTTATCTATCTCGTTAGCCTTGTTAAATCAACTTTAGCTGTCTCGCCAACCTCATGTCATACAACAAAATTCTTAAATTAAACATACATGCAGACATACATACTCAGCAGAACTTTGGGTCAGCATTCTTCATTAATTGGTCTGTTCAACTGTCATTCACATTATAAGCCCACCCACCAGAGCATGCAGCATCAGGCAATGGATCAACCTACTTCAGCTCGTGCACTGTGAGTTTGGCATTTTGCCTGATCAAATGTTCGCATTGGTCTAAAAAGAAGTGCCCTTCAGCGCAAGGGCAGGTGGGTAGATATTTTACTGTGCCACCGCTTTTCTTTCCATTATCATTTTGTTACTTTGTTAGTCATCCTTATGTGCTTAAACTATGTCTATAGGTAGGAATATTTCAAATGTTCTCTGTGTGCCAATAAGATTCAATTTTCTTGTGATATCCATTAGAACTAAAAATGGTTTCTACACTTGTTCTAAGTACCTCTGCCTGCCAAGAAGCACCTGTACCGTTCTATAACAATTATAAGCAATAATATGTTTTTCATTTACATTATCTTTTACTGCAAGCATACGTTTCGTTAGCATATTTTGCTTTTTTCTTCTTTTAAGAAAGATCTTAGCTTAGGTCAGCGGTTCTTAACCTGGGGTCTGCAGACCCCTGAGGGTCCATGACACCTACTCGGGTGGTTCACAACTGTTTGGAAAATTAAATAATATTAGTGGATTAGTAAAGTACCTATGTATATACAAAATGTAAAATTGAAAAAAGCTCTGTAAATATGAAGGAATTTGAAAGTGAAAGGTACAAATTAAGATGTTCTCTGTAGTTTGAGACATGGGAGAAGTACAAATACAGCAAAACAAAATCCCCTATAAACAATTGGAGGCCTTAACTGAAGCACTGAAATGCCCTGATAATAAGAGAGCATGCATTAGGAGCAAAAAAGACAATGTGACAGGCTAGAGTTCAGTTTCTTGCTTTTAGTTTTAGAAAGAAAGCCACATTTTGAAAAGTTGCAACCTTCTCATTAAAATGTAGCTTTTTGTATACTTTGTTCACAAATTAAATTGTTAACTACTTGTATGCATGTTTCATGTGCACTTGTTTTTTGTATTGTTTTGAGGTTCAAAAATAGAAATTGCTTAATGTGGCTTCCAGTAGTGATTCTGTGGGGGTCACAGAAGTCAAAGTGGATAAGAACCCCTGGCATAGGTTGTGGCCTGTCATTGGTACTTTCTAACATATTTATGTTAACTCAGTTTCTTACTCTGTCTTCGTGCCAGTAAGAACAGACAGACCATACCCATAAATTGTCCTTTATGCTCCTCCCACGTTTGTTTCTCCTCTTTGTCAAACCTACACAGTTCCGAAGCCTTCAGCCATGAACGAGGAGGGAGGGACGGAGCCACGAAACTGATGATTGTGGTGACTGATGGGGAATCCCATGACGGGGAGGACCTTCCGCTGGCGCTGGCGGAGTGTGAGGAGCACCATGTTACTCGTTACGCCATTGCAGTAAGTGGGAAGAATTAGACTCCATTTTCTTTAGCAATAAACTCATAAATCCGTCGCTCCACAGCAATGCCAATAATGGAAGACAATACCTACTCAGCAGAGCCGGCTTTAGGGCGGGGCCACCGGGTGCGGCCACACCTGGCGCTGACCTGATGGGTTAAAATTACTTCCTGCTGAGTTTCTTGTGTGCCCAACAGTTTTCAGGCAATAATACAAATGTCAAGATAACTCTGGTGATTAATGTTCCTGCTGGAGAGAGGTGGAGTTTGCTCTAATGGCAGTTTTGACTCTTCATAAAGTAGAGCAGAGGGTTAATGTGCCTGCTGCAAGGAACATGTACCACGCTGATCACAGAACTGAGTGCACGTGAACTATGAGTAGCGCTATAAAAAAATGAACTGCTGTACGTGAGGGGCTGTGGAGAGATGATGGGCACTATTGGAGGGTGCAAGTGGGGGAATTAGTGGAGAAGGAGGTCATGGGGGGCAAAAAACAATGTCACCCCAGGTGCCACCTGCACTAAAGCCGGCCCTGCTAATCAGCTATATTTAAATTCTGGAATCTGTTCTCTTCCACCATTATTATTCCAATATATCCTTTTGAAAATCTAAGGGTCATTCGTGACAGGACGTCAGTGTGAACATATGAAGGACAGTGTTACAGGTACAACTGCAACCATGCAAAGAGCACAGAATGGTATTTTTGATGTTGAACCAATTGACTAAAAATGTGACCACCACAAAATTGTAGACTTGAACATATCAATTTCATAATATTACTAATATGTAGAACTTTACAAACTTGCTAGTCATACATTGGGTACAACGTTTGTAGTTTCCCATACGTAGCCTGTCTGCCTTAAACCTGTGAGTACAGATTTCCCACAATATTGAGGATACGCTTTCATAGGTTGGGCGTCAAGGTAAACATGTGCATTTATTTATTTCCCTGCATTTATTTTAACTTTGTGTAGAAACATTTCCAAGGATTAAGAGGAATTGGTTCCTGTGGTTTTTCACAATACATTAATTAAATCCTCGTTTGAGTCTGGTTGTTCCAAGAAGTAGGAATTGAAGTACATTTAATTGGGATTGCCAATCCCTGACAAACATTTTCCCATGTCGAGAAATATTTTGATAGCAATGGAAGTGTTCTATACTTTTGTTCAAAATGTACCACTCCTGGTTATATTTTGTTGGAGTAACTTTAAGTGCGCATCTAAGGTAAAGAATGTCTTCAAAATGTTGGCTACTACCCGACTACTACGAGTGCTTTGGAGTAACAGTTGCTATTTATTGCACCAGTTAAATACAAGTATCATTGGGTTCAGAATTAAGGGGTGCAATAAAGATCACCTATTAGGAGTTTTTCCCACTACAGGAGCATTCCTCCAACCTCTACATGACCAGCACAAGGATCTGAATGGGATTAATCCTTTAACGATTCTACTCTCACCGAATCTAAGATAACTTAATGGAAGGCTTTGACCTACTGTTTCTATTTGTTTTACACATTACTTTCCCTTTAGATGGACAGTGCTGGTTTTGAATCAGCGCTGGCCTTTGATTTGCTTCTTTACAGTTTAAATCATTCAAACAATTGAAAGTAATCATGCAGCCCAAGACGTTATTATTGGAAGATTTGTTCCTAGACATGAAGGAATTAGGATTAGTGGTTGCCTCATTTGGTTCAACAAATGAAATGTATTAAGTGTGAAGATTCAGTGAGGGAGTGGGTATCTGCCTGGTTGTTTACTGAGGACTCAAATGCTTAGTTGGATAATTTTATTCCTATGGGTGCTGACTTCCACCCCCAACCCACAACTTTTCAATAGAAGGACCAAATCATGAATGTAACTTTGTGATGTTGCTGTGCTTTATCAAGGTCTGATCTTATAAAAGAAGATTATGTGTCAACAAATGAGGTTGGTTTAATAAACATATGATTCAAGAAAGGAGATTAGTCAACCAAGAACTAAATGTACTCAGGAAACAACCAGTTACAGAGGAGATATAGTTGAGAATTTTAATTTTAAGGAACAAATATATGCAAATATTACAGTCACATAGAGACGTTTTGTTGAAAGACTATGGGCCCGAGTATGATGTGGTTAGGAAGGCCTCCCAACGGCATTTGCTCCTTCCGAATCGGATCGGGAGCGTGTCTTCCCGACCGAGGGCCAGATTACGATGCGGTTAGGAACATTGTCGTGTAGCTCCTATAGTACCCCTGCAGGACCTGCGCGTTTGGATAACATATACTGCGGGCTTGGTGGCAGACTAACTCCGTGCACCACCACCGTATATGTTAGCCTAGTTTTGCATTAGCTAGCTCGCAGTGCCACTAGTGTCTCCTCTTATCGGGGAGAGATTAGTTTCTGGCAACCTTAGACCATGACAACCCTGATTCCCTCAGAATCGTGGAAACAATGTACTACCTTTCGCTCAGTCACTCGTGCTCACTTATTCGGTTTGTCTCAGAGAGTTACACAGAATAAACAGTCGGGCGTTTCAATAAGTATTTATTGAACAGTTGTTATTCTAGTGTAAAATATATGTGCTGCGGTAACCAGCAGACAATAGCAGAGATATATTATCAGCAGTACGATAAAAGCAAAGGGATAGAACAGTTCTACCATAGTGCGATAATCATGAGTACATACATGAATATAAAAGCATTATGCAAGTGCGCGTACTCTCTACGATGCCTTACTAGATGTACATGTGTGTACCTAGCATATGTGTGTAGGTCTTAGAAGCTAAGAGCCAAGAATCCTCATAGGATTTAGTTGAAGCCCCATACCTGAATAGAGAGAGTGTGGGACCCCGTCCTGGTCTCGAGTTGGACACCCCGTCCGGGTTGTGTCAGACCACTGTCAGCTTGAGCGACTGCATGCAGGAGCCTCAGCGTCTCTGGTCAGTGTGTCAGCATGGAAGTCTCGGTTCCCTCTGTCTTACCGGGGCAAGATGTGGTGTATTTATACCCTAAAGTGTCTCGGTCCTCAATATGGTTTGTATTGGACATGAGGAAGACGTCAGGGGTGAACTTTGTACATACATATTATGCCGGTGGTGTATTCTTAGAAAGCCATGCATAATTAATGAGTACAGTGTGGGCCTGTGTTTGGAAGAACCCTGCTGTATTCAAAACCACAGGATAGATAACGTTCAGCCCTCGGAGCTCGTTGTGTACTAGCTGGGACCAATGTAGGTGAAAGATCATGCCTATATAACGAATCATGACTATAATAGGACATGACCAGTTGTGACCATAATTGGGCATATGCGGCGATGACCATAATTGGGCAAGTACGAATATGACCATATTAGGGTAAATATGAATACGTCCATTTTAGGGCATGTACGAACGGGTCTACATTAGGGCATCTATGCGGGATATAACAACATAGGCTCCCATAGAAGTCAATGGGAGTACAACCAAATCGTATCTGGAAGCATCTGGATGCATCATACTCGGTCGGTCTGACTCTCCCGATCCGAGTCGGTCGGAAACCATTTCCAAACCAATTCGATCGGGAAGATTTCCTAACCGCATCGTAATCGGGCCCTATGTGTTATAATCATCCTTTTATCATTGTATTGAAACGCTATGTTGTCACTGAGAATGCAAGTGGCCAGTGGTTCTTAATCAGTTGACCAGCCTCTGATTCTGCTTTCATCGTTTTGGCTTTCCTTATCACTTGCAATAGAGCCATGACTTCTAACACTTGAGTGTCTCCAAAGGAAGGGCAACTTAAAAGTGGCAAAGAGGGGCCTAAGGGGGGGCCTTGTCCTACAACACAAACCCCTTAAGATCTCGGAACCTTGAGGACACTGAAATCCAGCTTGGAGACTAACAAGATTTTTCGGTCAGAAAGGAAGCTTTGGGAGATGAGTAATAGAAATTGAAGGGAAACTAGGATGGTGGAAGTCACCAGTTCATTGATTATGTGGTTGAAAGATGGCCACGCTATGTTAGTTAGTCTGAGCCATTAAAGAATATTGGAATGTGAGAAGGGGAGTTAGTGTTTCCAAAGAAGGTCTTTGTAGAAGTGATTGTTTAGTGCCTCTAGCTGCATTAAGAAAGAAATCCTCAATTTAGCACATAAAGGGCATTTGGGAAGGAACCTTACAAAGGTTAGGGTGAGGGAACGTTATTGATGGACCATGGTAGATCTGTCCTTTTTTATCGATATTGCCTCTTGAGAGAATTCTTGGTGGTAGTGAACTATACCTTTAAATGGTTCATTTTGAGGTGCGTGAGTTCTGTCATGACGAATGTCATTTTAGTGTTCCGAAAGGATACTTTACCTTTGCCTATGGTTACCGATGATGGCGTTCATTTTTTATCTCGTAGGAATTGTGGGACTTTTTGAAAATGTTTGTATATCATTTATTGCCTGATTTTACTATATGGTCCTCAACCTAATGGCTTGTTTGAAACCATGAATGGGGTGGTGAAATCATGTGCTCAGTCAGCACTTTGTTGGCGAATTTCCAGCAAGGAGGTGTTTAGTGTAGCGGTGTGTGAAATTTGTGAATTTTGCTTTCAGGTAATCACATTAAAATTTGGGAAAATTACAGGAAATCCCACGAAATTATGCAAAATGCAAATCTGTGAATTAGAACTATATTTTAGAGCAAAATGCAACCTTGCGTTCATTTTTTACATAAGGACGCATTTAACAGTAAAAAAATAGCGCAAGAAACACAAGTGGCGCAAGCAACAGGTGCTCGTATTCTGGGTGTCCATGGTATTCCCATTAAAATTTACTGCGAACTGTGATTAAATATAGCAAGTGTAATGAGAAATTTCTGTAACTATGCAAATTACACCAGCGCAATTTAAATGTCTTCCATACCTAGTTCTGTGAAACATTGTGGACACATTGCAACACACCCAACAACATCAATAGGTTTCGCTGGTTGGGTGCTTGGAGAGACTCATAGCAGGTACAAAATTGACAGTCTTATTTGGCATTTGGCGGCACAAAGCATCTGCCAAACGTTGGTAGATGTACCATCTGCCATATTTAGAGTACCATTGGAATCAATGCACTCGTACGGCGGCAGGTCTTCTGCCACTTTTTTGGCAGATGCCCCATATCCGTCCAACTCTAGATAAAGCTTTGAGTCCTTTAGGGGTTGAAGTGTGATTCTCATAAGAGTGGAAGTGATAATCAGATGGGTACTTGTTCGGAGAAACAGAAGCCCTCGCAGATGAGATAATAAAAGATGGTGTGAGAAGAATCGAGTAAAAAGAGAGAAGGGAAGGTAGGCGAGAAAGTATATGCCAAGAAACTGGATTTTCTGAAAAGGAAATACAGTTCTTTTTTGGCCTGGTTAAGAATGTGGAAGTAAAGGATAACATAGTTGTCCTTAAGTTGAATGGTGTGTGGAGCATGTCAAGACGGGCATCTTAACCAGATATAGTCAAAGCCTGATACAATAGACGAATTGCGAAAGTTAGTGAATACCAGCTTGGCCATCTGTCTGGAGCCCGCATTGTGACTTCCAGATATGTCATATGTAGGGCATGACCGTCACAGATTAAGGAGAAGGCTATCTCGTCTGGTGGAGTATATGTTGGATTAACCCTCTTTTCATAATCTTGTGTTCTTTGGCTCAATTTATGGTGTAGATTGCTATGCACTTCTATCTTCTAGACACCTGATTTGATTGATTGATTGATTTGATTGATTGTGAAATTTATATACCGCACGAATGCCCGAGGGCGTCTAGGCGCTGTGCACCTTATACATGTTCCTCATAGTAACCTATCTGAAGGTATTCTAATCGCATTTTTGTCTACTAGACATCTTACACTGCATTCCTCCTAGTTTCCTGTATCTATGTATTCTACTTGTGTGCTTTTCCAGGAGAATGGTCACAGTCTTGCATATAGGGGTATGTGTTATGGACGGTCTTCTATCTGTATTGGAACACTATGTTGTCACTGAGAATACTGGTGGCCACCGGCTCCTAATCAGTTGACACTAGCCTCTGGTACTGCCTGCTTCTCAGTGACCTTCCTTATCACATGTAACCAAGACCCGACTTCTCACATACATTGACTGTGAGTATTCCCAAGGGATGGGCAATTTAACACAATGGGCCACAATATATGACATCTGTAAGGGTAGCGGCCCAAAGAGAATTCGGTCATTTAGCAGTCTGAGTTCTGACTCCGAATTCATCACACAATTGGGAAGATCTCATAATGTTGTTATATGTAGATTATATTACAAATTTGGAATCGCATTTTATCCCAAATTCTTGAAGACCTTTTTACCATTATCTGACATTATTACATTAATTAATTCTTCCAGAACTGAGGATATCAGTGGTTCAAATCATGTTCCAAATAATCTATTTAAATTTAATCCAGGATACTGGATTAAGTGTTCGTCCCCATTGTATACAACTGCCTTTGAAACTCAAGTTATTCCACCATCATGAAGGTAATCTATCTTACACCCCACATACAAGAAAGGCGACCCTGGGGCAGTAAATAATTATCAAATGATAACCCTGATCGATGTCGAGGCTAAATATTATGCCTGTATTCCCTTAGACAAGTTAGAAGAATGAACATGTTCAGCAAATTTAATTCCTCGAGTTGCCGTAGATTAAAGAAAACTGCAGTTCTGTTGATAACATCCTAGCTTTAGCTATGCTGATTAATGATACTACAACATTGAAGACCTACAGCTTTTTTGCTAATTTTATAGATCAGCAGATGGCTTTTGATGGTGCTGACTGATCCATTTTTGGGTCTGAACTTACAAAGCGGGGGCATTTCACAGCCATTGTTGTGAGAGCTATGCAATCATTGTATTGGAACACACGGGCCTAGGAGCAGGAGTCCAGCAGTCATAATATTTCCAGCTAGAGCATGACAAATAAGGGGTTAAAACAGGGGTGGGATGATGCACCCTTGTTATTTAATCTTTATAACTGAAATTTCATCAGCAAGAGACATTGTGCCACATTTGTGCTCAGTTCCTTAACTGCACTTAATACTTACAAGATAAAACCAAAACCAAAAGTGAATGTAAAAAGATCTGTGGTACCAGGGGACAGATAGGGCCGAGAAAACATTATTATTTGGTGGCTTGCACTTTGACAGCTAAATTGCGTCAACCGCAGATGTAAATCAGAAGATGTGGATCTGTTTCCTGAAGATCAGGGCAGTAATATTCAGTGTGTCGCTACTTTGTAGCATGTGTTAACATCTCACACAGCAGGTAATGCAATTTAGGAGTCACTAAAACACAGAAACTGAGTGCGTGCATCACTGTCACAAGCGTAACAAGCATTGGCAAAACCAATAGACTTGGCTTCATAGGGCCAGATGTACGACCCAATCAATTTGCGAGTCGCAAATTGCTGCGTTTGTTGTGCCTCGCAATTTGCAACTCGCAGGTCTCAGACACTGTTTGCGATTCCGAATGGGGTCGCAAATTGCCTGCCTCATTAATATTCATGAGGCAGGTGCAATTTGCGACCCCATTAGGAATAGCTAGCACTCCCAGGGATAGTGGCCTGCTGGCGTCAGCAGACCACCATGTCTGTGACTGCTTTTTAAATAAAGCAGTTTTAAAAAAATGCAGCCTGTTTTCCTCAAAGGAAAACTGGATGCATTTAAAAAGAAAAATGAAACGTTGCTGTTTCATTTTTTAAGAGTAGGCAGTGGTACGTGGGGCCACTGCCTGCTCTTAAAAATATTTTCGCACACACTCACAAAGGGAGAGGGGTCCCCTGGGGACCCCTTCCCATTTGCGAGTGGCTTACCACCTACTTGAAGTAGGTGGTAAACTGCAGTGTTTTGTGACCGCAATTGCGGTCGCAAAACAATCCTACATTTAAGTGAGGCTCGCTATTAGGAAGGGCCGCCCTTGGCACGCCCCTTCCTAATAGCGAGTCGCAAACCCTATTTTGCGAGTCGGTAATAGGTTACCGACTCGCAAAATAGGGTTTGTACATGGGGCAGACCAATTTTGGGGTCACAAACGGGCCGATTTCCCATTTGCGACAGCAAAATATGGTCGTATAACTGGCCCCTATATGATTACAGTTGCAAACACTGCTGTGTAAAAATGTGCAGTTGAGTATGTTTCCATACATTAGCCCATTAACACCAGACTTATTGGCTTAGCCAACCTAAGGAAACAAATCAGAGCGCCTGGATACCCTCACAGCTGACAAGTAGCGCTCTACAAATATATACTGATTGATTGATCAGAGCAATGATAGCCATAAGTCTGGATATTGACACAACAGAAAGGAACACCTAGAAAATAGAACACGAGGTGGGGTCCGAACCAGAACGATTGCAGTTAATTTAGACTCCTTGAAAGGACATCCCATTTGCCACCATGGAATGGCTGTCAGTAGGAACACGAGCATTAATAAAGGCCGACATCGAACTTCATAAAAACATCAAATACGTTATGAAATCTGTTTTGTAATCTGGGAAGTCTAAAGCTGTGTATTGCCAGGCCTAAAATGCCTTCAAAAGCACTCCTACAGACCTGGTGACACTAAGCCAAATACCAGAAGCAGTGCCAGAGCTCTGCTTAGAGTGAAATCCTGCCTCCTGATTCACTTGAAGATCTCATCTGCAAGACACGGCAACCACAGCAAAGCCCACTGCCAACAGCATCTACTCACACAAGCAGAATGGCCTCCTGTGGACCTGAGCCACAGCCAGGAAGCAGCCGCAGAGAGTAGGAATTAGCGAAGGATCTGACTAAGGGTGTCAGCAAAGTGTCCAAGGAGACCGCTAAACGCTTCCACACCTTTTACAAAATGAATAATTGGCAATGCATGCAGAACCAGTAGCGGCTGCTACGGGGCTGTAGTGGTTGGGGAGGAGGTGAAAAAAAGAAAAATCCACTTACCTGCCAGCCGCCGCCTTTCCTTCGTCTGACGCAGAAAACAGGAAGCACACAGACTCCCCTTGCCAATCACGATGCTGAGGTCACCACCATGACAGCAGCGTCATGATTGGTCTGAGCACCGTGGTTTGGCACTCAGACAGGGAGTGGGAGGCTGTGCATGTTCTCCACCCAGGCTGTGCAATATACCGGGTGGAGAACATGCAAGTGCACATAACTGTTTGGCCGGCCCAAGATGGCCCGACAGACCGTCATGCACATTTAGAAAGTGCCCACCACCCCTCCCCCTGCTCTGTGTGCAGTCCAGCCCCGCCTGCACCTAAACAGAGCCAGTTTGGAAAAATAAAATGATAATAACATGGTGTTATTATCATTTTATTTTTCCTGTGGGCAACGCTCCTCCGCCTTAGCGCAGGAGCCGCCGCTGTGCAGAACCTGGAAAGCAGAGCACCTTTTTGAAGAAACGCAAAAACTTGTGGTCTGATGCCAAAGACATGCAAGAGATAAAACTGCAAGAAATGACCACTAAGCCTCCACTAAGAATAGGGTGCACATCCACACATCTGATTTGCCAGACACAATACTCACTTGGGGGTACACTAGTACCCCATGGTTTAGTGCTGTTCACGCAGTGAAACACAAAACGCAGGGGAGTAAAAGTGTGATTTTCAATTATCAACCCAGAGATGAAGGGTAAATTAACACACACATTTGGGATGACGCACATGCACCCAGGGTTGTACATCCATAGAATTGCACAGTCGCCCCTCTAGACATCATACCATGGGACAAGATGCCACAGGTAGAATCTGAGGAAACTGTGACCCCCCGTGTGTACATCACACCCACAAAACAAGTGGGTGTGCATTTTCTGCCTCAAACAACACTTCCATGTGCTAGGAAGGGAAGAACTTCTCACTCGGTGCAACTCGATGACAAAGAACCTCTGACTAGCACCATGGGGCACTTCTGGCAACAAGAACCACTTTGGTGTGTTTACAGCTAAGAAAGTTTATATTCACCTTATTCCAAACACAGTGCAGGACCTACGTAATCAACCACAGCCTCTTTAAGATCTTTCGATCATAGGATGTTAGGGCTTGCCCAACTGGTGCTTATGTGCCTTCGGGAGCTGGTGGGGGGCTTAGGTCGTGAACCATGCTCAAAATGTTGTCTTCTTTTGACCCTATCAAACAAGAAGAGGGACTAAGGGGGCTGTTTAACGGAGTCCAGCGCACATGCCCAGATACTGTAAACTAAGAAGGGTACGCTGTTCCCCAGAGAGATGGAAAAACAGAGTAAGGGGGAGGCATAAGGAGGGAAGTCCTCCTAAGTGGAACTAGAGTCCTCACACACCCAGCAAGCTAGGTGTCATGCTTCATCATATGGACTTGCTCCTCGTCGGGTCGGCGGTGCAATACCCGACGGGCACCCATAAAGGGCTCTTTAACGGAGATCTTCTGTTCCTGCCGTATGGTGCCGTGGGTGTGAGGGCCCTAGAAGTGAGTGTAGATGCGAATAAGTGGTTAAAAAGGTTGGATAATCCAAAAAGGAGTTTAATAGGCTGGTAATCCACCTTACTAAAAAATATAGTGGAGCGGCTGATCACTGGCTAAATACACCAGAAGAGCAAAGCTCGACTCTACAAATGGTCGACATGTTTCACGCAATATGATCAAACTATGATGCTATGCATTTCTTCAGGACCTATAGAAAACTATCTACACGATGTGGTGCGGTGGAGGAGTTCCTACGTACCACTGTTCCTATTTGCGGGCATGCAGTCCCGTCAGATCTAGTTGTAGCTTATCTAGGTGATGGCGCTAGCTCCTGTGATACCCTCAGTCCATGACACCGTAATGGTTGGTGTCCTGTCCTATTGTGGACACAAGCCGGAAAATCTACCCCTGCGCCAGACTGAGGAACCAGAGCTCTGGTAGATTTTCCGGCTTGTGTCCACAATAGGACAGGACACCAACCATTACGGTGTCATGGACTGAGGGTATCACAGGAGCTAGCGCCATCACCTAGATAGGCTACAACTAGATCTGACGGGACTGCATGCCCGCAAATAGGAACAGTGGTACGTAGGAACTCCTCCACCGCACCACATCGTGTAGATAGTTTTCTATAGGTCCTGAAGAAATGCATAGCATCATAGTTTGATCATATTGCTTGAAACATGTCGACCATTTGTGAGAGTCGAGCTTTGCTCTTCTGGTGTATTTAGCCAGTGATCAGCCGCTCCACTATATTTTTTAGTAAGGTGGATTACCAGCCTATTAAACTCCCTTTTTGGATTATCCAACCTTTTTAACCACTTATTCGCATCTACACTCACTTCTACGGCCCTCACACCCACGGCACCATACGGCAGGAACAGAAGATCTCCGTTAAAGAGCCCTTTATGGGTGCCCGTCGGGTATTGCACCGCCGACCCGACGAGGAGCAAGTCCATATGATGAAGCATGACACCTAGCTTGCTGGGTGTGTGAGGACTCTAGTTCCACTTAGGAGGACTTCCTCCTTTGCCTCCCCTTACTCTGTTTTTCCATCTCTCTGGGGAACAGCGTACCCTTCTTAGTTTACAGTCTTCTTTTGACCACCACTTTTGATCAGGTTCCTAGCCTTGATTGCTCTTCCACTTCCTTCCTTGTACACAGGGTATAATTGTTGCACAACAGACAGTATAGTTGCTTCTAAAACAAGCATTGGCAAAGCCAATGGGTCTTGCGTATGTGAGAGCTATTGGCATTGCCAATGTCGTTTAGCCATATTGTACAGTAACATGCCTGCTGCTCAGCATGGCTAAAATCAAGTGGTGTGGTGTAGAAGAGATTGGAGTGGTGCAAAATGGAGTGGTGTAAAGTGGAGTGGGGTGGAGTTGAATAGGATGCATAGAGTGGAGTGACAGAGTAGAGTGGTGTAGAGTAGTGTAGAATGCAGTGGTGTGGAGTGGCATTAAGTAGAGTGGTGCAGAGTGGAATGGCGTAGAGTGGGGTGGCTTTGAGTGCCGTAGAGTGGCACACTGGGAAGTGGAGTGGCATGGAGTGTAGTGGAGTACCATAGACTCATGTAGGATGGCATAGATTAGATTGGTATAGATGGAGTGGTATAGAGTGACGTAGAATAGAGTAGGTGGAATGGAGTGGAGTGCCATAGAGTGGCGTGAAGTGGCATTCTGTAGAGTGGAGTGCCTTAGAGTGGAATAGAGTGACTTGGCATAGAGTGAGGTAGATAGGAGTGGAGTAGCGTGGCATAGGGTAGAGTGGCGTGGAGTGGAGTGCCCTTGAGTGTGGCATAAAGTAGCATAGAGGGGAGTGGCATGTAGTGCCAGAGAGTTGCATTGTGTTGAGTGGAATGGTGTAGGTTAGAGTGGAGTGTAGTGACGTGGCATAGAGTAGAGTGAAGTAGAGTGGAGCGGCATAGGGTAGAGTAGAGTGACATAGAGTGGAGTGGCATGGAGTTAGAGTGGAGTGATGTAGAGTAAGCACTTTAATGCTCCATATGAGGGTAAATAGCACTATACAAGTGCTACAATACAGTACAATGTGTGACAGGTATTGACCTGCTGCAAATGATACAGACCAAGTAGCCAAAGGTGGATTGAAGGCAATGTCAGTATTGGTGTAGGTTCACCAAGTTATAAGGTAATGTATGCTTTCATTTATTTTTAACAACTGATGTCACTATAGCTTTGTTGCAGCTGTTTCGAAATTCATATCTGCCTTTAGGTTCAAAAGTGGCAGCACTTATTTGGGTGAACCTAGCTTGCCTCAGAAGACATGCCACTTCTGTTCTTCCTTGCAAAGGGTATATTTTCCAAGAAGTTCTTGAGTTGCATTTTTTTGTTGATTTAATGTTTTATTCCATCTACAAAGTGTAGACGGTGATACTTTGTAGTGATTCTGAGTGCACTCACTATGCTGCTTTTTTAAAAATTATTATTGTTTGGTTGTTTCTGTCCGGCTAGATTGAGAGCTCTGGCATAAAAGTCTGTATCTTCAAATCGGAGAATAAAGCTCTCACCATGTGCAACATGACAAACATAGTTGTGACTTTCATTGCCCTTCTTGGTTGCTGGTGTTTCAAAGCTCCCCGTGCAACGATAGCCTTTTTTTGAATTTTTGGGCTTTTAGAACAGATGAACTCCAGTATGAATATCACAATTTAATTAGAAAAATATTGTCTGGCAGAAATATAATGTCCTAAATATCATTTATCGTCCCATTGTGTCGCGATTTTCTATTTACTCCAATGGGGTGACATTTTTGTAAACAATATTATGGACACAATATTATTGTCTGACAATATTTTGGTTGCGATTTTGTGAACTCGGGTGTTGCTAATCCACACTGTGAGATCAAGTAGTCATAGGACTGATTTCTTTACCATTTTAGATCTTTTGGGGACTTGACAAACTGTGCAGGCCCTTCCGTAGCATCCTCTGATCTTTGATGTCTGCTGTGTCTTCAGTTGTCATTGTGGAAACAGCGATGCTGCGTAAATAGTTTCTATCCTTGATTTCATTATGCGCCTTGATACCTGTTTGTTACTAGGAATTACATATTTTGGGGATTTGGAGTCGAACTGCTGCTGTGCTAACTCTGTAAAGCGCTCTGATACCTTTGGGTCAAGTTAGCGCTATGCAAAACTTGATAGATAAATAAATGTGCATTTGAATTTGTATTTTGCGTACGTATTTAATAAATCGCTCATGTTTTCTTCACATGGCCCTCCAGCAGATACTTGGGTTTGTTTGCAGTGATATTTTTGCAGTTTCTGTAGGGTTCTCAGCTAGGTCTTTGCCTGCTTTCTGGGAGCACAGTGTTGGGTTTTCCTTTTGCGAAGCCCTAGAGTTTGCAACAGAAGAGGCCCAGCTTCCCAGCATTCATTTCTTGCCCGAGGTCTCTCTTCATCACCATCTACATGGACTTTGGAAGTTGGTTCTGTTTATCGTGAATCAACGTGACCGGTGTAGGCCCACTCAGCAATCTCCCTCGACGCTGATGACGTGGGAGCTGTTCTCCGGGAAGCATCTGCAGGAAAACTTAACATGTTTCATGACATTTGCTGGAGTCATTTGGCGGGGAACGGGCCTGGAGGGTTATTACATTAGAAGCAAGCCTTACCGGCTATGCGGGGGTGTACCAGACAGGATCTGGGTCTAGTGTTTTACTGCAGTAGGTTTCATGATCTTTCCTGCATGGGACTTACTTCCCCGTCTCTACAGGGCTGCCTTCAAGAGGTGTAATGACAGTGTGCCACATTTTTGTGGTGCATTTTAAGTGCGCCTCTTAAAGGGTGACCAGAATTTAAAGCCAAAAACCGGGACATTTCACAAAAACAGAAGAAGGACTACAATTTTACTTCAAGTGAGCGCACAGATGACAGCGCTCCTCAGCAGAGAATTGCAGAACAGGCAGTAAGAACATACATAAAATACATTTTTTAAACCCAGTAAGCTTGCCTGTTAATTAAATTGCCTTCTTGAAAAAACTGGGAACTATCCCTGCTTTGTAAAACATAAAAAATCACCTCCCCTCATTTTCAGACGACCCTCTTTAAAAACCGGGACATGAGCTAAATTTCCTGAAATGTGCCGGGACAGCTGGTGAAAAACCGGGACTGTCCTGGCAAATCCGGGACGCCTGGTCACCCTACTCTTAAGGGCATGTTTGCATCTGCGCCAGTGTCTATAATACGGCACGAGCTCAGAGCCAAAGAAATTCCCTCATTTGCATGGGGCCACGCCCTCATGCAAATGAGGGAATGCCTTCTCATGGTGGTGCTACATGTGCAGCAGTGCCGTCTGTGTGTCCTAAATTGAAAGGGCTTAAGCATTCCCCTGTGCAGTACTGTGGCCCTATGACAGAAGGGGACACATAAGCATCTGCGGCTCCGTCTGTAATACCATTGTGCCTCCGGGATGCACAAAGTGGGCGCACATACCTTTGGGACCCTGGGACACAATGTTTAATAGAGCCCATAAAGCGCAATGTGTGTTGTGGCACGTTACCTATGAGAGACACTTCATGGAAGGAATAAACTAGGGCAGAAGTAAATGTAGCTTACCTGCTAGTATTTTAATTGGCCGAGGTCGCTCTGCGCTACCACCATTGCTGCCAGATGACTGCAGCAGGCTACACCTTAACGGCATCTCTGTTCTTCCTGCATGATAATGACCCTCCCTGCAGTCAAACTGCTGGTTCGCTCCTGCACCACGGTTATGGTGCAATTACATATGGGTAGATTGTGTGTTTTCCAGGAATTGTTGACATTTTTAGTTGTATTGTAGCATTATACACAGGTCTTGGAAAAAAACAGTCAGGTGTGCCCTCATTTTGTACTGTCTTCACATGCCAGCTAGAAGGGATGGGCACTGTGAACAATAGCACGTTGGCACATGACTTGAGAACCTTCTGCTAACAGGGGGCTGGTGAGTGGGTCACATATAGACTACCCTGGTCTTTATAAAAGAAATGACATTTTTAAGAAGTTAGGCCAAATGTTGAAGCGATATTACCTACCAAGAATAAGTTAGCCTTTGGGAAGGTAAGGCCATCTGACCCAGTAATGCAAGGTGTCCCACAATCCTGTAAGTCTGCCAACTTTGAAAATATTTTTACTGTGTGTGGACTGGGGGAGACAGCTTCACAATGTGGGATCTAAAGTGTGGACAGGATTTTGAGCCCATCACCATCTGACCAACTGAGGATGGTCGTAGACAAGGAGAGTGGACCAAGATTAGTGCCCAGCACTGCCTAAGTAGACGCTACCCCCAAAAAATGACAAAGACTCCCGAGACTGTTGCCGACGTCCTGCGCAGGTTGCTAAATCCCTGATGGATGATGGCTTTGCAGATCCTCCACCCTCCAGCGGGAATTTCCATTACACTTTGCGCATAACCTGTGCAATCAGCTAATCACTAGAAGACCGTGTGAAGAGCACCGATATCGTGTGACACACAGTGGCACATTGTGAGCTAGCTGTATGCATCCTGTGGTTAGAATAAAGCAATTCAACCTCTACTTCAGCTCCAGGGGCCCCATTCCTTGTTGTCGAGTAAAATGAGTTAGTAATGCTGGGCCAGGAATTACTGACTCCAATGGTTATCAACCTATTTACCCACCATTATGGGTTTAGTTCTGGAATGGGGAATAACACACTCATCCCTGAATAACCCAGCCTTTTACAATATTTTTTTATAAATTCTGGGCTTCGTCATGCTCACATTTTCCACCTGTCGAAAGCAGGTGAAAAAAGTGAGCGGAAAAGGAGGCAATTTTACTGGGTGCAATTCTGCACATGGTAAAACTTGAAATTGAGCAAGGTGGTAATTCCACAAACAAAACTGATTAATTACCACACCGCATACCTCAGGATGGGGCACCTGGTCAGTTGAGGACGAGCCATCAGTTTCACCATGTCATCTAGAATAAGACTGATAAGTTCCTTCCAACCCTCACACACCAGGGATGAAGCGGGCAAAGACAACACTTCTACATATGTACAACCCAAGGGTATGAAACTCACAGTCCATGCCAGAATTCCCAGCCAAAAGCCATGGCTGGCCTTGTAACACCTATGAGTTTGTTTCACCACTGGAAGATCAAGTGATTTGACCAGAAGCACAAAATGTTCAGCTAAACCCTGGATTCCAACCTGGTTCCCATTGTTGCCAAAGTAGGCAGCTCTAGCCACCAGGCTACATGCTTCTCACCAAGTATGATGTCAGGACAGGATTCCATACCACACAGTACAAATTAGAACAAAGTTCAGGAGAGACAGTGAAGGGCCCTCCCCTCTTGATTCCATATTATGGCTTTATTCATGTGTGGAACGGTAAAGTAAACCTGTTGGATCAGGTGCCACACCCGCATGCTCCTCCCAATCCCACACAGGCCAGGCATCAAGATAAATCTGAAATGGTCCTCTTGCCCGTGCAGGGCCCCTGTATTGCACAAGGGCATGCTTAAGCCCTTCCCATTTGGGACAAAGGAGGGTCGAGATTGCTCTTGTGGGCGTTGTGTACTCCTAAAATCTTACACCCCAATAGACACCTCAATAGCACACCCATGGATGGGTGGATCGCGTAACGGCGTTAAACCTCAATTTCATGAGGCAATGTGTTGCAAGATAAGGTGCAAATCAGCACATCAAAAATGCAGTTAATCAAGGAAGGACTGCCTCAATAAAGGAGTTATAGGGCAGAATGAAAACTTAAAATTCCAGCAAATCAGAACAAAAGCATCATACAGCCTTACCACCTGAGCACTATCCACTACATGGATACCGATTCATCCCCTCTGAGCTAATGTCGTCCTGAGTATCAGAACAAACTAGTGATCTGTTACGAATGAATGCAATACCACGTTCAAGCGGAAGGGCCATGAAGAGAGTTACAATACTGAGCCCATGCTAGTGTATCTTCTTTGATAACAGTGTCAGTCGGAAATAAACACACAACTTGCTTGGCTACATGCCGCAGTAATAAACAGAGCACAGCATTATGGGACATCGAGTTTGAACAAGAAGACATAGAAGCCTAGATAAGTCCTAGTTAGCATAAGCCACATTTTCCTGATCTTTAACAGGTCATTACAAAATCTTTTTGAAAGCACTAAGTATCATATAAGCATATATATGTGAATTTGAGAGCAGATTAATATTCTGCATGTTGTTAATAATGTATGTTGGACTTGCCCCTTTCTGCAGTCACCCCAAACTGTTTGCCTTCACGCTCCTGTTTTCTGAACCCAATTTTTGTTGGCTTTCCGGATTCTGCACACTTTACCACTTCTAACCAGTACTAAAGTGCTTGAGCTCTCTACCTAAAACATGGTGGAATTGGCTTACAACCAATTGGCATATTTATTTACTTGTAGGTCCCTAGTAAAGTGTTATTCCCAAACCCACGCCCTGAAAATTAAATGTTACTAGTCGGCCTGCAGCACTTATTGTGCCACCGACTTAAGTAGCCTTGTAAACATGTCTCAGGCCTGCCTTTGCAGCCTGTGTGTGCAGTTTTAAACTGCCATTTCAACCTGACAAAATAAGCTTTTTGAGGGCCTAACCCGTCCTTTTTAATATCTATAAGGCCCCAAACAGCCCATAGGGCAGGGTGCACTCTATTTAACAAGATGGGCATGTACTTTTAACATCTACAGGTTCAGGTAGTGAAAAACACTTATGTGTTTTTCACTACTGCAAGGCCTACCTTTCCCATAGGATAGCAATGGGTTACCTTATTACAGCTAATAAGTAATAACTTTCAATTGGGAGCAGATTGGAATGTTGAGTTTGGTGTCTAAGGAATTGCAATTTAAAACCCCTCTTTAAGTCACAATTCTGAAAATGCCACTTTTAAAAAAGTTGACATTTTCTTGTTTTAACCGTTTGGTGGCTGCAGCCTGTATCCTGGGTCACATGACTAGGTCTAGCTGTCAGTTGGTCTTTGTATATTTCTCCGAGACAGTGAGACAAAGGAGGAATAGGTGTTGGCAGGATGGGCCATCTCTGACTTGGTAAAAGGGAGAAGCAGTCACCTAACACACTTACACATCACAATGGCTCTTTCTGGGCACACTCACAAAGGGTTTGACACTAGTCTTTTCTTACCCCAGGCAGGGAGGCAGGAAATTCCAGACATTTCTCGGGGTGGAATCCTCCAGAACCTTCTCCTAATTAAAATTGGGCACCAGGTATAAATATTGGACTGTCAGATCTAACTCTTCAGTACACTTCTGGACCTGTGGATACTACAGAAAAAAGACTGCTGTGCTGTTCTGCTGCCAGAAGTACTGCTAAACTGCTGCCCTGTTACTGTGCTGCCCTGCTCCCCGCTGCCCTGCTTGCTGAGAAGGAAGACTGAACCTGCACCCTTCATCCCAGGCTGAAGTGACTACAAGGGTCAGCTGACTGACCTCCTGTTCTGAGCTACAGCGACATAACAAGCTCCAGATGCTCCCTGCAACTGCCCAGCTGATCTGCTGCCTGGACCTGCGAAAGACCTGCAACTGAACCTATCTGAGCCCTGCTAGCCTCTGCTGAGTGAGTTCCTGACCCCCAAGAGGTGCCCCTCAGGTCCTGGACCCTTGGTGTGGCATTGGTTGGCCACCTCTCCTGAGAAAAGAAGAAATCCTGGTGTTTTGGGCTCTTTGCAACCAAAAATGCACCTGTTTGCGCCAAGAGCTTGCCGCCTGTGAATGCAAAGCTCCGGTGAACCTGAAACTTTACACAGAGCGGCTGCCAGCAACGCCCAGGAATGCAAGATCTGCACTTCGCACTACAGCTTCAACAGCCTGCTGTGACTGCCAACGAGAATCTCCAGCAATGACTATCCCCGCCACCGACAGGTTCTTCATGCTACAGCAACAACCATCAGTGACACCCAACCTGCTCTTCGCACTACCTCAACGACCATACACTACACTCTTCCCGCTCCTCACTTCATGCTCCTCATGGCTCCTTCCAACATGAACGGAACTCTTCGTGCTGGACTCTTGCAGGTAAATCTACCAGCAGGACTAACCTAGTCCCTGTATCCAGCCCGGGCTTCATTTTGGTTAGTCTGAACTTGTGACTTTCACCCGGTCTCACACAACCAGATAACCGTGAATGGCACTTTGTGCTTTTAGGCATTATAGTTACCTGATACCTTTGAAATTGTATACCTCTGGTTCTACTGATTGGATTTTTGTCGTTTTGGTGTCAAATAATTTATTACATTTTGCTATATTTTTCTAAATTGGTGTAGGATTTTTCATGTGACAGGGAGCCAGTGGATGTCTCGCATGTGCTGGGTGATGTGGTCTTGTCGTGGGATGCCGAGGACGAGTCTGGCTGCCGTGTTCTGGATGGTCTGGAGTTTGAGGAGTAGAGATTTGTTGATCCCGGCGTAGAGGGCATTCTCATAGTCCAGTCTGCTGGTTATGACTGCGCGGGTGATGGCCTTTCTGGATTCGGGGGATCCATTTGAAGGTCTTGTGGAGGATGCGGAGGGTATTGAAGCACGTGGAAGAAACAGCGTTGTTCTGTCGGTTCATGGTGAGGGACGAGTCGAGTATGATGCCGAGGTTGTGGGTGTGGTCCGTGGGTGTGGGAGGGTTGCAGAGGGCGGTGGGTCACCAGGTGTTGTCCCATGCGGAGGGGGTGGATCCGAGGACAAGGACTTCCGTTTTCTCTCAGTTGAGCTTCAGGCAGCTGCTGCTCATCCAGAATGCGACGTCTTTCATTCCTTCCTGGAAGCTGTGTCTGGTGATGTCGGGTTCCTTGATGAGGGAGAGGATGAGCTGGGTGTCGTCGGCGTAGGATACTATGCTGAGTCCGTGCTTTCTGACGATGGTAGCGAGGGGGGCCATGTAGATATTGAAGAGCGTGGGGCTGAGCGAGGATCCTTGGGGTACTCCACAGCTGATCTCTGTGGGTTGGGAGAGGAAAGACAGGAGTCTGATTCTTTGGGTTCGGCCGGAGAGGAAGGAGCAGATCCAGTCCAGATCAGTTCCCTGTATGCCGGCGTCAAGGAGTCTGGCAGTGAGAGTGCATTGGGAGACAGTGACAACTTGAAACACGAATAAGAAGGAGGCAAATGAGAGTGACAGGAAAGCTAACCAATGGTAAACAATGGGCAGGCTCCAAGCCCCTCTGTGTTTTTGGTAAGCCACAATATGCTTTGCAACAGACAGCACATGCGATGTCTAGTAGGCTCCACCTATAATCTGTACCCTTTGCTGAAGGTAAAATAAGACAAGCAGAATGAAAAATAACATGTAGAATAACTGTGTGCAAAGGCAGAAACATGTTTCTAAGCGATATGTTGGCAAAAAGTATTTAACCAAACATGAAATAGACAAATGGTTAGTGTGAACACAGACACTTTATGAAAAATCCGCAAACTCGTCCTTTCAAAATAACCCTTTCAGACAAGTCTAAACATTCCTTTGAAATATTAACAAGCACCCCTTAGGTAGACCTTATTGCAAATTAAGCAGGTTGCCTTATATTTAAAAGTAGGACATGTAAAAGGTTAATATTAAACATTTCTTTGCAGAGAAAAAAGCCCTAAAAGCTGCCTTTTGCTCTCCAACTTCTGCCATCCAATAATTATCATTTGAATAGGCATGAATGAGGTGTGAACTTGCCCCTAGCAGCAAATAATAGGCTGACCTGAAAGGGCAGAGATGACCCATATGAATGTGACAGAATATGCAGTGTAGGGCTGTGAGGATCCTTTTGACTTTAAAGTGTCAAGTCCTGCTTGAATGTCACATCCTGATTGACAGGTCTGCTGGGAATTTTCATATGACATTTGGGGTGCACTTGAAAGTGGACTCCCCCTTACAAGCACGTTAGCTGACACTTGGGAAGGCCCTTCTTCTTTTGTCTTCCCAGTCATGCAGGCCCCAATCATGGTGCTTCTATTTGACATTGAAGTGTCAAATCCGTCTTGAATGTCACATCATGCTTGACAGGACTGCTGGGGTTGTTTATATAATACTAGAGACGCACTTCAAAGGAAGGAAACTGGATACCAAAACAATTTGTGTGAATCCACTGTCTGGTTGCTGAAAACCCCGCTTTTGTTCTACCACACTACTGTCTCTGAAATTGTTGTGGTACAGGACGTGCCTCAAAATGGGCTTTAATGTTAGATGTGGGAGGGCACCAGGACTACCATAGTACACTCCCTCCCCCAGTCTTTAAAGCCAAAGTTGAGTGTGGCTGAATACTTTGGCCATCTTAAAATGTTCAAAGTTGGTAGTTAGCCGGGGACCATTACCCCATCGATTAGAGTGTCCGCAGGAGTCTTTCTAACCGACTACCTCGTGCCAGGCATAAATGTGGCATCTCCAGCCACCTGTTTCAGAAAACTCCTGGTGCTGTGGAAGATAAGAAGAGGACTGACCTTGCTATATGAGGCCTGAGAAGAGGCTAGAAGACTAGCTCTGCTCACCCTCGTTTACCCAGGACAAAGAAGTGGACTCCAAGGGCCATAAGGCTTGACCTCCTGTTCAAACTACAGGTAAACAACAAGCTACAGGAGGCCTTTTCTGCAACTGCACAGCTGATTGGTGGCAACTGGGCCTGGACTGGACCCTAACTATTGGCTCTGCCTAACACCCAGTGAGTCTCTAGCGCCTCTCCCGAGGTCTTGGGGAGTTTTCTAAGTGTACTTCTCTGGTGGATTGGGACTTAAAGGACTGAGTTACAAGGTACATTTTTCACTTAGACCAAACCTGGTTGGTGTATCTGACCCATGCTCCATTGTGGTCAGTGTCAAATTGCGCCTAGGTCCTGTTCTAACATGACTATTGACAATCATTGTCACTATTTATATTTTTTAAATTCATATCTCCGGTTCCCCTTAATGGAGTTTTGACATTTTGGTTTCATTTTGTTTATTCAATTTTACTTTACTGTTTATTTTAATTTTCTAATTCATTTTTTTTTTTTGTTTTGCATTTCAACCGTATTTCTGTTTTAGTACTGCATAAATACACATTGCCTCTAAGCTAAGCCTGCCTGCTCTGTGCCAAAGCTACCACCAGGTTGAGCTCAGTTTTATTTAGTGACTTTATGAGTTCACCCTGAGCAGGATTGTGATTATTACTTGAGATTGGTACTTACACCCCTCAACTGATAACCCAATTTCTACAGGGGTTTTGAGTATTCTGCTATGGAACGGGGAATTACTGGCAAATCAGTTATAACTCACATATTTCTGCAGATAATTTCCCAATACCCAGACCTTTTTCTGAAATGAAATCAACTAAGTATAACCTGGCACATTTTGTTCCCAGACACTAACCGGGGCCATTCCACATGCACAATTATGGCGTGCAGTATTACTGCCTTTCTCAGAATTCCCAATTCTGTGAGATATAGGACGAATACAGAAATCCAGTGCCTTTGTAATGAGGGTCAATATGTTGGTTTCTGGAAGGGAAGGCAGTTTAGATTCTATATGTTAAAACAAGTAGCCTGCATTCTCATTAAAGCTGGCCAAGTGCTGGTGGGCCTTAAAGGACTCTATAAGTAGCTGCTTGAAAAACAATGGTTAGAAGCTTTAGGTATTCCAAGACAATAAGACAGATGAGGATTTGAACTACCTTCATCCCTAATCGCCTGTTGCCAGCATGTGTTTGTCCTCCGCGTGGGTTGATGGATGAGACGATCTTCAAACAATTCCTATAATCATGTGGTCTGGTGCTATGATTTCAAAGAATCCTCATTCTTTGTCTGAACTTCCTATTTCCTCAGGTCCTAGGCCACTACACGCGACGTCAGCAGGACCCCAATACCTTCATCAACGAAATTAAATATATCGCCAGCGACCCTGATGAGAAGTTCTTTTTTAACGTCACAGATGAAGCTGCCCTGAACGATATTGTGGATGCTTTGGGAGACAGGATATTTAGTCTTGAAGGTACTATAACAGCATCATCCTTTATCACTGTCCTTGCTTTATTTAGCTTTGCACAAGAAATAATACTGCTCTGACAAACCTATGGTGCTGGTGAGTACACCTGCATGGTATATTGGGTTGGAATTACTGATGAAGAATTGGGATCCCTAGACATGTTACTGACTTTGCCTAGACTTTTTTCCATGCATTGGTTGCCAGGAATCTCTGAGATCTTTGAGTAGACCAGTCTACATTTGTAAGCAATGACCATATCCCCATCTCAAACAAACAATGAAACCTATTTACGCAGGCATGTTTATGCTACTTACAAATGGAGAGATAGTTGATGGAGCGTCTCCTCAAAGCATCTTAGAATCACTCTGAACTGTTTAACTTTATTTGCAAACATTTATACTGGAGAATATTTGAGGTTGTCATGAGGATCTTGGAGCATCTCATGACTTGGTACAGAACAATAATGTAAGCACCTTGTGTGTGCAGTGAACATCTACTAAAGTAGCTGTGGCACCATATCTGCCGCCGGGCACTTCTTAAGGCTAGTCCCTCTGCCCATAGCCCGGTATGGAAAGCAGGGCATAGAAAACCTTCAGCCATATAGCCAATCATTACAATGGTGATGTGGTCTGTGATGTCACCTATGATGTCACTGATGATGTCATTTGTAATGTCATCTGAAGCATCATGTGAATTCATGAGCCATGGGGCCTTCAGGAGTGCATACATTAGGTGAACAGCAGTCCTATAGCCATGCTTTGCACACACCCTCTGCTCTGTCCGACATCAGTAACCCAAACCAAAATGGTCCAGTCTGATTGAAGTTTAATCGCCATGCCTCATTTGGTGTTTGGAACAAACATTCCTACAGGACTTAAAACTGTTAATGCTACTCTTGGATCTGCGACAGTAACTTTCTGCACAAAATTTGGACCCGGAACTAGGAGAATGGTGTAATCGTCTGCCGAATTTGGGGCAGCTATTTTGCATGATACTGGAGTTTTCGGTGTAAACACAAACATGCATAACTTTCTAAGCCTCCCAACATACTTTTGTAACACAAATATCTCAAAAAGTACTGCACAGATTTACACCAAACCGAAAAAGAACCTACTAAGAAATAAATTCTGATTTGAATATCGGAGAGATTGGACTACAGCGGACACTGGCACGGCTGGAGGTCTTCGGCAGGGAGTCAGGACTAAGAGTAAAGAGGGAGAAGTCACCAGTGGTCCCCCTCAGACTGGCAACTGGGCCTCCTCCACAGGACCTGTGGGCCCTCGAACTGGAGTGGAATCTGGGGACCTTCCAACATTTAGGGGTCTATATCTACAATCTGAAGCCGAGCTGATTGAGGAAAATGTACTGAGGGATACTCAGGAGGACTGAGGATCCGGCATCCATCTGGAAAGCCATACCACTGTCAACATTGGGCAGAAAAGCCATTAAAAGATGGAGGTACCGTGAAAGACTCCTTTACTTAGTGCTATCCCATGTGTCTGCAAGATGACTTTTCACTGCAATAAACACAGTGTTGGTTGATGTAGATTAGGGGGACACAGACACAAGGTCACATTAGATAAGCATCAGCTTCCAAGTCCTGCAGGTGTAGGGGTTTGGTGGAGGGGGGCTCAGTGCCTGCACCGCTGCAGTGGGCGGGGCAATAGTGGGTGCAAACGGATAACCAGGAGATTCAGTTTGTGTATAATGCAATTAGTGATGACTGGAGAAACTCATGTGCCCTCTCGAAGCAGCAGATACTTACTGGAGTGCCAGTTGATGCACATAGCTAGATCCCCAGGAAGAGGATCATACATAAACCTTTACGAAGATAGCAGTTGCTCCAGCGCTCCCCAAAGGGTGCCTGCGTAAACTTTAAAATCAGATACCAACTCTGGATAGGGCAGCCTTGGAAGAAGCCAGGGACGTACAATGGAAGATCTCTATGGTGGAGACCTTCTGCACCCTTTTGCTATCCTACAAGACACTTATCCAATAGCAGTGAGATAATTCCTAACCTTTAATGCAGTGGTTCATAGCATCAAGAGGCTCTGGTCTGTCTCTCCCAGCATCCTGTTGGCACACACTGAACTAGCTACCTTGCTCAAAATAGGCAAGGAAGGAAGATAGCGACACAATTGTATGCAGCTAAGCTGAGCATGGCAGGAATATCGTTTCAGCCATTAAGAGATAGATGGTCGAGGGACATCGAGAAGTTATTCACAGGTATGGAATGTACATACAAATGGGACACACACTATCTGTCTCCAGAAAATCTAGATTTGAGTTAATAAAATGTCAATTATTGTGTTTTACTTATTCAACACTTCATCGACTTCACAGGATGTACCCGGCAGGAATGGGTCAGTGCCCGAGGTGCAGTGCCGATCATTCTGTCATATTACACAAGTTCTGGGTATGTGCATAATAGTAAGACATTGGAGTTTCATCATACAAGAAGTTGAGCATCCAGAAGGTTAATAAATCCCACAGTGGCGCAGCTAGACCTATGGCGGTCCCTGCTGCCGTGTGTAAGAGCGTGGGTGCTGGCGATTTCCACGGCGGATGCCACGCGACGGCCGCAGGTAAGAGCTGGGGGGACCGATCCCCTGCCCCTCCCCCCCCATTGCTACACCACAGCAATCCCAAGGATTCACTTGCACCAAGAAAAATAAGAGCAGCTTGGTTTACAAATTTAGCAGTGATCCTGGCCAAGAAGACAATAGCCATTTAGTGGATAGCCAATGACCCCCCCGCAAACTGGGCGATGGAGAAGGGACCAGGTAAGATGGAGGAAGGCTGAAAGCACAGCCATAGGCCCAAGCTGTACTGGAAAGAACAGACATGCTCAAATTTCTGTTTTGTATAACATCCCTCCACCTCTGTCTTTCCCTCACTATCCTGGCCACTGGTGAAATAGTAGGACATACAACAAGTGCACGTGACATTCAGAATAAGTACAGGCATAGGATACGCAAGAAAATACTATTGGGGAAATCTTGAATGGAGGTTAAACGCTCCAGTTGGCAATATGTGTAAATCAAAGAAGTTATGACTGTTAATTCTTGAAAACAATAAAAATATTTATAAAAAAAGAGATGAATTCAATTTTCATGCGAAGTTTGGTATAACTCAGTTGGGCAGTTTTTGTTGGAATGGGTGTCTACCTAATGACATGTAGATTCATCAAGTGACAGAAACACTAGTAGTAGTCCCTAAACAGTGTTGCCGACCCTACAGAACAGGCGTATATATTTGGCTCAGAAGTTATTAGCAAACCAAAAAATTAATAATCAGCAAAATATATTTAGTAGTTCTCGAGAAGGTAATGTAAAAAAATGTAAATATTTTCCCCTGGCCCAAGGGCACCAAGGCAGGATTCACAGACCTCATCTTGTCTCCAAATGTCCACTGACCCCGACTTGGGAACCCATGAGTAGCGGGGTAAGGTATGCTTTTAGAGAAGTTCGATGTAGCATATGATCCAAAAGAAACCCAGAAATTCGCTGAAAAACAAGGTTAAAGTGAAATTATGTTTACCTTTGGTTAGAACACATTAACATATGTTGAAAGAAAAACCTCAGAAATTCACTTGACAACCACAGGTGCATTAATGGGTGCGAATTAAAACCCCAAAACCACTGAAATCTGCAAATTATGGTTAACTCAGCAATCCATAACTCGCACAACAAATGTAATGTGTATGTGTATATATTCTACAGTGTGGCTACTTTTGAGTACAAATACAAACTACAAACCCCCAAACTTCTACATTCAAGGATTTGCCCCAGGAATTAGTTCAGACCATTTTCTCTTGATAGTTTGATGAAATCTTTCCTAATGCTTTTTAGGATATATTCTCACCTTTTGCCAAAGGTAGTGTTTAAAGTGGTGTTTTAATAAACATGCATACAGGGCTTTACATGCAATACACGTAATAAGATGCAATGCGATCATCTCGCATCCGATTCAAGATTTATAATGTTGCATGGTCTGTGTTGCACCCTACGCTTGTCACACATGGAAAAGATGCGTGTCTGGCTTCATTAATTCAAAGTCTGATTACTGTTTGCTCACAGGGACACACGGATATAATGAAAGCTCCTTCGAACTGGAGATGTCTCAGATTGGATTTTCCACTCATCTGTTGGAGGTAAGAAAGTTTATAAACACAAGTGCAGCTCAGTCAATCCTCCTTTGTATGCCTGGAGTTGGCATTAATCTTAATTCCTCAATACAGCAATGTATGTGTGCTCATGGTAAATAACAGGAAAAAGTATCGAACTAAAGCCCTCACTACAAGTGTCCCTAATTTCCACCCTAATTTCCACTTGGCAGAAAACAGTGATTTCAAATGAGATCGGGATTATGAGTTTACCAGATGTACCCCGTTGTCCAGAATTCACGCGCAGACGTAATTTCCGCAATAACATTTTGCGAGGTAAAATCTGGTGACAAAAACCATGGTAGTTACAATTTTAATCTGCTTTGGAAACTTCAACACCTCGTGCAAGAAGTAGAAAGGGTAGATCTGCCAGTAATAACTTTTGCAAGGCTGTATTACTTTAATGTACATAGATCATCCTCATAAGATCATAACATATCCCCAAAAATGCAAAATTAACTCGTTAGAACTTTAGAGATATCACAAAATGATGCCATGTCTCCCCAGCTTTACAAAGACTTGGCTTGTAAGTGGAGAGGAATATCTGTGCTTGATTGATAATACATCAACCAGTTGGCAAAGGCAATAGGTTTAGGTTTAATTGCTAATACATGGACATAGAGCGCAAGCTAAAGCCAGACGAATCTAAGAAATAAACACTGCCCATTTTAACCCCTTCGATGCTTGTGACGAGCTCAGCTCATCATGCTGCGCGGTTGCGCTGTGCGCATGACGAGCTGAGCTCGTCACGACCCCACCCGCGATCGGAATGTCCAGCACACGAGCGGAATTCCGATCGCGGTCAAGGGGTTAAATGCTCCGTTAGCTTCATTACAGTCTTGTTTTTATTTCCATGTTTATTTATGGTTAGAATGCAAGGGAACCCTCATTATACCGTTTTACGTTTCTGTGATACAGAAAGAAACAAAAGACTACAATTAAGGTCCTCTTACCAACCGACCTTCATTTCATATAGAAAGAAAAATAGGACTGTAAGTAAGGCAAGGAAACCTTCACTAGAGACTATCTTTCATTGCCGCAGCACTGGTGACAGATGACTGGAAAAGGAGAAAAGGAGAGCTGGTGGAAGAAGGAGAAGCAGAAAACACACAAAGGGAAGGGCATGAGGGAGGAATGAGGGGGAATGGGTAAACATAGAAGGAGAGAAACATAGGGCGAGAAGGGAAGGGTGATGTTGGCTCCTCGCTTTGTGCATCTGGGTGTCTGACCCCCCAAGTTGGTGTCAAAGACTTTAGAAACTGGAATGACCATCTTGGGGTCAGGTGTCCCAAAAGGTCAAAAAGAAGAACTAAAGTAGCAGCTGTAACAAGATCAGGCTCAAACACAAACATTTATAAAAACAACAAAAAAGCTACTGCACTAAATCATATTTTTAAAACTTGATTGATTTGGATATAAAATAAAGGCATCTCTAAGAATTTAATGCAACAATGTGACATACTTAGTATACATATAAAATGTAAAATAGTCCCTCATGCTTTGCAATTTAAGCACTCCTGTGAGGAGGAACAATACATCCATACCACCAATAACACTCGGCTGAGAGACAAATACACCACTAGGCTAAGCTGAGCTGTGATTGATAAAGTCTCAAGCCAATAGCTGAGAGATGCTAGCTGAAAAAGGTCACTAGTTGAAGGAGATGCACCCAAAGCCCCCTGTAGGCGTGTTCGAAACAATAGGTCTTTTTAACAGCAATGCCATTAAAACCCATACCTATAAACACACAGGAAATGTCCAGAATATTAGCCCTGGGAAACAAATCAGGTGAATACAGGACTGACTGAAATCTTAATAGAAAAAGATGCAAAATGAACCAAATAGAAACTCCTGTGCTAAAGGCAGTAGTTGGGTAATCATACCATTCACTCAAGCAGAACACAATAGGACACATAATAGAAAGTTTCGATCACGGATCTGGCATGGAAGGAGCATGGCCAATCAGGAAGCAAATGTACCAGTCCTATTGCCCAGGAGTGACCAATCAAATCTGAGGAAACATTTCCAGGCCTGTGGGACTTTGTAGAATTGAAGATCCACCCTGAATCCTTAAAACAATCCCACAATCAGCCACTGATCCAACCCGATAGTGCACTCTAAACTAGTAAGCGCTGAATACATTTAGACACAAATTTTAGTCCTTCAGAATACTCTCTGATCTCTGGCCCACATACAAGGGTTCTTATCCTAGCTGTAGCGCTTCCTTTTGATTACTCCTTGTGGAAGATGTAGAGTGAAAGATACATCAAGACAGCTGTGGGCTCAAGAAGCCCACAGCTGACCCCACCGACCTCAAGAACTATCGGCCCATCTCGCTCCTCCCCTTCGCAGCCAAAGTTGCAGAGAAAACAGTCAACAGGAAACTGACACGATTCATTGAAGAGAACGCCGTCCTCGGCTCGTCCCAATCCGAATTCCGAAGCAACCACAGCATAGAGACCGCCCTACTCGCCGCCACAGACGACATCCGCACCCTCCAGGACCAAGGCCACTCCGCAGCCCTCATCCTACTCGACCTATTAGCGGCCTTCGACACCGTCTCCCACCGCACACTAGTCGCCAGACTACACTACGCAGGCATACAAGGAACTGCCCTGGACTGGATCCGATCATTCCTCACCGGAAGAAGCCAAAGGATCAGACTCGCACCCTTCCTCTCTGACCCCACGAAAATCACCTGTGGAGTCCCACAGGGTTCATCACTGAGCCCCACCCTCTTCAACATCTACATGGCCCCCTCGCAGCCATCGTCCGACAACACGGCCTCAACATCGTATCCTACGCCGACGACACCCAGCTCATCCTCTCCCTCACCAAAGACCCCACCACTGCCAAACTCAACATCCAGAAAGGAATGCAAGACGTCGCAGTCTGGATGACCAACAGCTGCCTGAAGCTCAACGCTGAGAAGACAGAAATCCTCGTCCTCGGTACCACCCCTTCTGCATGGGATAGCACCTGGTGGCCGACCGCCCTTGGAGCCCACCTACCCCCTCAGACCACGCCAAGAACCTCGGCATCGTACTCGACTCATCACTCACCATGAACCAACAGGTCAACGCCGTCACCTCCAGCTGCTTCAACACCCTCCGCATCCTCCGCAAGACCTTCAAGTGGATCCCCCTGAGTCAAGGAAGACAGTCACCCACGCACTCATCACCAGCAGACTGGACTATGGAAACGCACTCTACGCCGGCATCAACAAGTCCCTACTCCGCAAACTCCAGACAATACAGAACACCACCGCCAGACTCGTCCTCAGCATCCCCTGACACGAACACATCAGCCAACACCTACGAAGTCTCCACTGGCTCCCCGTGGAGAAAAGCGTCACTTTCAAAATCCTCACTCACGCCTACAAATGCCTACACAACAACGGACTCAAATACCTCAACAACAGAATCAACTTCCACGTACCCAAAAGAAACCTCCGATCTTCTAACCTCGCACTGTCCGAAACCCCGCGCATCCACAGAGCCAGAGCAGGCGGAAGATCCTTCTCTCACATTGCAGCCAAGACCTGGAACGAGCTTCCGGCAGACATCAGACGCGCCCCCTCCCTGAACACCTTCAGGAAGACCCTCAAGACCTGGCTCTTCGGCTAAACAGATCTGCGGACCCCCCTCAGCGCCTTGAGACCCTCACGGGTGAGTAGCGCGCTTACAATTCCCTGATTGATTGATTGATCAAGACAATCAGTTTCCATCTGATTATAGCGGGAGGCTATGTAGCACAATGTAATCTAAGCTACTGGTTGTATGTCGATGTAATTGACCTCAATATAGTGTCAAATAACCTATGCTAAAAAGGACAACAAGGGAGTTAGTTAGTCCCCATTTTGATGGTTTCATTTTTATGAACATCTGTCCCTTGAAAATTGGATTGAGAACACCAATAATTATAACACAGCCACTAAATGGTAGTGCATTTTACCAACTACCTGTCTGGTTTACCTTTTAAAGCCTGTTACAGAAACCACACTTTGAGCCATCTAGTGCCAAGAACTGGCACAGAAGAAAGAATTGGTCTAAAAAATCTGGTCGCAATTTGCAACTGGGATTTTTGTGACCAGTGATGCAGCGGTAATTTCACGGTAATTTCTCAATGCAAAACCTCATTTACCTTCTAATTTACTGCTGCAAAGGTACTGGACCCTTGCCACTGTATATTACCATCAGGAGACTTTACATAAACATGAAAAATCAAAAATGCAATTAATATTTAAGCCAATAAAGAGAGTTGGTGAGTATTTTAAAGGGTTTTATTTTCTAGTTAAAAGTTAAAGTTCTCTGACCCTTTATTCATTAGTCAAATATCAATCAAATTACAGAATTGAAAATAGGAAAAATAGAATTAATACAAAACATATTATAGGTTGCATACAAAAACATTCCATAAAGGAAGGGAATGAGGCAATCAAATGTCAATCAGAATTCTCCAAAGAAAATTCAGGAAAATATGATTCAAGAGTGAGTTTTTTGCAAGGCTAATCAATAATTAATAATTGGCAAAAATCTCCCATAAAGAGAAATAAATGCATAAGACAAATACATCTTTTCAAAACTAATTAATTAGTCAAAGCATAAACTTATAGTTTTAGCATCTAAATCTGCCTGTTCTATCCAGCTCCACTCTCTGCACTGGTCTGTTCAATCTGAGAGAGGCTGCTTCACAAGGAGCGAGACAGCCCGCCCTTCACAAGACCACAGAGGAATGTGATCGGCCTTGTCAAAAATATGACGTGCAAGGCTAGCCTATGCCCCCCACCTCCCTCTATCTCTCCTCGGACGCAATCTGCTCTCAGACTACACCCGCGACGTTCGCGTACCTAACCCATATGATGTCTGATCTCATCTGCTTCTTCTCCTCTCCTCCCTCTCAGACTAAGGCCCTAAAGCTTAAGGCTTAAAAAGCGAGCCCCCACGCCCCTAAGAGGTCATTATTTGTACTCTAATTCTTGGCTGACTATTCTAATAATGTTGCAAATTTTCAGTAAAGCTTGTACCCTGATTGGATAGCTTAGATGACGAGGGTCTCACCATCCTGTTCTCATTGGCAAATCCAACCCACACCAGTTTTAACAAAAGAAGCGTTAATGATTAATACAATTATATGTTTTAGCAACATTTACTAGGAAAAATGTTTCAGTCTATTTCCTCCTTCCTGTCACATCTCACGCAGGAAGGACACATTCCACAAACACTGGTACATTGGCAGGGTAACAAGAATGTACAGTTCATGGTGACCTTGACTTCTTCCTCCACTTGAGGCAAGCTGGTATAATCTGCGCATGCGTTTTTCAGCACGATTCTCAGCCATGCTGGATTCTTAGGCAGCCATTTAATGATAGGCCCATATCAAAACAAACACAAAAATAGTATTAATTTACGAAATAAAACCCATTATGTTTTACCTCCCCCATACTAATACCCTGTATAAATGATTACCTAGCAAAAGCTATTAGTTTAAAGCAGCTTTTCTTATTATTTGTGCACAACATGCAAAAATGTGCAATGTACAACATACCATAAAACATGCACTAGTGTAAATTTTGAAAGCGCACACATTTAATACATACTCATAGCAACATGCTCTAATGTTTTAGATAGCTTTTCATGCAAATGCTTTGCCCCCGTGTAGTGATGGTGCATGGTTAATTAATACACATTATAAAAGATGTGTTATGAACTGAATATGCATTGTCTAAATATGCAACAAAGCCAAAGTCTCTTGAGACAGGTACAGGGAGTGTAGATTATAAGGGAAAGGATACTGGGAAGAGAGAACACATTCCATGATTCAAAGCTAAAGAGGCCACTGAAATCACGAGTTTTCTCTACACTGCAAAAACACATGTTAATTCAGCACAAGCATTTCAGACTGAAAGCATTTACCAGGCCTCATTTCATGTCTCATGTGCCATGTGTTTTTCACTTGCACCAAAATCTGCGTGCCATTTTAAATGTAATCTGTCTGAAACATAAAAATAAAGCAATGCTTAATCTTGATGAAATCTAGCTCTATCAATTCACCCTTTGATGATAACAAATCATGATACCTCAAATGATTTGTAAATCATCACACTTATTTATTTTCACAAGTGACATTTTTATTGCAAAAGCTGAGCATATAACAATTTTACCTCTATTTTCTAAGGCAACACAAATTTTTGTCTGTAATCAGATCATATATAGCCAAGCTCAAAGTTTAGTGCAGAGTTCTGTAAGTAGCTTCTTGGAACTGTTAGTCTTCTCTAAAATAAGTAACGAAAATAATAAAAGGAAAATTCAACAGGACAGTTCTCTTTTCAATTTTCTTTTCTTTTTTTTTCTTCTTTTTCTTTCATCATTCAAAGATTCTTTTCTCTTCAGCTCTTGACAATTCTCAGTTATTGTTTCAGCCTTTCTTTTTCTCTTTGTCACCAGCTTGCCATCAGGGTGGCTCATACAGTTAATTCAAAGTGGCATTCTGTACTTTTTCCATGCATTTTGACCACTCAGGTGCTGAGAAACTCTGACAGAGCACCATCAATTCTTTGCACTTTTTCAATCCAAGCCTTTCACTTTTATTTTCACTTTGATCAGATTCAGATGTTTCAGCTATGGGTGCAAATGATTTTTCAAAGGACCACTCCAGACGTTTTGGATACCCTTTCACCAGCTTTTTCCTACCTCCACTCGTAGGCCCATAGCACTAATTTCTTCTTCAGAGGCTGCATCTGACTCTTTCACCCTTTGGACACCGCTTTCATCTGAGTCAGTTTCCACTTTTTGATTTTCCAGTGCCACTTCAGTTTTCTCTAGTGCTGCTTCAGACTCTGTGTGTTCCCTTACAGCTTGACTGACCCTCTTCTGTAGACTTTTGACCACTGCTGGCATCTCTTCTTGAAGAGGAGCTGTTTTATCAGGGGGACACAGGACCATACGTGTGTGAGAGGCATATACCCAATTTGGAAGGCCACCACATTTCACAACAGTCTTTGCCAGGATCATTTGGAACAGGCCTTTCCATTTCACAGCATCTCTCAGATCAAAGTCGTTGCACCATCCATTATGCAGATCTTGTGTAGCAGCTGCAATCTGGTGAGAAACTGCACGCTCCACATCAGCCAGACCTCACAGCAATGGCTAGTGTTTTCATCAGTGTTTTTCACAAGTGCATTTGCATGTCCATTTTCAAGCCACTTGGGTGATGCTGAAACACAGTCTTTTGCAAAGTGTAACTCTGTGCTGCCTTTGTGTTGCTTTATCATGCTTGAAACTTCAGGCAGATAGCTACAGTCCACTCCTTGTCCAATCTGTGGTTCTGCACACATTATCTTTGAGACCTCATTATGATCTGATTTCAGAGAAACTGGCAATCTATACCTGGGCATCAGTTTTTGCAATAACATATTTGCCACAATGCAGTTGTCACTTTTCTCAAAAACAGTTCTGATACAACCCTGTTCTTCTGCTTCTGAAACAATTTCTTGAGCCTCTATTAATTCACCTGTGAAGATTCCATTGAATGTATATACTAACAGAATACAATTTTGTGCAACTGAATTAGCATTTCTCTCTCCCATGACAACAGTGACTCCCATTTGAGCAGCTATACTGCATGTTATGGTAAGGGCAATCAATTTCGAATTTTGGGCTGAGGTAACTACTGAAAGCCATGAAGCTTTGACAACATAATGTATAAGGAGCACAGCATGTGCTGCTCTTAATGTGTCATTATTACCTTTCAAATATGGGCCATCTACAAAATGGACATTGTTGGGCTGAATCAGACGTTCATCCTTAAAGTCTGATCTCGGCTTTATGCATATTTTCATGACATCTAGACACTCATATTCAGTTTCATCACAAACCAATTAATTTGCTGACATTTCTGTGAAGTTAGGGTCAAAGGTCATTGGGAAATACATCACAGACCTTAGGAAACATTCATGTTTTTGAACAGGCACTGAGAGAGCGCAGCCCTCCCTCTCACTGCAAATTGGTGTATTTTCTTTTAAATAAACTTTCATTCCTAGTGCCGGGGCGCAACACTTTTTCTCTTTCAACTCTAGGAATGCTTTGGTGCAATTGTTGTCCAATGGAAGCGGATCAGACACCTCCTTGTGTGTCAGCCTCAGTAAAGGCTTAGCCACTAGGGAAAGGTTTAGTAACCACTCTCTACAGCAGCCAACCATTCCCAAAAATTTCCTGACTTCTTTCTGAATTTGAGGTGGATTTATCTGGTGAATTATTTCCACTCTCTTTGGTGACACCTTTCTACCTCCCTTTCCAATTATGTGTCCCAGACATTCATTTTCTTTTTGACAGTACTCCTGACTATTCTCATGCAATGGCACTGTGACATGAACTTGGCAAAAATCAATAACAGTAAGCCATTCTTCAGCACATGGAATGTGAAAAAATATATTGGCTGGATTCGGTACCACAGGACAACATGGAAAAATTATGCTATTAATCTCCTGCACTAATCTGTTCTTTTCATTTAGTTTCTGTGAACCTGTGATCAGAAAGTTACATAAACTTTCAATCAATTCCATGAAAAATCTTTTACTCAGTTTATATCCAATTATCGGTAACATTTCTGCAACTGATGGTGTTCTTGAATACATGTCATCTGGTTCTAATTTGAATAAAACATGTTCTGCACATTTTATTAATCTGACATCTTTCTCTGTGAACTCCCTTACTTCTCTGTTTATTATTTCTCTCAAATCAGAAGGTAATCTTTCAACTGTCTTTTCTGAAAGCAATGCTACAGCTGTCTCTTGTTGGGCCATTTTAAAATGTACATCCTCATCAGGAATCTGAAAATTAACATTATCTGGTGTACAGTAATCTGTGCTGTTTAATTTGTAAAATAATTGTTTTCCTGCTAGGCCTGAGTCACAAACAACAACTTGGCAATTTTCCTCAAATGGGCCTATTTTTGGTGCAAATTCTTCTAAAACTGGGTTTGTAATTTCTCCTTTTAAAATTCCTACAACTAAGGGGCCGATTCCGATCTCGGTCGGAGGCGCACCTAACACTATTCGGCCGGGAAAAAAGCCAGGCGAATGCCTGTTTCCCGACCGATCCGCACATTATTCCGAACGAGCAAGTACGATGCGCACAACTGCATAGATTCCGACCCAGTCGTACTCACCCAATCCAGGTCCTGTCATCCGACCGAGGCGGATCCGGAAACGCAAAATCGAGTCGCACGGAAGCCAAAATGCAGCCCCGTCTGGCCGGACAAGTACGATGCGCTTTCCGTACGCGCCGAACCCGTCGCTACCCACGGCACGTCAAAGCATCCGGGAGAGGCGCACATAAGCTCCGATTCGCGCCACAACACGATCCACGGCTACGAGACGAACACGCCAGCGACGAGGACGAGGCGAAGCAAAGAGAAAGACGAACGAGACGAACCAACCATGAATCCCATCGTGCCGATCCTACCAATATTCTACATCTACTACCGGAACAGGCACGGACGCGTACGGCGCAGAAGGTAAGGCAGACACCAACCACAAAAACAAACTACACGTACCCGACATATCACACACACACAGAGGGAGGCAGAAATTACTACACCAGCAACAGCAGCACCATAGGGGCGGGATGGCCATCACCAATGCCACATATACACATAGGGGCCTGGATGCCAACAACTAACACCACCCCTACCCAGGGGTGCTAGATGCCTGTCACTACTACCACCTCTACCCATGGGGGCTGGATGCCCACCACCACTACCACCCCTACTCAGGGGTGCCAGATGCCTACCACTACTACCACCCTTACCCAGGGGTGCCAGATGCCTACCACTACTACCACCTCTACCCATGGGGGCTGGATGCCTGTCACTACTACCACCCCTACCCATGGGGGGCTGGATGCCTACCACCACTACCACCCCTACCCAGGGGTGCCAGATGCCTACCACTACTACCACCTCTACCCATGGGGGCTGGATGCCTGTCACTACTACCACCTCTACCCATGGGGGGCTGGATGCCTGTCACTACTACCACCCCTACCCATGGGGGGCTGGATGCCTACCACCACTACCACCCCTACCCAGGGGTGCCAGATGCCTACCACTACTACCACCTCTACCCATGGGGGCTGGATGCCTGTCACTACTACCACCCCTACCCAGGGGTGCCAGATGCCTACCACTACTACCACCTCTACCCATGGGGGGCTGGATGCCTGTCACTACTACCACCTCTACCCAGGGGTGCCAGATGCCTACCACTACTACCACCCCTACCCATGGGGGGCTGGATGCCTGTCACTACTACCACCCCTACCCAGGGGGGGCTGGATGCCTACCACCACTACCACCCCTACCCAGGGGGTGCCAGATGCCTACCACCGCTACCCAGGGTGTGGCAGATGCCTACCACTACTACCACCCCTACCCAGGGGGTGCCAGATGCCTACCACCACTACCACCTCTACCCAGGGTGTGGCAGATGCCTACCACTACTACCACCCCTAGCCAGGGGGTGCCAGATGCCTACCACTACTACCACCTCTACCCATGGGGGGCTGGATGCCTGTCACTACTACCACCTCTACCCAGGGGGTACCAGATGCCTACCACTACTACCACCCCTACCCATGGAGGGCTGGATGCCTGTCACTACTACCACCCCTACCCAGGGTGTGCCAGATGCCTACCACTACTACCACCCCTACCCAGGGGATGCCAGATGCCTACCACTACTACCACCTCTACCCATGGGGGGCTGGATGCCTACCACCAACAACACCCCCACTCACAGGATGGCTAATACATGACACAACAAGCACACACCAACATAAAGAATGCAACATAAAGACATCCCCCCCGACACCATGACAAGCGTGTGTAGACTGTGTCAAATGCCTACAACACTGAACATGACTTTGAACATACAATGTGACCCCCTATCACATGTGTCACACATAAATGTGTGTGGCCCCCACAATGCAAGCAGACCATGACCACTGTGGCAGTGGGGTCCAACCCCATCATCACAGTGACCAAAATGTAAGTGTGGGGCCCATAGCTGAAGCACATCTTGAACATTGTGGCAATGGGGTCCAAACCCCCATCATCACAGTGACCAAAATGTAAGTGTGGGGCCCATAGCTGAAGCACATCTTGAACATTGTGGCAATGGGGTCCAAACCCCCATCATCACAGTGACCAAAATGTAAGTGTGGGGCCCATAGCAGAAGCACATCTTGAACATTGTGGCAATGGGGTCCAAACCCCCATCATCACAGTGACCAAAAGGTAAGTGTGGGGCCCATAGCTGAAGCACATCTTGAACATTGTGGCAATGGGGTCCAAACCCCCATCATCACAGTGACCAAAAGGTAAGTGTGGGGCCCATAGCTGAAGCACATCTTGAACATTGTGGCAATGGGGTCCAAACCCCCATCAACACAGTGACCAAAATGTAAGTGTGGGGCCCATAGCTGAAGCACATCTTGAACATTGTGGCAATGGGGTCCAAACCCCCATCATCACAGTGACCAAAATGTAAGTGCTGACATTGAA